>OU426896.1:5870000-7120000 GCA_911387775.1 Thymelicus sylvestris | reverse complement strand
TCTTTCAATTTCTTATCGCAGTAAACTATATGCCGGGTGAATATAAGTTCACAGAAAATAGCATGATCAAGTCAACAAAGTTTTCGTTTTAAGTGAAGCAATCTGTCAGTCCTTAAGTAGAGGGTACAAAATTTCAGTGCACGGGCAAAATTCATGGCAACAGTATTACTGAGATTATTCCTAAGAAAATTGTTTACTCTGGTTGAATGAACTATACATATAAGGTAATAGTTACGATCATTGATGACTTTTAGCAACATACATACATATATAATACATACATATATGTACATATAATACATAATAATATTATGTATTATATATGTAATTATTACTACTATTAACTATTACTATTAACATTAACATATTATGTTAATGTTTTTTTATTATTTCTGATATGTATATTATCTAAATGTAGGTATTGACATAGTAAGTAATAAATCAAAAGTTTAAGTTCATAGAAATGATTCTATACGGTAACTAAATTATATTCCGTCTATCTAACGAGGGTTATTGAAACGACCTGTTAATTGCGAAATTCTGCTGTCACGTAAATCATTCACCTCAATAAAGAGTCTATGAAACTTCTGAAGCGATAGAAAGTTAGAGTATTACTTGTGCAATTTACGGCTGTCCTCATAACCTTGGCGCGCAGAAGCACTAAAACTTGGTCAGCGTTTGCGGAAGAAGCGGCGGTTATTATAACACATAAATTCAGAAGTGGGAATGCGGTGCAAAAGTGCAATATCCGAGGCTAGGGCTATAACTGTCAACAGAGGAATGAATCAGTGGCGAATAAATCGTCCGGTGACAGCATCGTATCGTGCTCTCCTCGTGCAATCCGATTTTATTTTACAACCATCACTGCACACTGCACAGCGCACGTCGATTTGTTTAGCTAAATTATTTTATGAGCCCGATGGACTGTCGTTCGCGCGTAAATTCGTTACAGTTTGTAATTTTCTTTTCCGACTGGGGCTGAAAAACAAAACGACGAGTTCTGTCACGCATTCGAAACTTTGTTTATCATGCTCGGACAAAATAAACCGCGTGGAAGTTGGAACACTCTGACGCAGTAAAATTTAAACGTCGAAACATTTTAAGATTCTGAATGAAATCAAAAGTGTTGGCTAGTGCCTTGTTTAGAAAGAAAATAGTTGTACATCAAAAATTCGTGTCATGCATGACTTGCGTCAGTTTGCGCTCGTAGCCAAAGATTTTTTCGTCTAAACAAACAGTTAGAAAATTAAACAAACACCAAAGGTCCACGACAGGAAGTCCATTTCAACGCATGACGCTTGTCTAACAAACTCAACGCTTTTGTAATAATATTCTTATTTGTCCGCCTCTAGCTATTGACTTTTGTAACATGTTATTTTATAACATAATAATTCGACAAGTTTAAAAGAAATAGGAGTGTATGTTTACATGTAATAATTATATGCCTGAGACATTTGAGTATGTACTAGAAATTTTATTAGGTTTAAATTTATATATTTTAAATCGAACTATCCCAAATGAGGAAACCTGGCACTCGTATAGTATCTCTAATGTTGTTATAAATGATCTCTTTTTTTATAAACGATCCCATAAATTCACAACGGTATTTGTGTAAGTAACTTTAGTTAACAAAAACCATGTTTGGGTGTGTAGCTTAATAAGGCCGTGTTTTCACTGCCCACCGATTCTGCTCATGAAAGGCTGCACGATGGCAAATAAATTTAGCTAGCGAACAGTTTGCGTGGTTGTGCTTGTGCGGCAATAAGTATCATTTGGTGACCAGTTTCGATTGCTACCTTTAGCAATTCTGAGTTTTGTTACATCATTTTATGAATGATCAACTTATACTTTAATACGTAGGTAATAGGATTGATCTCCTGTTTGAGTGATTGATTCGACTCTAATTTTATTTATTCAAAAGGTTTTGTGTTTTAGCAAAACCTAACGTGTTATTGACGTTTATGGGCATGTCGCTTACTTACCATCAGATTCATCTCATCTGCCCGTTTATTGTGTATTTACATAATAAAGATATCTGAGCCTGCAGTTGGACATTTGTGATGAGTGAGCCTACCACCATCGCCTTGTTAAGATAATACCTAAAACTAGTTGTTAAAACCTATATGTTCCTGTGAATGTGGTATGGTCAATGATTTTCCTACATATTTCTTGAAATCCTTGGCTTCAACTCATTGATGGAAATGTAACCCACTACTGAGCATGGCCCACTTCTCTTCAGGAAGCCTAGAGCATACTTCACCAAGCTGCTTCAGTTCTGTGGAGTCTTCATTGAATCTTATTACTTTAAAGATGCAATTTTATGATCTATCTACGCTATTAACATCCCAAATGTTTGTGTATTCATATCATATCTATATTTTGATGATTTAAATTTGTAAAGAGCAAATTGAATCAACAACGTTCTTTGTTTAACATCAACAAAGTTTGAGATCGGTTTATTAAATTCTAATCCATCAATGTTAAAGAGCCCTTCATCGCTCTTAACTAGACTTAGGGATCAATCAATAAAATCGCCATTGACTACTCCATCCGGCGTATCGCGGAGATGCGCTTGCGTTTCGGGTCTATTCCGAGTAAGGACCACCCAAGCACGGTTATTTCGAGGTGCGCATATAATTGAGCTGTTGCAAGCCGTACGGCGACCGCGACACGCATAATGCGCTGTTTTACATATTTTACGACAAGCGCGAGGAAGTTACGGATACGTTTTGAACGAGACATAAGAAAAATCGTTTGAAAAGTATTTACTTTCAAATTAAACTTGGATTTCATAGGACTTGAAAACTTGAATGCGGCGAAAGCCTTAATCACCGCGATCCATTTCAGGGCACGCGCTGATAATTAGAATATCAGCCACAATAGATAATAATAAAATCAATCACGCCTGAAACATACAAAACAACTCTGTTATAGTTTGAAAATAAAATTAAGCAAAATAAAATTAAGTTAAGTAAAATAAGTTTGACAAGTAACTTGTTATACTATAATGGGAAGTATAACAAAAATTTATAAAAACACTAACCTTTTTATTTATTGATATTACTCATAGAATTCACAACATGGCAACAAAAATGCGTGTTAATCAAAAAATTTAATAACTGTAAAATTCTAATAAATCAAAAAAAGAACTGAAAAACATTTTAACTGAAAAGCCACCAAACAGATATCACCATCAAAATTTTTCTTCTGTGTACAATAAGAGTTCTGATATTTTTTTTTCACTAAAGATAAATTATGGTGTAAAGTGTAAACTAACAAAATTACACGATTTCATTTCACTATCGCGTTCATAAACACTCACGCTCGTCCTATACACCTTTCACCCTTCCATCAGTTCTTCAGCCGCGATCGTTTTATCTTTATGAGTCAACGATTGTTACGCAGTGTTTTGTACGTATATTGTGACGAATATAGCTGACGGTATCTGGTGTAACCTTTGAGCTCAAATTAAAATGACAATATCTTTTTACATGGATTTTCCCATTGTTATTGAGTGTATGTAGGTAATTTTAGTTTATTGTTTGGTGGTAGATATATTTTTAGCTAACTCTGCATCTCCTCTGTAACGTTAGGTATGTATCTCACGCATCTATCCATACTAATATTATAAATGTGAAAGTGTGTTTGTTTGTTTGTTTGTTTGTCCGCCTTTCACGTCGCAACGAAGCTGTTATATGGCATGGTTTTTGTGTGGCGAGATAGTGAGGAGGGTGGAGACTTGGAGAGTAACGTAGGCTACTTTTTACCGCGGTAAAACATCCCCAGGCCATGGGAAGATCGATATTTTGTTAGTTGCTAGATATTTAGTTCCGGATGTTGTTAATAGATGGCGTTAGTAAAATGAAATTGCAAGTACTGAATCACGCTATCAAATGATACGTCACGTTTATTTAAGTCATAGGCAACTAAATCTAACTAAGTAAAAGTAAGTAGGATTTGTAAAGAATCGATCTCTACCGCGGGCGAAGCTGCGGGCAAAAGCTAGTTTATCTATATTCTTAAGCTACTTCAGCGTGAGCTGTTCCAAGATATAATTGAATTAATATGTTGTAACGACGTGGCTATAACTTCAAAATTAAAGTAAAATGAAATCAGTAATTACCTACATTCAAGCAGTAGTCAAAAAAGGTAGAGTTCACAAAACGATAAAAAGCATCTACCCAACTGTGGTTACAAACAACAGTTCAAAAGTGCCTTGCAGATAACAAAGTCATTTAACAATGGCTAATGTACCACAACAAACCCTAACGGCGCATTCGTACAAAAGAAACTGCACGAAAACAGTGAAAATAGCCGTTAAACTTATAACTTTATAAAACCACCCTTAACTTATGTAGTTTCTTTCTTATCTTACCTAGACTTTGAAATTGCACAGCAGCTTCCGCTATTAGTTGAACTGAAGTACAAAGTCGGGAATAAAGTACATCAATGTAAAGTATTAACTTTAGGAATATACCTAAAAGCTAATAAATGCTGAACAGATATGTGTGGCAGTAAAATACGCAAGTTACTGCTTGATGTTAAAAAATATTACAAAGTACATACTTGACACGCTTTAATTCAAGTTGATTTTGTAATTCAATTAGGACACGTCCCATGTTTTTTGCAGACAGACAAGCATTTGTATAATTGGTTACCACGTAAGTAATAAATTGTCCAGGGGAATTTACAACAAAATCTTTAAACTTCAGGTAACACAACACATAAGTATTAATCTGCCATTGCTTGCTGCTACTAAACGTCTCAAGTATTTAATCAAAATAAAGTACATACGTAATAAAACCATAACATTTATAAAAAAACAAAAGTTAGCGTCAACTTAAAATAATATTGCCTAAAGACGGCGGATTTATAGAGCAAAAAACGTCCCAGAGACCGCGTCTCCAAAGAGATAGAACAAGCAAAGAACAGAATTGATAAGAATTGAATTGAAGACAACCTCGCAAATAGTTTATTTTAGACCCTCCATATTAGTTGGCACTGGTAATTTTTATAAAAAAGAATCTATGAATTATCTTCAGACGAAAAGATGAATCGTTTCTTTTCTCATTTCTGCAGTTATTCGTAACAAAACGTGTGTTAAAAGGAATAAGTATGCTATCATATTCGCATATCGTAGTCGTCACGCGACAACAAAATCATAATAATGTGAAACATTTTTGTCGTATAATGCCTCAAGCCTTCCTTTTATGCGGTCCCCACACGGCCTGTCTGACATGCATTGTGCAAATATGATTAATAGTACGAAAGTCACATTAGCGATATGGGATTTTTTTTCGTGTAAAGGTGGGTATTCACGGGAATGTAATGTTTTACAATGTAACAATATTGTTAGGAATTTTGTTTCACTTGGGTACATTCTTTCTTTCTCTCTCTTTTTTAACCGACTTCAAAAACTTCAAAGATTTCAAAAAAGGTTTCAATTCGACTGTGTTTTTTTTATGTTTCAGCTCCTTAGAACCTCAGAATTTTCGACTGGGTGAACCAATTTTGATGATTCTTTTGAGTTATTTTGAAGTCGGTTATTTTTTTCTTGGTAAAATTCAGATTATTTTGTGAGCTTATTCTTGGTCAACAAAGCATCGGTGATGCCTTTTGTTATTTGTGTTACTGTTGTCCATGTGCAACGGTGGTCACTTACCATCAGGTGGATCGTCAGCTCGTTTGTCAGCTAAATGACAAATTAGGGTTTCTCGTTTCTGTTAGTTGGGACCCAGTTTTGAAAGCGAGAGTCCCATAATGGGGGACCTAAAAACGTAATTAATGTTTCGTCTTGGCATTAAAAACTGAACTTATACGAACTAAATAAGTTTATAATATTTTTTTAAGAATCCGTACTCATTGTGGGGTGTCGTTGAAATGGTATTTCAAAAATATTGGGTTTGGTTTAATATTCAGGAAAGCCATTTTAATACTTATTGAGTTACAAATTAATGATTGTAAATAAATAGGAAAAAATATACATATACTTCCTAAATTCATTCTACTCAAAAATAAATCGAAATGTTTATGTTTATTTACAAGTATTTTACACTACCTACAGGTAAGCCGTGTACCCTGTGGCTAACTTGTCTTACCTTGTACGGTAGCTATGACGCGTCATACCTCAAACGCTCCCCTCTAGTCATAACCAGCGATTTTTCCCGTGACATTCCACTGATGAAATTAGGTCAGCGGGAACAAAAATGCCGAGCTATAAATATGAACAACGAAATATTGGGCGCAAACAATCCCGGCGAGAACAGGAAATACGTGACTGTAACAATTCTGTATATTCTTCCATGTTTTTTACTGCTATGTTTTTTTTTTGTTTGTGTAAAAGTTATTTTGTTTAAGAATAAACACTTTTATTTACCTAAACTCACTGATGAATTCGTAACGGAAGTATTTATGTATTTGTATTTATTATAATGCATGGTGCTACGTATTTTAAATGAAATGACTACTAAAAAACAGCGTGTTCCATACTATGCCTTTAGCAAGTTTACACTTAACTACAGTCCCACATATTTAATCTATCTACCCTAAGGTGACGAAGTGTGTTAACTTAGAGATAACTAATTAACATTATTATGAGATTATGTAAAAAATATTTTAATCAATCTTTGTTCTCATAGGTGTAGACTCTCCAGACTATACAAACACAAATTCACTCAAATTTTATCTACCATTGGATCCGGCACCACAATTATGTCATGATTTTAAACCATAATTCAAGTTTTATCAACGCTGGCATAAAATACTCATAAACAGTTCTAAAGTCAAAGCTGATTCTTGCCAACAGAACAAACTACGCTGAACGGAACCAGTTCGATCGAATTGCTCTTGAACCGCAAATCGTGTAGACTTGATAGCTCTACGAGTTTTATTAAGCCAATTACGAGCAGTCTATGCGGTCCTGGTACTTGGCTCACGAGTGATAGTTACTACAATTTGTTTTTCAGTCTAAAATAAATTTAGAGAACTTTCTTGTTAGAGTATTTTAATTGAATTTACGGAAAATACTTTGTATGTCTACCCCGATTTGGTATTCTATATAGAATCTAGAAACTTTCGAACTGGTTTATCGTTTCGTTTTATTTAATCACACATACAATACACACGCCTACAAGTTAATTACACGCAATTTTAACGCCTACATTAATATACTAGACATAGTATTAGAAAACGATATAGTATTAACATTAATAGGTAGAGTAGTAGTAGAGTAGTAGTAGAGTAGTAGTGGATACCTACTGGACGGCTTCAAACGTACCTTAATATGAATTGAATGAATTTTGATCAATAATATAAAAATGTTTAATAATAATTTCATTTAAATGCGGAATTTTTTATTTATTTCAAAACTGACATTATTTATAGTTGTAGATATCATTTCTCGGTGTATTCCAATGAAACTTAAAAAAAAACTACGTCAATAAAAATAACAAAACCCTGAAGTGTTCGAACACTCGATGAGTTTTATGAGCTCAATTACTAGGAGACTATGACGCTAGAGTACTTACTTCGGGTATTCGAAAGGTAATATTTATTCAAGAGACTAACTCGAACGCTTTACTTGGAAGCGCAGTCCATGTCGATAAAGTGAGCTTTTATAGCCAAATGAATCTGCATTACTGGAATCAAATACTAATAATAAGTTTGCAACATTGTAAATGCTATACAATGAATATTCTCAACGTCTAAGGTAAGTAATAGATAATTAAAGTTAAAAAAGGCGCTTCTTAACCGACTTCAAAAAAAGGAGGAGGTTCTCAATTCGACTGTATTTTTCATGTGTGTCATCAACTTTTTACTGTTGTAAAGATTTTGATGATTCTTATTATATTCGAAATCTTATGCTTGTCATGTGTTTCCATTTAGGTACATTTGAGATTAAAGTTCCATAAAAATTGCGAAATCTAACGAGTACCTACTTTTTGAGTTATCCCTAATTTTGAAGCTGGTTATTTTGTTCGCCAGCGGACTCCTATAATTAATTGTTGATTTAAAATATTTTTATATATCACGCTTAAAACGATTATGATTTACTAACAATTCATAAAGTAATCATGAACGTTAATGATTAACATAATGATGGCATTTATATGTAATGAAAAAACGCAATAAATAAAATGTTTAAAATGTTTTGACATTCATAAAATTTAAACGAGCTAATTAAGTACATTTAAAGAGTTATTTAAATAGCTGTCAAATAAAATAGCCTCACAACCTTTTTGAAGCTTAATTAACAAAATAGCAAAAAAAAATTTATTTATAATTAACAGCAGATGCCTCATATCATAAATAATAATAATAATAATACTTTATTGACATATTTTTTTTTACATTAAAGTGTATGAAGCCTCTGATCCCCGAGTTAGTACGAAACTGTGTTTCGGGTAATCAGCGTCCTCTCCCAGTCTTTCAATGATGTTCATAACAATATGTTCAAATGTATAAATGATTGCATCATACTGTTGTCTTAAAGTGTTAAAAACTTCCACTATAGTTTTTTCAATATCTCAATTAATTTCCTAAATTTCTATAATTAGGATAGAGAATGTACATTCATAACATTCTGGAGAAAATTCCCAAATAAATTTAAAATGAGTTTAATTCACGCTGATAAAGTCGCGGTACTAACTAGTTACTTTAATGATATATTATCACAGTAGTAGTAACATTAATAATAAAGAAAATTTATTGCAAAACAAGTTCCACAAACATTTTAACTGCTTTAATCTGAGCAGCTATATTTATGAAAATGTCAAGTAACTAGTAATAGTGAATTAAGTTAGTCGAACGGCTATAATATTATAGCTACTGTTTTATAGGCGAATAATTTTCTGCACTAACACAGACTGCTGAGACCACTGGCGAAGTCGATAACTGTAACAAAATCCTTATTGTATTAGGTACGAGGAACTCGTATCTAGAAAATTTGTAATATCGTTTCGAATTCAGTTTTGCTTTTATTTTTGTTTATTTATTTATTGTTAAATTTCATAATGACAAAGGTATCTTATGCTAAGAACGTTGATCCCACACTAGGATACCCTGTGTTGTGGATGATCAACAACTTCCCAATGATACATTAACATAATTATGGTAATTAGGAACTAAGCTTAAGTTTAGTAACAAATAAAAGTAACAACTAACACATTAGAATGTTAAATCTCGTAATCGTTTTTCTGTTTCCGTTTACCGTAATAATTATTTTTGCTTTTATTTTGTGAGCACTATAGCATTTATATTATGTTCTTAGTGTGTAGTCTACATCTGCAATTTTCATGAGATTACCATCACATCACATTACATCTAGTAGATAAATCATAAGTTTAGAAAACAAATATTTATTTATAAGTTACTTTGGAATTTGAAATCTGTGACTGATTAGAGAAAACACGTAACGTACCTACGTTTTCATATATTTATACAGGAAATTAGTAGCCTGTCGTTTAAAAGAAGCATCGAAATAATAAAATGTTATCTATATTTTTTTAATTTCTGTATTAAGGTAGATACGCTTTGTCTCGGTTTATTGCTGCTAATAAGTTAACAATAATATTAAGAAAACACAACATAATACCTAGTACATTCAGCAATGCAATTCTTGTAGGCTATTGTGTAGTAAATTGTATAATGGGATGACAGACAACAGAACAGTACTAATAGAAAATGCAAACGCGACCGTTTCAATCGATACTCACCGCAAATTCTCATGTGGTTGCGTTTCATGTGGTTTTAGTCCATATTTTATTTAAATTCGTTTAATTTGTTCTAAAACAATAGCTATTCCTAAAACCAAACATTATATTGTTGATACGAGTTTATTAGTGTATTAAAGTAACATATATTGTCTTTGCTAAAATTGATGACTGGCTAGAAATAACGGCTATTTAATTTCAACATAAAAGTTTATGTCTGGGTTGTTAGCCGTTAAGGAGTAGGACCCTCGTCTGGAGCCAACCTTGAGTGTAATAGGTATCGTAAAAATGCATTGTCATTGGAATAAGATAATAGCTCCAATAAATAAAAGCTTGTAAAAAAGAATATATAATATGGAATAAAAATTTATCTGATCCGATATCAAATTGACGAAATAAATTAATAAGAGGTCTGATCATCGAAAGAAGGTATCCGCGATATCCACTCGTAGTGAGTGGATAAAACGGTGAAACAGTCAACTAATATAAAGTAATCGACACCATATTCTGCCTAGTATTCATAAAAGACTAGTGAGCTTTGAGTCATAGAACTGACCTTTCCTAATCTGTTTTTACACAACACTCTAGGTGTTGTTTAATTATTAGGTAAATTATTATAATTATTACTATTTAGCACGACCAGAAACAAACATAAAACAGATTCTTGATTACTTGTACATTAATCCATACTAATATTATAAATGTGAAAGTGTGTTTGTTTGTTTGTTTGTTTGTTTGTCCGTCTTTCACGTCGCAACGAAGCTGTTATATGGTATGGTTTTTGTGTGTCGAGATAGTGAGGAGGGTGGAGAGTAACGTAGGTTACTTTTTACCGCGGTAAAACATCCCCATGGAAAGATCGATATTTTGTTAGTTGCTAGATATTTAGTTCCGGGTGTTGTTAATAGATGGCGTTAGTAAAATTCATTTGCAAGTTCTGAATCACCCTATCAAATCAAATGATACATGTTTACTTAAGTCATAGGCAACTAAATCTAACTAAGTAAAAGTAAGTAGAATTTGTAAAAAATCGATCTCTACCGCGGGCGAAGCTGCGGGCAAAAGCTAGTTACACTATAAGCATCGCCGATACGTTGTCAGCCATGAAAGAGGAGAGAAAAAAGAAAAATAATTCAAAAGTTATCCATTTAAAAGACACCGTTTATTGCTCCATTATATTTTAATTGATCCTTTCTCCCAAAGGCGCTACTTCGCCGTTTGAGATCCAGATAATTGAGTGTGTTAAAATCGTTAACAATTTATTCGATCAAAAAGTATGATGTTATGTGTGATTATTACGATTATGTTACGACGAATCGAAATGTCCAATCGTTCCAAATAAGTATACATATAACTTATCCTGAGGTAGTTTGTATGGATATTTCATTGGATATCTTGACTGTATTTTATAGACAACACGTAATTTTACCACAATAATGTTTTAAAGTTTTCTCGTTATTCTCCCACGAAAGATATTATCAATTGCAGAAATACACGAGAATATAATCACCGTTTGATATAAATATAAAGTCAAAGTAAATTATTTAATTCATCATAGGAACAAACGGCTCATGTTATCAAAAGTAAAAATTTACAAAGCCATAACGACGTAATTAAAATAAACATAAATATTATAAATAGTAGGTACATTTTAATTAGTTTATTACATTACATGATATTGCCTTAAAATTAGTTACTGATTTAGAAATCAGTAGCTAATCGGTTAAGCAGCAATGAATGATGAGAACAGTTTACTGTTATCTGTGACATGATAAGTAATGTTGCTACCATTATCTAATAGCTTTAGTAGTATATTACCGTAGTCAATACATCCGATACTGCAGGCAATGCGATATGCGAAATGGACATCGCATCTGACAATTCGAAAACGCACTAAATTTTGTAGCTCTGTGCTATGGCTCTGTGAAGCCACGCGTCCATGAACACAAATGAGATGACCTGTCATAAACTGATAAGTGGCTATTAACTTCATGTTTTATAATAATTAAGTAGTTAATATTTATAGATTTCAGACATTGAACCATTATTACTAGTGTATAGAACCAACACCAGGTACCCAATGTTTGCGCAATGAACTGTAGCCAATTGGCTACAGTTTTCAGTGGATTGCATCGATTTTGAAAGACAAAGGGGCTCGATTTTGAAAATAGAGCCTCCCTGTGCGACAATAAATTGTTCACGATGACTGTTCTTTAGTACACTATACCTTAATGATTGTAGAGAAATTATTTTTTCTATTTCACTACACAATCAAAGGTTATAATTAATAATGACCAATGTCAGCTCCGCGAACGCCCCGCCGTCTTTTGTTTTTGCTCGCCATTTCTAGAACAATGCAACGCGTGCGACTTTTATCTCGACGCAAACAAACGACTCGTGTCGAGTTTTTGTTTTTCCTTCGCCTTCGTTCCTATCTCCAATTTATTAAGACTAGTCCGAAATGTAACTTGGTTTTCTGATTTTTGCACCGTGAAATTGAAGTTGTGCAGGAAATAAAGGAAGTGGATACCTATTTTATCCAAACGGAAAGCATACGTAAAGTAAACTTTTCGTAGCTACGTATAGTTTTGTAATCGTCTACACTCTACAGAATTCAAATTAAGATTTATCGATGATACTTTTTCTTTCAATTAACATAATAGTTTCATTTTTTACATAAAAATTTAGGGTTAAGTCTAATTTATAAGTCGGAGACATAGAATTAATATTACTAGCATATAGAACAGACACCGGGAACATTGGGTTCGGGGGTGTGCATTGCAGCCGGCCGGCTGCATTTCATTCTGTCACTCGGCGGCGCTCATTGCGGCCGCATGACAAAATTGTTTATGAAAAAACTGAAAAAATGCCGTCGTGCGTAATAAGAATGTGTCACAATTGCACGACAAAAAACAAAAAAGATAATGTTATCACTTTATCATCAGTAACAAAACAAAATCTTAACTTAAATCAACTAAAACGAATTTAATTAAATTATTGAGCAATGTTCCCGCCATTTTGAATGAAAAAATCATAAGGAGCGTTTGAACTTGGCAAGCCACTAGCGTGTTAATGGACTAAAGAAGCTTGCCGACGCGACGCTTGTGACCAATTTAAAGTGTTGGATTTTTTGACACGAATCAATGGTAATTACGTTTAAAATCGTTTAAACGCTTTTGCACGTTAAATAAAGTTGGAGTAAGAGCTTGTAAAGATTTGGAGTCGGTGACTGCTTGTCTTGGTTCGACAAGTGTCATATACAAAGCTACTCTATGGCAAGTGTGCAAACGAGGCTTCTAGTTTGAAAAGAGAACGGAGGGCAAGCCGGCGGTGGAACACACATTTTGTTTGAGATAGCTTCTCTATGTATTACCTCAATGGTCGGAGATCATAAAATGGAACGTCAAACCGGGATAAGCTTGGGTGTATTCGGAATTTCAGATGTTGAAGATGGCAGCACTATGCAAATTGTCTACCGCCATTTTGAGTACCTATACGCTTAGAATAAGGAATAAACCTATACCTACGCGGTAGCGGGATAACCGAGGAGAGCTATTGAGTTGCCAGCCACCAACGAGCACTCTTTGGACAGCCTCCGGGCTGAGCGGAAGGCAACGTGTGAATTATTGTTGGTTATTATATTCATATATAGAAGCGCTCATAGCCCGGCGGCTTGCGTCGATCCTATGTGATCGACAAAGTTAAGCAACAGCGGGCGCGGTCGGTAGTTGGATGGGTGACCGCTAGTGGCAAAAATTTCTTGAGCGTTTCCGTGCTTCGGAGGGCACGTAAAGCCGTCGGTCCCGGTTGTTATCATAAGATAACAGTCGTTAAGCCATGTCGGAGGCCCTCGGGCGGTTTGAAAACTTCCGACACTCGGGTTGGCCACTAACCCCTCCACCAATCCGCACTGGAGCAGCGTGGTGGAGTATGCTCTAGGCCTCCTCAAGAGGAGAGACCCGTGCCCAGTAGTGGGCCATTAATGGGTTGAAGCCATTATATTCATTCATCATTCATTCAGTAATCGCATATTAAATAATTTGTAATGAGTGTAAAACCTGTGTGTTAATTAGTTTCTGACTAAAGTTATGTAAACGCCCACTGTCTTATCATTTTACGAAACCACCCACTTCTCCGATGTATAAATTAATAAAATAAAATCCGTACTATAAAATTTAAAATCTACTTATATGATCAATATGCACGGAAGTACTCAATAAAACTTTCAATAGGATCGGCCATCTACTTTGGCTTTCAAATTTTCCGAACAAACTCGGAAAAGTCGGAAAGAACAAAGTGAATGGTCAAAGTTGAACGTTCGATTGTATAATCTCGCCATTCCGAGTTAATAAGTTCTATCGCACTAGCGCTGGATAATCGAGAATAAGTTTCTTCATGCCCACTTTAAAAGCATTAGGAATTCATTCCTACGTTCAGTACTAACGTAACAGTTTTTGTAGATTATATATTTCACAACTTAAAAATAGTGTATTAAGTAGATAATTAGAAATATTTATTTGCATTCTACAGTTGACAAGTTGAATTAATTTGTGTAGAATTTAAAAACTTGTGCAGATTTCTATACCTATCATAAATAAATTTGTTTTAATTGGCTTCAACCCATTAATGGCCCACTACTGGGCACGGGTCTCTCCTCTTGAGGAGGCCTAGAGCATACTCCACCACGCTGCTCCAGTGCGGATTGGTGGAGGGGTTAGTGGCCAACCCAAGTGTCGGAAGTTTTCAAACCGCCCGAGGGCCTCCGACATGGCTTAACGACTGTTATATTATGATAACAACCGGGACCGACGGCTTTACGTGCCCTCCGAAGCACGGAAACGCTCAAGAAATTTTTGCCACTAGCGGTCACCCATCCAACTACCGACCGCGCCCGCTGTTGCTTAACTTTGTCGATCACATAGGATCGACACAAGCCGCCGGGCTATGAGCGCTACGAGCTTGTTTTAATTATTTGTGTTTTAAATCACTGAAACTGTACTAAAAAGGACTGAAACACGTCCACATTTTTACTTTC
This sequence comes from Thymelicus sylvestris, assembly GCA_911387775.1. Classification (NCBI taxonomy): domain Eukaryota; kingdom Metazoa; phylum Arthropoda; class Insecta; order Lepidoptera; family Hesperiidae; genus Thymelicus; species Thymelicus sylvestris. Next base: position 7,105,255 of record OU426896.1, on the reverse strand, counting down.
CTTTTAAGAAGTAATATTTCGATAATATTCGCCATTGATTCATTTTCATTGACATCGCAAATTCTCCAATAATAACATGAAGCGCGTTTAAACCCTGTTCATTACGGGCATTCTGTCGGTGACATAATAAATGTCAGCGAGATCAAAATATCTGCAGCAACGTTCTACCGATGCCTCTAATTATATCTAGCGGGCTTTGCTCTACACAGAGACATTAAAATTAACTGCAAGTTCGTTTGATCTTTCCATTAGAGCGAGACTATAAATACAGCCGTAATAAAAAGACCGCGCAATGAGTCAATCCGGGTTGTTGAAACAATAGACTCTTCTGATGTCTGTAGGTCTGTACGTACAGCCACGAGGAAATAAGATTAGTTTGCCACAATGCGTTATTTTCTATGACAATCTTCTTTTAGTATCTAAAGCTAAAAAAAGCTTCCACTTCAACTCTTTATATTCCACTCATACAGGTCCATTGTATGCGTTAAGCTAAATATTATTCAATTAAATAATTCACACAATTAGATGACTTTATTCTACTTACGTATTTACGTAAAAAAAAACAAAGGAACACTCAAGGATCTACAGATTAGTAGATAACAATATATTAATTTATTGCTTTCTGACTAAACGAAAACCGTAGGTATACGTACCTACTACCAACCTAGTGAGTTGCCAGTATTATAAATATTGAGGGTTGTCGAAATATCAAAGCCCTACCAGGCGCTGAGGCGGCAAGCCTCTCATCAACTTTAACGAGCCATTACGCCCGCTGTAGCGCCCGTGCCGCACTCGACGGCACAGAACGTCTAAAGGTAAAAAAGTAAAAAAATCACCTTTAAAGTTGACGTTCATTTCTATTTGAAATAATATAATTCTGATAACCTAATATTTTGCTATACACTTTAAATTAATTAAAAAGGTAATAAGTATGTTTTAAGACTAAAAGGCTTTTCAATACTTGTATCATAACTACTGTTATAATTCCCAGTTTGCTTAAGGATTCCTAATGCTTGAGGTTCACATGGAAAACACAATAATGACTTACATCGCTTACTCGAGAACAAACCTTACTTATTCTGCCCTAGCACAGAACCAAAGCTGAGACTTCTCACTTCGCAAGCAGGGAAACTACCAGCTACGCATCACAAACTATAATAGTTATAATAAGTTACTTACGGTAATTAATTTTACTAGTAATCAATTTTGTACCAAATTAAACAACTGCATTATTTCTCTTCACTATGCGATCACACCCACGGAAACAGTAATTTCGGAACTCGCGTAACGTGTAATTATTTCAGAAAAGCCGTCAATAGGCTAACTGTAGCATATTTGTATGCGTCGGGAATTCTAATTACGCGATTTAAATAGTCAACCAATCTAGTTCGTTCGTGCGGTACATGAAAATGTATGAGCGGAGTTTTACTGTACAATTATGTGGATGTTATTAAACTGGGCGATTTAATGGAGATTTTTATGTCATTTCAAATAGGGCCATTGACAAACAGGTTGTAGATGTAGACATGATTTTCATATGTACAGCAAATAGATAGTATAGAATCTACTCGTATGTTATAGTAATACGCATTAATATTTCGTCAGTGTTTCAAATGATTTGTTTTTACTTAATATCTTATAACCATTGTATCGGCATCGAAAGTTATTTCGTACTGCGAACGTAATGAACGACAAAAATACTGTCCATAATATTCAAAAAGAACGATTCAACATTGCATTTAAGATGAAGCTACGGCAGCATATAAGAAAAAACATGCGTCATTTTAATGAGGCGAGGGTCGAACGAATTCGCGCAGACAACCGCGAGGGCGCTTGAATTTATATTCAAAAGCACAGTTTACTGAAACGAAACGAAGCAAGTACACTGAAATAATTCACAGTCAATTCGACACGAACATTGTGGAGAGCGGCTGTCTTCGCGTCGACTCTACGTTTCTTGTCGACTACCGCGGTTATTTCTAAACCGTATCACGTCGAGAGTCAGGAGTCGGGACCGCTCACCGGATCGTTCGAACGCTTTGATGTTACGTTGTCTTTTTGCGAACCACATTACAGACGGATAGCGAACCGAATATTTTCGGGAACAATCTCGAACTAAACAACACGCGCTTTATTTGGACTATAAGTATTGTTCAGTATAATGACTGTTCGTTCGCGGACAAGTCGACATTCTGTTCCTTTTTCCCTGTCTCGTTTGTGACGTTTTGATCAGAGGAATAATAATACGTTGCGCGTTGGCAAGCGCATTTTGTTTCACTGTTACCAAGTAACCAATTTGACGCAGAGATATGAACTTATAACCATCAGTCTTTTAAAGTCAATTGTGTAATGTCTCATAAGCACGAATTAATAGCTTAGTGAAGCACTCGTATATCAGAGGCTTATGTCTATTAGCTCAATCCCCTGTGATCGATCAAATTAAGCAACTACGGGAAGCATCCAAGGTGTCAGTGGCAAAAATAAAGTAAGGCAATCAGTCCCGATAGTTATTATTGAAAGCTTTTAAGTCATGCTGGAAGCCTCCTCAAAAAAAAACACTCGTATTGGGTTATAACCAATATAAAACAGCAATGATACGGTCAACTTTAATCAATTCCTTCTAAGCAGAATGTCGTAATATTTATGTTTTCTAAACGACAAATATAAGTTAGCATTCATCGCCTGTCGCTTATGCTACATTAATAATAAAAGTCGGAAAGGTCATATTTGGCGACAAAAAGAAAACGTGTTCCAAACTCATAAGGCTACGTCTTCACGGCTAATTTTTGTTAGAGTCATTCTTGTAACTCAATTTGTATTCGTGTCACCTTGTATGTTTCATCACATTTATTAAACGAAGAAGTTTTTGTAACCTTCGTGTTATTATTACACCAATAACTTTTACTTGTTCAAATACAATAATGATGATGTTTTGAAGATACCAAACTGATGGTGAGTGGTCGTTGTCGTCCATGAACATCCTAAAGATACCATAGATACGTTCTTATTATAGGATTCAGTGCTGGAATAGGTCGTTCAAACTCCAAACACTTGGCACGATTATTTTTTCATTCCTTTTATTTTGTACACTATTATTCGCTTGAGCTCGAGCTAAAATAGGATCCCATGTAACAGAAAGTGTGTATTTGTAACATTGAAGTATAATGTCATAGAACAGACATCTCGAACAAAATGTGTGTCCGCCGGGAGGTTCTATTTTCAAAATTGAGCCGCCGTTTTCCTTTCAAAATCGAACGAATCCATAGAAAAATGAGGCCGCGCGGCGCCAATTCATTGGTGTCTGTTCTATACGGTAGTAATAATACTTCAATTATTTGTAACGATTATTTTTTCAATTCAAAAAACATGTCGAGATTTGATTGATTTCTTTTAAATCAAAGACAATCACGATGAAGCAAACTTACGTACCTAATACCTAATATTTAAATGCCGGTCAATGTGGCGTGATTTAGGAGAGTCCTATGTCCACATAAAGGCTGATGAATGGATTGTAATTTACATATATCGATGAAAATTAAAGTAGGTACAAAGTTCACATGCTAAGTATGCATGCTAATAGTAACTAAATAAGTATAGTAATGATTAAAGCCCAACTTTAGTTGACTATGTTATAACTTTATATGACAATTCAGTTGTAATCTATATTATTTATCTCATCTTATTATACACGGTTTACTTTTAAATATTTTTCTTACTCGAATCTCAACATAAACTCCAATCTTAAAGGTACCCTTACCTACAACAATTATTATAAATCAGACATGTAAATAGGGTAATACTCCGTTATGTTACGGTTTTATCACAATGCCTTTTAACATGATATAGCTTTTAAAGGTCTTATCTGAAAAGAACAAATTTCAATTTGAAAGAAGAACTGTAATGTCGGCATGCTGCATGTTTTTAACTAGACATAAATGGGATTTAAAAAGTAATTTAAGTCTAGAAATATCCAAGTATATTTCCCAGCTTAATATTGCTACGTAATGTCACAGTATTATAACACATTTTATGCAGTCCTCCAACTGAGGCGTCTAGATAATTATTATGCCAGGCGGGGCGTCATGTAAGACGAATTTAATACTTAATTACTACTATGGTATGGTATACCTTGTGGTATAAAACTATTTTATTTGGAGTTAGGTATGAGCTTACGAAAATACCGTAATTCCTTAACAGCTTTTCTTTCATCAAATACTACGGGCTACTGTAAATTCCTACACTGTGGTGTAGTACTCTTCAGTTAACGTTGCGCTAACTTGTATTTACGACTAAATGGGGTATAAAAACATCTTGACATTAAACAGAGCATTGCCTTGAACTTCTTATCCGAGGGAACTTGTATTCCTTTTTTATCAGAAGGATCGCTAACAAATTACCGCTTAACAGATATCCTTCTATCCCGGCTCGAGTGTTATCTGAGTAAGGCCTACGCGAATGTGTTTTATGGTGATCCAGATAACTATTAAAATGGGGAAGAAAGATTTTAGTGAGAGTAGGTAAAAATTACTGCTTGATTAAGACATCAAAAAATATAATGCTTTTAAGAATAAATGTATCGATGGTTTAATTGTGTCTATCTTCATGTTTTGTCCCGAGAAATGACAAAATTACAGGTCAATAAATTTAGGAATAGTACCTAGTTATTTTTATTCAATTCTTTCTATCTATAGTAACCTTTTCAAACCCGAAATAGTGAGCACTTTTACTAAATTCAATTAAAACATTTAAATTGTTAAAAGGTGACTTACCTTAACCATTTGATTAATGAATGAACTGTTTAACAGTTTGTTACTTCAAAAGAATAACAAACAACCGCTGAAAGATAGGTATACCAGAAACCGGGTATTATCTGCGTGACGCCCACACGGACGAGTTTTATGGTGTTCTATTATCTGTCTCCGCTGAAAATAAACTGCTTTGACAACCCTACAGATTGCTGCAATCGACGGCGTGAAATCTTCTAAATTACACCCTTGGATATGTTAATTGTGAGGCCTGTAATAGGTTTCGGAGTTATGACGGCAATATAGCATGAGTCAAGACGTAGGTGCTGTTGGGGTATACTAATTTGTAGTACCTACATTAGTGGATACATTCATTTTAACCGCAATATTACGCCCATGGGATAATTGTTGTTGAATTGTTTTAAAGCTAAGTAACTATAAATCGTTACAAGAAATATTAAGTAGAAGGCGCGAACAATAAAACAGATTTGTTTATAATTCATTGAAAATTTACATAAAATTGATTGTAATTGTAAACATGTAGTTAAACAGACTTAACTATTAAAGGAACAACGCAAAATTGTCCCACTGCTGGGCTTGGGATCTCCTCTCACAATGTGAGGGGCTAGTCGCTTGTGGAGCTTCAAAACTATTTTCTAGTAACTACTTTTTTTTCTAGTACCTTCATAATTTAAGTTAAAACCGAGGGTATTTTATGTTTCTAATTATCAGCTATTTATTTGTGACGCTACGTTCTATGTTTTATGACGAGGGGTTAGGAAGGGAACATAAAAAACACGAAATTCTGTCACGGCGTAAAACGTACGGCGAATGTCTTTCGGCGAAATTAAAAATGAAATGATTTATGGAGTGCTTCGGACGGACGAATATGACGCTGACTCAAGACAGGCCAGCGATAAAAGATTAAGCATTATAATTTAATTTTGCGTCGGACTTTATTAAATATATCAACATAAAGTTTTTATGATGAAGGTTTTAGTAAAGTGAATCAACCTGAATCTGTACAACATTTTCTTTGTCCATTTTTATTTTTGTCTTAGCGGCCAGTTGCCGCTATGGTCCTATATTTATATTTATAGGTAACTACTTTTATTACTATTGGGGAGTCTAGATGCTATATACTCGTATTATTAGACATTTTAAAACGCTTATTATCCATACGTAAGTACCCACATAATATGTATATAGTGTTATAGTTACTGTTAGGTATAGTTAGTGTATTATAATGTTTTGGTATGATTTTTACCGCTACTTTTACCGCGGTAAAACATTTCATTCACATGGGAAGATCCATTATGATAGGTACGTATTTGAATTACCATTCTAAAAGTAACAATGTGTTGGTCCTTCCTTAACTTCTTAAAGGAACTATGGATTGATATAAATGTATATTGAAAATATTAAATAGATATTTATATAGATATTTATAGCTGGAAGGTTGAAAAGAGTCATAGGCTACTTTTGATAGTTGATTTCTCTTAGTATGTTTTAATTGTGGAACTGTTATTTTTTATTGATCTGAACTGTTAATTTTCATTGACAACGCGGGCGAAACCGCGGTAACACCTAGTTTTTTTTATTATTCTAATACAGAAATTATACACATGAATACCTAAGTATTTCATATAAATAAAATTATATCTCTGCCAAAGTAATGTTTAGATAAAGTTACATTACTACACAAAAATAATCTGTATTAATAGATTTAGAAAAACTAAAAATGTCAATGAGTTACCATAATAAATAATGTTAAAATCGGTAAAATTTTACTTTTACTTAATTTATTTAATAACATATTTCGTTTAATAACTTTAAAGTCTTCATTGATGCGAGACGTGAATAATAACAGGCTACGAAGTCAACACCCATGGAAGCGTTTATTAAAAAGCAATTTCATGTTTATTCTGTCATAATGTTATTAAAATTACCATGTTTCATGCGGGAATCGGCTCGGATAATTTTCGGTCAGTTCATTGTGGTTAAATGTGTTATATTTTTATGAAACTATAGTTAATCTGTAAGATGTTAAACGATTAAATTGATGGATATTACAGATCTGGGATATTTTATAGGTTTGGATAAATTAAATTGGAACATAAAAGCAATTTTAGTATGATTATAGAGGCGGGTCATATCTGTAAGAGAACTTTCATAATTTAAGTTGCAAACAGTACAGAAGTAAATGTTTGGGAGTGAACTGCGTAAGAAATAGGGTTTTTGATAACTAAGAATTCTATCATCAAATAAATTATTATATTTCAACCTTCTCTATATTCATTTATCATAAAGGTAATGTACTTTTTCTTGACCTTTAGTTTCATAAGAAAAATGTGGTAGATAATTATGTGTGGTTTGTGGAAATCCTAAGTGACCGACCGGTACTGGGGCGAAGTTGGTAGATAGATGATACTTGACTGCTTCTGGGTTTCGGATGGCAGTTAAAACCGTCGGTCCTGGTTAAATTCCACCAATCCGCATTGGAGCATGACTTAAGGAAAAGAGACCCGTACCTTGTAGGCAGTCCATAATTGGTTGAAAACAGCCCACCATTGAAATGTCAATGTAGGTGTTACAAATAATATTGGATTATTATGCTATAACAAAATTTGACGTTTAATCTAATGTGATGTAAGAGCAACCGTAGACCGCTTTATATCACAGTAGCACGACACTAGCAACCTCGTTGAGAATTCTGTACGGGCATTTACACACGGCCCCTATCGGTACAAACTCAAATCTAGCAGACAAGTGTTAAAAGTAGCGATACAATGAATTGTATGGAATATACTTTGTTTTGTGTATTGTATAATTTAAAGTTCGACTGTATTAATTGAACAACTCTAACGACTGTATACCAAGAAATAAGCACGAGTGCTGTGCTTTTACAAAGTAGGTATATTCAAGATACGAGTAGGTATATAAGGGAATATTTAATATTTGGTGAAATATAATAAAACTTTTGGAGTTGCTTATTTTAAAGTAAAAAGTTTTATTTTTCATATATTGTTTGAATTTTATTATTCCAAGAAATCAAAATGCAAACCCACGTGGAAGACATCTGGCCTGCACATAAAACGGTCTGGCTCAGATTGCTCTCAAAATTTTATTACTTCTCTTAATATTTTCATACTTACTGTAATCTATCTTCTATTATATATCTTACAAATATAATAGGAGAAAGTCAATATTACAATATTGATCTGTCTGATTTAACCATAGAGATAACCTGCAAAATTAATTAATTTGCCACTTGTATCCGCCTTTAACTTATCTTAATTTACATGTGTAGTAAATTAAACGTTCCAATTTATATAAAACATTTTGCGTTACTTATTACATTTTCCGAGCTCTATCTAAAAACTCTAATAATTTAATTTAATTCTTACAGTATTCCAAATTATACGATCAGCAGTGTAACGAAAACACCAGCCTTATCGGCTCGTCCTAATGGGTGAGCACGGTAAATTTATTCACAAAGAGGACTCGTGGTCCAAATTCAATTGTTATTGACGTCATGGCATAAATCTTGCGAAATTCGAACGGAAGCAATTTACAAACACAATATCGATGTTACTTTACGTCTTTCGTTAAACATGTGTTATCCTTATTACTTAATATTATTATTACAAACTTGCTTGACCTCGCGGTTTCACTCGCGTTAATTTGTGAAAAAACTAACTACTAATATATATAATGTTATATAGCCTATAGCCTTCCTTGCTAAATGGACTATCAAACACAAACAGAATTTTCAATTCGAACCAGAAGTTCCTGAGATTAGCGCGTTCAATCAAACAAACAAACTCTTCAGCTTTATAATATTAAGTATAGATATGAAAGATATTTTGTTACTCTTTCACCCAAAACTACTGAACGGATTTGCATGAAACTTGGCACAAAGGTAGACCATAATCTGGAGCAACATGTGGGATAGGTACTTATTATTCCGAAAAACTCAAGCAGAGCTTCGGACAAAGCGCTAATGTACATTAAATATACACAAGTTGGTTTTAATGTAACTGCTATAACAGCAGAAAAATTGAGGAGAGATCAAAGACTTTAGTAAGCCGGAGACTTGGCTTACATCGGTCACCTCTCGTTATATCTAGAGCGACATGAAACAAGATGGGACACTAGGCGTTGAAAGTTATACGCCCCAATTCAGAGTTACTAACGGTTACTTAAATCGCTCCTTAGGAATCGCTCCTTTTTAAAGAATCACCATACAAATTATGTACTAAGGAACGATTTAAGTAACCGTTAGTGACTCTGAGTTGAGGCGATAAAATTATGTTCGATGGCTTCGGCTGACGGATCACGGAAGCTCCAAAATTTTTACCATTGAGTATCGGTTACCAACCGATAATCCATAATTGTTTATGACTTACTTTACGCCCTGTGACAATGTGTAAGAACAGCTTTTAGGAAATTAGTGCTTTTGAAACTATACAATAAATTGCTAAGGAATAGCGTCCTCGATATAATCATTTCGGAATTAGTAATCTAGTGATACAATTTGTAAAATTATAAGGATCATGAACTTGTATGATAAAAATAATTAATACAAGTTTTCTACTTAAATATTGAATATGGTTATTGTTGTAGTTTTTATCAGTTTTTGATATTATTTTAAATTTAGTTACATTGTTGTTATTTATTTCAGTCAGAGAAGTTTTAGAAAGGTTCTATCTGTCCCTCTATAGCCATTCTCTACGAGGATCAAAGTGTAACGGAGTGTAAAGGAAGACCGCACGAAGGTCGCAATTAGACGAGGCGTTTAATTACGAAATTCACGGTAACAACGAGGCTTCACTCCCCCTAGTCTTTCATGGGATTCCTTTATAAGGATCTGAGTATAGTGAAGAGTGACAGCGGGTTTCTAGGATTATCTAATACAACTATTAATACGCATACCAATAACTTGCAAGTTTACACAGCTTAATGTATTACCTGTATTATAAGGTTATGAATTACCTAAATAAAAAAGCAGACTAGTGCTAAACAGCTTATTAGTGGCGCGACGCGATCACTTAAAATGTACGTGAACCAATCCTTAGATCACGCGACGCTCAACGATGCTCTGCAACGTCTTTCATAATTATATTTCCCTATTTTTAAAAGCGTTCTTATAAGCCTAATTAGAATAATATTTTATTTCATATACTCGGTCACTATTCCGTTCTGCCTGCTACGTGTCAAGATCCTACACGCTATCGGCCACACATTATATACAAAATTTTACACAGCGTAGGGTTGTCCGTAATTTGATATGCGTATTATCATTAAATTAAATTGTTTCGAGGAACGTCACTAGCGCGGACATAACAAAGGTTAAGCACTATCACGAGGGGTTGACTCGGGTCAGTCGCAGTGAAATTTTAGATGTCTGATACCAGTTTAAACGCTCGTCCATTGTTTACCTGTGTTTTCTTTTGTTTTGATGCTATTTCTTTTATCAACGAAAGCTATCGTAAAACACTTAGGTACATACATAGGAATTTTGATATACCTACGAGTAAAACGTCAGCTTAAACAAACGAGCTATTTGTGAGGGCAGTCGACTTGCAAAAGACGAATCTTGGCGACTATACGGCTTATATATCGTCTATTGGTCAGTAAGTATATATTTAAAAAGAGGAGGGGACTTCACGTAGGTACACTAAAAAAATTTTGACAAGCCTATATTTCATACGAAATTGTCAAACATAATCTTTTATGTGGTGTTTGAAGGCAGTGTTAAATATTTTTGCAAAATGTGTAAAAATAAAACTTAAAAAATCTTCATTGTTTTCAAAGGTAAAAATATTTTAACTTGGTATATACTAACGGTGACTGTGAAAATTTCGTCTTTTTTGTGAACACTTTAAGTTCAGCAGTAAACGAAGTGCTTTTAACACGAAAGGTGTGGTTGAAACTAAAATTGCACATGGTTATAATAATTTCCTAAGTACAGCGCAAAGTAATTACTATAAGCACTAACGTTTTTAAAACGCTGAATTTCAGTTCCCTAGTTTTATGTACCACCCTAAAGAATATATAAGAAATTTGATTATAATATCACTGTTTTCAAGTAAACAGTGAAGATAGGCGCCTCCTTATTGCGCGTTTCTTCTCATGAATGTCATTTTAGAAATTTTTGCGATAAACGGAATAACTATAAATTTTAATACTTTTATCAAAAAAATACACAAAAAATAATAATCTAACTGGCTATGAAAAATACAATGCAAGTTATTTTGTATTGTAACTATCGGTATACCTTGACAGATAAGTAAGTTGACAAGTCAAATTCGTAAATTAAATTTTTTGTTAAACACAGAGTAAAATATAAATCCTGTACAACATTCACCAAAGGTCAGCCTTAGGTATATCAATCATTGATAACATATCTCCCGATAAGCCACCGCATTAACTGCACCCCAAACTCAGGGTGCTCCATAATACCTATCCTGACCACTTTATTGGCATTTGTGTATTAACTTTTCATGTAAAGCTAATGGATTAAAGCCGTCTCAGTCTATAGGGGAAAGGACGTTTCACATAGTTTGTTTATAGTTGACTGTACGGGTACGTTACGACGGATATACGACCGTACGACGCGAGGCGGCAACGCTTTTTTTACATTTAATAACGTTCTTCACATATCAATTTCGTCTACTCAGGTCATAACAATTTTGTTTTAAAACCAAGTTAATAAATAATAACACAGACAGGTAATTTATTGTTACATTTAATACAACTCTGACATAACAGGATATTAAAATTAAAATAAACAAGGGCATTTTATTTCAGGGTTCTCAAACGAAAACACGCAAGTGCAAGTCGCATTTACTTACTTAATTATCTTAGTAGTTGTAATTAATTAATAATCTCAGTTATTAATAATAATAATGATGTGTTGTAGAGCTATAAAAAATAATTTACTTTATTAAGAGATAGTCCTCTCATTTTCCCTAAGTTTAGTTGCTTTCAGAACAGACAATTAAACGTTACATTTCTCTCTGATAGCCTTAATAGCAAAGTGTTTTATGTCAATCTAATACATTCTATCTTATCCAAAAGTTACACTGTAAGTGACGTGAGGCAAGGTAACGAGACTTTACGATGTAACTAAGTAATGTCAAGATGACAACCAGTATCTACCAATTTGCAAGCAGGTCTTATCTTCATCTCGTGATAAATGTGCTCCCCATGGAAATGTACCAGGAATACAGGAGTCGATAAGTATTAACATAAATTACAATTACAAATGCAGCTTTTAACTTCCTAAATTCATTTGCATTCGTGATAAATTAATAAGCATTGCGTTTTCTGCGAATCCAGTTAGGATTTTATCTTGGTAGATATGGTTTCTTCGTGTTGTTATACTAACTATTATGAAGATTCAACTTCTGGTTTTTAACATGCAGACTAAGATGGTTATACAATTAGTTTAACATAATATAGACGCCCACAAAAGTTTGTTAATAGCCAACCGCATTGAAGTGCCGTCAACACTCCTACTACAACACAAATTCGAGTATTACTCAATAAACTCTAGTACAAAACCGACATATCTTCAAGAACGGCGCAATCAGTTTTTACCGTCGACATTTGTTTAGAATTAATTAGAAGTATACGAAGAGTCCGCATTCGTAATAAAACCATAAATGGTAAGAATGTAATTTGAATCGAATGGTTCATTGTTCGGCTAAAATATTCGAATAAAGGGAAATCTCATTTTGTACGGAAAAGGTATCTAGGTAGTTGATAGAGACGGAAATAAATTGGGCCCCACGATTTATTACCGAATGCTCTTAACCCGAAGCTTTGGAGAAGATTTGGTAAAATGTTTTCATTTTCTTTATTGCTACCAGACAGATCCATTAAGAAGGATAAATCTCGACTTCAAACTTTGAAGACTTCGGACAAAATCGAACAATCGGAAGGATATCTTCGTCGGAAATTAAAGAAATGAAAGGGTTTTTTAAAGTAAGAATGAGATATAAAGTCATTGATGTACATTGATGCCTTCCATTGTTTAGATTTACTTTTATTAATATTAAATTTAGTAAAGTGATTGGACTATACTTGTTGTTAAAAATGACCCTTCTATTCTATGGACAACTGTGAAGTTTAAGGAATAAATACACTCAGCACTTTTACAGACTCCAAGGAAGATTTAAGCTTAAATAGTTTTACAAAAATCTATTTTCAATTTTCTATTTTGCCTGATACTCTTTTAAGACATGCATTTATTTTCAGGTTCACTATACAACAAACTGCGCAGCACGTAGGTAATGACTCCGCTTTAAGCACCTTAATCCAGCTAATACAAATGAGCTCGGGATAACGCTACGAAGACTCGCCTCTTGTAATATGTTTGAGATATTTTAAGTCTTAAATCCGTTGTTGTAAGCATCTTGTGTAAGTTAAATAAAGAAACAAGTAGATATATAAAGTGTTACTTATTTGTAGATAAATACCTAATATAAATTCAATTTGTTTTAATTGAAAAACAAATCTAATGTTAGAGGACATTTCCAAAGGTGGGTAAAGCATAATAGAAACAGACCTATTCTTACGTTCCTTTATTCTACAGGCTATAACTACAAGCTGTATCTTTTCTGATAAAAATATGTTTTACTTTACTTACGTGTTCAAATAGGAGGCAGTACTGCCTCGAAACGCGCATGGGTTTGTCACGCTAATTCTCTTTTCAAACTCGAGCTCAATTCAAGGTAGGACTCTTTGTACTCGTATGTGACAAATAAAATCGTATCCGCTGACTTTGACAGGAATCAGGATGTATCCTTTTAATATCAGGTTCTGCTCACAACACAATCCACTCTTCGTAATGTTCGCTCTGATGTTAATGCTAGTTAATGCAGATGTGACTAGGATAAAGCTACTGCGAAGTCTCTCGCAGTCCCATATCCCTATCCTAGAATATAGTCTTAATACTATCTACTCGTTTGGATACCTTTTTACACGCTTTGTATTAGATTTCCTTTTAAAAAATACATTTTACGCACCTAGGTATGTAAAGACGAATAATTATGATTTTAAGTCTAATTTAATTTGTCTTCGAGTCATCCATGACTCTTTGGAGTTTAACTCCTTATCTATCGATTTCATATTTTAGCACGCCGTATGAGATTTTATGGGGAGTAAAATCAAACTTTTTCTGTTATGCGTTATGTTTGTAATTCGTAACACAGAATCTAGATGGCGTTGGAAGGCTGATCAGTAACAACGCCATCTAATGATAATAATGATCTTGGTATATCCTATTCTGATGATGTGAAACTTAATTGCTTTCAATTAAGTCTTTAGAGTATTGAATGTACTATGACAAAACATTTTATTATAATAAAATGATATGAATGTTGATAATGGAATGATAATATTAACATGAATCTAACGGATAAAACAGGTAGATATTCCCGCAAGTAGTAACGGAATAAATTGTAAGTTAATAATAACATCATATTATTATTATCTTGTTATTGTTTATTTGGTCCAAATATGAATAAATTCTTTTTGTGAATATAAATATTAAACATGAAAGTCTAGGAGCATAATATTTAATGGGTTGGGTAACTTATTTTGTGTACTTTTTATTAGCTCATAAAACGTGCTAAAGTCGACTTGTAATCCGCGCCGACTTACGGCCGGTCTCAATATTATACTGTCAGTGGAACTCTGGTACATATCAGAGATAAAAAGTAAACATTGATCTCCCGCTAACTGCCGTCTCACAAATCAAAAGTAAGCAAAAAAAAGTAAGATCATCGGAAGATAATATTTCAGTGACATTTTTGCCTCTGGTTTTTATGTCCCTCTGAAAATTTCGTTTTCGCATAACAATATATTTTTTTATACTTTTATACTTTTTTTTATACTTTTTATCATAAAAAGGAACTCAGTGTTTTTGATTATAAACTTATTTCATTTTAATATTAAAATGATAATTTGTTCCAAATGTATTGTAAATTTCGCGGATGAAGTTAATAAAATAATGTTATGTGTAACCTGGAACAATGCTTCACTAGTAACAAAACGCAGCATTTGACGTTTATCACTCATGGGTATCCCGGACGACGATGACATGTTATTGTCATTTGACATTCGTTTATGTCGCTTGGTGACCCAAAATATAAACAACGTGTATTTTCTCATAATTTTAGTTAGTTTTATGAATAAAGTAGGATTATATTTAATGAAACACATAGCTCAACAATTACCGTGAGTATAGACTTTATTTGTTAATAAAATAAAATATATTATTATGTTTAGTAAACAAAAAAATATAGTAATTGTAGCAGTGATAGCCTAGCGGTTAGAACGTTGGTTTCCCGAACGAAGTGTTTATTCCCACTTGTCCGAGGCCTGAGTTCAAATCCTGGCACGCTAATTTTCAAATATTATGTGCGTATTAGAAGTTAATTATCACTAGCTTCGGTGAAGGAAAACAATGAACATCGAGAGGAAACCTGCACTCCGGAGAGTTCCCCATAAAGTTCTTAAAGGTGTTTGAAGTCTACCAATCTGCACTTGGCCAGCGTGGTAGACTATGGCCTAATACCCTTCACATTGCGAGAGGAGACCCCGAGCCCAGCAATTATGGGTTGTTGCTTCTTTTTGCTTTTAAACAAAAATTGTTGCCAAAAATGTACTAAAGGAAGTTTCTTTTCAGATGAAGTCCAGACCCTTCACAAAAGATGAAGTACCTTTCTTCAATAAATAAATAAATAAATAAATAAATAAGGCCCAAATAGTAGCCAATAGCTATTGATGTAGCAGGGATACACCATTATTTCTGAAAAGGCGAAATGTTTTTGTTATAATTTCAAAATAAATCTAACTTAAAAAGCTTAGTGTTCTTGTTTTATTAAAATACCTACTTACCTAAAACTTTAAAGATAGGAATTGTTATCAATTCTAATTCACTGCCGTTTTTAACCGACTTCAAAAAAAGGAGAAGATTCTCAATTCGGCTGTATTTTTTTTGTTTGTTACCTCAGAACTTTGGACTGGGCGAACCGATTTTGATGATTTTTTTTTAAATCGAAGCTGGTGCTTGTCATGTGGTCCCACATAAAGAACGAGATCTGACAAGTAGTTTCTGAGTAACTTTGAAGTCGGTTATTTTTTGTTAGTAAAATTTAGATTATGGATTATGTTTAGGTATTCTGAATCTAGGTAGTTATAAACAAAATTGGATTCACAAAATTCAGTCATATATGTAGTCATTATATTTTACGAGGACAATTTCGGCGATATTGGTACCGTATTAAAAAGGTGGAATTAAATATACAGGCTTCACAAAATTCATTATCACTCATCACTGATTAATAAATCCATGATGTTTTGATAAATTTTCTTTACAATATGAGAAATCTACCAATTATCCGTCGAAATCGAGCGATGTCAAAGACTCCGATAGTTGGTAACTTCTATTACCGACAGTTAGCTGTCAAAGCGTTATTGAGACGCAAGTATTTATTTTTGTATGGACCAACATACCTACGGTATGACTTGGCCCTCCGAACGGTAGATCAATGTCATCGGTATATATTTTCTATCCATCGCAGGTTACTGAGACGCAAAAATTGAAAAATATGACAGATGACGTACTAATGACAGCCTTATCTACATTTTTTTAGCTGTTAGTACATTATTGAGACCGGCCGTTAGTGAAGTAAGTTCCAGTAAGTCGACAGGTAAGGGCATTAATTAATTACTATAAAAGTTTGTAGAGTGTTAACAGCAGAAGTTTTGGTGAAAATTTAAAAGGAAAACGTCCATCAATTAGACTTATATTACTAAGTACCTTGAAATAGTTAGTGTTTCTGATTTATAATTATTACATCAAAGAAAATATTTCTTCTTTTATACACCTACAAAAAATATTTCTTCATTTAGCAATAAAAATCTTGCTGTACACAGCATAATGAATTATTACGAGTAAGTATGTTAAAAATAATAAAAAAACGCTTTAAACTCCTAGGATTCCGTGTGTCGTTGGTGCCATGGACAACACACTAAACAATAACATTCACACTCAGACCGAGAACTGAAATTCAAACTCATCATTCAAATTTCCGTCTCGCTGGGAATCGAACCCAAGACCCTTGGTGCGGCTATCGGGCATGGTAACCATTGCGCCACACGGGTCGTTAAAATAAAGCAGATTAAAGTGATCACATGTGATACTTAATCAAGTACATTACCTGCTATAGGTACGTACTGAAATTATGATACCTAATCATAATAACAATCAAATATTTCATGCTGTTTCTGGATTTCATAATGTTTCTGCGTTTTATGGTTACATTATTATTAGACTAATAATACCAATAAATACGTTGATAACTTACGATTCATTTATTTCGTTGAACCGCGAGCAGATTTTTGCATATGCCTGTAGGTATATGTTATGAATTCTAAACCTGTTAATTCTATATAATTAAAAATTTTATAACAGCTTCACTAATACCAGCTTGTCTAATAATGTGGTTGTAATTATATATGATGTTCAATATGCGGTCTAGACGGCTTAAGGGCTGCGTCACACGACCTTACAATCGGAAATGATAGTCACTGACTTGCGACAAATATCTGTTTGTGTTCATATCTATTTTTGCCTGTTCCCAAATTTGCTAGATAGGTACGTCAATCAGAAAAATACAACCAAAAACAATGGACAGAACGGAGAAAGTGAATCTGTTGATCTATTAACCTACATGACGTATTAAAAAAAACTACAAACAGGTAAAAATTTAAGCTAAGCCGAATAGTGAATTGAATTTATGTAGATTCAATAAAATTAAATAGCAAAATATAATTTTGATCGTCCAATACTGAACGACAATCAAGGAGTGTGTAACATTTGTATAATCCTTATTATCTTTGTGCGTGCCACAAGGATGCGACAATATGTCACAAATTGGCGCTTTGTATGAAAATTCATAACGTGTTATTGGCACACGTGGAAAAAAATATCTTACGTCACAGCGACAATATTCAAGTCATGTAATCCAGCTGTGGTCGCACGTGTAAACAGACCCTTACTGGTTTTCGGTTTACGAGAGCTCAGCAGCAAGGTAACGACGTGTTTCATTACCAACTTTACTAAGCAGTGTTATTTATGTCGCCCTTTAACATTGCCTTTACTGCACTATAAACTTAACTAGACACGCGAAATCTATATTTATGTTTATCATTTAATAGCCAAGTGCCTTGGGATTAGATACTTGTTTAATAAATTCGTATTACTTTGATATTTTGGATTATAAAGGTGTATCGTTATGACCGAGTTCAAAGGCTGTTGTACTCGTATGTATGTATGAGGATTACTTATATTATAATGGAAATATTTTTATTTAGTTTTTTGGGTATCTAATGTAAGTTTTAGGTTGGTTCGAATTAACTGCATTAATTTTTGTAAGCTTGTTAACTGTACTCAGCTTAATATTTATAAGCTCTTCTGATTTCAATAATAGCTGTTATGAAACAAATCTCAGGTTTGAAAAAAATTATAATTTAATATTAAAGTTTTAGCCGCGGAGTTCATTGACTTTTACCTTGCAATGCTTTAAACGTATGTCGCAAGAATGAATTAATCTTATACATAGATAATCTTCTTATGCGATGACCAATTACATAATGAATTGATGAATAAAACAACAAATCTGATAAAATTGCTATATTTCCTTTTATACAACATAACTTGCTCAGAAAATATTTCGATGGCAATAACAAAAAGTTTCTTCCTGTACATGTTTAAACACGCAAGTATCGTACGGTTAAAATTTTGAAATCGTGACATAAGTTACACTAATTTACATTTACATCTAATACACAAATATAATATAAGTATCACAGTCGAAGATTATACAACTAAGGGACTTGTCTTAACGCCAAGAAGAGGCATGTAAAACGATAAGAATTTTATTGTAAAAATGAATCTAGGGGTTTATTTTATTATATCAAAGGGTAATAATCACTGATCATCTGATTGTTTAGTGACTATCTACATACTCGTACTAGTTAATCGCTCGCTCACTAACTGCCGGTAAGACAAGTCATTAAAACCATATTTCTATGTGTAAATGGCAGTGAAATGCGGGTTATAATTCACAATTTATATTGAGATTATCAGAAATTTATGCGAAGATCTTATAAAAGGTTACAGTAAGGGTAAGTACTCTAGATAATATCGTAGGAATATGTTCCATAAAATGTTTATCAAAAAGGTGAAGCTAGTCTATACACTGTGACTAGAATAAGGAATAAATACCTATATCTATGCTTTCGGTGAAAAAAGTACTCTGTGCTACGAAAAATATCTAAAGTTGGATGGATGTAAATATCGATGCACATTGCTCAAACTTTAATGATGTAATATACATTGTTCAAAAATTGCACGTAAGTATCTCTCACTTTATTCAATGAGGAAAACATCGTGACCAATAACCAAAACGTAAATAAGATAAAGTAGATGGTTTGGTGAGGAGAAAATAATTAACGTAGACAGGGATTGCTGTAAAATTTACTATCTTTCACCGACAACATAGAAAATACATTAATTATAAAAGTTGGTTATCTAAACGTTACAAGCACAACTACATTTACTGGATCCAACTACAGACTCATGACTTAATTTTTAGGTAAACACATTCTTATTAATAAAAACCTAAGGTTGTTAATTCATCTAGAATAACAGTAAACTACAAGGAAGAGAACATTCATTTCTATGTCACTAATTATCTATCTATCTCAACTTAAATATCGTAGTTTGAACATAAATAACAGTTAGGTACCTACTTTAATTCCAATTCCCTAATTTTTATTACAATTTATTTATGGCTATGATTGAAATGGCAGGTAAATTAATTCAAACAATAATTATATTTTAGTGATATAAAATATATAAGATATATTTCAATCACTGCTTACGAGAAAACTTCAGAAAATTTCAAATAAATACACTCCTAGGTATTATAAGTCTGGTTAAACAGGTTTTCCTTTAAAATATATTATAACACAAGTAAAGTTGCAATGTGTAAAGCAGAGACAAACAGGACGTGTTAAACCACTTTAAATCCGGATTAATTTACCACACACTACACAATTACAAACAGACACATGTACCTAAAAACTGAAGGAAAAGTCACTTCATGTACACTAGTAACATTATATTTGATATCGGTTATTGCTCTATGTTTTCTTCCCTAAATAGTATTGAATTAGCATCTTCGGCACTAACCATTATTTCTTGTTTTCGGGACTCTGTAACAAGTGATTGTATCTTGTAATAAATCAAAACACACATCAAAAAAACTTACCGCAAAATAATTCTGTAATCTCAGAAGTTACAGCTGATTTCACGCTGAGATAATTAAGTATTATGATAATTATTGTTATGATTGAATTCAACACAACCATTATTATACAGTATACTTTCAAGATAAGATTACGTATAAAGATTAAGTTCAAACGATTTATTAAACAACTAGCTGTTGCCCGCAGCTTTGCTTATTACCCCCTTAGGGGTTGAATTTTGAAAAACCCTTCCTTAGTGGATGCCTACGTCTCAAGAAGAATAGGTACGTGTGCGAAATTTTAAGTTTCTAGCCCTGGGTTTAGGTTTGCCTGTGCGTTGATACATCAGTTAATCACTTTTGCCTTTTATATATATGTATAGAAGATTAAAGTTATGTATCATAATCTTATCGCAAAATCAAACACTGAATAAATTCAGAAGCTACCATATGTCTCCGATTAATGAAACAGAATAATTTAAAAACTCATGACAGATGAGATCATATATAGATATTAAATCATTAAACAAGCAGTTTTAAAAACTTATGATAACATTATATCAAACAAATACTAAAGAGAGATTAAAATTTTACGAGTTAGGTTGAAATCACTCATTAACGAAACAAAATAATTAATTTCTGCTGAGTAAAGCATAAAAATTGATGTATGACTGAACAATTTCAATTTACCTCATACGGTGGTGGCGGCAGTATATCACACAGATTTATTTGACAGCCCTGCTCCGATCTCGCTACATTCGAATGTCTGCCGGTCGGAATTGGAATTTTGAAACTATTCTCCCTGCCGAGCCAATGCCACTGCGGGTAATCGTATTCTAAATCACTTGTTGGACACACTTTGCTTTTGTCCTGTCTACTACGAGAACCAGATCTGTTCGTGTGACACGAAGCGCAATCATCTTCAATAGCATTCATGTCGTTATGTACATTCTCGTGTCTCAGCTCCCTGTAGTCCTTAGTCGACCGACTGGAAGTGCTATGGCAACAAGTCGAACATTCCCCGTTGGAGTACTGAATGCTCCCGTTGCACGATCTAACAATGCTATTGTTGTGAGATCGTCTTTCCGTGCAATTTCTCAGGTCTCCGTCGTTGCTGTCCTGTTGGAATTTTAGATTTACGGTTAAACAAATCACACACTCGACGCTGCCAAGTATTTGTAATGCGATAGCGAAATCAAACCGGGGGAGTTATCTACAGTCAACATCAAAATTCTCATGCTTATCGGGGAGTACCTTGAAATTGAGTTCAGTGTAAATAGCACTGGAGGCGTACGGCTCTGGCGGGCCCCGCTTCATTCTGTCTACGCTCGATGCATCTAACCCTTGAATTGAATTCTGCGGCAGACAGTACTCCGGCTCTACGTTCAGAATGTTTGTCGATTGTCCGCCTAAAAGAAAACGTTTTGTTAGGAGATTTAGAATTTAGATATTGAACGAAGAGTTGAGCTTATCCCGGGAAATATATTATACACTAAATATATTATTACACACATATTTAGATTCTGTTAATAGTTGATCAATAAAAAGGAATTATCCATCATCCCCATAGGGCATCCCCTATGGGGATAATGAGTTGGGGATGGCATACCTAAATAAAAATAAGTTATCTGTAAAACAAAACTACCCCGATTTAGAGTATTGAACTCGAAGTCATGACCATGAAACATAATTATGATCGCCAATAAAGAAGAATTAAAAGCTCATAATAATCTTACGAACTTTATAACGACCCTGGACGTAAAGATTTTCATTCAAATATTATTGGCTTATTGCGACTGTGCTGCGTACTAACGCAGTGCACTGGTACTAAATAGTGCTTTGCATAATCGTTGTGAACACGGTCGTTACAATAATAAAGTGATCACAATCATTGCGTTCATTGCGACTAATTAACGTCAAATCTAAGTTATATCACGCGGCTTGCTACGCACCACATGTGCGCCTCAGATGGATTAAAAGGCAGATAACGTCGTTCGAATATGACGTAAGCCTACCACGAATAATACAAAATAAAAAACTAATACAATCTCGTGTCACTACTAAAGAAAGCATCAAATTGCATGAACGTCGCAATTGTCAAAATTTATTAAATAATTTTATCAGTTATAATTCCGTCTTGCATTTTTAAACTATGTAAAAGTAGTTCGCAAAATCAAAGAAAAGAAGATGGAATGTCTTTTCAGAGGTGTCTGTTCATTATTTTATTATTTATTTATAATAATATTTTTGCGGTTTACTCGGAACACAAAACCTCGACAATTATTCATTTCTATACCAGCTTTATGTGAAAATCGGTTACCCTAAATTTGGGGAAATATGCATGAGGTATTTGAACAGTGGTCGATTTATAAATTAACATCGAAAAAAATTTATTAAAAAAGTAAATATTTGTATTTATTTAAACCTAAAAATCAGGAAATACAGCCAATGCATAAACACCTAACGCTGGGATATTATAAACACAAGATAGATTGTACAAAGGCTTAGAGTTAGAGGGATAAAATTAGCATTTTAAAACATATTTTTATTTTTTATTTTTTTTAGAAATAAGCATTGCCTATGTACAAAATTTCTTTTATTAACTTTTTGTAACCAATTATAGACGTGTACATGAACAATTAAATAAATAAATAAAATAAAAAAATATTATTATGCAAACCGGGTTAATTGAAAATGTCACATTTGCCCACGATAATATGCATGATTGAAAGAAAATATTATGTTATATTTTAGTTTCTGTTTTTAGTTTAGCCTACTCACTAAAATGATTTCAATTATAATTTTGCAGATTGCCGACAGATGCTATTACAAGAGAAAAAAATGCACTTTGCTTCGTCTTTTATTATGCGTACCACAAAGGACTGAAATTAATTGTCCGCGTGGGTGTTCCCGTCAGATTATTATGTGGGTGTCTTCAAGTCAAGAGTGAATAGGCTTCTACTAAGTTAGTGTGCTTTACCATCCACGATTTCATTACCGCTTACCATCTCAGGTGGTTTTGTGGTCAAAAACTAACTTATTCTGCATAAAAAAGTCCATAGGTTAATTAAAACAATTAAATATATTGAAGTATTATTTTATATTAAAAGAACATTTACATATATTTTGATAAGTGTACTTTTTGATAACTAGTGATGAAATTAAAATCAATTATGATTATCACATATAATACAACTTAAATTTTTGACTGTTTTTCTATGCATTTGTTCCACATTATCTCAGGAACGGCTTAATAAAAGATTCGGTTTTCACTGACGTATTCTAATGAGCTTGGGTTAACATTTAGTGTTTGTTTTATTTGAATCGGTTCACAAATAAAAAAATCACGACAATTTAAAGAATACCATCCCTACATTTATCGACTGTGGGCTTACCGAAGCGAAGCAAGGGCGTTCACTAGTAATTTAATTTAATTGTGCATAATGTGTTAAGTTGGAAATATGTCAAACAACATTTACAAACTTGCGGGAGATTGTGACTTTTCACTTGGCATCCTCACACACACAAAGAATTACGTGTCCATACGGTGCCACTGCTAGTTGACATTAAGGTTGTCACGCACACATAGCGAAAAAGTGACTTCACGTCATTCGTTACATTTCTTTGCGAATGTTCCATCTGCCTTTTATTTCATCTGAGATGTGCGCCTGTATTCGGGTCATTTCTGTGAGTGTGCATGTGGTTTGTATGTATAGAGTATACGCCATCCAAGGAATCCTAATGCCCCCCACATTGATATGAGAAAGAGCGTATAATATTTATACACAGTACAAATCGAATAATATCAGTCTCCTTCATCTTAGGAATGAATTAATAGAAAAAGTAACATCAAAAATAACGTTTTTGACGTTCTGTCCTGAAGGGCTAAAGATATTTTACACTGACTAAGTGTGTTATTATATTATTGTATAGGAAAAAAGAAGGGCTGAAGAGTAAGCAAAAGGGCCACCTGATAGTAAGTTACCTGTGATGAGCAACACCAGGGAGACCCCAATGCAACGCCAGCTGTGAAGAAAAACATTCTCCACGAGTGTAATTGATGTAGATGTGACTTCAATCGGCGAAATTGTGTAACGATGAAAAGGGTGAATGAACTAGGTCGAATAATTCTTCGGTTAGTAACATTACAAGAATTATGATTAATGGAAACATAATGACATAATATAGCGTTCTATATCAGTATGACCTTACCTTGTAAAAGACCCTGATGACAGCTGCTAACGTCTAAAGAGGGATCGGTCGGAGGCGCAAACACGGGTCGGTCACGTAACCAAATAGTGTCTTTATTCAACAGACATTGCTGGGCCGTGACAATTGATTGATCTAGAATTGAGACCAACAGTTGAATTACGCCTACTCCATAACTCACCATTGCTCTAATTAAACTGTTATAAGTTTCCATTACGAAATATTAAATGAACTTACGGAATTCATGATAATCGACCAAAATCATACTAAAGACCATTGCAGATAATTAATTTCGTTTCAGTATTGAATTCCAAATCCTACGATTAATGACTAATACTTCTGTGCCAACATCTGCACTAATGAATTGGTATTAATAAAAGAAAAAAATTAACGCAACCATGTTGAAAGTCGCATTAGAAGTATAACTTCAAAAACAATCTCGAAACGGGTTAAGAATAGCAATGCACAGACAAAATCTTTTCACTCACCAGTAGCTTTCTTCCGTTGCATATTGTTTCGTCGTTTGATGTAATAGATACTGAACACGCCGATCACGATGACCGAGAACAATGTGAGGCAGAGCGCCAGCAGCCACGTCTCTTGCAGGATGTGGGGAATTGTATTATCTTTTGGGGGTTCAGTCCTACAGAACACAAGATTTATCTTACTAAGTGTAATAGTACATTCAATTAGCCTTTGGGCTAGAAGTTAGAGCTTATGACAACAAACAGTAATATAAAGCCACTACACCTTAGTTCTCAGAAGTCGGATAGAACAGCAGTTGATTTTTTTTTATTTGGCTACACGCTTCTTGGAAGTTTCTGATACGGATTTCTATATTATCACTCCAATTTGTATTGATTGAAAATAATGCGTGAGCCTTAGAAATCCAGTAAATTTAGCAGATGCTGATGATGTTGATAAGAGACTTCTTATCAAATAAAATCCAAGACGACCAAGGTTATTTGAACGAATCATCCATCGTCACCCAGGATAGAGATCACCAATCGATCTAGCTTTCGTCAACTTATACGTACTGTACATAATGGCGTTGCGACTGCGTAGGAGTCATATGAATCTGCGCAGGCGCACTGAAAGGCCCGTGTCCTTTGCGCGTGACAGCCGCTGCGCGTGCACTGTACTTCCCACCAGTGCGGAGGGAGCTAGCCGCTGCGGCTCTCGTGCGCGGCCCCAGCGACATCTGGCCTACCACCCGGCCACTGGTACCGGTACCAACTCGGATTTCAATCTGTTTTAATAATTTTTATGTTGTTGTTCAGGCTAGTAGTTGATTGCAAATATTTTATTATATCATTTCATTCGATTAATATGCTTTAACAACTATCAAAAAAATTGTACTCTTGAATAAAAAAGTTATATCGAAACGCGCGTGATCTCAAGTTCAAACAAAAAATCATAACTTAATTTCCATAGACATGAAACTTAACATACTAGATTTGATAAGAAATAGATTTCACTGAAGGCGACCGGAAATCTACAAATGTAAGCTTATTACGAAAATTAATTTTAGCCGTCCAACAAAACAAATACGATCCAAAGATAAGTTCAACTAAACGGAGCGTGTAATAAAATGACAGTCACAAAAAATGTAACCGAACGAAAGTTTATTAAATCTTATTATCACATCACTATCCCAAGACAGCTCTGTTGTGATAAGAACCGTGGAATTGATGGCTCGGCATGCTATTTGCGTGATAAGACAGCATTTATGTTGGGTCGGACCGGAATGGTTTTATTTGTGACTATTTTAATGTATTCGGGATGGCTGTTTGTTTTTTCCTCGTGCCATAAATCTTAATTTTTGATGTGACTCATCCGTATAGACCCTGTAAATATTATTGTAATAAAATTTTAAATATATTTTACACACTAGCCCCTGTATTACGACACAACTCCCACATAATATTAAAACTAAATAGCTCATTTCATTTCAACCCACCCAACACGTGTGACATATCATACTCCTACACAATGCAGTCATTATACTCTTATCCCACTTGCAAGCTAAGATTGAAAACGAGAACAAGAAAACACAATACATAATGACGCATGCAAAGTGTCACAACTTGAATAGTACACTATTACTTAGCGACACGCTAACTTTGATAGGTAAAGTAATTACGTTAAAGCGCATCGAATAGCAATTTACAAATAGATAAACTCACCAAATACCCAGTGAGCTCCCCGTTCCACGAACTTGCAGGTGGCGGTTCCCATCGTATCCATGCTGAAGTTGCATTAATTACGCCAGCCGTCACGCTTTGGGGAGGCACCGATGGTACTAAAACAATTATCTATCCTCAGAAATCGATACTTATTGGGGTGTAAACCTAGGCTAGCTTAATGAAATGAATTGTGCACATAATTAGTAATTTATTTTTATGAGTAAGTTGTAGTAATAGTGAAATCAAATATCGTTATCTCATATCTTAGCTTACCATCTTCATCTGTATAGCCAGTCATTAAATTTGAAGGTTTCCCCAATAACATCTTATAAAATGGCATCAGAAAAATGTCATACTGAGTATAAGCCAATAATCCAGAAAGAATATAACTTGACGATCCACTGTTGTCCACATTTGTAAGAGATCCATTAGAGCAAGAGTTGGGTTGTGACGAATTTAATATCTCAGTCTCTTCAATAGTATTATTCCGCCAGTTTACAGATGTTCCATTGTACCAGATTTTAACTCCTTCAAGATACTCGTTATAATCTGTTAAGACCTAAAACGTTTCGGATAATGAGTTAGCAGTTTTAAAGCATTTGTTACAGACATAACTAAGTAAAACAAATACGTACATCCCATACAACTTTGAGCGAGCTCGACGACAAAGTTTCCACCCTCCGCAAGACTAAAACATTCTGTTGCAAATACTTTCTCGCTTGAACGAGTTCGTATTCTGTCATGTGAGTCTCTCGTTCATAATTCGTGCTAAAGTTTTCTTCTAAAGAATGTTTCTTGCTTTTAGAAACATTGCTGCCTTTTCTCAACACATTTAGATAAGCTTCTTGCATAACACTGCCTGCTGCATTTACAGCAGTGCAGGTCACTCTTCCACCATGTTCTACTTTGGCACCGTCTAAGTACAATAAACTAGTATTGCTTTTAGTGCACTCAGGGAATAATAAAGAATCCTCAGTCCCTTCTAATATCCAAAATGTCGTAGGTGTTGGCAGACCTTTCGCCTCACACGGAATAGACACCACATCGCCCTCCCATGCGGTTAAATTGGATGGTATCTGTGTGAAGTGCGGTAACGCTGAAACAGATGGCCGTATTAAAATAGCTCTCAACAGACATCAAAAATATCTACGCAATAAAATGAAAGTGAATAATAACGCTTACAGTAAACGGTTAAGGATGCACTGGTTATGCTCGTTCCCGCGTGGCTATCGGCACGGCAGGAATAGACGCCCGCGTCGGTCGCAGACACCTGTTCTAGCCGTAATAATCCTCGGATTATTGTTGCATGGGTAGGCAGAACTCCATCCTCTTTCACCCATGTTATTTTAACATTCGAATCGTAACTCTAAAATAAATACGAACATCAGTCTTCACTTTTTATTACAGGGCCCTCTTTCGACCACAGAGTAATGAATTTTCACTAGTAAGTTTACGAACCTGGCAGTTAAATTCAACATTTTGACCAACTAAAGCCGTAATGTTGTTTGGTTTTATGACGAAGTGTGGTCGTCTTAGAACTATTAATGCCGCAGCTCTTGATTGTCTTTCTCCTGCTATGTTTGACGCTATACATCTGAACACTCCACTGTCGTTTGGTAACGTTTCAAGTATTTTCAAACTTCCAGTTTCTGTTATCGTGATCCTTAAATGAAAAATAATAAGTTAAAAACCATATCATATATACTTTGTTAATAAAACTTATCACTGACAACAGATAACTTATTATAAGGATTTTCTTATTTATGTTGGATTCATAAAAGGAACATCTAACAGTAAGCATTTGAAGAAACATTTTCTTTTTTTTTATAAAATGTACAATACATTTTTAAATTAACAAGTTTTTAACTCTCTCCTCTTTTTTCTCTTCCTCTCGTTCTCTTGGTTCGCGCATCTATACCTAATAACCTATACCTACATACTAAAATCACTATTTGTTTCAATTCAATACAATAAATAAAGGCATGATCTGCCAACAAACAAGAAGTCGTGTAATAGCCAATAGTAATAAATCGTTTAAGTTGGCTGATCTATCTACCTGCCGTTCATTTCAATGTCAAAGGTAAGTCCATCCTTAAGCCAATGTACAGAGGGATCTGGAACTCCTCTTGGAGGAATACATTCCAAAAGCGCGGGTTCTCCTGCCGCCACCTGGACATCTCTAGGTTCAGCTCTGAACTCATCGCGAAGAACTAAAAAGAATATTTCATCATAAATCCTTCTCTCAACCACAATTTCGCTTGCTCCTGTATTTTATAAAAGCTTTAAGACTTGTTTGAGAGCAAACTCACCGGCTACGTTCAGCGAGGCATTCTGACTGACAGCTTCGCCTGCAATGTTCCGCGCTACACACCAGTAGATGCCTTCGTCGCTTTCTTTTTTACCTCTGTTTACCCTAAGATGGAAAAGAATTTATTTAAACCCTAGAACGTATAAAATATTTTACTCTTGTTTCATAGAAATGGAACACATTTTATCTGGTTTTCCAAAATAGGACATAGACCGGTTTGAAGTAGTATACATCCTTACACTACTATGAGTACTTGACGTCAGGTAAAGTATTTGCTAATTTGATTTAAGTGACTTTGAATATTTATAAAGAACTCTTATAAACCACCTTATACATAAAAAAATATCAAATATATTTTAATGAAGCGCTTGATCAACAGTAACCGATCGATCAAATTGAAAATGAAGCGGTCAGTAAGTAAATAATTAACAAGCATGACAGATAACAATAAAATATCTCCAGCACTTCCATGCTTCGGTAGATATGTCACGTTGAGCTGTCGAAGAGAAGTCTTGCCGATGATTTTTAGGTGGCATATATGGCACTAACTAACGGTAAAAAGTAACAAACTGACCAAAAAATTCTTCATTAATTAGCGTCCTCAAGAATATATTATTACAACAAAAATTCGTGTTTTTACCTCAGAAACAACAGTCCATCTTCCAGCAAGACACGATGACCGTCCTCGGCCGGTAGCAAGAGTGCTCCATCCTTGTACCATTGCACGGTGGGTTTGGGCCTGCCTTCGACCACACACCGTAGCGTCGCCGGCTCACTGCGTCCCGACACTGTGTTGGATGGATGCTCCTTTATACGCGGCGCTCGGTTTTGTGCTATGAACAAAATTACAAAGTTTACGTACTCGTATAGAGCAGAAAAAACGTGCAGATGCGTAACCTGGTTGTAAGTGATAACCGTCGTCGATGGACATTATAGCACCAAAGGCATTGTCGAAGCGTTGCCGGTCAGGAAATAACCAGTAGACGCGCTTTTACTAACTCTGCAACGCTGCGACCGAAATACGTTAAAGACTCTATGGTCGATTGTAGATGGAGGAGTAAGCTAGCCTTGCGGATAAAAAGCCATACCAACACGTATTGGTTCCATCGGAATTAAATTGAGGGACATAGAGCCCTGCAATCTCAAATAATAGAGTCCCAGTGCTGCAGCTTAGTCCGTTAATCGCACAGGATACATATAAACTACTATAAATAAAAGAGGTTGTCTTGGACTCGGATGGATTCCGTCACACCCAGAATCAGACTCCCTAAACTTTTGGTTCAAAACATTACAAACGTGAGTAATTCTCCTTAGTATCGAAATTACTCAGTAACGCTAAGTTGTATGTTGTCAGCCTAAAATTCGGGGTGATTACCTCTGCTGCATTGTGAAATTTATGTAACGGCCTATCAGTTCACACGTTCGGATCAGAGATTAAAGTTTAGTTATTTTTAATAGTTTTATTTATTACACAACGTTTTCTAGTGCCACATTAAAGACGTACATTTAATACAATGAGAACACGTTATTCTAGTTTTATAAGCACTCTTGCATGTGGAAAACGTTCATTATACGACTATCACAAGAGAAATACAAAACCGAAAGGGAAAAGAAGGAAAAATTATACTTTATAACAATTTTTATACTTTCAAAACTTTCTTCTCTCTTTATTAAGAAAGTATTGTATGTACATATGTACGTTTATTATCGCTGAAAAACCATTTACCATTTGTTATATCTTTGTTCAAAAATTTTAGATATAACTTTATTCATTACCTACTAAGTAACGCATTGTTAGGTACAATATCGGTGCAATATGGTAGTATCTTTTAAAAGTTATCTGTATAAAATAAAACAAAATGCAGTTTAGGTGCCGCTTTCGCCCACTTTTTCACGCTTTAGAAAGCCAAATTCCTAGTAAATGGATCTTGGATAAAATCTAAAAAGTAATCGATAAATGTCTCAATGATCTCGATTTTATTGGATTGGATTGCTCTACAGATAACGGGTAAGCGATAAATTGTGATATAATAGCAAAAAATATAAGAAGATGAAATAAAATAATTACATCGATAAAACCAAAACTTGTCACAAAAAAATTTTTAAATCTTTATTTATAGAGGGTTTAGTCATACATTTGACTATGTCAACCTCGTAAGGCTATTAATCTTACCTATCTAAGATACACTTGAAAAATATAACTGTAACAGTGTCTTGGCCTCTTCTGAACCAGGAGAGGGCAAGATACTGTTACAAAATACAAATACCAACTTGATTATTTATTGTCATAATCATTACTCGTTCATTATTGCTGGTCTTGTATAAAAGTTTCACGTCCCCATCAATAAATGTACTACGTTACAATTTACTACGTTACAATTTAATAACAACGGAATTTTAACAGCATCTATAAAATTCTTATTTTGTAATTCCTACAATAAATCGTTTGCAGTGTGACAAGACCTTAACCAAGTCGTTTCGCTGCATTTAGATCGGATCGGATAAAAGCGTGCGGTGTATTGTGTTAATTTTTGATTTATTTTTTATTCGAGGGTCTCGTGACCGGTCAAGCGCAGTAGTTGTCCTTTATTAATACTTGTCACTGTCACTGATAATCAGGTACAGTGTACTCACGTTATCTTGACGTATTTGTCTTTTTATGTAGACCGTATGGGAGCATTGAACGGGGACACTCGCAATCAGGCGGAAGAATTAATTAAGTATTTAAGTGTCACTTGTTTATTCTGCGCTAGTGAAAGCAAATGTATTTTATGTTGCGACCGGCTATTCTACGTCTGTTACAAACATAGGTTACAAAGTAATACTGTTAAGTCAATATTTTTACCCCATATGCAAAAATTATTAGGAGTAAAAATATGAAGACAGACATTTTAAAAATCTTTTGTGGTATCTCCTGCGGTGTGTTCAATAAATCTGTAGCAGGCACCAGATATATCTGTAGGTTAAAGAAACCGAACATCTACGATATAAACGCAAAAATAGTTTCATGCAGCAAAATAGTTTAGTTACATAAATCGCATGCAAAGTATCACTAAAACCGTCGTCATAACAATAAGGAATAACTAATTTGAGAACGAACCCGCAGTCCTTTGAACTTACGTCAGCAGGACTTCATAAACGTCATCATGAAGTAATCGCGAAGATTGATACATCTCTGGATGCTTTATCATACGAAGAATAGTGGCACAATATATTATTACACTAGCTTTTGCTCGCAGAATCGCTTGTATATAATGAGACAGTAATTGTGAGTTTTATTTCATTAACTTATTAGTTATATTTTCAACTTTCATCTTAAAATATTCGAGAAATCACAGAACAGTTTGTCACCAAATATATTGTTAAAAGAAATGTATAAACGGATTTATCCCGGCATATTATCCCGGCGTTTTCCGGGATAATAAATACCCTGTATCTTATTCCAAATCATGATCTACCTGTGTGCTAAATTTCATGAAAATTCGTTCAGTAGTTTTTGCGTGAAAGATTAACAAAAATCCATACAAACTTTCATATTTATAACATTAGTAGGAAGCAGGATTATAATTCAAGAATACAATTTAGTAGACAGACAAACAGAATTAAATAACAGTTAATGTTTAAGTACGCAGAGAGCAAGTGTAAATAGGAGCCGCGGTATCAATGACCGCTATTATTCAGGTTTTGTACATTGACGTGCTAATGTGTTTGCTAATCTTCGTATGACATGAAGAAAGAAAGGATGTATTTGCTTTAAACATCACTGTAAGCTTTCTAGTTTCTATTCATTACAGTATGCTATTGTGCTTGGGTCTCCACTCAGATTCAAAGATGTAATCATGGCCATATCACAAAGTTTGAGAGCAGGACGGATCTGCTCCTTTGGATCAACTCCACCTCTGTTTCTGTTGTGATTTTATTGTTTTGCTCAAAAGTACGTGAACGTAAGTATGTCAAAGTGTTCCAAATCAAAGCAAAGGGTTCTAGAAGTTTAATTACAATCTTCTTGAAGATGCTTCTCCAGAGTATGAACGCATTTGAGATTCTGGAATAGGATTAACACTGCACACATGAATAAGAGAATTGTAAAAAATAATCCAAGATGTACCTATGTTCAGAATATTAGATACATGAGTAGGTATAAATAAACAATATGTATGAGGATGTGCAGTTTCATTCCCGCAATCAGAATTGGGTACATAATCACTCAGCTCCAGCTCTCAAGTTTTCATCACAAGATACTTGAAGTGTATCCCGTTGAGAATCAGAGCTAGGGTTCACTAAATTGGAAAATTGCAGGGGAGGAACACATTTGTTAATGGGTACGGCGAAATGTATTAAAAATAACCCTTTTTTAAGTTGTCAATGCGACCCTAATACAGAGTAGTCTGCACCGACATCATATAACGCATTTGGAGAGGGAATGAATTATGTGATTTTTTATAAATTTAGACAAAGATCATGCACGTTACATTTTTTTAATTATTAAAATATAGTTTATGTATTTGCATGTACGTTTTTGTGTTAAAATCTGTGGACAGAATGGCTAGCGCGTTATGAAAGCACAAACATCCAAAAATTTTCACAATTTTTCATATTGATTATTAGGAAAAGGATTGGCGTAATATAAACTTAGTACAGTGGCACCTGGCATTAGAATAGAAGTAGGAGACAAGATCCAGTGACATTCTAGAACTAACAACAAAACAGAATATATCACGATAGTAGGAAGTAGCTACGAGATCGTTAATTTATTAGAAGTAAAGGAAACGTGAGGGAATGACGAATGAAAGTGTGTCGACACATGGTTTTTCATATTAAAAATAAAAAAGTCATAACTTGCACTAAACTCAAAAAATATTAGTATTAATAAAATTATTAGTATTGGGCAAGCGTTTATTTATTTATTATTCTTTAATAATTAATATTATAAGTTTAATAACTAGGTACATAAAACTTAACTTAATAAATACTATTACTAGTTAATAAAAATACATGATATAAGAAGAATATTATTTTCAAATGACACGTTTAGCAACTAACGATAGTTTAAGGAACCAGTAAGTTATCTATGTTTATCTCAAATTAACGATACGTATCACTACCAGGTGTGGTGAACCTAATAAAATCTATTAATTAAATCTAACGTAGCAATTATGTCATTAGATAAAATCTTAAACCATCAGCTGTTAAATAAAGTGACTCGTCAACAATTTGATTGATGTGTACCTAATTAATTGTGATGTAAAATTTGAAATATCGATGTTCTAGATAGTTAATGTTATCGATGTTCTACATTATTAAATTAAAACAAAAACAAATTAGTTTATTTTATAGTTAAACAAATTTGTTTTTGTTTTAATTTAATAATACTAGTACCTACTGATACCTTAGTGCTTGCAAAAACGTCAGTGTCCTATGTACCTATGTCCTGCCTTTAGTTTTAATCATGCACACTCCTCAGTATTGGATGTTTTCGCATATAGGAAATTAAATATCTCTTTCTTCATCGAAGAAAAACATGGTGGGAGAAAATTCAGAGAATTATCTATAGTATATTGTCTCATGTCTGATATACTTGAAACTTGGCAATATGTAATAGAGCGTTCGATCACTTATAAATAAAGCAAATAAGCAACTGGTCATATTCGATTTATACCTTATATTAAAGCCGAGCATTAACAGTAGAGAATTTTTTGGTTACTAGGTAGGTATAGTGCATAATTTATAATAATAATTTAGTCAAAGATACACAAAATGAAGGTAATAAAATATAATCAACAGAGAAAAATATTTTGCTAATAAGACGAAACCCTGATTAATGGCTAATTAATATAGATTTTATCACCTTTGTATGTTATATGTGGAATGATTTAGACGTTTATGTTTGTGATTTCGTTTTATAAAACCATTGGTCCACGGGTAACGTCACAGGCGGAAACTAGTGTCAAAATAATGTTAAGAAACCGATTTGCATAACGACCAATACTCAGGCGGAAGGGACGATACGTGACTACATTAGTGGGCTTAAAACCAAACTGATTGAAATCATCGGCATCGTCTGGTCGTTCAAGATTAAAACAGTTTCTTTGAACTTTGAATATGGAACAATGTACAAGGGGTACAGTAATAAGAATTTTATTCAAAAAATAATGATTAATGGATAGTGTAACAGTTTTGTTATGACGAAAGTTTTTGGTAACAATGATATCATAACAATGTTGATAACAATTTTGTCTGTCTTAATGTGCTCATTTGTTTAAATTTTTAAGTAATCATTTATTATACTAATGACTATATAACTATTTTAGGTGGCTCACATCTATCATGAAGGCAATAAACGTGAAGGCCATCTTACATCAACACCTTCATAGTAAGTTGCAATTTTCCACAATACTGATAGGTACTCTCATGTTTAAATTCTAACTTCGTCTTATTTAGTGTAATGTTTGATTTACACGGCAATTAGGTAGGTATAACATGAAAATTTTTCGACAAACGGCTCCATTCATTTTTTCGTCAACTGTTGGTGATGCCAGTAAACATCTATCAGATACTACTCCTCGTTACCTGCTTAGTAATAATAAAACTTGGGAAAATAAGAAAAAAACAGCACTGTCGTTATAGGACAAATCTTATTTGGACTTTATGAGGTCTTTTACCTATAAAATTTCTAAGTACGTGAACAAAAGGGGTCGAATGATCGTGAATACTAAAAATCCAGTCACGGATGAAATTTTAATGCTTTGGTGAGTGGCACGATGTGGATAACGTCAATACCAGAATCTGAAACCCTCAGTAGTATGAAATAGGTAAAATATGATCTAGCAAAAAAGAGGATTGATGGAAGGAGGGTGGATGAAAAGACTGATGTAATAGTTGTTATAAAAGTTGTTGTAAATCTTGATATATTCCGAGGACTACTGATGATAATTTAAGTGAGAGTATCATCAATCTGTTTAGATTCATAATGTAATTCTTTAAAGAAACATAATTTTAGATATGTCTCTTTTACCATCTGTTTAAAACTCTAATGACCGGTTTGAAAGTATGTCTACGAGAAAACCGGAAAAGACAAGTTTTGCCGTTGCGTAATTAATAGAATTTTATTCAAAACAACAGAATTCACTTTGATTTTGTGAGCAAACTATTAATAGCTTGTTAGCATTATAAACATGAAAGGAAGATGTCGGTTAAAGCCCGTACTCACAAACATAACGTTCAAAGTAACATATTTGTTTGATAATTATGTTTGTACTCAAGTTTTTATAGCTACAATTAAAATAAGACAATTATTATCATTGACATAAATAACTAATTAATAACAGCTAACAGCAACGCCACATAATAATTATTGACTAGACTTACCTAATATAATAATATCTTTAACATATTTGAAAATTTCTATGCGTTAACCTTGAAAGGTAGTTTGTAGTTAGTGTCTTATTAAAAATTGACAAACATTTATTTTTGATATCAATTATTGACCAAATGTATCACTTAATCATTCATAATTGCCCTTGTCTATGTCTAAAAATGTTAGTCGTATCATTAGATCAATACCGTTGTGATAGTGAATTTAGTTATCTCAAATCTAAACGGTCTCTATCTCCGTTATTAATTGCCTTCCTACACTCTATTGGAATAATCAATTAGATATCTAACAGAGAAACTTGGTTTGGTTCGCGATTGTTGATCTAACTAGTTCATTTAATTTAAATTATACCGAATACTTAAATCAAAAGTCATCATACCTACATACTTCAATATCAATTAGGCGTGTGTCTATTAGTGGTCATATGTACCTAAATCCTGGAAAAAATGCAGAGAAGGCACGAACTGATAAGAAATCTATGAGGTATGGATATGTGGTATGGAAAATTGGAAACAAAAGAAGAGTTGCATTTCACGGATATAATGCATGTACGTGATAAAAAAGTGTTGACCAAGTGATGCCACAATCTACAATCAACTATACCTACCAGGACAATGTCCCTCAGATCAGCAAACATAACAAACGTACACGTAACTTTATTCATACGAAAAGTGATACAACATTAAAACAGCCTGTGTTTGCGGTAAAACAGTTTCTACCCGAACCCTCATTAGGGACAAGTTAAAAAACTAAAGCCTCCATTGTTTCGTTAACACAGAACTACATTTCGTTAATTGGCTCTATGGTGCTTTTAATTACTTTAGTACGATACAGTCAGCTACGAAAATTGTTTTATTAGTAGCTAACCAACCTAGTTGGTGTTTTTGGGTTTTTTGTTGTATCGTGTTTTGATGTTCATGCCTAAGTAGTTTTGGTTTTATTTTGTAAATTACTTTAAATATGAAATAGGTTTACAGTAAATTACTGTTGTTGATATGTTTGTTTCTTCTTTTCTTTAATAATATCCTTTAGAAGCGGTGGTGGATTCAATAGATTTGACGTTCATAAGTTTAATCTCTTAATACCCACATGAAATAAATTATTTGAATTTGTGTTTATTAAAAATCTAGAATCACCCACAAAACAACAAA
This sequence comes from Thymelicus sylvestris, assembly GCA_911387775.1. Classification (NCBI taxonomy): domain Eukaryota; kingdom Metazoa; phylum Arthropoda; class Insecta; order Lepidoptera; family Hesperiidae; genus Thymelicus; species Thymelicus sylvestris. The sequence goes on along the minus strand of OU426896.1, from coordinate 7,067,952 downwards.
ACTCTAGGCCCTAGATAGGTTTTTCCAGCAATAAACTGATATGGGCTAAACAGGGACAAAGAAAGAGGTCGATAGAGTGAGAAAGAAAGAGTGCAAAAATGTCAGATAAAGCTTAACAATATGGAGGGTAGAGGTAAGATAGCTATCTCATATAGGTACGGGGAAAGTAGAAAAAGTGTCCTGCTGTGTATTGAAAACAGAGGTTCCAGTACCTACAACAATAGCGCTGGCGTCGGAAAAACTATACTACTATATAAACATAGCAAAAAGTTTGCTGAGTTCAAATATTTAAAAATTTTCATGACTAAAGTAATTAGTAAAATGCCAGTATACAAAACCTCAACTACATATTTACGTAGTCTAAAATGTTTTAGTTAATATAACCGAAATACTGCTGTGAGAAAATGTTTCTCAAATATTTATCAATAAATACACAGTTAAAGGATCCGAAAATGTCAAACCATCTCATGAATTCATTTATTACGATAGCAATGAAATCTCCCCAAGCGATGTTGACGATCTTTTCGTATGAAAGTCTCCGATTTCCCAAGTTCTTCAAATATTTGAAGCAGATATAGTATATTGAAAATGGCTTCCTATTATTTATCGAATTAATAATTTTCTTGCATATTAACTTCTTTTCCTATTAATATTCTAAAGATAACTATTATTATAGTTACGTCCGTCGGCTTTGTGCAAAAACGAATTAACTGACATAAAGAATACATTTGGAAAACTAAGGGATCATAAAATTCATAACTACAAAAAACTATTCATTTCGTACATTCTGTGAAATCTTTTTTTTATCAATACTCAAGTTATAAATAAGTACTATTATTTTCTTCTGTGGTTATTATAAATATCTCATATTACCAAACAATTTGCCTTCAAAAGGAAATCACGTTTAAAGATAAGTAAAATCATATTTAAATATTTTTTTTATTAATTAGCATCTTTATAATTAACTAACATGACGAAACTGATTAATATCAAAGCGTTAATGTGAACTTCTACCAAAAACTCGAAGTATATAGGTAAATAGTACTTTAATTTATCTACTAAAACATTTTTTTAGATATAAAATATGAAATTTAAAACAGCGAATGAAAATAAAGCTAAGCCCACATTATACAAAATAAACAAAGCTAATGCAAGCTGGTTGAAAATATTTAAAAAGCTGCTATAAATGAAACTTAATACCAAGCTGCAATTAATTAATTACTACGAAACTCACCAGGGATAATAAAATACAAATAGTTAAAAAAAATATCACAAACTTTAACATAGATTTTATAAACAACATAATGTCTAGTAAAAAAAGTCATTATAATCTACAAAACTTTGAATAAATTATAATACCTACCATTAGTTCCATTCAGTCCAATCAGAAGCAAATGCACAAAAACGAGAAGTACAAATTGGTTCCTCCCATTTATGGTGTTATCACACTCGTTAACACCGACATCCACCATACTGCCACCGAATTACACTTAATTTTCACACCATCGATTAATTACATGTTTAATGTACACTAAAATTATTATTAACACCACAATCCTGGCTGAAGTTGCGTCCGTTATTTTTAAAAAGTCATTCTATTCTCTATTTTTGAATTCGAATTCGATCGAGAGTTCGTTACGCGGCATTGCGTTCGGGAGCGTCCGGGACACAACCGACCAGCTCCGAGGCTCGGATCGTACTCACTCACTATCGTGCCTCCCTCCCTCATCTCTGTTTACTCTCTCCAAAATGGGGGGATACAAAGGCGCCGGCATGCTGATCTTATGGGATATTACAACTGTTTAACCTTATGTAAATAAACTTCGAGTGTAATGAGCTTGTATGTCATATACGTAGACTACGTAGGTCCCAACTTGAAAGTACCAGTTTTACGCTTCGCACCCGATAGATTTTGGTTTAGATTTATCACAACTACTCATTATAGGACCTTACATAACTGCTGACCTATTAAATTAAATACATTAGAATGTTATTTAATAGGTAAACTTCTGAAAAAGTTGAAAAACAGAGCGGTTCAACAACGTAAAAAACATAGAAGTATCTCATTATTGCTACTTTTTCCCTCGTTAAGTATTTGAGTTACATAGTAAATTCAATCCAAATACATATTATTATTTTGCTGAATTTATGATTTTGTTATTGTTTTATCAGTAGGTATTATACCTTCGTATGGATATTATTATATTCTTGCAAAATTTTTATGTGTTATTCACAGGATATAAAATTTCAATTTTCTTTATTATGGAAATAGGTTCTTGTTTGGTACCATTGAAATTTTCCCCTTCAACTAACTGAATAATATAATCATTGTGGTCTTTAAATTCTTACCCGTTATAGTTCGGATTTCTTAAAAGGGCAATTGGAAAGGAAAGGAAACAAAATACGGCTTATTTCATTTGACGTATTTGTCGAGTTAGCGCAAGCGCACCGGGCGGGCGCCGACAAAGGCGCTTTGCTTAAATAAAAAACGTTCTAATTTCAAACCGGTCGCCCCTCACCGCACGCGCTCCTGCGCATCCCTTGCCCATTATTATGCTGAAGAGGTCATTCACAGTTCGCACAATAGCACCCATACAACTGGGTACTGGTAATAGGCGAGGCTCTTAAAACCCTTTTTTGATTTTTTTACTCATAAAATATTGTTTGGTAATAAACCAAGACGGGCTAATGACTGAACTCAAGGTAAAACGTGAACAGGACATTAACATTGTACTGGTACAGCGCTCTTCACTTAATTGGATAAGGTGAACAGAAAATTCCAGAAAAAGTTAACTATAAATCTTTGTTCTACTTTACGTCAGTTTATTTTCTTCACTTATAACATAAACAATTTTGTAAGATTATAAAGCATTCAGCATAGGTAATTATAAAATAGCAATAGTTTAGATCAAAACATTTATCCAAAGCCTATGGCATAATACGTTGACATTTTGGAAAATAATCCAAATGTTAATAACGTAATAAAAGTCACTCAATCTTTAAAGACGAGTGACAAGTACAGCAAATTACATGTTGCTGAAAAAATAACAAAGACGCCGAAGAATTTACATAATATGAATTATCGAGCCATTGAATTTATATTACCAAAGCACCCCGTCCTGGGTAGCTGAGATTAAAAGATAATTGCGTCAAGTCGTATTAATGTATAATATAAAAGGCTTGACGTGCTAATGGAAGAGGCTCGAGACTTCTCATTTCACTTTAATTACATAAAGGTATCTTTTAATTGTCCAACTCTTACTACTACCAAATCATTCCATGCGTTATCGAGAACATGCGTGTAGACGAGTTTAAAGACATTTGTATGCAAGCTATTCGTTATGGTCAATCAAGACTAATTCCATTTTATGTGTAGTGTGTAGAGGTATCGATAATAAAAAAATTAAAAAAATTTAAAGAATTGGTTGAATTTCTTGCTAATAATTTTAGATCACAGGTTTTACAGAAATAAAAATATGTATTAACTGTTGGATTTATATAATACAAAAATTAATAGCCCTAACAAGGAGTCTTTGTTCTCCATAGTAACCCATAGGTTTGAACTGTTTATTTAACTCTACACACACCGCGTCACAGGATCTTGTACGACGGACGTATACTTGCTTCAAGTGGATATAAAAATAAATATATTTAATATTTATCATCACAGACAATATTTTATTTCCACCCAAACCTCCTATAGGTTATGGGCCCAGTGTACATCCAGTATAAAATCAGTATAAAACCAGTATAAAAACAGTGTAAAAACAAAGTGTAAATTAGTGTTAACTAGTGTAAGAAAGTGACAATACATTGCATATTTTACTGACTAATAAAAGTGTGAATAATGGAAAAAGGCAAACGGAATATTAAACCCTTTGATGGTGAGAAGTATAGTGTATGGAAATTCCGAGTTCGCACATTACTTTCCGAACTGAACTTAATCAGTGTTATCGATGACGACATTCCTGCAACGCGATCCGCTGAGTGGGAAAAGAACGATAGGGCTGCCAAAAGTGTTTTGGTCGAATATTTAACCGATTCATATCTGAGTTTCGTTGATGAAAAGAGTACTGCAAAAGCTATTTTCAAGCATTTTGATTCAATTTATGAAAGAAAAAGTATAGCAACACAATTGGCTTTGAGGAAACAGCTATTAGGGTTGAAACTAAAAGGAGATGTACCACTGATAAAACATTTCTCTAGATTTGATGATTTACTGACAGAGTTATCATGTGCTGGAGCCAAATTAGATGAAACTGATAAAGTCGCTCATTTGCTACTTACTCTACCAAATACCTACAGTGGTGTTGTTACAGCAATCGAAACATTATCAGAAGATAATTTAACTTTAGCATTTGTAAAGACAAGGCTATTAGACCATGAAGTGAAACTGAAAAATGAAAGCAGTGACACAACTCTGAAAGTTCTTCACGTTGAACAAAATTATAAAAAGAAGAGATATGAACAGTCAAGACAAAGCCAAAATCACTCACAACAGAACTACCCCAAAAGAAAATTATTTACAAGAACACATAAATCAAAAAACATAAATTGTCATTACTGTGGTCGTAAAGGACATAAAAAACAGGATTGCTTTTATTATAGAAGAATAAATCAAGACAATGCACCTCAAAGAACAAGACAAGTTCAAACTATTGCCCTGCAAGAGGCATCGACATCAAACCTTTCAGATTTTTCAGGATTTGCATTTATGGCTGGCGAATACCAGTTGAAAAATGATGGCTCTATAACATTTTTACTAGACTCTGGAGCATCAGATCATATCATTAATAGAGATGATATGTTTACCTCATACGAGGTCTTATGTCCCCCCCTAAAAATTTCTATCGCTAAAAATAATCATTTTATTTCAGCAACCAAAAGAGGTAGTATTAAAGTTATCAGTAATACAGGAGTTGAAGGAGTGCTGAGCAACGTTTTGTATTGTATGGAAGTGCCATACAATCTGCTATCGGTATCAAAAATGCAACAAGCTGGGTTCACAGTAACATTTGACCAAAGAGGCACTCACATTACAAAACAAGGTAACAAAATCATGGAAGGTAAGAGACTTAATAATTTGTTTGCTTTAGAATTTCAGGTACCCTCAATAAAAAGTGAGTCCATTTCCCAAACATGTCTTATTAACACAAATAACTATGAATTATGGCATCAACGTTTAGGACATATTAGTAAAGCTAAATTCCTAGAATTAAAAAGCCATAAAATGATAGATGACATAAATGAAATAATAACAGTATCTCCAAATGATAAATTGTGTGAAGCATGTATAAATGGGAAGCAGACTCGCCTGCCCTTTAACAAAGTAAAGGACAAGAGCTATTTAAAGCGCCCTCTTTTTATAGTGCATTCAGATGTTTGTGGCCCTATATCCCCTGTAACTGTCGACAATAGAAACTATTTCGTTTTATTTGTTGATGATTTTACACATTATTGTGTTGTGTATCTGTTAACTTCAAAATCAGAAGTGTTCTCAGCATTTAAAGACTACGTTGCTAAAAGTGAAGCAAAATTCAATTTAAAAATAGTTAACTTTTACACTGATAACGGTGGTGAATATTTATCTACCGAAATGAAAAACTATTGTAAAGATAAAGGAATAAGCTATCACTTAACGGTACCTAGAACCCCACAGTTAAATGGTGTAGCTGAACGTATGGTTCGCACGATAACAGAAAAAGCTCGTGCGATGTTGAATGGTTCTAAAATGGATCAAAGTTTCTGGGGAAATGCAGTTTTAACTGCAGTCCATTTAATAAATATTATGTCAACAAGAGCTTTAGGTCAATTAAAAACACCATACGAAATGTGGCATGATAGGAAACCGAGTATTAAAAATCTCAGAATTTTTGGTTCAACTGTGTATGTTCATAACAAAACCAGTAGAAATAAATTTGACAACAGGTCAATGAAAATAATATTGGTAGGTTATGAACCCAATGGTTATATAGTATGGAACACAGAATGCGAAAAATATGAAACTGTAAGGGACGTTGTTATTGATGAGACTAATTTCAGCGAATCCAGGCCTACACAAAGACCTGAAGGGAGTAATATTAAATATTCCCAAGACAAAACTGATAGTGACTTAGTCATGAAATCAGTGTCTAGTAAGTCTCATAGTACAAGTCCAAAATCAGATAACTCTAAATCTGATGAAGAATGCAGTACAAGTAAAATTCGTAGAATCGGTAATAATGAAGTGCCGAGTGAACCTGAAATTGAATCTGAGAGTAGTTTGAACAAAAATCAGGAAAAACCTGATGAATCCTTCAATTTGCGAAGGAGTGTCAGACTCAAAACTCGTACACAAAAATCATATAATGAAAATGATTTTGATATCTATAACGCTATATCAACCACAAATACCATACCTAAATCATTAAATGAAATAAAAACTTTAAATGATAGGGATCAATGGGAAAAAGCAGTAAGGGATGAACTAAATTCTCTTGAAAAGAATAATACTTGGACTTTAGTACCAAAACCAAATAATAAAAATATTGTTGATTGTAAATGGATATTTACAATTAAAATTGACGCTTTCGGTAAACCTTCAAAATATAAAGCTCGTCTCGTTGCTAGAGGTTTTAGTCAGGAATATCTTACAGACGTATGTAAACTAAATAAAGCTCTTTACGGATTAAAACAAGCTGCAAGATGCTGGTACGAAATATTTGAACAAACTCTTAAACAAATTGGTTTTCAAAACTCTCCAGTTGATAGGTGTATATACATATTAGATAAAGGAGATATTTCGAAAAATATTTACGTCATACTTTACGTTGATGACTTAGTAATAGCGTGTGCAAACTTACAAATAATAAATAATTTTAAAAATTATTTAATGAGCAAATTTAAAATGACGGACTTAAAAGACATTAAATTGTTCTTAGGTATTAGAGTAAACAGGCACAAAGATAAAATTACTTTAGACCAGAGTTCTTACATTATAACAATTTTGAATAAATTTAATATGAGTGAGTGCAACCCTATTGGCACTCCGACAGAATTAAAGTTAAACTATGAAGCTTTAAACTCTGATAAGACGTACGACGCACCGTGTCGACACCTCATAGGGTGTTTGATGTATGTTATGCTTTGTACACGTCCGGATTTAAGTACCTGCGTGAATATTCTAAGTCGATACACGAACAAGAATAACAAAGAATTGTGGTTTTGTTTAAAACGAGTTCTAAGATATATTAAAGGCACAATTGATTTGAAGTTAACATATACGAAAAAGAATTACAGTAATATTCTATGTGGATATGTAGATTCTGATTGGGGTGGCCATGATTTTAACGATAGGAAAAGCACAACTGGGTATGTGTTTAAACTATTTGACCAATGTACCATAACATGGTGTACAAAGAGACAGACATCAGTAGCTGCCTCATCTACTGAAGCGGAGTATATGGCTTTGTATGAAGCTGTTAAAGAAGCATTATGGCTTAAATCTCTGGCAGAAAGTATTAACTTAAAATTAACTAAGCCCATTGTTATCTATGAAGATAATAACGGCTGCATTAGCATTGCTAATAATCCAACAAGTCATAAAAGATCAAAACACATTGATATAAAATATCATTTCTCAAGAGAGCAGGTTGAGAAAAATGTAGTAAAATTAAACTATATTTCCACAGGTGACCAGCTGGCAGATTTGATGACAAAGCCGTTAGCACCGGTGACTTTTCTAAAGCTAAGAAAAGAATTGGGCTTAGAATAAGTTTTAGTATTAAGTACAATTTCATTAAGATATAATGAAATGGTCTGATTAGGTTTTTCTGCGTCTGGGTTTTTCCTAATCCACATAGCAACAAATGTTGGGCCATTATTGTACAGTTTTCCCAGACCACACTTGGAAGTAATATATGATCTGTCATTTTCATAAGTTGGTAGTTATTTATTATGTTGAACTGTAAACCAGATATTGAATTGTAAACCAACGATTAGTTAGAAGTTAGGAATTAATTTTTGAGGGGGCGTGTTGGATTTATATAATACAAAAATTAATAGCCCTAACAAGGAGTCTTTGTTCTCCATAGTAACCCATAGGTTTGAACTGTTTATTTAACTCTACACACACCGCGTCACAGGATCTTGTACGACGGACGTATACTTGCTTCAAGTGGATATAAAAATAAATATATTTAATATTTATCATCACAGACAATATTTTATTTCCACCCAAACCTCCTATATTAACATTATAATAAACAGAAGATTAAGACAATTTTCATCTTATTTTTTTTGAGGGTCTTCGAGAAAAAAATTTTAGACTGAAGATTGCCGCTGAATATACCTATCAGATAACATAGTTTACAAAAGACTTAGAAACATTTTTTTGTGGATAACAAGTACAGGATAAGAAGGGAAAGGATGATAGTAATAAAACTGAGACAAAACAATAAGACAATGCTTCAACATTTCCTTTTCCTCCTAATGAAGTCATACAAATACGAAGATTTATAAAAATTAATATGTACAAAGAAAATTCGGCACATTTGTAATCAATGTGGAAAACAGTAGCCTAGCCACACGGATGTCGGTAGCTTGGTACGTGCCTATACTCCCAATGGGGGAAACGACCAGTAAATATTGGTCCCCCATAACACGAACGTTTCGAGAGCATAAACATAGAAAATGTGAGGTAAGATAGCGCTTGTTATACTGGAGTCTCAGTACTTTACTGTCTTCTGCCAGAAAATCCATAAAACGAACCAACCATAGAATATGTAAATAAAGTCGTACGCTAGATAATCTAGTCTGATTAAAACATTGCAGCGCGTAATGTTTTATTTGAAAACATTAAGATGCTTTGGGATTCCACGTTGATTGTTGATATCGATACTCTAGATTGTCATTGATATTCTGGAATGTGAGAAGAGAACCGTAAATTTAAGGCCAATAAAATGTGAGAATGAATAGATTATCGCAAGGTTATAAGATACCAGCCCAGAAATATTAGATGTGACGTAAAATTTAAAGCATCCATCGTCAGAGCCGTCAGAGGCGAACATTCTCAATGTGTGATCATTAATACCTACAAAACTTATTATTACATCCTTGTTTGGTTTTATTTACGAAACGAAAAAAGCTATGTTTATATCCACACTTCCATATTAATTTTGAACACTCAAAACCGAAATTTCATTTCACCGAATTTAAAAATTCACGAAACGAATACAACAGTTTGGAATATTAATACTTATATCGTAGAAATAATTAATTCTTCTTCTATGCTAATACACGACTATAGACAATCATTAATGCCTGCAGTCATTAATCTTAATGTTAAAATAAAACGTGTGTAGACGACACGACAGGTCTATGTCGCAAACTACAGAGACTACTCCGAGGTGGTCTCGATGTCACTGAGATACTAATACATCAATTAACTAATACTGTCATGAGCTGTTAAAAAAACTGTCTATAAAATAAATATTCATAAAGGGATCTCATGCGAAGGTCTATTTGTCATTTAAAATTTTATCATATTTATTCATAAAAGGAAGTTTTGTATCTTGATCTAATGGTTCTTATCTCAACGGTGGGCTGATCTAAAGTTCAAGAAGATTTTTTTAAAATGCGCGTGAGAGATATTGTATATTTAAGTATAATGTAGGTATATGTAAAAATTGCTCAATAAATAGAAAATATGAAATAAGATTTTTATAAAAAGGAAATATATCTATTAATGATAATGTTGCAATATTTTTCCAACTTGTATTATTTATATTCATCGTAACAGGAAACACTGTAATAACAGATTATAATAAATTTGGTAATAAGATAGACATAATATTATTATTGTACGATTTGGTAATATACGACATACGTAAAATCAAAATAAGGTATTTGAAAATTTATAATAATGTTAAATGTCAATTACTTCATATTTTTTATAAATAGGTCTTTATTTGTAACAGGAAGTAATATTGTTTGCTGGTAGAAATATTTTAATTATAAAATTCCATTAATTTTGATAGATTTGAAATACTTTAATTCAATTATAAATTGTATTTGTTTATTACTATTTTTATACAACATTACAAGTTATTTATGGTTTTGTCTATGAATATCAGGCGATATTAGGTGATATTATGGTGTGGAGGTAGACAGTTCGGTTGGTAAAAAGCGAGTGTTTGAAATTGTCTCGGTTCAATTCAGTGTCGATTACGGAACAGAGCAGCCCCTCTACAGAAGTTAAGTACTTACTTTCGATATTTTTATATTGTTACTCTGCCAGTCTATTTAATTATTGTTTGTTATAGTAGCATTTCAATTGAAACGATTGTATTGTCATGATGTTGTAAGGTTAAACTGAGATTCTGCCAGCCTTCAATTCAATAATGTCATACTGTTGTTCCATTTTATGTGTAGATAATATTGATACAAATATGAAATGTGAAATGATATAATATTACTGCGGTAATTCTGTGCTGTGATGGAGTTTCTTCTTGGTTCTTCTCCACAGAATTAAAGCACATTGCGAACCAAGGATTTCAATAAATTAATTGCCGCAGATATGTGTATTATTTACTTACCTCCATGATAAATAAAAAGTTAATCGTCATGAAATAAAACTAGTCATTGTGTTTTGTGGCTTAACTTTATTAATAATAGTATAGGTTACAAACATTTATCGATTCTCGCTTTAAGACAGGTTGTTTTAATATTGTATTTCTTAACTTTCCATACCCATCTCTTATTCAAATCTAACATCAGAAGTGTAGGAAACGGACTCGCGTTTTAAATAATATATGTATCCTAATATGTGTTTATTTAAGTTTCAGAATAGAAGAAAAATCACGGCCTTGGACCAGCGAAACTATGACGATGAAATAATATATCCTGTCTTCGACGTAAGGATCTGCTACAACGGAACGAACAACTAGTATCGAAACATCTCAATAAGTAACCGAGGGAATCGCCTTGGAACAGCACCGAAGTGATTTTAAGAGCGGTAAGGCCCCTAGAGGGCTGTGTTTTCATTTTAAGTTTTTTTGTTTCTTCTGTGCATTAAGTAATTTTAATACATACAATAAGGAGGCGGAATTCTCTCTGACCGGGCATCAAGAAAAAACCTATGAATTATTTAATTTAGAATAGACAACCGGGTTTGAATTGAAGACAAACTTTCAAACTTTTTACGTAGGTACAGTAGGTATAGAGGTTTCAAACAATAGGATATACGTAACATTGATGGAAATTTAAATGGAAATTACAAATAGCACAAAGTAGGTAGGTATACAAATTAAATCTTTATACGATTGTGACTATCTAATTGTTTACTGTTTACAAGGAAATGAATTTTCGGACATAAATAGTACCTATACATACATAATTTTTATATTTGCTTTTAATTTATATACCTCATATAAACACTAGGTAGGTACATAAATTGTTACAAATCCGACAAGGAAAGACTAGTGCGCCAGGAACCCAAAGAAAAATAATATCTATTAAGGCAAAATAATAATTGAACAAAATCAAACAAGAGACCTATTCTTTATCGACACAATATACCAGATGTGCACAATTTTAGAATACTCACAACTAGTTTTTATTTAGGTAGGTATGTTATTTGTTTAACATTCGATAATTAACTTTTTTTCCATAGTTTGAATCAGTGTGTAGGTATCTAACATTTAACTAAAAAGAAAACTGCTTTAAGTGTTAGTGTATTGTCCTGAGGGTTTTTTTTTTTTATTTTTTTTTTTCATATAAGTAAGTTATGGTCTTCTTATAATTATTTTAATACATAATTGTTTCATAGCGGTGACCACAGATAGAATTTTGAGAAATCATTTTCCTAAATATAAATACAGGGTTTCATAACGCTAAGGCAAGAGGCATAAGAGCTTAAATGGTTATTAAGAGAAATATGGAATTTATTCTGAATTAAAAACATATTATTGTTAAAAAAAAAATATACCTACTTTAGTACACCTACTATTTCTAAGTATCTTTTAATCTTTTTACTTAATGTGATATTAAAAAAAAACAATAACAAAACCTTATTTATAATTATATCTATCGCAGATTTTTAATAAAATATTAAATGAAGCTATCCTTTAATTATTCTGTAATTTTGAAGTTAATGTTTGTGCAGAGTTAGCTAAAATTAATAGCAATAAAACTATTAGAAAGCTTATAAAATACTAGTATTATATACCCGGCGTGTGCTACTACGCTTAAGATTTTTGTATAGGAAAAGTTGAAATTCTAAAATGTGCCTAATGCATTGTTTTAGTGGTCTCAAACAATCTTCGCATTATTGTCTTTCAAATAGGACCAGTTTGGGTCATATCGGCCGAATGTTTTCAGAGTCTTTAAACAAAATCCGTACAAAGAATTTTTGTGTTTTAAAGATTTATTTGAAATCGGGTTCTAGATAGTGCTAAGTAGGATAAAGTTTATGTTAAAAACTAATTAATTTTGTATTATTTCGTTCCACTTCATACATGGGGCATGGTTGATATTTTATAGGAACATAGAACTAGTTCAAATGTTTACGGGTGTCATCCTTGGAGTTGGATAGTACCTACACCTACTTACATTTAGAGAAACAAGTATAAATAAATATACGACAATATTTTGTAATATAATACGAATATACACTGTAGACTGATGACAATTTTGTTATTTATTTGAAAATTAATTAAAGCCATTAAGATACATAATTGAATCTTGTAAATCGATAGGATAAATATGATTAGGAATAATATTTAATCTTCTAATAATTAGATTATGCATAACTGAGTAGATATAATTACACAAATAAAAAAGTAGGTAATCCAATAGGAAGACGTAGTTTGATATGGAATAAACATGAGATATTTGTAAAACTTAAAAAAAAAATACGAATTATAATTTTGGTAGGTATGTTCTAAATTCTAAGTCAAATTACTTTACGCTTGGTTTGTTTGGCTAACCAATAAGTTAATCGGATTCAAGTAGGTATATGTAAACTTCAAAATTATATTTATTTTTGTGCCTAAAATATTAATAATAATTACTGGTATTCGCTAGTTCGCTTACATTGTAGTACCCACACTTAAATAGGTAGGTACAATATTTACGGCCCAACTCGGAAAGGTTCGTTTATTTAGTCGTAAGGAGTCCGTAATTGACATTAAATAGGTATGTAAAGTATCGGTTCATCTCAGTCATATTGTCTACTTTCGGTGACCCTGGTGCGGATCAACGTCAAATTACCTTATCGATAGTAAATCATAATTATCATGGGGGTTTTGTGTAGCCACATGTAAAATACGTTGATAGTAAATAAAAGTTAATATTTATTTTAAATCCTTTTAGAACTAGGATTCATAATAAAATGATAACAAGAAATTCGTTTACTGTTTTTCCTTACTTAAAAATATGGCAAAGTACCTAGTTTATTTCTTCTTTTTAAATTTATTTATTTCGGTTCATACCACTTACAATAATTAAAACAATATCATGTCATATCATTATTATAATATTATTATCATTTACTACAAATTCATAATGAACAGTGAAAATAATGAATTAAGATAATAATTGAAATAAATTAAACAGGATACGCAATTTTATTTATGAGAGTAGGTACTGCTAATTATCAATATCCATGATGAGTGGTTGATTTTACTTGACATAAAAAAAACTCAATACTAATCGACCATAAAATAGTTAATTAAAGGTATTTGTATACTTAACTTTAATTGTACGTAAACTGACTTGGAGAGTGAATTTTTGTGATTCTGTACTAAGGAACGATTTGAGTAACCGTTATGTGACTTTGAGGTGTTCTTTAAATTGACACTTTTGTTTTTTTTTTTGGTGCGATTAAAATAAAATTTGCACAATAGATATTTTGTAGAAATTGCATTGGAATCTGTTTTAGACATTTCTCAAATAATCTTGAAGAAATTTTAGCTTCTTACTTTTATTACATTTACGATGATAATATGATATACTTATTATGATTTGCTAGAAAAGTTTTAAAAGGTTTTACGATATAAACATTTATGTATTACTAACTGAACCAATTTGCAAAAAAAAAAGAGGAATAAGGTAACTTTCAATTTGTGAAAGAATTTTTGAAATCGGTCGAGTAGTTTTTGAGTTTATTCATTACAAACTTACAAAAATACAAATCTTTCCTCTTTATAATATTGTCGTGATATTTTCTTTTGTTGTATAGGTATACACATAATTTTAGGTTAATTTTGGGATAATATCCATGAATAACATTGGATACGCAAATCTTATGTAAGATTAGTTTCTAACAGTAATAAGTATTATGTAGTGTAGCCTCAGTGATAGTACCTATAGCAAGGATGTACCTACGTGTAGTATAGAAAGGCTCGATGTACATTACATAATATAATCATTAGGATTTATCCACAATGATTTATGATGACCTTAGATACTGGAAACATACTGGTTAGATAAAAAATGAATTGTATTAAGTAAATTGAAAGATCTAATTCTATTAATTTGTCAATTTTTTTTTTAGTTTCCAATAAGTTATTAAGTAGATATAAGTCATAAATAAGTAACGATAGCAATTTAATATTGTCTACGGTTATTGCTGGTGATCATCACATCTTAAATTTTGTACTATTTGTATTGAATTGGATGGCCAAACGGAACCGGTATTTAGTATCTTCGATTTTATTAGTTTAAATTTTGTCAACACAATTGTGTTATGGGTTGAAATGAAATACAATGGATGTGTGAATTTTGTAGTTTGTCTGAGGAAATGAAATGCAATTATAATTGTCTAAGGATCGTTTGAGATGTGATGATTACTAAAGGAACTGCTGATAATGTCTACTGATAAGTTCTAGCCTGACTCATGTGCAGCAGGTGAGAGGCTGGATCAAATTATTGAAGGAACTGCTGATAATGTCTACTGAGAAGTTCTAGTCTGACTCATGTGCAGCAGGTGGGAGGCTAGAACAGAGGTTGAAGGAACTGCTGATAATGTCTACTGAGAAGTTCTAGTCTGACTCATGTGCAGCAGGTGGGAGGCTAGAACAGAGGTTGAAGGAACTGCTGATAATGTCTACTGATTTAGAAGCCCTAGCCTGACTCATGTGCAGCAGGTGGGAGGCTGGTGGGCCCTTATGAAATGAAATGAAATGAAATATATTAATCTTAATAATGAAATGAAATGTGATGAAATGAAATGAAATGAAATACATCTTAATGTGAAAAGAAACGGTAATTGTAAAAGTAGTAGAAACTAAATTGTCTTGGTATTTTTATGTACTTAGCATGTTTAACGATGTAGTATTTTTAGTACTTCGAGAGCGAAGTATAGTCAGTCTGGCCGTGAGAGATATTGTATATTTAAGTATAATGTAGGTATATGTAAAAATTGCTCAATAAATAGAAAATATGAAATAAGATTTTTATAAAAAGGAAATATATCTATTAATGATAATGTTGCAATATTTTTCCAACTTGTATTATTTATATTCATCGTAACAGGAAACACTGTAATAACAGATTATAATAAATTTGGTAATAAGATAGACATAATATTATTATTGTACGATTTGGTAATATACGACATACGTAAAATCAAAATAAGGTATTTGAAAATTTATAATAATGTTAAATGTCAATTACTTCATATTTTTTATAAATAGGTCTTTATTTGTAACAGGAAGTAATATTGTTTGCTGGTAGAAATATTTTAATTATAAAATTCCATTAATTTTGATAGATTTGAAATACTTTAATTCAATTATAAATTGTATTTGTTTATTACTATTTTTATACAACATTACAAGTTATTTATGGTTTTGTCTATGAATATCAGGCGATATTAGGTGATATTATGGTGTGGAGGTAGACAGTTCGGTTGGTAAAAAGCGAGTGTTTGAAATTGTCTCGGTTCAATTCAGTGTCGATTACGGAACAGAGCAGCCCCTCTACAGAAGTTAAGTACTTACTTTCGATATTTTTATATTGTTACTCTGCCAGTCTATTTAATTATTGTTTGTTATAGTAGCATTTCAATTGAAACGATTGTATTGTCATGATGTTGTAAGGTTAAACTGAGATTCTGCCAGCCTTCAATTCAATAATGTCATACTGTTGTTCCATTTTATGTGTAGATAATATTGATACAAATATGAAATGTGAAATGATATAATATTACTGCGGTAATTCTGTGCTGTGATGGAGTTTCTTCTTGGTTCTTCTCCACAGAATTAAAGCACATTGCGAACCAAGGATTTCAATAAATTAATTGCCGCAGATATGTGTATTATTTACTTACCTCCATGATAAATAAAAAGTTAATCGTCATGAAATAAAACTAGTCATTGTGTTTTGTGGCTTAACTTTATTAATAATAGTATAGGTTACAAACATTTATCGATTCTCGCTTTAAGACAGGTTGTTTTAATATTGTATTTCTTAACTTTCCATACCCATCTCTTATTCAAATCTAACACGCGCATAAATTATTTAGTGTAGCATGCCGGAGATAAATCTTCAAAACTTGTTAACTTTTGTTTACATTTCTTTGAATGTGTTTAAGAAAATCTTATTATGTTTGTGGTCTTATTTATATCACTCTACATGCATTCCAATAACTGATATCCTTGTTAATTTGTTCAATGCTTTCATTTCAAGCCCTGTGATTAATTATTCATTACACTTTGTGACTTATTCGTAATGGATCATCTAACTTGTCTACATTATTCAATATATAAGGTATACAAAAAGTGCTTGACGAACAGTCCTTCGTAGTAGCGAATAGTTTCAGAGAAACAGACACTACACTGATCGCGACACTATTCTCGAAGCATCGGACCCCGAGTAACACCGATACAATCTTTATGGTACTAGGAAAGATATACGAGAGCTTCGCAGAATATTTTTTCATAGAAAAAATGATGCGTAAAGAACTTGTCTCTCAAAGGAAATAGAAATACATTTTATCTCTATTATCGTTTTGAGTACATTGTTTTCTGATGGCAGCATATCGCAGTAAATCAGTCAAATTGCACTAGCAGCAAACATAATGGAAGACAGATTAAGGACAATATTACTTAACGAAGCTATAAAACAGTTTAAGTGTACTTTACCATAAATTTATTTTTATAAAGCTTTAAAACTGTAAAGGTAAAATTCCCAGGCAATTGGCATTCCCGATAAATTCCTCATTCTCACGACCCTTTGTAAAAAGCGTAAGTGACAATCGAAGCCGCGATCGCATTTTTAGCGTTGTACAAAAACGCGGGCGTACTGAACGCGAGTTTACTTACAATGTACCTTACCACGGTATGTAAAACAATGTATTTTAAACCTTACGCTAATTGTCATAAGAACTTGGTGACGTGTCTTAATGAATGTAAAAGAAGGATAGCTTCTTCGTCGTACCCATTGATTGATGAGCAGACAACTGCTGTGTTTTGCATTCAGCTATTTACGGGCATTTCCTCCGCTTAACCCGTCTGCCATCAAGTGATTAATGGCAGTCAGCGCCACCTATTAGAGTAGCTGAGGTGGCTGGATATACGCCTCGCTTCATATGGAAGGAAGCGAGGATTTCAGTCTTGTCGCGTTCTTAGATAAAAGGAATCCAGTCTTCGCATTTAGCATTTATTAAGGATATTGCGAGCACTGAAATCTTCCCCGTTTCTCTTGATGTTTAAACCATGATTAAGTGTATGTGTACCGCGTTGAAATTAAAACATTTATCTCTTGTATGAATGGACAGTTATTCTGTATTTCGCACAGGATAAGACTCAATCAACGACGTGTATTTTAAAGACACTCGCTATTAGTATCAAGCGATGAGTAATACACAATGTTTCATTGATGTAAATATGTAACTTTTCAAGAAAATAAAATGCAACATATTATTCAAAGCTACAATTTTCGGGAAAAACCATTTTACGAAGCGTAACAGAAACTTTAAAAATACACTTTTAAATTCCACCTCGTTATTTAAGAGCCTCTGAATAAAAAAAATAAAAAAAAATCTTATTAGGAACTTCTACCATTACGTTACATTACAAGGCCCCTATGCATGTGAAACTCTAAGGGCGATAGGGCCAACAACAACTGTTTTTTGAACTGAAACAATAAAAATTGGGATCTGGAGCCCCCAAATATTAGTTCAGTGCAGAAGGATTACACATTTTACAATGGTATACACTATACACCATACTTTTATAAAAACATTTGACACTAGTATAAATTTAAAAATAAAAAAAAACTTGAGAGGTGTCAAGGGACACCCGGATGGAACGAAGTTCCTTGCAGTCAGTACTAGGATACTAGTACTCTGGCTTGTTTTCTATGTAAAAAAACTACGACGGCAAAAAGTGTCGTTACCACTTTTCGTTACCAAATTTTCCGCCTAGCCCCCTTTCGCAACGCGCGATAAGTCTGTACAAGATACGCGCGAAAACATAACCCTTCCTGGCAGTCGGGTAATAGAATAGATAATAGACGAGTAAATGAACCACGTCATTTACTCGTCTAATTAACGCCGCTGCGCCCGGGGCCCGGGCCGCCCATGCACATCCGCAACACAAGAAGCCGCCAACACGTTGCCGATAAACGAGGAAATGGTAGATAATCCTGCAAATATTTTCTAACTAGAAACCACCTAGAAACAATTTTGAACAGGTAAAATGATTGGTATGAACATCTGTGCCAATTCTTAATGTCTAATGTCTAAATTTCTAAATGTCAATTATAAATTCTAAATCCTTGCTATAATCACTTTTTTCCTAGAATATATTTTAGTACGTAAAGTAACTAAAACCGAAATAGCACAATGGGTTAAATGCAAAAGGGTTGCACCCTTCGAAACGCAGTAGAGATGAACACGAGATTCTAATAGGTGAGTACAGTATATCAGCTGATGGTGATAATTATTATTAGATACTAACTTGGATGTGGTCGGCTGTTTGTTAACAAATGAGCATGTATGGATCCAAATCTTTCAAGCTGAATTACAACTAGGCACTTCCTTTTATCCTATGAAGTTGATATTATTATGATAATGGAGACCTGATACTACACATGGTTGCATGTGATAATAATTTATTGTTGTCACTGATTGCAGATTTATTTACCTGCTTCCCACAAAATTTAGGTCACAGCAATAAAATGGAGAAAGAAATTGAAGTTGTTATTTTATTCGTGCAGTAATCGCTCTTCAATAATAATTTATACCCGAGTGGTACCAAAGGGCGCCGCGGCAACGGCGCCTGCGCCCACGCGTCTCGGTGCGCCCGATAGTACGCAACCTGCTAATAGCTGCGAAACTTGCTGGCGCGAGCGGGCTGGTGTAAGTTATAAAGGATAGGATTATGAAAATTTTTTTTTACAGAAATAAGAAGTTGTGGATATAGTCGCCCATGTATTGACACTAAAAGCATCACTGATGCATTGCCGAAATACAGAAGATAAAGAAAGCAAGAACTAGATCTCAACCAATATTATGTAACAATTGTGGGTAATGTTTAATGACTATGAGTAATGACACATTTCCGAAATGATGTTACTTTATTGAATGTTAATGATAATGACCAAAACTTAAGTCATTTAAGTACATAACAAAATATTTTTTATAAAAAAATTGCTTAACTGAATATACTGGCATAAATCCAATTAAAATGCTTTGAAATATACTTCTTCTAAAGTAACGTATATGAAATAAGTTTATGAAAAAGAAATTACATTACGACCGTGACATGTTATGATAAGCGGAGATACACAAGATTGACCAGCAATCAGAAAAAAATGAATTATCCACGGAAACATTTGACACAACAAAATAATACATAAATTATTTTGTACGTGATAGCGCTGTACACACAACGTACAAAATTCTTATAACCTATACCAACTTATAATATGTGCCCAATACGGGATAGGATCGTGGAATTAGATCCCTTATTGTTCGCTACAAAACGCTACGCTATTTTGTCGCCAGGAACAGGTAAGGTCTTAAAGGTCAACTTTGCGTTTCGTGCTCTTGCAAACAAAAGAACCTTAGAGACCATTTAAATTAATTGGGCGTTAACCCTATTGGCCTGCCCGCTCGACGCCTAATGTTAGCAACCTCAAAAGGAGCGTGGGTTTAGCAGGTACAGCTGACTACAGCTGGTCTATGTATATCGGCCCTTCTTAACATTCACATTTAAATTGCGCTGGTAAACAACTCAGGAACAAATTTTGTTATGACGCAGGTCTAAATTAATCTTATTTATAGGCCATTTTGGGTTTCAACGCTTGGATATATTTAGTATCTACTTGGCAAAATATAATATAAAATATAATATAAAAATGAAGCAGTGATAGCCTAGCGGTAGAACGTTGGTCTCCCGATCGAAGGGGCCCGGGTTCAAATCCTGGCACGCACCTCTAATTTTCAAATATTATGTGCGTATTAGAAGTTAATTGTCACTTGCTTCGGTGAAGGAAAACATCGTGAGGAAACCTGCACACCGGAGAGTTCTCCATAAAAAAAGTTCTCGAAGGTGTGTGAAGTCTACCAATCCGCACTTGGCCAGCGTGGTAGACTATGGCCTAACCCTCACATTCTGAGAGGAGACCCCGAGCCCAGCAGTGGGACAATTATGGGTTGTTGCTTTGCTTTTTGCTTTGCTGGCAAAATATAAAGTTATTAAAGTTACAGGTAGTGAAACTGACCTACGAATATTTCCTTGTACTCTGGTTTTTTAATATTCTATTCATTTAGTTATATTGTTAATATAAATAATTATTAGCGATGAGAACGCTTATAAGCTAAGTACCAGAATGTATTTGGTAATCTTAAAAATAGATTTTTTAAACTCTGGGTAAAAATAAACTATCTAAATTTTAACAAAGAATAAAAACCGAGTTCAAAGGAACTCTTCGAAAACTCTTTTAAAAAATACAACCGAATTGAGAACCTTCTCCTCCATAATTTTATTACAACAATGACAATGATTTAAATCTTGATCAAAAATATATCAAAGCAATACTTTTTATTTCCCTGGGAATATACGGAAACAAGAAATAAGTATATTGCTTTACGAACCAAATTGAAGAGTCTATGACAACAAATTGATTGGGTAATATTTCGATATGAAATCCGTCTTACGCAAACAAAGGCAGCATTTTATCATACAAAATTCTAATATTCGAGCAGTACAAAGATGAGAGAATATTACTTAATACTTTCTTTTCCCGTTGCTTTCATATTATGAAAAAAGTATTTATGAGGTCGCGACAAAACGTGCTATTTAAGGGATTCAGAAACCAGGCAAATGAAAGAACATAGTACTTCATTTTTCTTGTCGGAAAAATCCTTAATACAGTCTTATCAATTACACTTGGCTAACTTTGTCACACTTATCCTTGTCAAGTAGTAAGTTAATGATGATATCATTTTTCTCCGCCTGTTATGTTTTCCAAGACAGTTGTATAAATTCTGTGAGATATATCCATCTGGTAATACGTCGTTGGCACATTAACGAGTGTCGAGTGCTTCTCACAGACGTTCTAAAAGTTGTGCGCTAAGTTTAAGAGCTTTATTTTAATTTTCCTCGCACACGGAGTCCGGGGAAAAAACCTTAACTACTTACTGCTCCGTACGTGCCAGAAATAAAAGTGCATTTTTTCCCTAGCAGACGCTTAACCATTCTTGTTTTCTGTTTTGCACCTTTCATTATCTGTGAACTGCATTTATTGTTCTGCTTAAAATGGATCGGTAGGTAATAAAATGGAAGAATACTTTGTATTTTATTTTTGTTTCTTTTTAAGTTATAATGTGTGATACTAAGTCAGCGCTTGTAGTTCTATTATATTCGTATTTTGTACTGATTTTGAATAATCTAATTTTACTAACAAAAAATAACCGACTTCAAAGTTACTCAAAAACTACGAGTCAGATCTCGTTCAAATTTATGTGGGACCACATGACAAGCACCTACTTTCGTTTAAAAAAGAATCATCGAAATCGGTTGGCGTGATATTGAGTTATTCGTCCATTTGTCGCGCACATACTTAATACAAATTTAAGACTTATGTGGTTTTCTCATGAATGCCATTGTCAGATCTCAATAAAATTAATGTGGGACCACATGACAGGCACCAGCTTTTGATAAAAAAAGAATCATCAAAATCAGTTCACCCAGTCGAAAGTTCTGAGGTAACAAACATAAAAAAACAGTCGAATTGAGAACCTCCTTTTTTTTTTGAAGTCGGCTAATAAGTATGATGAAACTGTCTCAGTTCAGTGTGCTTAGTGCGAGTTGCATCGAAGAGTTCTCGTACCTCGTTAACGTCAACACATGACTAACGAGAAATTGCGAGTGCCAGTCTCAAAACGTGACGTGTGTAATTCCACGTTAGTTCACTGAAAATATCTATTATTATGTTGGCAGCAAAAACGTCGTTAAATCTCGTTAAACGTCGTGAAAGAACCCAACCAAATTGAAAATAATACATTTATTTAGTTGGAGCAATAGTATCAAGCTACAATTAAAATAGTGGTGTTATACTGTAGTTTACTTGCTATCGTGCTATAGATTAATGTTTTGGTTGTTTGTTTCATAATAATAAATATAAATTTTTTCAGTACTTACTTATCAATCTTATTATATTGTGGCATTTTAAGCGAGAAAACAGGCAATATTAAATAATGGAACATAGCTACAGTGATAAATTTGATATGGAAAAGTTTTTGTGTGGTGAGGTTATGTGAATGTTTATTATTTATTTATCAAGCTCAGATCAATAATTAACAAGTTCACGATTGGTGTAATATTTATTTAATAGGATTTATATGTTTAGGCACAGTGACCTTTGGCTGTAAATACTTATTCACGATAAACAACAAATGGACAAATCATGTCTATTTTGAAAAAAGAAAGTTTTTATGATACCTAACATATTACAATATGAGGAAGTGTACACAGTAAGAAATGTTATGTTCCTAGTATTTATTCATATCTTTATATTTAAGGTACAATTCAAGATAGATGGCAGAGTATCAAACTTGTCTCAACAGCACTAGCGGAGACTACTACTTCCAACAAAACAACAGCAATGCAACATTTTCCCCATTGTGATTTAAGAGTAAACGAGTAAAGAAATACGTATATAAAGTAAAAGTATAAACACAGCAACATGGATTTGAGAATTGAGAAGATATGTCAGAATAAGGTCGCTACAAAATATATACTCATTAATTTATATTACAGTGTATGAAATGTGAAGTCTATGACCATTGTAATTTACTCATTGGTTTTCTAATGAGATTGGAATTGAAGGTATAATATGTGGGAGAAATAAAACTTTAAAAGACAGATTGTGGTTTTCTTGATAATTTTATTTTAGGAGGCATATTATGTTGAATATTAAATTAATGAGGCATTACAGCATAATTATTGTGATTTTGATTTAAAGAGTGGAAATAAAACCTTGAACGGTAAATAATTTTTAATATAATATTTTTGTAATTCTTCTCCGGGCAACAGTATTCAGCGGGATGTCAATAGTCTTAGTTGTAATTCAATCTTCCCCTTTTGTTATTGTATTCTTCTTATTTGCTCTTCAACACCTTTCCTTTAATAAAAATATTATATTACAAATTTATTGTGTTCAGCAGTATATTGAAATCTTTTAAAACAAGGATTAAATATGTGTATGTTTGTAAAACATAATACATAAATATCTATGTTTTATTTATTATATTATGCCTTATTAAATTATTCTCTATCTATTTTGAAATAAAAAAGGCCCATATCATTTTGGCACATTGCAATGGCATGGCATAATATAGTGAAGTACTATCAACAGATCTTGCTGGGTATATTGGTTTGGCAAGAAATTTTAAACATTATGAAAATAGATATAATTTAGTATCTCAAAAGTGTAGGTACTGATACATAATGTTAATATAGTCCTAAGTAGATATATTGAATGTTAAGCTCACAGCTGGGTATTCAGTTTATGGGTTTATCAAATATGTAATTATTTAAGAAATATTTTCCTTGATCCTTGAGGGCTCGTATGCAAACGATATTATCACCTTTGGCAATATTAAGTTGCATAATAAAATAATTCATTGAGTCCATACTTGTAGACAATTTTAAATAAACTTATTTAAATCTTAATTATGTAGATAATGTAAGTACCTTTTAATTCCAAGAGTCCAAGTCAAGACACAATAATATTAGGTTTATCGAGTTCCTTGCAAGTAGATTAAAAGGTATTGTCTTTATAAATATCTCCATAAACTTTTTAAAAGCTTGGTGACATTCGCCATTGGATTAGTGTTTATGTTTAAGTACTCTGTGACTGTGATTGCATAGTGTTTAAGTACTCTGTGATTGGATTACCGGAAATTATTTCTTGCATGAACAATACAAATACTACTTAACAATAATTTTATTCACTTTAAGATTTAGTGGCCGCAAACATGCTCCGAGCAATTATAAATATCCAGTCATAATTTTCAAGAAACAGAAAAATAGTATAATTAAATTAATAAACCATCTTTTTATGATTTCACTTGTAAATTTCACGTGAAAACTTTTCGGTCACGTGGTCCCATAGTTTTCGCAAGCTACGTATTGGAACTGTCAAATAAAGCCACTCGCACTCGCGCAATGTTCGAGAAACAATACAATAACCACTGACAGTAGACTTCACTTGGGTGAACGTGAGCGCATGAAACTCGCACTCGCGCATTTTTTTTCTTCACTTTCCCGCCAGATGGCTCTGCTTCGGTCCCATACAAATTTGCATTTACGTAGCGAGCCCGTTATGTCACGTAAAACTCGCACTAAGCACACAGCTGTATGAATTTGCTAAGCTGACAAATTACTGTATAGATTTTAATTTGTAATTTACTATATTTATTATCGTATTCTTTCCATAATATTCTTCTAAACCTTCTTCCCAACTTTTCTGAGTTAATGCCGCGTAAAAGCCTATTTTACTCATTACGAACTCGTCAATGCCATTCATAGCTATTAAAGGCTCCGCTTGGTTCTTCACTGCCTCTAAAGGTGTTATTACCCAAACAGCACATCGTAACATGTAATCACTGTCATAACGTCAATGTCTAAGGTTCAGATTATTGTCTTGAAACACCTTGTTAACACCTTACTGAATGGGAATCACTTAGTAATAGATACTTGTGGTTATTCATTTATATTTTATTTATTTTGTAATTATTTCACAGGACGTTAGATGTTTTGATATCTCCGACTAGAATTGGATATCTCACAGAAGGAAAAATACATATACCTACCTGCTGCATTTGGTTATTATGTTTCTGGCAGGCAACTACATTCATTAAAAGGCTAAATTATTTAAATTTTTTATATATTGCGAGACAAAAATAGTGAGGTGAGTAAGTTTCTTTCGTAAAATAGACCTGTATTTTTTTTCTGCAAAGTGAGATCAATTCAGTTATATTTCGGATAAAAGGAACTTACAGATTTCAATTTTTTATTGAACTTGTATAAGGTAGTCATTAATTTAATTAGTTTCTGGAAATATTGGGTCCCATTATGACTTACCTACTTGTTTTATTTTAAAAATCTACATTACATCGTTGTAAGCATTCTATCTAACTAGAAGCTTGTTTTACCGTACCTACTACATGTAGATAAATATAAAGCCGTCTATAAAACCATGATGTCCGTATTCATAAAGTGATCGTAAATAAAATATTAAGGGAAAACGGTGAAAATCCTCTTACAAAACTGCCGCGTCGGCAACGTTTTTCCGTTGACATTTATAGTCTATGCACATGACCATTTCTTCAATACGTGCTAAGCCAATAGTATCCTAACATGCGATAAAAGATTAAACGAAATGTATGTAAAGAATAAACTGGTTCACACATTGATGGGTCAGCTACGCGTCGAGGATGCCTGTGGTATAACTGATGCCCATAAATAATCAGCCCGCATGAAGCTGCAAAGGCCACTGGGCCAACAGCACATTCTTCTTTAGAAAAAAGATGTCCATAAGCGACTGTAAGCCCTTTCGATCAAGTGGATCGTCTGTTCGCTTGTCCGTTATTTACATAATTTAGACAATAATCATGAAACATATAAACAAAAACATTACATATATTACAGTTCTTGTGGTTAAAGAATCTTTATTTCTCATAAGAATTAACAAATTCACTTATATAAAAACTTAACTCTACAGTATAAATTAAAGCTCGTCCTTAGTTGTTGGTCTGGCAACAACTTTATATCAGTGGACCATCTCGTCCGAGTTACGATCCGTCCCGACCTATTGTCCCAACTGGCTGAGCCATTGTCCCATCTGCTTGTACGCCACGATTATTACCGCTGTTATGTGATAAGAAACCCAACAATCGGACACGAATCAATTCTACGATGACAAAGGCCGTTAAATTCCGTCTTTTGTATATTGTGTTCTGAACGGATAAAAAATCTTCCCGTCGTAATTTTGAATGAATTATGTATATCGTGTTTTGTGCTGATATTACTTTCTTAATCCATTATATTATTGTTTCCAAATTCCTATGAGTATTTTTAATATAAAACAACTTCGTAAGCAGAAAAGCTAAAATGCTAAGTAATTTTAAATTATTAAATATACCGCCTTTGCTATACTTTCAGATAAAACTCTTCGGTAAAAGGAAGAAAATGGTTGACCGATATAAGATGCGATATGAAAAAAGTTTTTGATGGTGTCTATTGAATAGGCAACTTTTTCCTCAGCGTGGGGTATACTTACCAATATTGAAAGCTATGTTATGTCACGCTAGTACCAATACATACTTGTTTATTGTATACTAACTATCGTGATAATATTATCAGATATATCGAAGCTCTCTTGCTTCGTGATATAAGATTATGATGTTATGTACTTTTTGATGTTGTAAAAGGGTAGATTATGATATCGAAATTTTCAACTCTGGATCATAATAGTAGATTGAAAATACATAAATGAAAAAAATTATATGGCGCGCTTATTAAGCGCGCCATCAGGTGCATTATAAACAAGTTTAACAAAGAAAATATATTATTATTACTTTCAAAATCAATAATCGACTAAAATAAACCATACCAAAATGACAGTCTGTGTTCTACCATGACAACAGCTAGAAGAGTTACGATTCTTCTATTCGAAAGTTCCTCTTACAAATGAAATCTTATGAACAAATTATAAATACGCAGATTTTAATTTCCTGCTTGTATAGCTAGGACGATATTCTTGTTAAAATCAACGGCTGCCTCCATAAAATACTTTTAATTAAAAAGATGGTAGAGACTGAATTGCAAATCCGGATTAGCTCCTTGGGGATATTAGAGATAGGAACTTAGTTTACAAAAACTGTTTCTCATGTTCCTATTTGTGAAGATCGTTTTAAACCCTGTATTGAAGCTAGTCCCTTAGGTTTTTGTGTGAATAGAGGGAAATAGAGTTGGTTTGAGTCTTCAAGTTCCGGAAATTGAAATGTTTGATTCGAATTCGCTTCCAACTCTAATACCTATTCATTTTATGTAAATGTTTGAAATGAAATGAAATGAAATGAAATTAGTTTTATTCGAAGTAGGTTTGTTACAAACACTTTTCGAAAGTCACTCAACGCCATCGCTTCAACAAATCCCTACCGTGAGTGGTCCCGGTAGAAGAAGCGGCAAGAAACTCCCGGGATTATTTTTTTTCCTACTTTATACTCCATACCCTGTTCATACCAGTTTAATAGAGCTTAAAATTTATAAGTGAATTTGAAAGCAGCTGTGTCGAATTTTTCGAAACATATTACAAATAATTTCATTGGAAGTATACTTTGAATTTCAATAATAATCTACAAATTGTATTTGTTATTCATTAATTTTCAGTTACTTTACTGTATCTTTATAATCTCAATCTCAATAATCAAAACCTGTTAGGTATTAGGTAAAATCACAATCCTTATTTCATCTTTGCCGTATTTAAAACCAACACCTTTTAGCAAGCACGAAACATGTCATTAAATTTTGCTTCCGAATAGTTTCTTCCTGCTTAATGTAATGAAACAACTAGGAGTAAATTTTAAATTACGCTCCGGAACTGTAATGTATCATCCTGGAACAATGGTCGCGGCGCCAGTCTGAAACAATGGTGCGCTTGGATAGGGAAGGAATTCCCTGGTTAGTAGTGAATGCAAGAACGCGCCCTGAACTCACAACCTGCTTGTAATTTATAAACGACTACGGTATACTCTGTATAATTACAGATTCCGTGTCAGTATTTGCATGAAAACAAGAGACGGGTGGTCCATCTGACGAGCGATAAAAAGTTTGTAACAAAGATGCATCCGATCTCAAAAATCAATCCTTTTCAAGAGCGTGTTATCAAAACTATCATGGGCAATTTCCGTAATATTTTTAAAACTAATAGAATAAGAGATATCTTGGTTTCAGGCACGCTTGTAATTCAGTAAAACTTAAATGGATTGTAGACTAATATTGTCCTTGTCCTGAGAACCAACTTATGCAATTCCCTAAAGCATTGCCGTACGCTTTTTGTACTAAAACACAATATACGTTAGCAAAATTGCTTTTTAAAAGTAAAGAAATTTCTGTAAAATTTCCACCGTAAAGTCATCCATTACGGGTTTAATAAATGAAATTAACTAAACGAATGATCCGTCAAAACGACTCGTAAAAGTGTACACTGAAAAGTTTTCTTGAAATAAAATCGCTCTACTGCTTTATGTTGGGAAAAATAGAAATTTCCAGCACGTATTACGAAAGTTAGGTCCCAACAAATGAGACGTGGAAAAATCGTCGAAATATGTGAGCGCAGTTGATTTTTCTCCAGAGACTTTTCTATTGCCGTGACACGTATACATCGGATTAATGATACGCGATAAATTCTGACTTGTGAATCATTCTGCATTGGACCTAAAATTTTGTTTTATTTTCATCCCTATGTAGTTTTATCACACACAAATGGAGTATATTAGTAAGCTTTACACTTTACTAAACAACACTACGAGAAATTTACATGTACAATAGAAATTATTAAAGCTCATTTTACGTAATTTTATCCTTCGATAAAATTATCTACTAGAATTGTGATATGTAGATTGTAGATACCTATCGGTAAAGTATTGAAATGTATGTGAAAATAGAAAGTATCCGAGTGAACATGGCGAAAAATGTTATTATGTCGTGGAGTGTTTAAAGATAGAGTTTAAAAGGTAGATGATATAGACGGTATCTAATAAAATTCCCAAAATGAGTTTCTTACGCCCCAACTCAGAGACACTAACGATTACATAAATTGCTCCTTATTAATGAATCGCCAAACAAATTCTGTACTAAGGAGCGATTTAACCTTTTGAATTTTTTTAATTTTAATTTAACATTTAGTGACTCTGAGTTGGGGCGTTGGACTTATTAATCCTTAGTTTAAAAACGAAAATCACCGACACATTATGAGACGGGTTGATTTTTCTCCAGTGGCCGTTGGTGATGTGACATGAGGTCCGATCGGATTAATGTAGCTCAATAAATTCCTATTCGTGAATCGCAGGACATTAGTCACGTGGACACGAATACAGGCACCGTGTTTTAGTTGGACGCCGACAATTTATCTTTGGAATAAAAGTTCCAATGGAACCTTATAACTACTCTGCTGGTCTATGATGGGATAACCATAGCTACTGGTTACACTTAATCAATACTCATACTGCCATGGCGTTATTGATTTTGTGAATTAACTACTAATAAAAACGGTTGGGCAGTAAGCTCTTCCAAAAAAGACTGTCCTAACATTTTGTACCTTTCCGATTAATAATAACATTTGAAATCAAATATGGAATACGGAGAGAAAATTAGCACCATTAAACAATTAGCAACGCTATGCTGTAAGCGTTTCTTGGCAAATTATATTACATTTCAATCTCGTAATTAAGTCGGAGGTTTACCCAAGTCACGTACAAATAGTTCTGTCACTTTGACACCTCGCCTCGGGTCATGGTCTCAGTTGGCCTCAGTTTGAATATTGGAACTTGTCTTACCAATATCATAATATTGGAAACGATCAGTACTGCAAGAAGGAACAAAAATTTTCTTCGATAATTTTTATGGACCTGCATGTATTGAATAATGAATGAAATCAGTTTAATTAATCCTATCAGATCTTCCTTTGCTTGTATTGTTATTGTAATACATATAAAGCAATGCAAAGGTTGATTCATATTTTATTTTCAAAACAAGTTAACACTAACCTACTCAGTTCGTCGATTAAGTACAAGAACTTGGTCAGACAAGTGTAACCATTCATCTCTCTAAACTTACAATGTTGGCGTGGGAGAATATTAAGGAGCTTCGCTGATATTAATCATTATTATAAGTCAGTTTGAATATTCCCCGGGGATAAATCAATTTGTGGTAGCAATGACTCGAACCCGATTGGGCCCTGGGGGTACGATCTGTATTTATAGGGCTCGAGAGGCTCAGCTGTATTCATTTTCTAATGAGAACAATCGGAGCGCCGAAGGAATTTGTAAATACCATGTTTACTTTGTTGTTACATCACTGCTTGTCAAAGTAACAATTTGTAATGTAAGTACCTGAATTTCGTTTTATACATTACAACAGTAATTTATCGATGACACAGTTTTTACAGGAGTGATGTTTCATTAACATATTATTATTCTAAATATTACTTTCTCAATAAAGCAATAGGTTGAAATTTTCAGCTGATGCAGCATGAAAACATGATATATGATCGGTTTGTCGCGGAAAGCAATTCATAATTCAAAATCCAATTTACATTAGATGAGATTTTGCTTAAATAAACGGATAACTGTTTGTTACACACGGATTACGGTTTGTGTACGTGTCATAGAGAAAGAGAGCGACATAATAATACATAAGAATTTTATTATACCGAAAAACTTGAAGTGTGAGAAGGTTATTGGCAGCTTTCCACCATGCGTGAATTTACAGATTATTTCCATTAAGCTGTTACGAGGGTATATAAATTCAAAGAATATCTCGAACGAAATCTTGTGATTGCTTGGTTGTTCCATTTATTTTCTTTGTGACGTATTTTTTTCAGTAATGCTCTTCATACATTTGGAGACAACGCAGTGGTTCTGCCAAGTAAAATTAAAGACTGCCATTACGCAGTTTCAAATTAGTTATAGGAATGTGAGTTAGCTGTTCGTATTTGATTTCTTATACCCGTTGCATCTCTAAAAGATATCATGATGTATATTTTATGGATAAAATATAATCGAGAGTACATTATTTTCTAAATAACACGAGGCTTGAGCTAAATTTAAAAGCACCATAATATACCTATTATACTTATTCCTGTAATGTGCCTACTATAAATCAAAATCTGATTAAAATACATAATGCGATACTTTAAATTAAAAAAAAGACCTGTAGAGAAAGATTTAGATGGGGGAATTTTAAGTCAAGCCGCACATTTTTTTGGCCACGGAAACCAACCTCTGATTTTAATAACTAAGCCACGGTTATGTGAACATATGTATAATGTGTGTCATGTTTCCGAAGGGATGAGAATAGGTTATAGTTATAGTTTTAATTAGATTATGAAGTCAGTTACAGTTTCGTTGATATTAGTTCGTTAATAATATGAATCCATTAAGTTGTTATGGCCGGTTTGAATACTGTGCTAGTTAAAACAAAAAGTTAGGAACTTAAAATATGTTGCTTTAGTTTTTTCCGGTGTTAATGTTTAACATCATTTCTAACGATATCCTTTGTAGCACATCAGCTTATAGTGGAAATAGAGGTTTACCTAAATATTTGTATCGGATTTAGAGTATAATGCATTTCGATCAAATAGGGCGAAGATAAATGGTGGGTTAGTTTAGATAACGGGCAACATTGTTGTTTGCTAGACTATTTTATAGAACTAACGTGTATGATGAATTTATTGGGAGCTTTGATTTATTACAACATTAGCGATATAGAAAAGTTTCTTAGAAGGTTTTATTAAGAAAAAAAAATTGTATGTTAATGAACAAAATTAGAGATTTTTTTCTTTTCTTTAACAATAAATGTAGCTATATACATTTTATTCATTTAGTAACTTAATAAACACACTTTTACTTAATGTACAATAAGAAAATAGTACGAGTATACTTTCTTCTCGCAATTTTCCTTATTGGTAGGTACAGTATCTCCTCAAAAGATGCGTTTCATTAAGCAATGTGTAACCATAGACGAATTTGCGGTTTTACCGTGAAATATTCAAGCAAGTTTCCATCCTGGATCAAACCTCGAGTGAGGGGTCGGCCATTTATCATTGCGGCTTTCCGGAAAAATGCCTTTCATAAAAATATATTAAAACTTTCCATCTCGCCATCCACGAATTTTCACGCCTCGTATGTTAATTTGATATCGTAAAGGCCGAAATTCGTTTTTACGTCAACCGGCTAATTTCGGTGTACTCGTAAATTGATGCTTTGGAATTTATTGCCCCAGAAACGAAGATTAGATACGGTTATATTGTTTTTCCTTAAATAAAATATTTTTATGGCTTGCGTTATTTTATAGTATCCAGTAAAATACATCCTCGCAGGAGAAATTATATGATAGTTTCCTAATAACTTCCTGATTGTAATAAATCAAATGGACAAAAGTTTACTTCAGTTTCATTCAAAGTTTGAAATTAGTTTTCAAAGCGCGCATATAGTTCAAGAACTCATATTTGAATTGCCATTTTATACTGTCGTTAACTATTTTAAAAGACTTTTGTCTCTGTGAACGTTTTATGTTTGCAACTACATTCTACAACAAAAAAAATTAAATTTTTCTATTACAAAATAATAAAGATATAATTATGACTATACCAGCCAAATCATTGACTGGTATGGTCATAATTTATTCTCATTGACTGTAGAATATATATCATACATTAATATATATTGTGACATTAAACAAAAAACTTTTTGCTTAGGTTATCTTTTTTTACTATCTTGTCTGTTCAACGATGTTCCTCTTTATTTATTTATTTATTTATGTAAACTGTATTGACCACAATATAAAATATTATAGTACAAATGGCGAGCTTAATGCTAACTGCATTGTCTACCAGCTAACCATTAGGCCAAACCGAAATACACGAAGAGCGGTATGATAGATAGGTGAATGTATGTAAGTATGAATTAATTTTAAGTATGAATTACTATCATTAAATATGTACGTACGTATGTACTTGTGAATACCTTAATTGTTTATATAACCACTTTTGTAGGTGTTCATAGAATCACATGATCCTAGTATAAACAAAAAGAACTTCTTAACAAATATAGGTATTAGACGAATAAAGAATAAACTCATATCATTTCGATCAACTTGTAAAGAAGTATACAGAAGAAACAATACATGTAGTGTAAACAATAAAACCCGTGCAACATGTAGTTACAATGGATATGACACAATCGTAATCGTCTGGAACATTTTACTTACGGCGGCGTTGCTGTAATAAAATTTATATTACTTTCTCGCGCTCGCGCCTCTGGCGTATTGATAAGTGGGTTGTTTATCAAACATCTTTTTCCCGGTAATCCACTGAAGATCTAAGTATAATGAGCTTACTGCCGCTACCCAGCTGCCGTTTTATGGCAAGAGCATATCAAATTATATCCTTAGGGTACAAATCTCATCTGGAATAAAACGCGATCTTTTGAATTTTCAATAAGGATAAACATGCTTAATCGCTCTCTCGTCCGAGCATGAATTGAAAACGTCAGTTGATTACGGACATCGCTCAGTTGGATATTAATGGGGTGTTCTTACGCGTATCTTGGAGACAATGTTTTATCTTTGAGTTTAATACGCCGGCAGTTTCTCATAATTATGTGGGCTGGAATTTTGTTTATAAATTATAATAGCGGCGTAGAATTATGTAGAGTGCTGTAATTGTAGTAATATTTTATTATGGAGCATATAAGAGTGATAATATAGGTAGGTATTCAGAGGATTTGTGAAATTTCCCTTTAAATGCGTGAAAATTTTATGGTCTAAGTGTGTGATTGTGTACACTACCGGTGTTTGTAAAAGGCCTTTTAACCCTAAAAGTAAAAGCTAACCCCTTATTTTTACCTTGGCTTTTTGCTGTAAATCCTACACGTAAAAAGTGCATAACTCTTAAGTTCATTTGTTGTTTACATGATTCAACTTATGTAAATGTTTAAACCAAGATGAAAAATAAATGTAAGCCATGTAGTTTCAGTACTCTATGGTAGGTATATAGGTACGTATGTCTTACTCCATACAAATTCCAAATTTTAATATTGTAATTTTTTATTTTAAATTTCCAACTTGAATAGGCTTTATTCTCGTGTCTGGGATTGCATTAGCCAAGGCTGTTATTAATTTTTGCACTTACAATTAGTCGATAAAAACCGAATAATTTACGTATGGTTTCCACGCTATAATTTTCACAAACTATGAAGCTTCGAACAAGCTATGGTTAAAGGTAAATAATGGCTGTTAGTCACAATAACGTTTGCACGGAAGCGGACAACGGTTGAGGAAATGGCGGCCATTCTTCAGCAGCAAGCGCTGATTGGCGTTCCTAATAAAAATGTACAGCTCGTAAAAAAATCATTGCTTTCCGTGTTTTTGTTTAACCGACCGTTTCAGTTGGGAATTAATCTGCTAGTGTTGTATGCATTGTGCAATATTATGTTGTTTATTACTCTGAGTACTGTACATAATAAAGCCCAAATAGAAGTAACCGAAAAAGGTTACCTGTCATTCATTAACTTCGAAATAAAAGTTCCAGTAATTTGATTAACAATGATTGTATCCTTTATAATGAAAAAGGTTTTTTTTATTTAACTATTCATATAAAAACAGTGATTTTCTAACTTTATTTCCTTACGTAGGTACCTAAGTACATTTTTTTAACTCTTTCGCAAAGTAATTTTAAAAGTAGGACTTTATTTCTTTTTCTCCACCCTTTCTTGGTCGGCGATGCATCTGTAATGCCTTGATGTCGCTGATGTTCATGGGCTACGATAGCCACTGACTATCAGGTGGATCGTCAGATATATCCATTAAAAAAAGGGAAATGAGGAAATTAACTGATGTAGGTATTAAAATGTGGCACATCAATGACTATGAATCAGCAATCAGAAACTCAGTGATGTATCCTGCAAAATGGTTCCGTTCCCAAAGGATGGATAGCATAAATTAATATGTAAATTTGATTCGCAAAAGGGATACATAGACAAACAGGAAGTGGAAGTTTACCTGAATCTAAAGTGTACCGAAAGCGAAAAATTACACCTGAATTTGTTTGTCGACTATTGATGGGATAAACGAGATCAAGTAGATTTAAAGTCAGTGAAAATTCACTTCAAATATTTCAACTTCATTCATATGTCTTACAAACATACTAAACTCATAATAATAATATGTACTTAATAATATAATCCCTGTTAATATTGATGCTATTTTTGATTAAAATATGAAAACTTACCCATAATTTTAAAAGAAGGTAGGTACGCGAATCTAAGACACGCCTTATTGTAGAGCTATAAACTGAACTGTCGTCAGGTGCTCTGAATTTTCAACAGCCCGGTTCGTTCTGTCGTCTTTGAGGTATGAAGTTTTTAATACTTTATCCTTAGACCGCTTTTTATATTCTTCTTTACTTATAAGATTTTCTGAAGTAACAAGAGTCTTACAAATCTTTGTAGACTGAAATAAAATTATTCAATTAAACATAAAATTTTAATAAGACTACTGAACGTTAGAATTCAAACACCTCTCTTTGACCGTCAAAATACCTATTTGAAATTTCTCCTGTTCCTGTATTTGTTGTTTTTTGCACAATAATTGAAAACTAAGCCAACATAGGTACACGTGAGACATATTTTTGTACTTAAAAAGGACAAATTGTAAATTATCTATTTTTTCCTACAAACCCAGCCTGGGCTACATCTTTTTCTTCAAGATGACCCAGGAACAGATAGAACTACAGTGAAAGGAATCGTGAACACAAGAAAGAAAAACATTTCGCACAATCGCGCCAATTCCGAGTCGGTATTGCGATTGTCTACGGTCGATAACGTTGCTTGTAATAGTCGATTTGCTAGTGAAAAAAGGCACTAGAGAGCGTAGAAAAAAGGAAAGGAAGTCGATAAGACCACTGCGAGCCCTCGTTATCTGAGGTCATAAATTACCCTGACACCCTCCCGGGCGCAGGTAGGTGCCTCCCGGTAAGGATACTTCGAAACGCTATGAGAATTCCAGGAAATGAACTGGCTACGTGATCCAATTGCGATTTAAGGTGCATTTTATTTATGTTTCGGTTCATAGATGTCAGAGGAGTCGTAAGACGGTGAACTCGGTTTTGCGAGTTACATCTTGTATCTAAGATTATCCAAGGTAGATAAGTAATGTAAAGGAAGGAATGCGCTGTGTTTTATGATTATTGAAATAACAAGAGTAAATTTGAAAGAAAATATCATTCTGAAACAGGTTTTTTTTTAATGAAGTTTGCTTATCTTACGCTTCAGATTTGTGTCCACATGGAAATAATTTAAAGTATTTTGTATTAACTTGCGTGAATACTTCCGTTCCAATTCCAAATTATATATCGTCTTTTGATTGTATGAAAAGTAAAAGTAACTTGTCGAACAAATTTAGATTCAAAGTTAGCGCACGATAGTATACAACAAAGTGTTCACCTGAACTGAAAGTTATCTTCGAGAAGGAAACCGTGTTTACGCATTAAACTTGAGCAATAAATCCAACCAGGAAACAGCCATGTGTGACCATATTTGACAGCCTAATATATATCGTTACAATGTTCGTGGAACACTCAAATATAGGTACATAAGTCGGCCACAATTCCAAAAATTTAACACGACTCTTATTACCCTAGAAACAGAGGTTACTTTGCTGCGAAAATTTGTTTTTAAGGGTCAAAAACATGACTTGTACATGAGTTTTGACAAATATCTGCAGGTGACGGGTCCGCGCTTTCCCTGGCGGATGCGTTTGACATATAGCTTTGATTGCGGTGCTATACAAACATAGAGGGTCGTAAATTGTAACCGGGAAGTTTGTGGCATCATCATCTTAACTAATTTTGTTGTGATGATTTATGTTTATTTTATTAGATGGAGAGCTGATTGTAATTTACTCAATATGTATAGTAAATGTAATTACTAATTAGCAATCACTAATTAGATACCTACTGTGTCAACAAACATAATTTACAGGATATTTTAAACTTTTTTACGTCGTCGCGTCGGTCTTCTGTTATCGAAAACCTCGAGCAACTAGAACTATTTTTTTAATAGGTACTTCTGATACATCATTTTATTTATTTTTAAATAGTTATGTATTATACTCGTAGTTTGTGTTATCGGTAAACAATACGATTAAACATTTAAAATATTTCTCATTCTACAGTCACAATCTACTGGACTATAAGATCGTTAAACATTAATAAATTAATCACATCCTAAGTATGTTTTAAAATATTTTCCTAAATATTTTTTAAAATATTCTCCTAAATATTTTCCTAACTACAAGTGCTCCCAAAAATATAATTACGTACCGTCTTCGAAAACTTTCCTTCCTTTCACCGTGAAATCGCATTATAACGAAGAAGCCAATTACGAAAAATGAGCTGGAAGAATTTTCTTTCCAACTTGACTCCCCCTAAGCTATCGGTCGTACCATTTATTTTTATACGTTTAATGAGAACTGACAATCGGTTCAAGGGGTGTATCGATCCTTCCCATGAATACCTTGAACGCGATACGTACGTAGGTACTTTTGGTTTACGAGCTTCCTTCAAACGAGTGGTGAATACGTGAGGGAAGTAAGGTTAATATTTATATCTTTTTCCACAGCTAAATAGAACCATTTGTTTCAAAACGTAGAAATCATAAAACTGATAACTTAAAATGTTAAGTACGTATATCTTCGTGGAATGTTGTATGCTAATTCTTAATATTGACCACTTCAACAATCCTGGGATAGTGTGGTGGATTAGGCTTTACCCTGGGCTGCAAGAGGAGGTATCATAGTTATCTGTACTACTGCTTTCTGCAGTGCCTAATATTATTTTTTTACAACTGAAGCACGTTGCTGAATATCTTAATTTGGTACTCAGGTTGACCAGATCATACTCACAAGCTATTGCTGAAAAAGGCTTTAATTCAAAATAAGAAATAATTCACTACATGTAATGGAAACAGCCTTCACGTTTATTGCAAATTAAATTATGTTCATAATCATAACTAATAACTTTTATTTTCAGGAAAAGTTAACAATCTAACATTCCTAATTTTAAAAGAACAAAACACAGAAAAACACAATAGGTATACATACTCAAATACGTTTATATTTACCCTACCACATGAGGCTACGAGTGTAGCATCTCGCAAGAAAGATTGGATTAAGCTTGATCGAATTAGGAAGTTCTTGGATCTTGTCTGCTCGCTCGCAATCCCGGGAACATCGACTCTAATATGATACATTGTGTCAGAGACTTGACAAGCCAGTCGTAATGGGATCTTGTATTAAATGCTTTATTTGTTTACGCATCGGTGGAATGAAATGGAATGGAATGAAATTAGTTTTTTTTTAACTATTATTTATTTTTTCAATTTTAAGTTTGATTTTTTGAAATGATATTTTGTTTTTTTCTTTCTTTCTTTTTTTAAAATATTGAATTGGCATCGGTCCTTGATAAGTCTACGAAGTTAAAATGAAATCTGAGCTTTTGAAGTGGGTCAAAATCAAGTCCAAAGGAGTCAGTTAAAGGAGCAGGTTATAAAGCGTGTAAAAAAGTGTTTTGTGAGTTTTAAAGTTCTGAACATGTTGAAATGGATTTTATACGATCTTTCATCTGTTGTCTCATAAAGTTGACAAAGTAAAGCAGCAGCAAACAAAAGGTAATGAAACATAAACTCTTTATGCGACATATCGTAGGTAATTTTATTAATAGACAACTAGACCGTGTCTTTATAATTATTATCATTCACTTGAAGAATTTTATTGATCCAAATATTTCATCGGATTTATTAATATAACTGAGGAAAAAATAATCAAGGATTACAGTATTTTAAACGATTGTTACAGATAAAATACATATGTTCATAACCAACATTCCTGGATAAAGCCTAATAAACTATTTTTATAACACAGCTTACGAAAAGCCTCCAATTAACCTGGTAATATATGAGCTGTAAAGCAAACTTATCTGAGGAAACACAGCGAAACGTTAATAAAGTGTGATAATAAAGACCCATTATAAAAGACTTCCTTCTTATTTATGGCCTGGTCTAGAAGCTTTACCCTAATCCATAGATACTTATTAAGGATAATGGAGAACCGATGAAGTTTTTGTCTCCTATCTGACGCCATAAATATACAGAATTACCTCCTGCCGGTAGCCAAAGGTGTTCAGAGCGCGATTTTATGAGGTTTTTATTACAATTGGATAATTTTAATGACTTAGGAAGAATGAATGATCTGAGCTGAAGTTTACAGCTTGTTAAAATTTATCTATGAACAATTTGTTCAAATCTTTACTCTAAGTGTAATTGAATCTATAGTTGAAGTTATATTGATTTCAGGTAAAAGACGATTTAACGATGCTTTACGACCGGTAATATTTTATTTATTAACTCTACAGAGTGTACTTGACTAAGAGTTGCAATGTATTAAAACACTTGTCCGGTTTAGTACCTAGTTAATTAAATTAGTTATTCAAATTAAATTAATCACGTGTATAGTCACTAAGACAGAGAGAAAGAGAGATACAGACGCATGTAAGCATGCCGGATACAAATCTTAACTAAATGTAGCATTTTAGTTTCTCATTTTGTAAAGAACTTTTATATGGAAATTCCTGCTCTTCTCAACAATAGATTTGTCAAACAAAACGTTGTACATAATACATTACATACCACCATTTACATTACCAATGCTAAATACTGCATACTCAATCAGAGTCAGAAACACACGATTTCGAAGGCCATTCAATAATTAATTGAATGGCCTCCGACCCTTATCACCGCTTATGTCAATATCACTAATAATTTCAAATGTTGGATACTTGTTTCACTAAGAAGGGATAAACGGTATGCTACTAATTACAATTTTAGCCATTATGTATTGAATATTGGGCTTCCGGAAGTCCAATATTGTGCAGTAAATGAACAAATCTTTTTCCATCACCCTTAATGAATCGGACGGATCTTCTTCTTCATCTTCACAGCATAAGACGGCCTTTCTTATTTCTTCGAACTTAGTTGCTACTGTGGCTGTGAAAAATTATATAACAGTAACTAGCAAGGGCATACCATAACCTAGTAGTGAAACTGATACTTTAGAATTGTCAGTAATATCGTGATTATCATAATATCGCGTCTCTATTTATGATGGCAGACAGCCAAATCGTTTTTAATTAGACGCGCTCGACAATGTTGGTAATTTGCACATAAAGGCACATATTATAGTGCTTAAATTTAACGAACACTGTGTAAATTATTTTTAATCAACTTAGCTTGCCGAGCTTAAACAGTTTTATGGCCACCGCGTCGAGCGTAAACCCACGCCTCGAAATTAGGTAGAGACTTGATAATTATTTCGTCAGCAAATCAGTCTTCTAGGTAATCTATTATAATAAAATTATGTATATTGTTCAACTTTATAACTTCTAGCCGAGTAAAGGCGATAAAACAAAGTTACTTAATTCGCTCATTTCGGGCTACAAAACTCATGGCTTGTGTGTTACATTAGTTTTAATTTTGCAAGAAATAACAAGAACCCAGAGATCTCGGGATGTAATTGAAAAACTTGAAAATACGAATCCAATATCTTAAAATTTTTAGTAGTATAAAGGATTTATAGAA
Source organism: Thymelicus sylvestris (assembly GCA_911387775.1). NCBI lineage: Eukaryota > Metazoa > Arthropoda > Insecta > Lepidoptera > Hesperiidae > Thymelicus > Thymelicus sylvestris. The sequence goes on along the minus strand of OU426896.1, from coordinate 7,027,043 downwards.
ACTCCTTGTTTTCCAATTCATTAAAGTCTATTCAATATGAGTCAGTCAGGCATTTCTCGTTCAATAAAGTGAGTTACGGTAAATACGCGTATAGCTTACAAACTTTTAGGTTAAAGTATATCACAAGGCTCATAGCTAAAGCTTGTTCATTTCCAGCAGTCATAAAAGACTTTGTAGTTCGCCTTAAAATTTTAACAGTATTCGCCCCTGTCGCGACTTATCGATTGTAAGGCGCTCAGTATCAGATAACAGGCCCCAGGTTAGCAGACATATTGTCGCCGTGTTGCCATGCGGGAGTGCGATAGGTATGATTATTGTTACCATGTAAATGTTGGATTTGGGACATTTTTTTACTAAATTATATCTACTAGAGATCCGTAACAGAATTTTTAAAAAACATTTGGTCATACTATAATATCGATATCGGCTTCCTATAATTATAATGTTCTGGATAGAGTGGGCTCTCCGGAACTGGTAATAGCAAGATTATGAAGATTTCGAAAATTACAAGAAAGTTTCTTAAAAAACTTATAAAACAGTATGAGCTTGGTAAGGACGTCTTTAGAGAAAAAATAAAAACACAGTTAAGATTGGAACGTAATATTATAAAAGTACGCACAAGTACTTAATATTTTTATAATGTTTCTCTACATATAAATACATTTAAAAAATTATGTAGCCAAAACGCTTACTTAACTTTCTTAAATAAAAATTTTACGTCCTAATTTATGAAGTTTGTTAGTTAATGAGCTATTTGATTACAACTAAGTAAAGATGTAAATGATGTAATTATAAAAATAGATACAAATTCAGATAAGATTACAAAGGAAATTTACTAGAAATGGGAATGTCCTTATAAAATCCGGAAACCAAAAGCAAGCTTACCCTAGGTCTGGCGCTGGTTTAATAAAACAATGTCACCTGGGAGCGCTAGAGTATTCATCCTTGTCAATTATTCAATACAGGACGTGGCTAGCGTGGTTCTGGCGAACTAATTCCACAGTGGGGGGAAACCGGATTATACCAGTTGAAAGTCGAATTTACCTTTAATAGGATTTGCTTTTACTACGACTTTTACTTACTACTTTACAGCTAACTTATTATAAAGACTATGTACTTGAAACTAGTTAATTATTGTCCATGAAGTGCTAATTATCCGACGGCTTGTGTCAATCCTACTATCAGTACTGTAGTGGGTCGTTAATGACTTAAACTCAAACTTAAACGCTTAAACCCTCATACCCCCTCAGTAGGCTTTTACCTGTGTCGCGGGTGGCATGGGCGACAAATATAAAACATCACAATAACACCCGTACCCGAGTACAAATTACCTAATATTTATCAAACCCGGGACCCCTCGCTTCGCAAGCAGGGTTGCTACCAACTAAGCTACATGGTCATGGGTAAGTGGTAGAAGCTCTCAAAGAGTACTTTGTTAACCTGTCAATAGAATTGTGACAAAAGTTAACAATTATTTTAAATATTTTCATACTAAGGTATGCTACAATATAAATCGACCAAACACAGCTATCTAAAGATATGTGTTATTATACGCGTCCTAAAGGTTTTATTCGGTTTAGTAGATGTGATTCAGGTGAATTACGACTCGGTCACCCCTATACGACCACATGACGCAGGTGCATGGAGACTGGCCCCAGGAATTTATTGCTACTTTTGTTTTGTTGTGTTTATTCAGTTTATGTTCTGCTCATAAAAATGTCTGTGATCCAAGTCCAAAGGCTCTAGTTTACACTACAAAATTCTAATGAGGTTAGTATCGATTTGATGTTGGTGATGTTAAATTTAGTAATTAATTGAACACTTACAAATTACAAAACCTATGATTTTAATATGTTTGCATTTGAGAAATGTAGTGGAATATACTTTAGGCTTCTTTAAAAATAAAGGACCCTTTGGATGCTCAGTAACGGGCTACGAATGATATGAAGTAATTATATAAAAAGCATATTTACATACAAAAAGTGTGATTTTTTTTAAATAATATTACATGAATGTTTACAATATTCCATTGTATTTTTGTTGCATAATATGAATACTTACTACTTATATACTACTACTTTGTACTTAGTACTCGTAAGAATAAATGGATTTTTTAATAAAAGTCATTTATCAATCACGAAAAAAATAAAACAGAAGAATCGTAAAAGCATCGTGGTCTATTTTGCTGTCTCGGACTATTTAATATCGACATCATATCTATAATTATATTATATACATACATATAGTTTCTCCCAACCTCTAACCATTTATTTGTTTTCGTACAACAGATATTCTCTTCGTCCGATCATTGCGCATACCACAATTCACAATTCACTTAAGCTCTGACCTTTTATTTCCCGTCCGATTATTGTTAGAGCCATGGTAGCAATATCAGGTAATATGTGCGTCACAGTAATGAAAGTAAAGCCTTACTATTAGTCAAACTAAACCCAGAAGACTGCGCAAAAGTCATGAAAAACGAATGAGAATTTTTTGCTGACAACGAAGTAAGGGATGTGCGTTCTTTTGATATAGATCTAGGTCAATCACTTGTTTATATGTATAGCATTTTGTTATGGTAGTTTCTTATCATCTGGATTAAATATACAGACCTGTATAATAGAATATAATATTATTTACAGTATTATATCCAGTAAAAGTTTTACGCGCACTCCGAATTATTTAACAAAGTAGATAGCTTATGTTGTATGACAATAGTTAGGTATTTATTTGTTCATTACTCATAACGTTGAAAATCGGTAGTGTTTTTATAAGGGTGTGTTTTCATTCTAGATGATCTTTGATGGAAAAATATATTAATCAACACAAGTAAGATCAAAATGTATGGTTTTTAAGAAAAGGTAGGTAACTTATATTTATAATCTCTCAATGAATCTATTTTCTTATTTCCAGGAACCATTTAATTTAAATTTAATCCCATCGACGGTAACTAGTCCGCTTCGCTACGCGTCTTCGCTACCTCTGGCATCGCGGAGAATTTTCCTGGAAATGCGAATATTAAAACGTCTCAAATCAAATTAGGACGCCAATTGAAGAAGGATCCTCTCAAAATTTTCGTCGTCAAATTGTTCGTTTGATTTCCTTTTGAATTCGTAAGATGTATTAGTATAAGAATTTGATACCAGTCTTATTAAATTTATTTTCTGAGAGAATTTATATAATAAGATTGCATAATTTATTGACTTTGTTAAGGCCATGTTGATGAATTGCTTGTTGATTTGATTTTCCTAAATGATTTAATATGACATATTCAGAGTAATTTTAATATATCATCAGTTAGTACCCATTTAATTAATCTACTACATTCTTAAAAAATATTGACAATTAGGTACAATCCGTACAATATGCATATTTGGCACATAAAAAATATTGACAATATGTAAGCAAATTAGCCATTAATATGCGTAGTATATCATCCAACATACTTTTACCATTATAATTTGATAAGTAACATCAAACGTAATGTAATTGATATAGAGTTTTACAGTGAATATACTTACTTGAATATTTATTACCCCTTCTTATCAAAGTATTACCAAAATAAGCGTCACGATAACTCGGCAATAAAACAAGCGTGAAGTTATGTGTTTCATGTTCGTTCCCCCAGTAATAATATTTGCCAGGTGTCTTTATAGGCTCCCCTTTATTGCCCGAGTTCCTTATTAATCCTCACAAAGTCTCGTAGACGGAAAAGGTACGGCCTTTGTGCAAAATTGTCTATTTATATTGCACAAAGATTGTATCTTTTCCAGAAATGACGTGTTACTAAATAACAATCTGTAAGAAATTAAGAATAAATTAACGTAAGTATTTACCGGGAGCTTAAGTTTTAGAATTATTTCAATCACGAAACAAAATAGATACTTTCAAATGTAATAAAGTTCAAAATGGTTATTAAAAAAAATTTAGTCCTACAACCACAGAATATTCTCCAATACTAGGTACCTACTATTGTACTACTACGTACTAGAACAAAAGAGTGTAAAAGTCATTTTTCTTCTATCGTACAAAAGTTGCTTTGTCATCAATTTTATTATAAGAAAAAGGCTTTCATTCAACCCACGTAGTTTAAGTTAACCGATCATCATTCAAAAAGGTAGCGAAACATAGTAGGAAGGTAGATAATCAGTTATACTTTCTTTTAGTTAAAATTTCTTGCATCCAATAATAATAATATTTTAGCGTATTATATTATGTAATAGCAAACAAAAATAGTAGTCTTTGTAATATCAACTAGGTACACCTGGCAGATTCCAGTTACATCCCTATTAAGTTGTAATCCCCACAAGACAGTGTTTTTCATGAAACTCAGACGAATAAAGAAAAATTTAATCTGTTGTCTTTAGTGTGACAATATTACAAGTTCAAAACTAACGGACACGTCGCAGTTTTAACAACCTCGAAAATTACAATCTTATACAATAATAAGGAGAATAATTATGGTTTATTATTTGTATTGTTGTTATTGTATAGCTTATTGTTTCAAGTCTTGTTATTCCAAATTATATAATTTAAGAGTTTTTTCGGGGTTTAAAAGCTTTTAATGTAGGTAATATTTTGTCTTTTTTCTATTTTAAATTAGTATTAGTAATTACTGTAGAAACGAAGTATAAACATTAATCTTTATTAGATTAGCTGTTATGAGCGTATTAAAAAAAATCGCCTGATCGCTGGGTCAGCAATGTTACTATTTAATTACAAAATTAATAATAATTATTAGTTATTATGTACGAGTATTACGTATGGTGCAGTTGATCCAAAAATTATTGAATAGTTTGAGTAATGAATACGTAGTCCATAACTTACACCCCAACTCAGAGTCAATCATGGTTACTTATTTAATGGTTACTAATGGTTACAGATTTTTTATGGTGATTATTTACTAAGGAGTGATTGAAGTAACCGCTAGTGACTCTGAGGTGGGGCGTTAATATTTCATTTGTAAAATATAATTTGGCAATTCTACGCTTTAAACTAAGAATAATCTTACTAAAATTGTATAACAATTTTTATATTATAATGTATAGTGTGTCACGTAAACAAAAATTGTAGTTACAGCGTATTCTTAATACGCGGTGCACTCCCCGGCTCGTCATAAAGAGGAAATTGCCTCGCAGCTGAATTCAACGGCGTCTCCAATGTTGTGTGGACCTGCAGACCAAAGGATTGGAACCATACTCGACGCTCGTATACTCTAAAGTACATCTTAAAGTCTTCTTTAAGATACTTGTTTTAAGATGATATTCCATTCCTGTTTTACTTGATTTTTATGCATATTGCAGTTTTACTTTTCCCCGTATAGCAAAGCTCAAAAATTTTAAAGCATCTCGCTGAAATTTGTTTTCTTTTGTTAAATAATTTCAAGTTTTTAGAATGTGATGTATGGGAGTGGGTGTTTGGATGTCACCATGGACATCAATTTTTAAAGGAAAAAATAAAACAAATAACCCCGTTTGGCGTTATGGTTACGCACATGGCGGAAAGAAAGATAGTATTATTACTGGATAATACTTATACCTACCTAATACAGGTCTTCAAAATCACTAAATCTATGTGAATAGCTGCCAAAGGAGCAGGCAAGGCATTCGATGCCAAGTGGTCACGGTAGACATCAGCAACACCTATATCCAATGCATTTCAGCAATGCAATAGAAAAAAGACAAGAAAGATGTACCTGGTTTTCAAGCCCCCAGCCTAAACACGACGAGGCGTCCTACATTTCTATACACGACATAGTTCAAGAACTCGAGACGTAATCATAACTAAATGATTATGCTCATAACCAATGTGATAATGTTATTTATGACTAGCTTTTACCCGCGACTTCGTCTGCGTGGACTTGAGGATGAAATTAAAGTAATTAAAAAACATCCCAGGAAATGCGAGTTTTTTGGCACCGAGGGTTTTGTACTTTAGAGAACCGAACATAAGAGCAATATTAAATGATTCAGTAACAAACTTAACTTTGCCACTGTAAAACTGTCGTTCCTATGCTTGGACATAGTGATCAATTAACCAAATACAAATAAGTTTAAGTTTTTTGGAATGATATCTCCACGTGTTCCTGAGAAAATAAGGTCGACAGACAGACAGACAGACGGACAACGATGTGATCCTTTAAGGGTTATGTTTTTTCTTTTGAGGAACAAAACCGTAAAACAATAAATAACCTGTAAACCCAACTTCCAAACTAAATAATACCCTTGACCTGATGAAGAAGCTGATCCATCTCCGAACTCGAACGACCTGATCCCGACGAACATGCACCCTGTTCTTTGATGCGGGATATGGAATATCTATGAGCCAAAATTTATCTAAATCCATTTAGCCGTTTCAGCGAGAGTAAAAAAATATCTTATTATAGGTACGCCTAAGAAATATTAGTGGGACTTTATATACACGTACACCAACAGATCTTGAATTGTTCAATGTTGTACTGGTTTTTCTATGTCAACGTGACCATCAAAAAATATTTTTAAAACTGTTATTCTCACCCATTCTGGAGTTACATAGTCTGTCTCTAAGATACACCACCAGACCCAACCCAACCCAGACCCTAATACAATATGGCCTATGGTTGGGCCTTACCACCTGTTATTTCGTAGCAGCTACCATAATAATGTATTTTTATACCATCAGAAGGTAGAGATTTCAAAGAAAAAAATCCCACAGACTTTTTTAAAAAAGCAGATATTTTGACGTGAGAATTTTCGATTGAAAATAATGAGGGTGCTTTTTCGATGTTAAGTCAAAATAAGGTGAAATAAGAAATATTTTAAATCAAAAAAATTACAGTGTTTGGAACATAAAAAGTTAAGTTTTCACCAAATTTCATGAATTTGTTTGTTTGTAAAAGAAAAATAAAAACCCAAAATTTTGGTTATTTGAACTTTTTACATAAATTTTGAGATTATATGGAAAAAAGTGTAAATCGAAAACTTGTAGATCTTTCTATTTTCATTCATTCATTTTTTAACTATTTTCCATAGGACTTGTAGTTTTGCCGGAAATCGAGGTAGACCGTTCTTTACCATTAAAAACTCTACCCCCCCCCCCCCCCCCACTTCCCGACCTCAGATCGCCCGTAAATTATTTTTCCTTTCATTTTTGTTATATATTCTCTTCTTTTTCAATGGGTTTCATCCTACTATTATTTTTTCACTTAGGTACCATTTTCAAAGGCTTCAGCCCTGGTCAATTAAGATATACTGAGATAAATAAAGAACACTGAAAAAAAAGTTTTACTTTGACTACACCTCCCCGAAATTAAACCAGGAGATTGTAGGAGTTGGAGATTATAAATGCTAGTTTAATTCAGACTACTGGAATACTGGACTGCTCCTATTTATTCATAGACTTCGACAAATTTTTCCACGTAAGTATAAACAGCAAAACCTAAAGTAATCGAATTCTTTTTCCATTTTAATGATGTAATGTTTTATTGGCACTACTTCCTTCTTTTCGACTTATTATGTGTTTTCATCTGACCAAGTAATGTCTGTAAGACGGTCCCCATGCTGCTCACCAGATCACGCAAACTGCCGCCGCCGCCGCGCCTCTCTGTCTCCATGATCGGATCGGGTGGTTTAGCAGGTACCTGGTGTACCATGTTAGGTTTCCCGGTCAATATTTGATCGCGCTGACCACGGGCTACATGAGTCGCTCAGGGACGTCTCGCCCCTCCGTATTTGATTGGGTGAGAGCTAAATGGTAAACGCTTCTGCGTGATGAGTCAAAAGAGCCCCCCCGACTATCTGGGGAGTTTTACAACCGCGGTACCAGCTAGATTTATGCTAATGAAAGCATCCCCTACCCGACAACAGGGCCCGCCTCTCAACCGGGAGACTCTACTTCTCCTGAGTTTATGCCTGAATGACTTTGGGATTTTTAAGTGTCCAAGAACCTGGCCCAAATACCAGACGTATATTTTATACCTATAAAACGTTTCAAAAGAAACTCATTCTTTGAACTGATTCGTCATTGGTGGCTTAAACAGCGTGCCTGCATTACCATAACATTAGTTTATTTTTACTACTATTTAAATAATAAATAACTCACTGCTAAATCATAAATAACTCCCTCTAAACTTAACAGAATGGAAATTTAATCATCTTCATAATTTATTATTTTTTCATTCTTGTTTTCTTTCTTGAATAACGACCAATGGGTGATATGCCTTTAGCCTGATCTGATCACGGACGATGCTTTTAGTTATCCATGGAGGATGATGACAATTTAGACTATTTGCAAATTCAAAAATATTTTAGTTATTTGTATTGCACTTACGTCCGGTCATAATTAGCCTATGCGGGGCCGGCTTGGTACGCACTGAGTACTGACCAGAAGGTGACACCAGTAGACGATTATTCGCAAATATTTTAATTTCTTACTTACTGTGATTTGTATTTTTAATATTATCTACTTTCTATGTGATTTTTCCTACATCACAATAAGAAAATCTAAATTGTAATACTTTGTCAAAATTTAAGATTTTTATTTATCTACAGACAAAACAATATTTGATAATAAAATTTTCCTAAATTGTGTCATTATTATCACTAACTCTAACCCACACTATCATACAGCGAATTGAATATAGGAATATCTAACATACATACCTAGTTGTGTTATTGATTGAGTGGGGTAATTAATTTCTTAAAACCCCAATGTTTTAAATATTGTAAATATGTATAGTTACACATTAATTTCAATAAAAGATTTATTCACTCGTTTTCAGACCTACTTACATTTTTTAATTAAGGCTTCTAGTTACCTAAACTGACATCTGTTGTTGATTAGCAGAACTAATTCACTGCAAAATCATAAATTAAAAAAAATTGTACGCATTGATTTTTTTGAAGAAATAACGTATATTTCCGATACTAAACAGTCTCTTATATCCCTGTATCGGGCACTTTCAGTATTTCTTACAGTTATGTGGCATATCAAAAAGTCCTATTTATTGATATCTCGGCTTCTAAGCGACGTATCACGATAAAACATACACCAGATTCTAAGTTAGACCACCAGTAAAACAACTGTGAAAACCGCATTCAATTTCATCCAGTGGTTTTGGCGTGATGCGGTGTCAAACATACAGACAGACAAGATTTTTAAAAATGACAGATTTGCAATCTATTGCTCCTATATAGTCCCTTGATACCAAATTTTCATAAATATCTTCAATGTACAGACATTATCGAGTTACAGTTTTATAATATATATAGATAATTGAAATAACGGTAAAAATATTTCCATCAAAAGTAAAATATACTTACTTTGTAATAAAACAAAGGTCGCTGTAACTTCTGTTTTTATTATAGTGTAGTTAAATTAAAAGGTTCATAAAGTTTATGAAATTATGATGTTACGTGATAGTAGAGGTCATCAGATATAATACATTTTTTGGATTTTATTAGAACAAATTAGGTGTTTCTTATAATGTGGTGTCTAGCCCTAACTGGGGATAGAAACTCGTATTAGATGCCGTCGACTTTATTCACCTGAGTTAATTCGGGTGAATTATGTCTAGTTTTAGTGTACTTTATTCACCTATGCACGCACCCAGGTGATTTAAATCTACTCGATCTAAATCTGAATTAAAATCTGATTGAGGTGAATTATTGATATAAGTTACGACTTAATTCACATATCATTTAATCAATGCAATAGAGTATAAAGCGTTACTATTTAAAAAATCCTTTTTACCTTACTTACTTAAGAGTAATAGTGGAATAAGTCCACCAATCCGCACTGGAATAGCGTGGTTAGGGACATTTTATTACAGATCTCTCAATTATGAGGAGAGACCCAACTTTTAGGGGCTATGAGTATAGAAGATATATAATATAAGATATGTGTACAAAGACTAAATTTAAGCCTATCCGAATCCATGTCATAAATTTATGGGAACACCGATATTAAAATGTTTAAGTCTCAGTTAATTACGTCACTATTTATAAGTGAGTTAAAATAATGAAAGTATTGATTTCAGAGCCCCACGGGATACCACAAACTTCACAAGGAAACCCCGTCGCTTCGTGATGATGAACGGCTTTTCACCGACAAATTAATTACAATACTTGTAACTCATTTTTACATCTCCCATTCGAATGCAAGAATATTCATCGTCTGTCATCACCAACAGATTAAAAATTAGCCGTTATTCATATTTACATTCGAATTACTTTGTTTAATTTAAAAATTTTCATGGTATTCTTACGATTACATTATTTTTTAGAATTAATTACTGAATCGATAAGGCTGTAATGTCGGAAAATAATATATTTTAGTCATTACTAAATAATTATGTTAATTTAAACTTAGATTTTGTTAATATTCGCAGCAATCTTAAAATATTTATATGTACGTAAGTAAATCAACATGATGATCCATTGATGTCTGAAGATATGGACTTTTCTTTCTGGTCTAAAATTCCACAAAGTTTAAATTAATTCGATTTTTTATCTTTGAAAGATCAGGAAGGCTATTCAGATTTGTAACTTGACAGCGGAGTTTCAAAATTGACGTTCGAGTTCTAGGATCACTTCACTTCGCAAGTGCGTACTAGATGATTAGATAATGACATATCAATACGATGCAAGTTCGCTTTTATTTTGTAACTTGACAGCGGAATACATGATGAGTTTCTAAATTGAAGTAAGAGTTCGAGACTCCCTTCACCTCGCAAGTGCGTGCCAGATGATTAGAGAATCACATATCAAGATCTCGGACTCGAACTTCAATTTTGAAACTCATCGCGGATTCCGCTCTCAAGTTACAAAAGTGAATAGTCTTGCAGTTGTCTCAAAATAAATAGAAAAAAAACGAAACATCACCAACGAAGCGTTAAATAGTTTTCTTAGCGTGAAAAATAGGAAAGCATAAAATAGATTGCAACAGTGAAAACGAATCACAAATAAATTTATCAGAAGCTTTAAAACAACTGACAATGGACGAGTCATTTAAATGCCTTTCCATTACAAGCGGGCGGACGGCGCCACAAAATTTATACATTTTCGTAACAACGATCGGACATCGACATAAATAGACGCAGGGAGTCGAAGCCGCTCTCAAACAAACATTGTTATCCAAAGAACAGTATAATACGGTTCTGTTATCCAAAGACATATAATTCAGTTATCCAATGAACCACATGCAGTGTACGAACGCTCTTCAGATTGAATCGAGACCAGGAAATACGTGTAACTCCCGCAGTGCGCCCCAAAAGTTAGTACTCATAAATATATTTTTTGAACGTCATATGTACGTTTTCATGTCCAGCTGTAAACTTTGACCCTCTTTTATTCTGATAATGGGATCCGACGTGTGTGGCATTTTGATATAAAAGCTCTTGACTTAAGTCTAGCACTCATAAAATGCTGATACCTACATTTAATAGATATCATCTAACGAAACCTCTTAAAAAATTAATGAACAACATACACAAACTTTAATTTTTCCAATATTCTTCTCATACAAAGACCAGTGTGTAATTTCAAAATCGAAACAATTATCCCAAATAGAAAGATTTTATCCACCAAATCTCCATTACCATTGCATTGAAAAATGTGATGAGAACGGCAGAGAAATTCAATCATTGAATTTTTAGTAATAGCGGTAGCAATTATACCATAGCCAAGTAATAAACTGTGTTAAAAATGATCAATTATAATCTCTAGAGATTGCGTAGTTACTACGTGATCTGAAGTGAGAAGCTTAGATAGACCACTTCAGTTTTACGGCCGATACATTCGAGTAACTCGTCATAACTTAAAACACATCATATTACAACAACATCAACGGCCACAATAATCATATCGAATTAAAATTCAAATCGAATCGAACGCGGGATCGATAAAAATGCTACATTAAAATAGACGATCGACGTGTCGGCGATCTTAACGCAGTAACGTACATAAAGTCATTTTGTTGTACTGTTTACGACATTTGAACTGACGTGGCTCGTTCATGGCGAAGGTAAACGATGGCGTGTTCCGAACTACATCACTGTCAAGAGAGGGAAGGTCAAAGGTGCGTTTATAGAGAAGCTGGAACATACAATTTCTTAGTTAATAAAATGTTTAATTTCTGCCACTTTGGCTTCAAACCATCCTCTTTTTACCTTTTGGAGAGTTTAGTGGCCAAGTTTAAGTATAATAAGTGAGTTAACAAATGCTACTCGTATTAGAAATTATAACTGACACAGAGGGCTTAACATACCCTCCGCAGAATGGAAAAGTTTAAGAAAATTCACCACTACCGGTCGCCCATCCAACAACTTGCTGGCTGTCGATCGTAAAGCACAAAGAAATAAAAGTGATGATAAATATTTCACAATAAATATTTTGTTACTTTACGTAACACAGCATAGTGCATACGTACTTATATTTGACGAGTGCGGATCGTAAAACGAACAATAACGATAGGGATGCAGACATACAACAAAACATATCTGAGAGATTGACGTACGGTTTAAACTTTTAAGACCTAACGTCCTTAATTCAATGTATAGAAAAGATCCCGGGATTTCGTGCGCACAAACACCTTCAGGCCCCCAATGGATTTTAGGAAACTTTACACAGAAAACGAGCTTGTCTCTGTCAAGCCCCGAAGATCGCCAAACGACTCGGCATTGTTGTTCCATGTTTCGTTTCACGTATCCAAACGCGGGTTTACGGTGAGAATCAGTGAATTTCCCCCGAGTGCTGTAAAGATCTCGACGTCAGACGACATTTGCAACGCAGTTCGATTCCGGTTTGATGTGTCGGACATCGCGTCTGGAGCTGCGATATTTTACATTGGAAATCCTTTAAAGCGATTTTCAAAAGCCCTCATCATTTATACTGGAACTCGTTTCTTTACAGAATATGAATACAGAGTGGAGATCAATTTTTGGTACACGTTTAAGAGGCGAATAGCAATCGAACTGCACTACGTCGAACATACGTGGCAGTGATTTTTACAAACAGTTTTTCATAAAATTTATGTAGGAATGTCGCATGTATAAAGTTGGGTTTTCTTACTTGGAGATAAAACTTTGAGTGATTCCACTTAAGTATACTAAAGCAAGAATACTACGCTATTAATTCAACATCTTCACACTTTCTTATGACATTAGTGGTAGGTACCTACAAAGTACCATATTATCATTGACAGTTACGCTTACATTGAGGTAAGTCATTTCGGTCTTTATTTGAAACAAAACATATCACTGATTATATTATTATAGTAATAAAAGTCACATAAGAAAACTCGAAAAACACGAAGTAAGAATGAATAAGATAATTAGTTAAAGAAACCGTTCTAATTAGTCCAGACATCACAATCCACAGACTTATCGATTTTGGCAAGAAGATCTCTCCACCTAATAATCTCATTTCCTCGCAGGATAATCTGAAAAAAACTTGTTAATACACCAATATTGCCATCGAGATTACTTGGATACTGACGTCATTTTTCTTTTTTCATAAAAGGTGCTCACAAAAATGGCTACGTTTCGAAATGTTCTCATTACGCCCGTGAAATCTTCATACTTTATAACCGAGCTCCCCTTCCTTATTCAGTCAAGTATTACGAAGTTTTCCTCCTTCATCGGCTGAGAAAGAAAATGACTAATAAGAAACGTCACAATGATAGCAATTTATTCGCACCCGAAGTTGTTCCGCTTTAATTAAAATGTAGCGGAAAACGCATAATTTTACCGGTATTGCAAACTTTACTTTAATAGTTTCTTAATTTTTCGCATTGCAGTTTGTGCTAAGTCGGCTACGGTTAATAATTTAATCGCAACGGCGCGGCAGTTCCAATACCTGTTTCAATATAAGAGAGCGGTAGAGTTAAATATACAAACCGTCCCTGAACAATATGCAGTTGAGTAATGAAAGACCCATCTAAATCAGATCAATAGTATTAGAGAAAACGTGGGAATACACATACAATACAAAATTTTTAATACGGGTTGAATACAGAACCTGCTTTTTGGAGTCAGTTAAAAATTACAGATTTTCATATTAATGTGTCTTAAGAGTTGTACATCAGATATTTCAGACGAAGGATATGACAATCATGATAACATTTTATTTGCAGGATTTAGAAGTTTATCAAACTCGTCCAATATCAGGAAAAATTTAACAAAATTATAAAAAGTAATATCTACACTGACGAATTCATTACTATATTCTAGCGTTAAGTTTTCCGCACTTGTAATTTACGATACAGTAAATATTTTCAGAATACTTTAAATGAGTTTCGCGTTAAGTGTGCACCTCGTTTAAGAAAATTGCTCTACCGTAAATGCTACGTACTTAAGCTCGAAGTATTCGAGGCTTAGTGCTAGGATTTAAGAAGGCGAATACGGAATTTGATTCCGGTAGGTACTCGATTTCTCGAGTCTGGTGGTTCCTGAAGTAGAACGCAACTGAGCTGTTTCAAACGAAATTATGTAGTGAATCCTTATGAGGATTAAGATAAACGCTAGTTATATCGAAACTATTGCTGGGATAAATATATTTTTGTATACCTACTTTAATTATTATTTGCTTTATAAAACATTGGATTTGAAATTGAAAACGTTCACTGTTACTAGTCAGACAAACATCACACAGCCTAAACCAGTGCAACTAAAATTCATGCTACTGCAAAGATGGAACTTTAAATATTAAAGTAAAGCGGTTCTTTATAATATCCCATATATTAAGCACTGAGAAGACTTAAGAAAATTCGTATTCTTCCATTACGTTAGGTACATTATCTTTACGAGTTTAATAACCACATTCAGATTAATAGTCAAGTTTCATAAGTACATACCACATAATCTAAATTTTACTAACAAAAAATAACCGACTTCAAAGTCTCAAAAACTACTTGGCAGATCTCATTCAAATTTATGTGGGACCACATGACAAGCACCTGCTTTCGATTAAAAAAAGAATCATCGAAATCGGTTGGCGTGATATTGAGTTATTCGTCAATTTGTCGCGCACATCTTAACACAAATTTACGACTTATGTGGTTTTGTCATGGATGCCATTGTCAGATCTCAATAAAATTTATATGGGACCATATGACAGCCACCAGCTTTCGATTAAAAAAAGAATCATCAAAATCGGTTCACCCAGTCCAAAGTTCTGAGGTAACAAACATAAAAAAAAATACAGTCGAATTGAGAACCTCCTCCTTTTTTTGAAGTCGGTTAAAAACATTAGCAACTACTCTATTTCACAATTCAATTTTGTTGTAAAACGTTAGAAGTAAACATTCATTATTTTTAACTCGCCACAAATTATCTGGGTGACAAACTCACAACCATTTCTGTCAACGTGATCATCTATGTCTTAAAAATGGAGAAACATTTCGAATGTTAGGCGGCTTACAAACACGAACTCAAAAGATAAGTTCTACTTTCGTTTCTTTTTATCTTTAGGGGCAATAAATATGTCTGCCGCCCTCACACGCCTTGATACCAAAATGTTTTACCGACTACCACCTAGCCAATAAATTTAAGAGATTAATGATAGATACGAAATTTATTTACTTAAGTACCTGTACCATGAAATGTAATCTGTCCTAATACCAATTAATCTTACAAACGCCTTTTTATCTTACATTTACAGCCTACGAATGAAATCGATGAAATATTACATTAAACGCTTTCGTAAACTATCAACTTTTCTAATGAGTAAAAAAAAGTATTAGACTTCTTGGCTAGGATTAAATTTAATCAAATGTGGTTTAATAGAATTTCCATGGCATATCCTGATCTTTTGATAAATGTGTTTTGTTTTTGAGTCATCAATTACAATTTTAGTACTCATTATTCGCGATGTATGTTGCGGCTGATTAAAAAAAATTAAACTTTGTTCTTACAATTAACCTCGCGTTGGTGAATTCAAATCTTAAACAAAAAATTAAATACGAATATTATAAGTGGGTATACCTACTAAGTATAAAAATCTCTACTTCCGATTCAATCGGGTAAAAAAAAGTGCCTTAGGGTAAACCTTAGTATACATATTATTTTTATTTCATCTGCAAAATTATTAGTACCTTATGATGAAGCGTTACAACATATCAATGCAGAGATTCTTTGCCCTAGGGAACCGAATATCAAAAAAATGGCAATGCACGAGACATGTTAAGCCACTTTGGCTGCACTTATTGATTTAACAAGCGATCCATATGCGACTAAAACTATCCACCCTCTAAGCAAAGAAACACCATTACGAACCACGTGGGACTCTTGCCCCAAGCTCCAAGCCCCGTGGGGATCCCCTGGGGCTAGCTAACGCGTGGTTCCGCTGCACATTTTTACTTTGCCACTAATTGGTGCATTTCGGGGTTAAAACCAAACCCCAACCCACGAGGGACTGTAGACCAAACAGCTTTTTCAATGTCAATTTATTTGTAACAAATGAATTTATTACTTAGGATCTACGCATTTGTTTAATGTGTGCGGTTAGGGTACATAATTACAGTAATTTTTTTAAAAGATACTGGACAGGTCACCTGTTTATAAAATGTAAAATAACGTTATTGAGTGTAGTAAAAGTAATTAATAAACTGAGTAACTAGTGTTTAATTTTAAACGTAAACGCACAAGTTTTTAAATACATACGTAATTAAACTCTTTTTTTCTAATATAATATTTTTATCTGACTCAAACACATTTAAACATAGAGATTCAATCCACAATGAAAGAACTCAACAAATAAAGACCACTAGTTAAATACTTCTGCATCTGTTGAAAAACGTGAAGTATTGTGGAGTTGAGTTTCAAAAGCGCATGAATTCTCAAGAGCACACAACAGTGCTCGAACTTTAATATCATCGGATGATCCTACTCGTATGTCCGTTGCGTGTTCCTATCTGTGAAATTTCACGCACCCTTTGTAATAATATAGCTCAAAGGCTCTTATCTACCCCCGTTCCAATCGCTCCGCTCCGAAGGCCCAAAAACGATAAAAGGGTCCACTATATCATATTGGCACTTTCGATAGAGGATCGAGTAATATTTCGCACTTCGTGGAGGATAACGGACTTACTTTCAAAAAGCATAATTGATGGATACTTGTCACGGGTAAGTTGAATACGAAATCTTGGAAGTGCCTCTAAATGGGGATATATTTTAGGGTCAGGGAATCAAGGTTGATAGCTAAGCTTTTTCAAAGAAGAAAGTCCACTTATTCACGTGATTTGGTGGCCTATTCTCCTTATGCTTTCACCCTTTCTAGCCATCTATGGACCCTTGATAAGTACTTCTTTCTTGAAGATGTTGTCTTAGACTAAAAAAAGTGTTACTCTGTTGCTGTAATTCATTATTGTCTTGCGCAAACCCACAGATTATTGTAGTAGCCTAATCTAACTTCATAATCTTAGGTATACCTACTGACTATGATTAACATAACGCTTATCATATATTAATGCAAATTTTAGTCCTTCAATAATATACATTTTAGTATTAAAATCAGAGTTAGTTTGATACCGCTGAGGTGTAAATGTAAGCAAAACAATGACTCGCTAATTCGCCCCCGCACCCAGGTCAGCGGGTGTGGTCGTTGATGAGGTGATGCCTTTCATAAGGATATTAACAATGTTTGAACGATCAGCTTTGCGTCATTCTTGTTACAAGCAAGTCTTGACTGTCGGATTGACGTACGAGGCTTTTTCTTTCTTGTAAACTTTATCCTCGGTAAACGTTAAACTAACGGCATAAATCGGAATACTTATTAAAAACTAATTTAACTATTTTCTAAATGCAAAAAAAATCGAATGATTGTGTATGAAGAGCTTTAGCATTATACAAATAGGTAGGTCCTTAAAAACAAATATTTCAACAAACTCTTGATTTTATTTTCATTAATTTTCATGTAAAATTCATAGGTCAAAGCCCATAAAAAATTACTTGCAATATGTACCTACTTTTATACTACATTTACAACTTTGTTTACAAGTTTACCTAAGTGACTTAAGGATCATAAAATATACAGCCTTTATCGATTTGTTCACGTATCTGGGACATGCCAAGACAGAAATGATGGATGATGTGTAAACACCTCAACAAAGCCATTATTACATAACGTTAGAACTTGACAGTGTTAAACAAAGAATCTATACTTCTATACTATCTATACTATTTATACTATTTATGCTAATATTGTAAATGTGAAAGTGTGTTTGTTTGTTTGTCCGTCTTTCACGTCGCAACGAAGCTGTTATATGGTATGGTTTTTGTGTGTGGAGATAGTGAGGAGAGTGGAGAGTAACGTAGGCTACTTTTTACCGCGGTAAAACATCCCCATGGGAAGATCGATATTTTGTTACTTGCTAGATATTTAGTTCCGGGTGTTGTTAATAGATGGCGTCAGTAAAATTCATTTGCAAGTTCTGAATCACGCTATCAAATGATACATATTTACTTAAGTCATAGGAAACTAAATCTAACTAAGTAAAAGTAAGTAGGATTTGTAAAAAATCTATCTCTACGCGCGAAAAGCTAGTAGGTAAATATAAATTTTTATTTAAAATTTAGTTATTTATGTCTGTATCAATATTATCGCATATTATAGTAACATTATGATTGCATTCTTTAACTTCATTATTCAATTAACTTCTTGTTACGGTTACAAAACAAATAACGGATCAGGGAAGCATAAATTAACTGAAATGTTTTCTATCCAAATATGAAGTTGACGTAAGTACGATCAAACATTCTAACATTCTACTTATAATATTTCTATATTCTAACATTCTACTTATAATATTTCTATGTTCTAATTAAAAAAAAAAACGCTTGAAAACTAGCCTAATATTTTCAGTCTAAAGTTATTCATGAGTTCAGCGTAACTACAAAATAAAAGTTTTCCGTTCGCGTGCCTATACGTCGACAACTCGCGACTGACTCGTGTTATACGAATATCAAATCCTTCGCGTGTTATTTCATTGTAATGCGATTTACGAAACCATAATGCCTTTACAATAGCCAGCTTAATCCGACTGTAATGTAAACAGGAACGATTTAATACCAAAACTGTGATTGTTATAGTGATATAAAGCTGCATGTATTATTTCAGGCCTATTCAGAATTCTGAATCGTGAAATCGTTTCGAAAATCAGCCTTTAAAAATGAACTACAAATGATTTACAAATCCATTAATTTTTTTATGTAGGTACCTACAGTAAACTTTATAGCAAGGAAATTTAGACATTTTTATTAAGAAATCTGAAGAAGTTCTACTTGTTATTATAGGTAGGATATGTACGTTTTGTGTGGTTAAATTCAATATTCGTCTACACACCAACATTTGCAGTACTTTAGCTCAGCCCTATTAAACTATCCTATACTTAGGTATGAGCAAGATGAACTGTTTCATTTCTACGAAGATTTCAAAAGGTCAAATCCTACTGCGAACTTGCCTTCTAACAATGTTTCAAATCTTCAATACACTCTGTAGTCTTAGCCTCATTCTAGCATAGCATACCTAGTTTTAGCCTCATTCTCGATAAGAGTTTAGCCCTATTTGAGTTTTTAATGTTTATTAAACAATGTACCGTATTCACATTTATTCGACGTATAAATACTCGGGTTCACCCGATGTTTCAGGCTCAAAGCCCTTTCTCACGCGTTGAGCCGTCCGCGATGATAACATACTTGCGACTTCATTAACCTTAAAAAATTCGTGTTATGAAACTAAACATTACTTTTACTACAATCTCATCACATTTTTTCTATTAGTTTGTCGCTTCAGTTGTACAATTTGTATATGCCCTATTGTTTACAACATAATATGTTATAATTTCCTGCTCAATTTAAGAATACAGATGACATTTTCATGTCAAAAACAAAGCCTCGGAAATTCGGACTACACTGCCGGGAGCGCAAATGGTCCTAGATTCGATGGCCAAAGTAAATGTGTACCTGGTGTTGAAACTTAAATTCGTCAAGAGCACGGTTCAACCAGTATGAAAAGTCCACAAAGACTGCTTTGTGGCACCCTGCTATTGAGCAGGGTTATACCTACATACATATTTTACCGATAAATCATCATACAAAATATGAACGTTATACCTCATTTATTATTTCACTGCTGTCACCGGTCCTCAGTCGAGCGCGCTTATTGATTTTCATTGCCAGGTTGTCGCTCGTTAAAATAAAACACTGTTGTTACGATATAATTAACGGTATAATTTACAACGGTCACGTATCGCAAACACGGTGCTCTAGTGAAAATAAAATTAGTTCTCCACCTAAATGCTAACCACGCGACGTAATAAATAATAATCTTTATGCCTTGTCATATACTTATTTCTTTTGTTTTGCCATATACCAATTTTGATAGTAAAATTAACGTCAGTCGCGTGAGTGAAGAATATGTAGTTGATTGGGGCTCATATAAGAACCTAATTGCGTCGTAAATCACAATTATCGCGGGCTTAATTAATTTATAAATCATGCCTAAAGATTCCGATAACAAAATCCATGGAAATACAAAATTGGTAAATGAATGATTGTTATAGTAATTATTACCAAAAGTCAATAAAATCCATTTAATATAAATAACATTAGTAAGAATGCAAAACTTTCCACTTACCATCTTTAAAGCCTTACAATAAAATTACGGTCATTGTACTACTCGTATAAAAGCATATGTAGCCCAGCGCGGTTTGTAGGCTCAAAGCAGCGATTACCATTTTTCATGACGCGAACCCATTCATTCCTTTTCTCCCTTGACTATAAAACTACAGCGAAATATGCTGTGAATAATGAACTAGAGTTCATTCAAACATACCATCACGCTATCTAGAAGTAGGGCTGTACAGCGCTGACCAGGCGGTCCTTATCTAGGATTCTCATCTGCAACATTGTTTCTATACGCTCAGTAACTTGGTGTAACAAGCAAGGTTTTCTTTACTTTTGTTGTTTTTACGACTGTTGTTCAAGTTGGAATTTATAAACACTGGCTTCCAGCATTAATGCCTGTAGGGAGCTGATTCTTTACTTCTTATTAACATAATCTAGTTCTGTGTTAAAAATTTTATCACTAAGAAAAAAGCAAATAAATTAATACTCGTCAAAATAGCAGACGAAACACATGCACTAGTTTTGTCAGAAGAAAGTTTTAAAACCTTTTGTCAACAGCCTATCAATAAAATATTTACAAGGAGTTCAATCAACTTCCTATCAATATGCAGCTAGGCAAAATATTGGTGATAATAATATCATAGGATGTAAATCTACGTACCTGGATATATTCTAAAATGTTCTGAAAGCTGTACCTATCCAGCTAGTGTACCAGTCCCCATTAGGTATAAAAACTTGCAGCATAATTAATTGGCTTGCGATGATTCCAATTGTATACCTTCTTTTATTCTTCTTAAAAAACCGTTTTATTTCATTCAAATAATGACATGACAATACCATATGGTGTCTTTCGACCCTTATGCTTCAAGTCGAGCTTATCCTGTTATTAAGCGTTATAATTTATTAATAGTCGTATAAAACCTCTACCCTAGTTGGACGGCAGTAGGCAAAAAGGTTAAACGGCTGTCACTCAATGTCACTAAATTCAGCACGTGATAGGGGTCAGTACAAAACATGGCGTTGAGCCGGTACCCGTTTTTACTGCAATTTATTCGGGCAATAACCTCGAATTTGCATACACTAATAAGATCATTAGTCTGCAAAAAATATAGATGTATACGTATAAAAACTACGTAATACTGTCTCTATATTAATTAGTCCTCTTCCCTAAGGTTGCCTGGAAGAAATTGCTTCTTTAGCGATAAGGCCGCCTGTTGTATGTACCTACCATTCTAGCTATGCCTTTAAGTTATCCATACTATATACTATATATACTTACTATAATATTATAAATGTGAAAGTGTGTTTGTTTGTTTGTTTGTTTGTCCGTCTTTCACGTCGCAACGAAGCTGTTATATGGTATGTTTTTTGTGTGTGGAGATAGTGAGGAGGGTGGAGAGTAACGTAGGCTACTTTTCACCGCGGTAAAACATCCCCATGGGAAGATCAATATTTTGTTAGTTGCTAGATATTTAGTTCTGGATGTTGTTAATAGATGGCGTTAGTAAAATTCATTTGCAAATTCTGAATCACGCTATCAAATGATACATGTAAATTAGTTAAGTCATAGGCAATTTGCCTAAGGCAAATAAGTAGGATTTGTAAGAAATCGATCTCTACCGCGGGCGAAGCTGCGGGCAAAAGCTAGTTACTGTATATTGGTGTACAATAAAGAGTATTGTTGTTGTTGTTGTCGTAGTAATACTTTTTATTGAATTTAATAAGCCATCTTTTAATGTGCACACTAGAATTCAATCCTACCACTTTTCTATTGGGACAAGATAGTACCTAAAGGATTATCCTATTAATGTTATAAATGTAAAAGTTTGTGAAGATGTTTGTTCGTCAATCACGCCACAACTACTTAACCGATTTGGCTGAAATTTGGCCTATACCCTGGATTAACACATAAGCTATTTTTTATTCCAGAAAAGTTCAGGGTTCCCGCGTAATTTGTAGAAAATCGATCTCTACCGCGGGCAAGTCCACCGGCAAAAGCTACTTGTAAATAATGTGTAGTTATGCAGCTAAGCTTTAATATCCGTACTGAAAGAGATTGGTGTCATGTGAATATACATAGGTTAGGAATCACTTTACATTTTGCCATACATTTGATGTCAAGAATACCAAAAATGTATCGAGTACTCGCATAGCGTCGGTTTAAAGTCAACTACCAAAGATGTCACGAGGATAAAATATATTAAAGAGGATGCTAAACTTGTTTCCACGTATGTACACTAAATTAGGTACACGGTGTAATATAATAACAGTTCTATCGCTAATTCAGAATCAAGAACCATGAACATTAAAGGGTTGATGACAATAAATATTCATAAAGGAAGTAAAATCACAACTTCTGAAAGCTTTAAAGTTTAAAATAACACCAGGAAATCCATTTTCTTCATAATTATTAACTTCAAAGGAACATGCATTCATTTACTTAATGGATATTTAATATCAAACTCAAATAAAATTCAATTTCCATTAAATCGAGTTTGTTTGCGTGTAATTAAGGTTGAAAGTTGTTTGTTTTGCCGTGTTATTAACACCGGCTTTATACTACCAGCAAAAACACAGGCGAACACATCATAATACCCCTTGTATTATATTTATAAATTTTTATGACCCCATTATCCAATTTCGTTAATTATTTTATTAAACGCAATTTTTTGAGTATTCTTAATAATAATAAACGCTAACACACTCATACCCCCGCTGTAGGTTATTACCTGTGTCGCGGGTGGCATGGACTACACATATAACACATCACAATAACACCCATGTCCCGATTACAAATATTTCACACAAATATCTGCCCCGGGACTCGGGGAATCGAACCCGGGACGCCTCGCTTCACAGGCAGAGTCGCTACCAACTAGGCTACATGGTCGTCATGTCAATGAAATCAATTTATTTACGTTTTATTTACACATAGACATGTAGATGCAACTACGTGCTCGATGTGTTTAAACCAGGGTAGGTATAAGACCATAAGCTTCTTTCTCAAGATCTTCAAGAGATCTTCAATTCCAGCCTTTTTCTTCTTTGTTCTTTTTGACACTTCTTAGACTCAAAACACTTAAACCTTAAAGTATGAAACACTGCTGTAATTATAATCTCAACGCCGTGCGTTTGTCAAAATAAGGATTCCTTTGATGTCTCTTACAACTTGAAGGAACTCCTGTGAATTGGCTAAACTCTCGTCATCATAAAAATCGTGCTGCAACTTTGAGAGGGATATGAATTGAATTGATGTTATTTAAAGTTAGTGGGATAAAATGTACCAATATCTATCAGAATATAACTAACTTAAAATTAATTAATTCATTAATTTATTTATTTATTTAATTTTTTGAACCTTACAACAATGTAAGAGGTACAAAGGCGGACTTAATGCTAAAAGCATTCTCTACCAGTCAACCTTCGGGAAGTAAGAGAAATATCAATGGCGGTATTGTGAAATTATTGAAGAGAAAAACAAAACACATATACTAAATTACTGTAAAATGCCCCTCATACACGAACGATCGGTCGCAACGATCGATCGCAACGATCGATCGCATCGGTGATCGCAAAGGTCCACACACTGTCGATTCATCGGTGCGATATTCAAGATTGCATAGATTTTTGTTGCGATCGCCGATATCGTCTGCGATCAAGCAAATCGTTCACGATCACAACATACACTACCGATCCGTCGTTGCGATCGGTCGGCAACGACGGATCGCACCGATCGATCGCATCGTCAATGGGGCCCATTAGGATGCATGTCAACAATTATGTGATGGTCCCTTAAAACTGTCAGCTAACCGAGACAAATTACATAAGTACACACAGACTGCATTATGATCAATAGATTTCTATTGATTATAATGCGGAATTGATTACAATTAGGTCTATTAAGACATTTCAATCAAAAGATTTTCAAGCACAATAACCTTTAGCGAGCCGACCAGCCCCTCAGCGATTTTGCATAACCATTTGCTAAACTTATTTATCTTATAAAAATTATAAAAAAATTAAAATTCATGTAAAGCGAACGCGCGACTCAGGGAACAGCTCGTGCTATAATGGCTATGGGTATATGGCTCGGGTATAATTGAGCCGATGTTCGTTGACTAAACTGAACGTATCAAGCCCCGCAGGCGAATTGATATTTCCTCTTCCCGTCCAATACGTGGTTAATTGTGTTTCCGGCTCCCATTGTTCAACGATCGCTCAATGTGCATTAGTTGCATTTTAAATTATTGCAGTTGAAAAGACGATTTGACAGGTTTTTTGTTAAGCACTGAATAGAGAAGTTGAATAGATATTTTGATAGGGTATCACAACATTACCAACGTATTGAACAAAACCTTATAAATCATTATCAATAAGTTATGATAATGGTTTAATAATTATGGTTTAATAAAACATAATTAAAATTGTATGTTGCATGTACATAGTATAAACCAAAAGTAGTAGGTACTTACCCTAGATACGCTTCGGGAAACCTAATGCCTTAAATAACACCCACTTTCGTAAAAATATTCGGACTAGATTCGTCAATCACTAATAACAGAACTATAGTGATCGAAGACTTCTATTCTAAGTTCTTCAAATTCACGCCTATTTTTATTTGTGCGATGTTTGAAATAAAACAAATATAAGGTGTTATTCATACATCAGTGTGACTGAGATAAACCGAAACATAGAGATAACCAGACAAAAATTAAAAAGAAATTAAAAAGTCGTGAGATTTTATTGCTTTAATATAGGTACCAAACTACACCCTCAATATTTTTCAAATATGTGCCACGTACGAACATTGATTAATTACTCTTATCTGTATGTTATGATGAGAATAATATGATTTTAAAATACACATAAAAATGTAATATAAACGTAAGTTACTGTTGAATCCTGTCTAGCAATATAGAATTTACGTACTGTAGCCGTCGCTCTATTGTAGTCAGGGTTCAATCAAGCCAAATGGAGCTTCGACGTACGCGTTTTACTCGATTTTGCATGCCGCTGCCGCCACTCTGATTGAGATATTACGACTGGATATAGCTGTGGGTTTGTTCTTTAATCTGAGGCTGTGGGTTAGCGAATGCGTTTATTGATTCGCAAATCCTATTATATTTTGTATTCCTTACCTTAATCCGTTGGGACCCTCAGGGATCAAAGACTGACTTCTGAATGTAAATCGACCTACACAATTTTATTTTCTTGTTATATGGTTAAACAAATATGATCCAAATAAACAAACGCAAATACAACGAACCTAAGAGTCCAACAAAAATAAATTAAAACCTATTTATACTTAATTCTCAAAAAACACCCTACATAAGTAATGGTAACGACTGAGTTGAAAATAGAAATATTCAAAATGATTAACATGACCAAAATATACCTAATCCAGCTAATCCTTATCCAAAACACTACTCGGAGACCTTGTTATATACACGACTTTATAATATCTTCCAAGAGAAAAAAGTCAGGAACCAAAATCGCAAGCGGAATTATCGTTAATTGGGCTGTCGTCGAACGCGTTAATATTACATCAAAATTCACATTGCGCAAATATCCCGGTTGAAAATAAAAGTGTTTGTGGCAGAGACAGAAAGCAGCCGCTCTCTGCAAACATCCTGTAGAGCTTGGGTGATCTCACACGAAGGATGCCAAATAATAATGTGTCGAGAAGGATAATCTTGGAATTTTATTAAGAAACGTTAAACATGATTTTATATCAAAGCATTATTTTTGAGCTGATATCACTTCCGCAGTATGCATCAAGTACATTTTAGAAGCTCTTTACTGGACCTAAGCGTCTTCTAACATAGGTATTAGTATAGATAAGCAATTTATTCTCTTGAAATAAATGACTATTAACAAATTATTTTAACAAATGCATAACCTAATTTGGTAAAATAACAGTTTACAATTTATTTATCTACCTACTTTATATCAATAAATTATACATCAAACAACATCGACACTATAATCCGTATTTCTAATACAATTACATAATTATATGGTTTACCTTTAGTTCTTTACCCATAAATAAAGTAACAAAATTCCGCACAGGTTCATATTATAATCATTAAAATTAATTTAAAATCCCATCGCAGTACTGAATGTTGGTACACTCATTAGTGACGAAGTGCACGTTTGAAACGTTAAAACACGGTTTACTCTATAAAATCAAAAAGTCCTGCGTTCCTGTTTGAGTTATTTGTCGTCACATTAAACAAGGGCCCGCAAAAAGTCGAGGCGAGATCAAAGCGAGATGACGTGGCGATGAGTCTGGAATAACATCCAGCGATGCACTTGTGCAAAAACGTGCACACCTCACGAGTTTTACGCAATTAAATTACGTTTTAAATACAATGCTGTATTCTCGTGACACATGAATTGCAGCGACCCAAAGATCTTTCGTTGGATACCGAAGTTTAAGTTTAGAGAATAATTGCAATTATTTATCTCTAGAATGTCTTCAAGTAAATGATCGTCATAGACTTAGCATAAGGTGCAGCGCAGACGGCACACTGTCTGTGACGCTCTTTTAAGTCTGTGAAAATAGAACCTTTGCAATTATATGCAGTAACGCATACGACACGCAATAATTGCGGCGCATACAAAATACGTGTAATTCGGGCAGCCCGCGCCGCACCGCGTCGCGCAGCTCCGCACAAATGGTGTGCGAAAGAAATACAACGTTTGCTTCAACACGCGCTAACGCAGATAGCGCACACTTCAGTCTGCAATCTGCATTCGTTAGTGGTGGGCGTAACATATGCGATATTAGCATGGCGCCAGAGATCGATTGAAATACAAAACAGACCAGCACTTTCTCATTGTTTCCGAATGAGTCACAGCTGGTCTTAAAATAGATAACAGTTCATTAAATGTTGTAACAGATATTTTATAGAATTTGAAAAATTTATCCGGATATTGTTTCAGAATTGAATGTTTAATATGGAACTGTCCTTTCAGTAATCTCTCCGAAAGTATAGAATGTACCCAAAATTCTCTATTTCTTCTTTTTTTCTGTACTTCAAGTACAAAATAATGCATCGCGATCTCTGCGTGATTTCCATAGCGTGTACGTCACTACAGTTCTGCCGACAGAGTGATCGAAGGTGTGCGTCGTGTGCTTTGAGTCTGCGAAAAATCCGAGATAGACTGTTTGCGCGCCATGTAGTCATTTGTGCGCCCGCAGTCTCGATCGCTCAAGAAGAGTGTCGTCTGCGCTGCACCTAAATATGAAGACAATGCAGTAGTCAAACAGTATTCAGTGTCGTGAAAGTGCACAGTCATTACGCATTCCTTTTGCCGCCTCTTTGTTAGATATTTATGTCTTCATTTGAGGGAGAGCCAATGGATCATTAAATAAACAATAAAATTAACATACAATCGATTGTTAATGTCTTCAGGAAATTAAACATTCAAAAACTTAACTATTACTAGTTTGGGATATGCCAGAAACACTAAACAATCTTTAAACTTAAACGCTTCCAGGATCATGTTTTGAGATTATCAAAAGCATTGCGCCAATTTTTATTGATTTTCTCTTATTTTGATAAACTTCCTCTTCAAAGTATACTTTTATTTTTGTTCTCCTAAGATACATCCTCTTAGCCTTTATCATTTCAACTGGTGCATTACCGTGAAGGTATTCCTGTGTTTCTGAATGATTAGTTGTATGAAACTAGTTATTTGACTGTAATATAAATACTACTTTTTAATTATTTTTTTCTCCCTTTCTTGGCCGGCAACGTACTCGTATCATTGATGCCTTTGTTGTCGCTGATGTTCATGGGCAATGATAGCCACTTACTATCAGGTGGATCGTCAGCTCGTTTATCGGCTAATTCCGTTAAAAAAAACTACATAACTGTCTTCCTCACCTATCACATTGTTTCTCTTTTAACAGTAATAGTCATTTGCAACAAGAGCCATTGATAACATTATAATTATTATGTACTATTCCAATATAGACTAGATACTGAAAACTCATTTTATGTTGTATGAAGTTTTACATAGCAACTAC
Organism: Thymelicus sylvestris; assembly: GCA_911387775.1. Taxonomy (NCBI): domain Eukaryota; kingdom Metazoa; phylum Arthropoda; class Insecta; order Lepidoptera; family Hesperiidae; genus Thymelicus; species Thymelicus sylvestris. The sequence continues at coordinate 6,998,409 of OU426896.1, read as the reverse complement.
TGAATGCGGTAGCTGTCTGTCCGTCGCCAACGGCGCCGCATTATTAATGCACTACTTCCCACCCGATTCCGACCACTGCGTCCACAGATAGTGCTAACTTATTTTAAACTTCACTTTTGCTTTTTTGCTGTGCCTGTGATGAATTACTTTTTAAAAATTCGGACGCTTGTGCATTGGACAGTTGAATATTATGCAGCTGTTGGATTGCGAAAAGTTGCTTTAGTTATTACTTGGTGATAGAATGTTAAACCATTGATCAGATAGTGGTATGTTATTAATTTAAGAAGAGTTTAATATTTTTTGTTCAATTTATTGTACTTCTGTGTGTAGTGTGTATTGTCTAAGCAATATGTAAATTAAATATTTCAAAAACAGAAGTGGTTAATACCCAGTTTCATAGTGAAGAAACAGGACAATAAAGATTAGGAATTTCAAATAAAACTAATTACTGTACTTTAATCTCATATATTATCTTTTATGTTCAATGTAACATTTTATAAACTTTAACACATGATAATAATACAAGGTTACAAACAATATTTTGATACTGTTAATTTGTACGAAATTATAAAACATGGCTGGTAATAAATATGAGTATATGTTGTAACATTCTGCTAATTGCACTCCATCTCTATTAAAAGCCAGTTGTACCTCGGGCTTTTCCCGAGGTTAACTAAACTAGTTACCGGATTTAACTATTGTTAGAAAATATAAGTATGAGATAGTTGAGCCCCTCTCCCTTGCCACTTCGTAAGTGCAACGTCACGTACGTCTCGCCGACCCCGCCCGCGGTCACCGTGACCTCTCCCTCTGTACGGGACAGATCGCGTGCTATGATGCCCTGCAATGCAAATGCAATGCAAATCATTAAAGAGATCTAGCAAGATTGTTTAGCAAATTAATAAGACCGTCAAAAAAATGGACTACAAACCTAAACATGTAATTTTTTTATTTATTTTATTCTTTTATTAAAAGATTTACATGTTTAGGTTTGTAGTCCATTTTTTAGACGGTCTTAATACATTGTTAAGCAATCTTGGTAGCTCTCTTTAATGAAATTTTATTTTAAACTTATCTAAAAATGATAATAAAAAAACAGAAATTAGTTTTTTTATTAAAATGATTAGGTATTTGTCTTTAAATTCTTTTCTTTAGGTATTGTCAGCCTTATTTTTAAATTACAAATTACGATAAAAGATTGTTTACCATATACCTAAGTAACTACGTATTATGATGGCTACCATAGCTTTAGTTTTCATTAAAGGTGATTTTGTTTTTATTTTTAACCGACTTCTTTTATTATGTTTGTTACCTCAGAACTTTCGACTGGGTGAACCGATTTGGATATTTTTTTAATCAAAAGCTAGTGCTTGTCATGTGGTACCACTTATACTTGAACGAGATCTGTGGAGTAGTTTTTGAGTTATTTTGAAGTCGGTTATTTTTTCTTGGTAAAATTCAGATTATTTTAGTCTTTTGTTTCTCCTGTAATTGACTCAATCTAGGTATTGGTATTAAAAACCTGACTTATAATGATAAAATTGTCTAACTATGCAATTTTTAAACGTCTGAAGAAATTAATAACAATTGTTTAAAATAAATACTTATTAAGTACGTAAGATAACATAGCAAACTTAAACAAAGCACACGATAATATTTAATGAGTCAATGTCTACACCTCGGCTTCAATTCAAAGGACATCCTCATAATAGCAGTTCCTTGAGCATTGCGCCTCATTACTTAGGTATAACATACATATACAGATTACAACACCATGTCATTGATCCCACAAGTTTCCATTAACGAATGATATTCAAATTACAGGATTCGAAGCGCCTTGCGTGTTCGCTTATCTCAATTCAGATTCAAACGACCGAGCAGGAATCTGATTGCAAACTACAAAGGGATTGCCTAATCTACGCAAATGCTGCGTGATAATCTATAGCCCCGGTCTGTCACATGTTTTTGTCGTGGAAGATAAATGGGAGAACGTAAGACCGTTATTGTCTTATGAATTCTAAACATTGAATTTTACCATTATATTTCAAGTGCATGATCAGTTTTGGACAAATTGTATTTTTGACATTACATAAAGTTTTTTTACTAATAGGGTAAAACCGGGATAGATGCCGCAGCGGGATAGATGCCTTATATTCTAAAAACCTAACTTCCCGAACTCGCGACTAAGAATTAATTGTGTAAGTAGGAGCCGCAGTCACCCCGTACCTTAGTTACCGACGAACAATCGTGCAGTAAGGACGCATTTCACTTTTGCGAACAATTATCTCCGCGGCGACATTCACGAACCCGTCAAAGATTTAGAGGTTTGTACTTTGCGTTGCATAACTTTATAATTAGTAATAAATTTCGTTATATTTTTTATAAAGTCAATATACTGGTTCACTGGGTCTGCATGTAAGTGTAAGTAGATGCTATTTTGTTTATAATTTATTTAAAAAATACTTGGGCATCTATCCCTAACAAAAAGGATAGCCGCCCTTATTTTTTAGAGGTATAGGTGCCTTAGGGGCATCTATCCCTCCATAAACCATATATAAGTAAGTCTATATTATACGCTAGTATCTCCTAGTCTATTAATCGATTCCGAGATTTCAGAGGATATTAGTATTGTTAACATTGGTGATTCTACAATTGCAGAGATTTTAGGAAACGATATAGAACAAGAAACACCTTCAAAATTCTAATAGAAGCATCACCTATTCCAAAAATTCCACTGACAATAGCTAAGAGGGCGAAACAATCAGTAGATATTTTGAATTCAAAAGAAAATATAAAATATAAGCAGGATGTGGCTGAAAGAAAGTATAAATAAATAAAAACTAACAATAAGAGAGACAAGAAAAACAAGACTGAAACTACCAAAGAACTTAAGAAAACAAAGAAATTAACCACCAATAAAGAACAGGACAACAAAAATAAAAAAATAAAACAAACGAAAACAAATTCTTTTAGAGAAAATAACGATGACAAGCTAGTTGATTTGTGTGATAAAGAAAATGATAATTATTTAAAACTATGCCAAAACTGGGTATCACTAAAAAGACAATTTCAGTTTTTCAATTCAACAATTCAGTTTCAACAATTCAGACAATTCGACAATTCCAGTTTCGACAATTTCAGTTTTCAATTTTATTTACAGTTCAAGCAGCGAAGATGAAGACAATCTACCTAACTATAAAATTAAAGGAAAGAAAACTAAAGGTTTGCCTGTAAAGACTAAGAGAGATGGACAGTATAACCCTAAAGAAACAAGTCAAGATAACTGCATTGAATGTTTTGAAAACTATAAAAATACGAAGTCGCGATCCGACTGGATTCAATGTGTATGTGTTAGAACTGGCTACATGAAACCTGTACACTTTTCAAAAATTATTACTCTAGATGTGGAAAATTAAAAGCACTATCCGGCTAAACTTCAATTAGATTGGATAAAATAATGAAGATAATTATCTTTATTAAAAGATTAAAAATACACAATGGTTTTTCATTATTATGACTCATGTCTCTTGGAGACAATTGCTGTTTTAGGAGTAGAACTAGCTAACATTTGGTTTGGGTTTTTCGTTTACATGGTGTAAAGGGCATCTATCCTGCTCAGTATTTTCATGGTGAGGCAACTATCCATATAGGTAGGCATCTATCCTCAAAATAAATGTTTCACGAAAAGCTAATTTCTGCAAAATCTGTATTTGATACGTTAAAAAAAATTAATAATAATTCAACGTAAAGGATTGAGCTAGCTATATTAATAGAAATTATTCGTATAAAATTAATATTATTAAAATTACGTGGCTATTTCAAAAAGTGGGGCATCTATCCCGGTTTTACCCTACATTACAACACTCGACTGTGATACTAATTTTATACACCAACTGAGTAAAAGAAGATAGAGGCAATATTAAAAGCTCTTATTTCATTACACCTGTCCATGTCGTGTACATACAATACATTTTACCTTGTAAATTAAAAATTTGACTTCCCGGTATTCTATTGAGCTGATTTTTTTTAATAAATCGGATCACTATTATCATTATGGATAGTCAGATAGTGGAGCCGGAAGGTCATCATAGGAACTTAGAAATGAAACGATGCATTCCAGTTTCAGTTCGTAAGATTTGTCTAGAGAAGAGAAGAACTCTGGTCTTCGATGATATCCAGGGTGTGATAATGAAGCCAGAAAATAGCTACAATATAACTGGGTTTAGTTATAACTATAATTATAATCCTATTCGTTTCTTACCCTTAAATACAATACACACTTACGCCCCAACTCAGAGTCACTAACGGTTACTTTAATCGCTCCTTAGTAAAGAATCAACATACAAAATCTATACTAAGGAGATTTAAGTAACCGTTCGTAACTCTGAGTTGAGGCATTAGGTCAGGCCGTAATCTTTAATGTAAAATTAACGTGTTAACGAAGTTATCTGCGCACATAAATATAATTATAATACCTAACTCAAATAATGAAAGACTATACAAAACACTTCACTCACTTTAATAATCCTCTGCTTTGGATCCGTATAAGAATAATCTTTATCTCGTCTTATGAACGGAATTTTATTGTAGACAACTTTCTCCGTAGATATCAACAAGTTATTTACTCTTGTTCCGAGAACTAAGTCTTTGGTTTCGTATAAAGATACAGCGAACACTAAAAGAACTATGACTATTAATACAGTTGGCTTCATTTTATCACATTATACACTTGCGTCGAGTCTTTAAGCAGATACAAGACTAGGTTTGTTTGAGGAAAATGTGTTTGTCAACGATGAACATATTTAACCTTGTATCGTCTATCTTGTTCCTTTTAAGAATATCTATTAGCATATTAAAGCGCGTAAGTGTTTTGTACCTGTTGTGTTTTTGTAGGCACATGTTTTACAGTAATTTGCTATATATTTGCTAATTAATAACGTTGTTTAGATTTTTTTTATTAGAGCATATTACTGACATATTATGTGTAGGTCCTGTATAATCCTCTTTCTAAAACTTAATTTAAGGATTTAATGACTATGTAGGTACCTAATTAATACAAAGAAACTTGGTGTTAAAGTAGATATTAAAACTAAGAAACTTCTATTTTAAAATTCTTATAATAGGAATAGAATAGATAGTAGCAACATTCTAATTCTAGGTAGAATTTACGAGTGTAGTTTTAGTTCTGCCTCAGGCGAAGCGTACAAATTTTCAAGCGTATAAACTTACATGAAAAGTGGATACTTTCTTCTCCTACACCCGGAACAAAAGCTTTTGCATTTTATGCCGAGACTATACGTACCTAACTACGCACAATAGTCAGTACTGTCCAAAATCAACAGTGCAAATTCAAACAGGCCGTGTTTGCAAACATGTGTAACTACAAATAGTACGGACTCCCCTAAACTCGGCAAATAACAAACAGACACTAATCAATTTTGACCAATTTTAGTTGCACGTAGGGGAGCGTAGATTGCACAGTGCAGTGCACATTGCAGTTGTGGTCAGGAACCTAGAAAAAGGTTGTGATACAATTGTGTTAATTGACGTCGTTGGAGAAGAAAATTATTATAATAAATGCGTATGCAGCTAGAGGACGATGATAAAAATTAAAATAATCGTCAGTGGTCGACGAATGATGAATATTATATCTATTCTAACAACTAAATAAAGCTAAAAAGGTTATTGTTTGTTTGAAATCGACCATATCTGAAACTGGCAGAGGGATTGGAAAAATTCATTTTGTATGTATATGGGGAATGTTCATGAGGAATCTATGTGGTAATCGAAGCGAACCATGTCCATAGCCAAATAGCCTCTAGCGATGTTTATAATAATTACGACGTATTTTCAGTCCTCAATACTGGTGACGAAGAGTGATAAATAAAGAAAATATAATAAGACAATTGTTTAGATTAAACTATTATGAGGGGCTGTACTATGGGCTGTAGGAACCAATTTATGAGGAACGGATGAGACGGTTGCCAGGGAACATCCATATGACTAAAAATTAAAAAAAAAAACGGAAATTTTAAAAATAACATGACTGACGTTTCTGGACTTTCCGGTCACAGCCGATGCCGATACAAGCTATAAATAGCCCCCTAGCGCGAACATCAAGCAGACACAAATCAATTTTGGCGAATTGTCACTGTACACAGGGGTGTTTAAACTTGGGGTGGCTAATGGAGACACACGCATTAAACCGGGCCGGCAGCGACAACATTGACACAGAGCAGGGGGTCTAATTAGTTTAGGCCTGTGGCCGGGCGCCCCGGAGATGCACCTCAGAGATCAACGTCAGACGTACTGGATGTGGCCATTTGGACTGCACACTTTAAATAGACTGCTTTTAGAATAGAATTGCTTGATGTCTTTCATTGTTGCAAGCAGGGGCGGCTGTACTTTAAGTGCACTCGTGCGCCGAACGGCCAGATTTTAATGTTTAGAAAAATAAAACAAAAAAATGTTTAATAGCGTCTGATTAACGATCTATTCAATATTAACGAAATTATGATGAACCAATTTAAGCTCTTTGATAAAGTATTAAGACTCATTATCGCGAAAATCGCTGTAAAAAGGTTCACGGTGCGCTAGCCAAAGCGCACGACGAATGCTCATACAACTTCTATGAGATGCAACCGAAAACGCCTGGCGCGTGAGACAGAGCTAGTTCAATAGAAAATGTATGGCGAATTATGACCACTCTGGTGCGCCGCACGAGCGAACGTAACCGAAGATTACCGAGAGGTTTGACGAAATTCGCGCGCGCTACGTCGCCGCCCGGCCGGCGCTGCCTAGCTAAAAGGAGTTGCGTTTGTTTACATTCTGCAAGGATTTTCAGTATTATAATATTATAGTTACTGAATTGTGGGACATTGTGTGTGAGTAAATAGCTGTGAAAATTATTAAACTTTAACATCGACTATTTTGAAAGCAATAATGAAACTTTTCAACAAAAATTGGAATTAAAATCGGCAGGATGATTTTTCAACCACTCATCTATTTTCTCAAATACTCATTTAAGGACACTTTTGAAAGGAATATAACGATACAAATCCATCCAGCCGTTTAAGAGGTCTCCGCGCGAAAATCATAACCGTTCTTTGGCAGTCGTTAAAAAGAAAAATACGCTGATATAGTGCACCACCACTTCTAGGATTCACCAGCCGCCACTGGTTGCAAGCCATGTCTGTTGAGATCTGACATTTGATCGCTTTCAATGTACATGACATACTTACATAATAACACATTCGAAACTTCCAATGACATTAAAACGTTAAGCGGGGCTGATGACATCTATACTAATATTATAAAGAGGAAAGCTTTGTATTTTTGTATTTTTGTATTTTTGTATGTTTGCAACGAATAAACTCAAAAACTACTTAACCGATTTTCAAAATTCTTTCACCATTAGAATGCCACATTATTCATGAGTAACATAGGCTATATTTATTACTAGAAAAAATTAGGGATCCTTGCTAAAACATCAGTAACGTGAACCAAAGTGTGAAAAAATTTGCTTAAAAATTTCTTTCATCGCATACGCTGCGGAAACTATTGATGATAGAACAAAAAAATGTTCTACAATATTGTAGAACATATCAATATCTACAAAAAACCTCGCGATACTATATGTCCAACTATTGTCGTTATGTCACTATAACCACTTTTTACATTTTAAAAGTTAATAAAAAAGATGACCAAAATCAGATCATGAAAACCATACCTTCGTATTAATCCTTATCCAAATAAATCATTTCATATTCAAAACTGTTTCAATACCTATAGATAACTTTTTGAATTACTCAAATCGGACATTCCATTCGGAAGATATTACGTAGTAAAGAAACTACGTGACAACGTGATTGTACGAGTAGTAAAATCATCACCGGCCCCGCGGCCGGACAGCTCGCGCATGTTCCGCGGATCCCGATTATGTAACATGGGGAGGGGAGGGGAGTGGAGTGGGAGCGGGAGCGGGAGCGGGAGCGGGAGCGGGAGCGGGAGCGGGAGTGGGAGCGGGAGCGGGAGCGGGAGCGGGAGCGGGAGCGGGAGAGGGGGAGGGAGAGGAAGAGAGAGAGGGAGAGGGAGAGGGGGAGGAGGAGGGGGATGGGGAAGGGGGAGGGAGAGGGGGAGAGGGAGAGTGAGAGGGAGGACACGGAAATAAGAACGGCTGTACCGATTTTAATGATCTCTGATTTGTTACATTCTTAGGCGATACGAAGTTCGCCGGGTCAGCTAGTTTATCAATAAAGTTTGTAAGTAACAATTTCAGCAGAAAGTTCTACGCACAAAATTAACATCTGTATTTAATACCATACTCTAAAATCCAACACATTATGTGAATTAAGCACATTTAAGTCCTAGTGACAGACGCCTTGCCACTTCTTCGAAACTGGTGTCGCTGATAAAAAATGAAAACAAATTTTCAAAAAAGCAATTGAAGTAACCATTACTGACTCTGAGTTGGGGCGTTAGTGAAGTAACATTAAGCACACTTAATTAATTCTACTGACAGCCGCCTTGCTACTCCTAAGAAACTGCAAAAAAAATAACACCTATTCAAAAAAGGCAATTGCCAATACTTACAGCGAAGACTTGTAGTAGTTATATAATTATAAAAAATATTTCAACTTTTCAGAGTATGACTGGAACTATTCTAGAAACTCTATGTCATTGTAAGCGTCCAGTGGGGCGCCATTCGCCTTTCACATTTTATCCGAGGATCAAAAAGCAGGCGCTTATTACAATTTCATCGAATTACAGTAATACTACCTGACTAATTTAATTTCGTTTACTTTGTGGCTAATTTACATATTCAATTTAATAACCGAATGAACCTTAATTAATTGATAGTGGACTTCCTTTTGTAAAGGGAGTGAATAATTATCGTATTATATAATATGTCTGTTGTTAGTTATATAATTTAAAACTATTGACGACGCTGTTAATTAATTACATTTATTAATCGTACCTTACCGTTACATTGTTTTAAGAAATATATCTACTTATTACTTCTGAGTATTTTTTTAACTGAGAAATTACTTAAAATTTCATCGCCCATTACGTTTTTACGTTATTACGTTAAATTCCACATTACATATTAATAAGTACAAGGATTAATATAAATATGAAATGCAGACCTCTAAGATTGTTGAGACTTGAGACGCAGATGTTCATACTTGGTATTTCACTTATCCGATGCATTCTATTAGGTAAACGTCACTATACTCGTAACGGTGACAAGACCAGACGAGACATGAAAGCATGTAATACGTTTATCCTTCTTTTATGTATGTAGGTATACCGATAATGGTAGGTACATGATTGAATCATTCCGAGAAAAACACTCAACTATTGAACAAGTACACCGAATTACAAATATTATAGAAAAATCCCTAGAGCAAAAGAAAGTATGTTCAGCTATATTTCTTGATGTGGCCCAAGCCTTTGACAAGGTATGGCATGAAGGTCTGATATATAAGATAAAAAGAATGCTGCCGACACAATTTGCAGAAATATTAGAATCTTACGTCACAAACAGAGTATTTAGAATAAGGTATGAAGACGCATATTCCCAACTGAAGGAAATTAAAGCAGGAGTACCACAAGGAAGTGTACTAGGTCCGGTCCTATACCTATTGTACACAAGTGATATTCCGCAAATGGAAAACAACAGCATAGCAACCTTTGCTGATGACACGGCCTTAATGGCTGTAGGCAATACGCACAGTGAAGCGATTGAAAAAGTTCAAGACGCTGTTACACAGATAAGTAGCTGGACTAAAAAATGGAGGATTAAACTTAATGAATCCAAATCCATCCATATAGATTTTACCAACAAGAAAGAACAATATTTTCCCGTTTACATAGAAGAAAAACAAATACCATATGGAAATACAGCAAAGTATCTTGGCATGACGCTCGACACAAAGTTACGCTGGAAAGCTCATGTTAAGAAAAAAAGAGAAGAACTGGAAATACGATATAAGAATATGTATTGGCTGCTTGGAAAACATTCAAAGCTATCAATACGTAATAAACTTATGTTGTATAAACAGGTCCTAATGCCAGTATGGACCTATGGTGCACAGCTGTGGGGCTGCACTAAAAAAAGTAATGTACAGATAATCCAAAGATTTCAAAACAAAGTATTAAGGGAAGCAGTAAATGCTCCCTGGTACATAAGGAACGATGATCTCCACCGGGACCTTAACATGGAGTGCGTTGTTAAAATTATTAAAAAATATGCAGAAGCTCACCATCATAGACTTCATCATCATGTGAATGTCGAGGCTATCCAGCTTCTCGACCACACGGATCTAGTGAGAAGACTTAAAAGAACAAAACCATTTGAGTTAGTGTAGTGCAAGTGTTATAGTGTACTAGATAGTGCAATGTAGTGTTAGTGCTACCGGTAAAGACACATGAACAAAGTGACTTCCCCTTAAATAGAGACAATAAGAAAAGTGTTAATGGACATATTCTTATATAAATTTAGTGTATCAGTTTAAGTTAAATGAATATTACTTATTAGTCTTGCAGGCTAGATCGTAATATAAGTGTGGACAAATACGTGTCCTACAAAGGAAAAAAAAAAAAAAAAAAAAAAAAAATGATTGAATCGTCCATTGCACTCACTCCAAAGCATTGCACCTTACTTCTTTCAAACGAATTTTCCTAATGCACTCTCCGTTTAAAACGAATAAATAAAACATGACTTCTAAAACTCATGTCTAGGATATCGTGGCCGCATTAACAAAACTGACAAACGGTGGAGCTCTAACGTTTTGACCGTCGACGTAGCCTTTGCGGCAAATATTCAGTACTAATGCACTTTTCGAGTGCCACGAATAAATAAAACACTAATGCATATCTCTGGAAGCTGGCGTTTTGAGCTGCACGGGAAAATTCACGAAACTCACTGCACATTCGGACTGGCATGTTTAAATTTTCAGTATTATCGATTTGGTCACTCACCGATCTTTGTTGAGGTAGATTTTCACTTTCTATTATTCAGTTTAAGTAATTTGCTACCAGTCACGATTGAACGTTGAGACAAAATAATTTTGATAATATTGAATCAGTTAAAAGGATTAAGTACTTCCTAAAGATAAAGCTTTTAATAATTACTGATACTTACGATACACCATAATGTCTCAATTTTTGTTGCAATGATCATTGCTATAATATGTATAGCTATGAATGGCCATTAATATAGAAAAGCTCATAACATTTATGAAATATAAGAAGCTACTAAAATTAGCTGCCAAAATGTCCGCTTCCATTTCAAAAGAAACCATAAAATTTAACAAAGTACTGAATACTTTACCAACTAGAGATAACTCGACAAACTGCGCGCTTCTGGAGCATCCTAGAAAATATTGGTCTACAAGTTTTATACTGAGCATATTTTGGCAAAACTTGCCTAAATAACGGCGCACTGGCTCAATATTTCACGGCATGCTCCTGTATTATGCCCCTCATGTGTAAATAAATAATACATGAAGTAACTGCTCTAATATTATTCGAACGAAATGAAACCATTCCGCGGTGCATTTATGAAAAGTGCCTGGTAATACCTGCTCGAGTTTCGGGGTTCAAGAATAAAACAAATGAGTAGTAGGTACCTTTTATACAGGCAAAGATACCTAGCCTGATGATGCTTAATGGCAGACATTTTTTTACCTCCGATGATTTTGATGCGATTTTTTTTATTGATGTTTTCGATATGATTTTTAGCTTATACAATATATTGATGAAAATAAATCTGTGAAGTTTTTAAAATTTGTAGTTATTATACCGGCTACATCATAATTATACCATCTCACTTCTTGTGGTGAAGTTATTGTTTTTCAATTTGAAAAGTGAATGATAGAGATTCTTACAAACAAGGCGTCCTGCATAATATTTGCTAATAAAAATACTTTTCAAATTGATTCAGCTATTAAAACTTTTTATTATCCCGCTTAAAAACAAAGGCAAAACAGGCCATGTTACGTGTGCATTTATTAAATAACCACAATTATTTCAACGGCAATAAACCATATCAAGTGTATTGTTTCTACCAAGTGTATTTAGAATTTAAATTAGAAATTTTATTGCAACGGCAAACTCATTACTCACAATAATTGCCAAGAGATACATAATAAAGCTTTATTAATGTAGGTATAATGCCTTTTGTTACGTACGCTTATAATACTTTGGTAAAATATTTACAACACAATTTATAAAATATTGTTATTTAACAACACCATTACGAGCGTTTCTACGAAAAATAAACATTAACGCGTTACTTGTAAACTTTTCCAATTCTCCCCCCAATTTTCCTTTTCCTCGCCTTACTAAAGTCACAAGGTTGGAAAATTCGATTTTGATGCGTTCCATCAAAAAGTCATTTCCTCGAAAACAAAAGCCACCGAGAAAATTTCTAATTCGATCCAATCTAAATCCAATTACTTCTAACCGAGGGTTAGCCACACGAAGAAAGTCCGATACTGATCTATAAGCCGAAAATTTGTAAAGTAAATGTTTCTATACGGTTTCTATATACAAGCAGGTACACTCAAATCGTCAGGATTTCTCGAAACCGATTCATCGTCACATGAACAGCTGTCACCGTGTTCTTATTACGGTGTGTTATCGGTTTATTATTAACGGTTTTTAAAAAAATATTACGCCTCTATTCTATTAGTACAACAATATTTGGTATAGGAATAATATAGGGTTGCTTGAGCAATCTCTCCATAAAATTACCTTATGGTGAAAATGAATTTGGCCACTCCGTTTTATTCGCCTACAACAATGACATTATGGAGCCAAATCCTCGCCAGGCCAATTAGATTTATTAAGGTCTGTGGTGTAAGAGAGACAGTAAAAGTCGACTTTTACGGCGTAACTTTTTCGCAGAGACTATTATTTACTTACGATTCATAAAGGTTTTATTGATTACTACCTCACAATTTAACCGAACTACTGACAGGGTGGTGTATTTTATACAGAAGTTTTAAGAACTATGGTGTTCAATCTATCTTAGAATCGAAGAAAATCCACTATCCCCTTCTCATGATGTATCATTCTGACCAGTGAAATAGACAATAACGGTGCGTCACGTCTATCTTATGACAGAGGTCTTTATAATCAAGGAAGTCTTGAATATATTTCACCATGTTGCTTCAGTACGGATTGCTGGAGTTAGTGGCCAACCTGAGTTGTCATCACTGGCAACACACACTGCTCGAACACCTTCAACTTCAGACACTGAGGTAGTGTTTATGACGACAAGATATGACGCAGTTTCCTGAACGCAATCCATTTGAGTTGGATTCTACGGGTGACTTCTTTCTCGAAGTTGGACTTACCCATTGGGATCACTTCTCTCGAGAGCAACGCCTGTAGTTGTTTGACTCGGTCGATCGTAAACGTGATCGACTCAAGACTTTAGCTCAGCGAGCTGTAATCAAAGATATTTGTATTTTTATTCGAACGATATCTTACCGTTTAATGTAAGTCTTGTGTATCCAGTGCTTTCAGTAACCACAAACGATATTCAGTGAGCGAGAAACGAGCGTGCAATTATTCCCCCGGTAGCTATGCAAACATTTTGTGTCGAACGTAAATTTGAGTACGCGAAGCCTTAATTACTCTTAGACGGTAAGTAAATTACACGTTGTACTCGTTTCTCCGATGTAATTGCGTTTATTTCAACTGATTTATAAGCTCCTGATGGCGACTTGCTGTCCGGTGAGATAGCGATTGATCAATAAAACCGAAATAGTATCTAAATTGAATTCAAATTAAATTGATGTGGGGTCTCTGTATCATTGATTTTTTTAAACTTCTTTTTATAATATGATAGCTTAAATAACAGTTAAACTGTTTGTACGTGGAGTAGTTTCAAGTAAACCTAAGGAATTTTATTGCAATTTTTCATTATTTACTTTTCGCTAGCATACAAAATATATTTATGACCAAAAAATATAAGATTGACACAATTAAGTATTATACTTGGTTATCCAGTGGCTAGTGTTAGATTTGACCTGTGTGGCGGTTGGCATGATCACAACTACGCAACATACCGCAAAGTAGAGTCAAAGTAAGAAAATTTTTCGTCATATAAATGTCAACTGAAAATCAAACATTTTTATGCTAAGTCACCAATACTGTGAATTCTGAATGAAGCTTTGCTTTCAAAGCCTTAAAAAGGATGTAAACACTTTAAATACCAACTTTGTCTAAGTCGAAGTTTCAATCTGAGTACCTAAAGCTAAGCTAAGTACGCTTTATAGATCTGGCCCTTATTTCTGTAGTCACCAGGTCAAACTAACACAAATCGGGAAATAAAATAACTCTAATAAATGGTAACATGTAAGGTACGAACAAAGACAAATGTTTTCTTAAACAGCTGTCATAAAAAGATGTGCCACCTCCGGATTACGTGGGTGGTACATACTACATACGTCTTTACCGTTGCAGCAACATTAGGCAAATTACACGGTAAAGTTAATGCATATGCAGATTCTGTCCTTTGAAACATAATGAAACAAATGGAACAAAAAATCTTAAAATGTATCCTGCAAGAACTTTATAATGTATAGGCAAGAAACATCAAACTTTAACTTCCGATAGATCTTTTTAATTTGTGTAGCAGTTTTAGCATATTTTTTTTTCACTATTTTCATATTGTTCATGCGTGTACGCATACATCTAACATTTACTTTGGCTTAAAAGGTAGCTATTTCTAAGTAAACTATTTCTATACTAGGTATAAGACTTAAATTATAAGATCTATATCTAATTAAAAATTTGTAGGAACACTAAGCCACTTAATACTTATAAAACACAGCAAACTCAAAAGAAACAAATGATAAGTTGAAGTTCTCAAATTAATCTAAAAAACGTTCACTTCATTTTGTTAGTTCAAACCCGAAACGGATATTTAACTAACCGTTAAAATAACAATGGTAATTAATATTTCATTCACTTGCATAATTAATATAAATGCACCCTAGTCTCAATGTACCTAATTCTAAAAACAGTTACAAGTGATTTATGAATGTTATCGGTGGCCTGCCCTCAGTTTTTTTAAAACGATAAGCGAAGTAATAGAGGAAGCAGTAAGTGATTTATAGTTCGGGTCAGTTAATTTTTCAATGGACCTCTGTTTATACCAACATAAGTAAAGATAAACGTCTCACAAGCCACTCAAATCGTCGGTAAATTTATTTTTATTGTCATCCAACAAAAGAGGTTTCTGTGACCGTTTGATAAATAACTTTATCTCATGTTTACAATTTAATAAACCAAAGACTCGTAAAGAACATCTTATCTGCTGAGCTCAAGTTACATTCGTGTGTGTGCGTAATAATGTATGAAGTAATAACGCGATTAATAACACATTGATAAGATTCATTGTATCCAAATGTATTCGTGAATATTATGTTACTTAATTTTATTTATTAAACACATCGGATAACATTTCAAACATATTCAAGGTTCAAATTTTGGTCATAATAATTATACAGAAATCTTTTCATTTGAAATGATAAAAATTCCCGTAATTTCGATGGTAGAACATTTTAGACAAATTTTAAATGAGTTTTAATTTGTACACAATCAAGTACACTCTTTTTGTCGTAATAAGTATCTAATTTAAAATTATGGCAAGCATAATATAAAAAAAAATGTTAAATGCTAAAACTAATTTCTGTTTACTATATACGAAGAAATACAGAAACAATGTTGCAAACTTCCTTCTATAAATTTGTGTGTTTTGGTTGCAATAGTTAACAAGCTATTTCTCCACGTTACTCCCATGGTCACATGACCCAACTGTTTATCACGACAGTTATTTTAACATATTACGTAAAATTGTAAAAACGTGAAGAATATCATGCATTTGGTACTTTCGGTTCACTCACGTTCAGTTTAAAGTCGATGAAAAGATCGCATTTGCATTGAAAAAGATATTGGGCTCCGTTCTTCAGTCGCACCATAAAACTTCCTCGAGAACGCCTCCGATGACGCACCGACAGCTTTACGATCCTTACAGAATTTGGGGGTGATATCATGCAACTGTTCGATAAAATATCGCTCAATTTTTAATTGAATAAAATCATTATTTACGGGTAGTTGTATGAATTTACTTGTTAGGACAAATGGTTTAAATCTTTGTGGGTACAGTTGGAAGCAAATCTGCTGTTATAGGAATTATATAACTGATACTATGATTGATTGATCATCAGAAGAATAAACAAAATACAAAAAAAAAACAAGTGTGCGGTTCACGCGCAGTACAAGTGGATCTTTCTGTAAACTTAAAAAAAAAATTTTTGAAGTTTTTTACATAGATTCTTTTCATCAATTTTACAATGACAACAATGTTGAAGAAGTTTTCTATGAGCTATATTAATCGGATTCGTTACAGCAAACTATGCAACTAAGTTATGAAACGTTTTAAGAACAATATGATACCTATTCGTATATCTATTAAATTATACTTAATTCTGGTAAAACTGAGATTGAACGTTTCAGTTATGTATATCAAAAAACATTTGGTTCCACTACAATACGTTCGATATACTTAATATCGCATGTATTTGAAAATATCCTCCCGCTATCGATGAGTGTTCGGAGCACACTGCACAGCCCTGTACACTGCACAGGGTAGCGAACACATGGCGTCGCGACTGCAACTGATAACCCGAGTAATCTTACACGCATGTGTGTCGACCCTAATTAAATGGATCATTCACCGTGGCCACTAATTTAAATATATTCAAAATGACGCTACCAGGAAATTCTTCCAGGAATTCCAGAAAATTTTCTGCTCTTTGCTCTTAAGAACCAATGAGTTATAGGTACAAGATTTCACGATATGTGATATGTCTTTCATTGAAATATTTAGCATTGCTTATTTTGCATTGTAAAACTAGCCACTTCACATCACTTTAAATTAATTAAAATAAATATCTGCTATATCAGCACAGCAAATATCTACCCCGAATCGAAACTAGGACAAGTTGTCGAAAGTGGGAAAGACAAGCTATAGTAAAAACAAGGTAAATGTTAGAATACTTCATGTTCATATTATTGGAAGCAAAGCAACTCGCTTCGTAACGATGTACATTGTACAACTCAAAGCAATATCAAACAATATAAATAACAATTACTCTACAAACGAACGCTTTGCAATATTGGTACAACAAGAGACGTTTCAATACTAAATACATTTCCCTGTGCTAGTCGAATCACCATGGGCGATAACTAATATCGATGGCAGCCATTAACTACCACAGATATTTGCGGGAATGCCCATAAATTTCAATCTCATCCGCCTACAACAGCACCGGCATTCTCCTATAATAGCTGGAGCTTCACACAGCTCAGATATCTTGCTATATTGCATATAAGTTGTTGTAAGGAGCTGAATAGAAGCTAAATAATAGTTAAGTGAAGATATATGCTGTAAAAAATTCCATCAAAAAAAATAAAGGTAACTGAATTATGATTGCAGAAAAAAAGTTGCGCATTTGGTGGCTAAGCTTCATCATTATTGTTCAGACATTATCATTGATTCATTTGTATCATTCAATAAACAACTTTGCTAATACAAAATGATACTATTTTTACTTACTGTTAAAACTAGCTGAACCCATAGACAGACCTTATAGACATGACTGCATTAGCCATGACATACGCATCCATTTTAAGTTTAAAACTCTAAGTAAACGCCTCCATCTAAGTGAACATGTGGGCGAATGCTCGCATGAATCACTAAGTGATTCTCCAAATAAGAGTCCCCACATTTGTCAACGACCAACTGAGGCATGGTTTGGTATAAGTACTAGTGATTGAGATGTTTGTACGTATATAAGAAGTCTGCATTTTTGCATTGAAATTCGATGACCTTTTTGGATTATTCTAAATACAAAAGAATATCTACTGTTCCGGCTATTACATCCAGTCCCACAATACCCAGTATCCTAAAACGTCTAGTATCAAAATTCCAATCCAACAATATCAACTCACATCATATAGGTATCATTGATAGCTGCTATTTATCATATTTATAATACAGTAGAACCTCTATAAGTCGAAAATCAAGGGAGACGCCAAAAAATTCGAGTTATAGAGTTTTCGAATTATAGAAAATTTCGACTTAAGCGGATTTTGATTCGACATACAGAGGTTGAGATTCATTCTTATAAATTTTGAGTTAGAGAGGTAAAATAAATAAAAATTCAAGTTGGAGAGTTGACAGTGTTGACACACATATTTTTATTTATTACAAATCGACAAACGACTTGCTTCGCTAAAGTTCAAATGAAATAAAAAATTATACAATTAAACATCTGACACCAAGCAAGCAAACACGTGTTAACGTGAGTTAAAAGTTCGTGGTAATTCTATTCATTGTATACTCCTAAATTGCTTTCTAACAAACAATGGTGTACTTACGCTGTCGGCGAATTCTTAAAGTCGGTAACTTATTTTTCTTCGAACTATAGAGGTAATAACTCCCAAATAATCGAGTTTTAAAGGTTGTAAAATAAAACATTGCTATGTTCGAGATACAGAGGTAAAATTTAATTTTTCGAGTTATGGAGGTAAAATATGTACCAAAATGGCTTGGAGGGACTCACTGATTATTTCGACTAATGGAGGGTTGAGATTTCGAGTAGTGGAGGTTTTGGTGTTTGAAGGGAAGGGAACAAAACATTTTTTCGAGATTTGGAGGTTTTCAACTTATCGAGGTTCGACTTAACGAGGTTCTACTGTATTTTGTCTAACCCTACGTAAAGTGGCGTAAGTCTTAAAATTGATTGTTATTATTATTTCTGCTACGATAAATATTTACTCTTGTTCTAGAAATCTAGATCTAAAGGCTAAAACTTAGGTTAGACAGCTAAGTATTAGTATGAGACATTAAAGGGTATGAGGAGTCCCCGTATTATGTGAAAAAACTAAAGAAAACACATTGCACAATTGTGTGAGCGTCGCGTGTGAAAGTTAAACCCAAATCAGTACTGATACCGACAGCATTACTTGGCCTTAAAAGCTAGACAGGTCATAAATCGCGTATCCCATTTAGTGGTCACTGGTAGATAGAGTTAGGACGACAGTAATAAATTACGAGTGAAAGCTAACTGATAACAGTGATAACGTTGGTTCATTTCTTTTTTCATTTAAATACTTTTTATAGTGTGCGAAGGCGAAGAAGCACCTTGCAAATGCGAATGTTGTAGCTGATGAAATTATAAGATTTGAAGTTACAAAAGCGTTAGATCGATAATCACATACAAATTATTTATGAATCTCTAGATGTAATGTAGCAGTTCCACTTTATTCCACTATGCTGGTCCTTTGTGATGGTAGTAAATGTGTAAGCATTTGCTCAATTTCATCACCCCTTCAAAGCTAATAATAGTTCTTGAACCCCAAAAGGTCCAAATATTTTATGTGACATGAAATTTTGGCGTCTACGTTCACCTGTCTAACGATCACTACCTACATCTCTAGGGTACATGATATCAGAATTCAGAACCATCATTGTTAGGACATAAAATGTTTACACTTTCATTTGAACGCACAAAAATAATCATTTTCTTCGTGTAGGCAACACCAAACAAAAACCCATTACGCCGGTGATAGTGCAAGTTCATCGCAGCAGGTATTGTTCAGTGTTGCCAGAACAAAGCGTGGGGTTGCCGTCTCATCTGCGGACCTATTACGGCCCATTGTTAAAGAAGCATGTAGAAAATTAAAAGGATGCATTGTTTGCGTTCATACGCTATGCATATCAGAGTTTCTTCCTGGTTTTGGATCCAGTCGTGGAACAACGTGGATTTCAACCTTATTTCAGTTGACTTAGTGTTGAATTTTACATAGACGGCATATTTATCACTGATCATTGATGAGGGATGATAATGCATTGTAACATTTAAATCGAATCTTAGATGATAAGTTATGATGGCTCTATAATGTAATGCTCATCAAAATTAATAGCTAGGAGTTTGTTCGGGCGATTTCAACCAATCACATCTATAACAACCCTCAAACAGGATTAATTAGGTATAAATTTATGCTTGAAAATTGACTGGATGTACCTATTTATTATTAAAAACGTCTTAAATAATTCCTTTTTACTACCCTATAACCAGATTGGTATTGATCCTATCTGTCTACAGACATAAGTATAATATTATATCTGTGTATGCTGATTAGGTATGTCTGAATTAGGAGTGCCGAGTCCAATTCCTAGCTCTTTCGATAATTAATCTATACTAATATTATAAAGCTGAAGATTTTGTTTGGTTGAACGCGCTAATCTCAGGAACTTCTGGTTCGAATTGAAAACTAGTGAAACATAAATTATCTCTTTTATGAAAATTAGAGCCTCTACTAATGTGGCCAAGTGGCACATAATCATGTCATATCATATCATTCCCAGTTAAATAGTTTGTAGAGTTTTAAGAGAAGCAATCGGTTTCTCTTCCCATTTTTTCGTCACAGCGCCGCGGCCGTTCTGCGATTTATAAACTGGGTAAAAGTTGCAACCTCACATAATTTCCTGTAGGCCCAGCTTCAAGTGGCCTCCCTTGGGGTAAAAGTTAAATTGCCCCGTTCTTTTTTCGCTATCTTTCCACTGCACTCACTTTTTCCTATTTAAACTTTTCCATTTTATTCTACAAGCTGGACTTGCGTCCAACTTCCCGCTGGTGCATGATGAAAATACTATTATGAAATAGTTAGTGGTTCAGCTTTGAGAGCGGAAAATTAATTAAATTTACAAAGTTCATGGAATAAAAAGTTTGAAGTTTCTGAAATAATGTACTGTAGAATATTACTTACTTAGTATTAAATTAGGTATACGCTCCTTAATATCTATGTAGTGCCTATCTACACTACAACACTAGTAAAGATTCATGATTCCATTATCCATTATGCTTTATTTCCTGCAAACCAATCGATGGACACCTTGATGGCCTAATCTTTGCCATATTTTCTTATTTTTCCCTACATAAAATATTTATGTATTGAAATGTCGGTATATCTATTACTCAGCGTATTAGCGTATTCATACTCAGATAATAAAATTTCTAAATAATTGGTATATTAATATATTATAATATAAACTTTTTCAATCGTTCATAATTTTAAAATCCAACATATAGCGTTATTGAGTTATTATTATTAACATAACTACATGCAGGAAAACGGGAGTCGAGTCAGCTACTGCCATCCTAAATATTATTTTCACTGCATAACACCGTAATGGCTATTTATTATGCCGTCTTGTTACAATCTGCGCTCGCTCACCCACGTGAAGAGCTCTCGAAACTCAATTCGAGCTGAACAGTCGCCAATCGAACACATTACCTGGACACAGCAATTAAAGCTCAAGTGAATCCGCACCGTTAATCTCTTTCAGACACTAGTACTCGTAAGTGACGTAGAGTACCTTTAAACAGAGATTTAGGAGCTATTTAGCAGACAGTTTTGTAATTCAAAAAGCACTGATGTTAAAAGGCGAAGTCCAAATCGAATTTGTGTTGGATAGGATTTCATGTAGGTACAAAAACTCAGAAATATTTTCCTAATTCCCATTAAGAACCTATTAAGTTAACATTATCATGTTATAACAAGGGTACCCGGTTGTCTGGTCTAATGTCAATATAATTAATTGATTATTTAAAAATTAAATACAAATTTTAAATCATAAAACAATGTTATGTTTAAGTCAAGAAATATTCGTGTCCTTATTCCATTTTGCGTTACTCATAAATTATAATAACTTTATTAATCTTTTCATCGGCCGTAAACATTGAGAATATTAATTAAGTGATTATCAAATACAAGTTAGGTATAAACAGCTTTTAATTATTTATTACGGCGCCAACTTAATCTTATTTATTAAACGGATATGAATTGAATTTAATGTTGAATAATTCATTACAGGGCATTACAAGATCTAGATTTAGAACAGAAGATATACAAAGTGTTTTAACACTGAATTATTTCTGAGCAGTTGAATGAATTTTACTAAATAATTAGTATAATGGCTTGCTATATATTGCATATCTTAAGAAAATTGAGAATTAGATATTTTATTCTACTAATCCAACTAGTCCTACCTAATATTAAAAAAGGTTTTATGGGTTTTTGTTACTCTTTCACGTTTTTCAACTTTTGAATGGTTTTTAAAGAAATTCAGCTCACAGGTAGTTAATGATCTAAACTGGAATAAGACATGGGACACTTATTATCTTGGAAAACGTAGGCAAAGCCGCGGACCGAGCGCTATTATAGTATTCAATAGAATTATTTTATTTTACCGTCATGTAAACTCTGTGTCTATTCCACTCTACGCTTGCCTTTATAGTTCATCTTAACTCTCCTATGTTTATTTATTTAACAGTTGCAATACATCTCTAGTACCCTCTAAGCTACGCGTAGCAATTGTGCCTATGAAGTGCTATCGACAAAAATGTGCTTTTACATTTTGTTATGTTGACATGGATAAAATTAGAAATCATTTCGAAGTCAAAACATGTCCATTAGAAAATCAATTTAAAAATTTAAAACATGACTAAGCTTTTAAAATCGTTTATAAACAGAAATATAATTTTGCTAGACACTAAATAAATAATTACATCAATGTTAACCATAACTCATTTTATTAAGTATAACTGTTATAAAGGTCTTGTAATAAAGTAAACATCATTATTATTAACATTGTGACCAGAATTTTAACAGGTCTTATTAGTATAGCACTAGTGTGCTGACATCATGGTGAAAAAAGTGTTAAAACATTATCCGCTTTTTCGAATAGCTGCCATTACTGGGATCGGATCTCCGTCTCAAAGTGAGATGGATGGGGTTAAGTTTAGGTTTATTTGCGGCTTTCCCCAGTAAATGTTACAGATTTTTACAGTGCGTTGAAAGTTATTTTACCTCTGACACCTGTCACTGTACCTTCCCACTAGATTGGCATTACCTGCTGTAAATATTCTTGGATTTTTCTTTTGTGTTAATAATTTTTAATTTCTATCATGCCAAAAAGGATACAAAGTAGTGGTAGAAAAAATGTTCTATCAGCGCGTAATTTTTGTAAAAAGGAATAAGCTGAATAAGTCCCTCTAATCCCATATAAGGAATGTTCGTTGAATAATTACTTTTTAACAAAAAATAAAACCAACGAAAAAAAGACTAAAAAGCAAAAAATAAAATAAACCATTTAGTAGCATAAATTAAGATCCGAAAGTAACAGTAAATAAATAATTTTGAGACCGTGCCAAACAAACAACCAAAATTAATTACATAAAATTCATAATATTATGAGGCCAGCGGCATGCGATGCACACGGCAGCAGCAGCGCGGCGCACATCTTTTCGCCGTTTGTTTTTTCATTGGTTTGGGACCGCCTCAAAATTATTTATTTACTGTTAATTTCGGATCTTAATTTATAATACAAAATGGTTTATTTTTTGTTAAAAAGTAATTATTTTTAATTTTTAGTTGATATAATACTTATAATTAATAATAAATTATTGATTTTATGAATTATAGATTCAGTTACCAGGTAAAAATGTAGTAGATGAAATATCAATCATCCCCTATTTTCGTACCTATAGGGGTAAAATTTTGTTTCGAAATTTAAACAAGAGTAACCTTAAAGTATACACTATTCAATAAAAAAAGAATCATCGAAATCGGATCATCCAGTACAAAGTTATTGGGGTTAACATGTAAAAATTCCGGGTAAAAAACGGGTGAATAATCAATCATTCCCTATTTTCGTACCTTTAGGGTGGGAATAAAATTTTCAAAAAAATATGGGACCAATTTCAGGACATACCCTATCCAATAAAAAAAGAATCATCCAAATCGGACCACCCTGTGCCGATTTCTGCGTGATCATACATAAAAAAAAAAAAAAAATACGTGTCGAATTGAGAACCTCCTCCTTTTTTTTTCGTCGGTTAAAAATAGTGTTACCTGTTATTATTTTTTCCTCGTAGTAGTGTCCAACTAAAATTATGTATACGGTATTAGTATTAGTTTAATTAAACTATGATATACGTTGTATACGGTTACGGTTTATTAAAAAATAGCTCGTCATGGTTTTGTATCGACATAAAATTCAGTTGACCATAGAATTGAATTGAATTTTGTATCGATACAAAAACATGCCGACCATTGATGAACGAACTTATTTATTTATTAATTTAGTTAAGCATTTCTTTTGTCTTGCTTTTAATATAACAGTGTTCACGGATAATTCTTATTTCAGGTATATCTGAAAAAACTGTCAGCACCAAGGAAGGCAAAGTTGCTGCTTCTACATCCCAAAAAAATATTTTCACTTCGAAAAAACGAAATCAACAAAAGAAGATAACGTTAGGAGATTATGATCTATACGCAATCAGAAATAAAATACATGAAATGTACACAGTCAGAAAAGAGATTCCAACTTTAGGAAAGCTAAGTATTAGCTGAATTAAAAGTTGACATCCACTTTAACATGAAATATTTCATGTAAGGGAATCGTACAAACTAAATATGACAACACACAGCTAAGGTTAGCCAACTTAATAGCCAGAGGTAAAATAACTTTGAACGGACTGTACACAGTCATATTGAAGGATACTGGATAACATGAGCACTTCCTAGTTTCCTCGCAATGTGGTAAACATTGCAACAAACGAGTTTCATCAAATCATAAAATTTTTTTTATAATATTTTGAAGATTTGGAGATGCAGGCTGGATGGATGCAGGATTGCAAATTGCAACCTAGATTAAGTAGGTACTGCTATCATTGATTTTTGAACACCATAAATTATGTACGGCTAAATCAATTCGATATTTTTTTTAAAGTATCTTGTGTCGAGGATTATTCAGATTTATTAAAAAAATGCCTCAACACATCAAATCTCTCTTATGCCTTCGAGGTGTAATCTTGTATGTAAAACGAACAATTACTCTTACTCAAAACAAAGATGAGTAGTCCTTGCTCGAGGTTCAAAACGGACACCGGAGGCGGGTCTCATAAATATTTCGAGGGAGAAATAAAATTTAAAATAACACTCATAACTTAACCCCACAGACCCCATTCACGTAACATTGCATACGTTTTGGACACTTTGGATATCAACCGTCAATACTTGAACCTTTTGCTCTACGACATAGGAGCGAGATATCAGTGTCACGTCACGGTTCAAAGCAAATTTCAACAAAATTTGTTCGCCTTGTGCCTCAGGAAATAAGAGTTAAAATTAAAATAACCTAGCCGTGCGCAAGCTTAACCCTACATGTAGCTTCTGCATACGAAAGAAGGATCATTTGCAACTGTAACCAGCTACGTGCAAAAAAGGTGCTCTAGATTCCCCTCTCGAGACCATTTTGAAGATCCTATTTTAAGCGCAAATTTAAATTTCCTTTGGTTGTAGGTACATTCTTGACGTGAAACATACTCGTACTAAGATTAGTTCAATATCTTAGCTTACCAACAAAATACAACACTTATATTGATGAAATAAAATTCCTAGTTGGTATACTGTATAACAACTAGGAATAAATAAATATAATACTTAATAATTTATAATGGTGACGACAAAATATTGTCGCAGCGGCGTTTCGCCGCACCGTAGTGTGCGCCTGGGCTAAGGTATTCGAGTTCACAATAATTAAACTTAAGAACTATACAAACTTGCTTTAAAATATCGCCGCTTTGTATCGAGTGGCACCGCAATTTGTAAGCGTACCTTCAGTCAAAATTCACCGGTTGCCATGGCAACCCCCTTGCGGCTAGTCGACGTTCCGGATTGTTTTGAAAATCTCCCTGTTTGTTGTTTAATCCGTTTTAAAACAATAAAAACCTCAATACCTACCGGCCATTTCACCGGATAACCACTTTTTATCGTGGTTGCTAAAAAATTTACCAGGTTATTTCAACTCAGCTATATTTTTAAAAGCTTGTTATATTTTTCATAAGTCATTTGACATAGGAGTGTTAAGGCATGAACGTTGAGATCTTATCACAAGTATTTAAAGTAGACACTGGCCAAAGATCTTTATAATTTCACAGTTATTTAAAAAGGTATAATAATGATAGCTTTTTTGATGGCGGCGGGTTTTTTTTTAATTGTTGGAGAATCTCCCCATACACGTAGTGATTATTCTGTTAATGAATAGCTCCATAAGGGCTAAGCCTAGTAAATATCGTAGGTACTATAAAAAAAAAACTTCAAAACACATACCAACATTTAAAATCGATCACTACCTACCCATTACAAGCCCATTACAACCACTTAAATACTAATATATTCAACAAGATCAACTTGAAAATTAAGCTATTTCTGCGCTATTAACGTCAATTTATTCGCGAAAGCTTTTAATCTATAGAAGCCTAACCGGAGTCCTGGTGATACCAGAAACATTAAGTTGGAGTAGGAACTGGGGTTCGTAATTGCTCGTTAAAGTTCATGGACCGTGAAGCCGCAGCATGAGACGAGGGCACACGAGGGGAGACTTGTCTAATGTAGCCTTCACACTCGTGTAGGTTTGATGAGGGAATACTGACAGTGTGTTAAAATTTTTGCGGTTTTACTCTCATTTCAAACGAACCGTGCCTTACCTTACGTTTGCATTTTTGACTTAATTTTATTTTTCTTGCAGCTAACGAGAACATGAATGAATAGATTCGCTGATTAAAATTTCACTATCCAGACCCAAATTATCTATGTATAAATTGAACTGAAGAGAAGAAAATAGTACATCGGTAGATACATGAAGATATTTTTATCTTACAATTTCACGCTTATTCTTCATATCACTGTGTAAAAGATTTAGCTATCATAGCATCTTTAAATACTTTTGTATTTGTTTTTAATATTTTTTTAGTTCATAATATAACCTTACGTCCGAAAACACGGAATTATTTTCTGGAATTATTGATAGTTACATTATCCAGTGGATTATCCACTGTCAGTTAAATTAGCCGTCACACTGTGCCGTGACATTTCAAGTACCAGGCTACCAGGATAACAGACATATTCGAGTTGAGTAGGAACTGGGGTCGGTAATTGCTCATTAAAGTTCATGGACCGTGGAACCGCGTTATGAGGTATGAGGGCAAGTCCAAGTGCGACCAGCCTATTGCACCAAAATATCCTTTGATATTTGTGTAATGATAATGATGTATGGCCACTTTTTGGTTTTGATGCTCAAAAACCCAAACGATACTTAATACGACGACGAAGAAAAATTTATTGTTAAAAAGTAGTCTCTTCTAAATTCTAATTTAATACAGATGTGTAAAAAACTTACCAAAATAATAACCGACCTCAAAAAATTTGTCTACGAAAAATGTATTATATATGAATATTATGCTCATTGTTATAAGGTTTATCAGTATTAACACAGATATTTTTCTTTGCCTTCTTTGCTTCATACCTAAACACTTTTAGAACAGAACTCTGGTTTCGAATATTAATAAGTTTTAATTTTGGTTAGTATATTCTAAATAATCTCAAAGGCCTAGTCATTTAATCTAAGCGTTTCGAATATTAATAAGTTTTAATTTTGGTTAGTGTGTTCTAAATCCCATCAAAAACATGAATGTAAAGTAATAGCCAATTTAAAAAAAAAGAATTGAGATCTAAATGGGTGCCAAGTTCTGTGTAGAAAAGCCTAAAATTTTAGTCACAAGAACATGTAATTCAAGCTCCACATTTGACTTGGTTAGTTTTCACGTACCTATCTAGGCTATAATATTATATTTGTATAATTATCTTTGTTAAGTCTGTTAGGTTGATGACCTATGTTACTTTTCTAAAATTTGGTTTGTTGGTTGCTCACTAATGAAAACTAGCCAATTCAAATGTAAAGCTTGAATTACATGTTCTTGTGACTAAAATTTTTGGCTTTTCTACACAGAACTTGGCACCCATTTAGATCTCAATTCTTTTTTTTTAAATTGGCTATTACTTTACATTCATGTTTTTGATGGGATATCATTACTTTTTGTACAGAAATTATTAGTAGGTACTTATTCATAACGTTACTGATTAATTTTGTTACCTTATACATGAACTGTAATAGTGCCCTTCAACTAAATCCGTAGTTAGTGCACCGTGGTCCAAAATACCTATTACTTCATTATTTATAAGTAATGATCTTCTACTATTCATGTCCGCTAAATATTGAAATAATAATTAATACTAAATCCCAGTCTGTTATAATAATAATAAATACGATAGTCGAATATACTCTTATTAGTTATAAGTAGTTTGTGTTCGAGATAACGTGCCATAATATATTTGGAAACAATACTTCGAATCACTTTAAACTGGTATAATTTCGGAAATAATACAAAATTTTGTGGTGTACATGCCATACAAGATAAGAGAAGAATAATTTTTCACACATTAAAAATGAAACAATGCAATACACTGGAAATAACGGCTACCGACGTCTCACTAATCTGTACGTTAATAATACGTACGTACACTGAACATCTTCCCCCCGTTAGAAGCTTCACAAAGTACTAAAAGTGATATGTTTCGATTAAAAAAAATTAAGGGTGGTATTCCACTCCTTATATATATTCCACATAATGACCACCTGTCATCAATTTTGATTGCTGTTCATAAATTTCAGGCGTTATAAGTAAGTGTTCCTAATAGAATCAATTTTTTGAAAAATTATCATAAAATGATAAAATTTTACTACTTTCAGATTTATTCCTTTGTATTCACCCGACTACCTATCTGCATGCCAAATTTTAACTTTCTAGGTCACCTGGAAGTTGGATATAGTTTTGATCTATAGGTCAGTCAGTGTTAAATTTCTCGATTTTTGGACGTTAATATCTAAATAACCGTTTGAGATGTGTTTATGAAATTTGGAAGACGTATGTATTTCGCAAGTTTTAATAAATGAGCCAAATTTGACAGGTTTATGTGGAATAGTTTTTGAGTTATGAGGTGGTCAAAAGTGGCTCCAAATGGTTCGTGTAATATTACACACGGTGCTGCTCGCCAATTCTGTTAGCTAGAAAATTGGCTTACACGCTACCGCGTGTTTAGATAATCTCAAAGGCCTAGTCATTTAATGTAAGCATCTTGTTAAGAGATGAAAGCTTGTTAATGCGAGATAGCAAACATCAACTTTTCTACAGCTCTACGTCAACAATTTATCTTTTATTTTCTTTGATCATAAAATCCACTACTCGATATGTTTAGTGCCATCTCGTATACTTTTTATAGACACTTTATTCTACTAGATAATGAGATAGAAGAGATAGATAGAAAACGTTTTTTTGTCTACTTATTTTTATTTCCTAACGTAACGCCAAGTTTAGATATTGTGCTTACTTTAGCTATTAATTTAAAGGTTCTGAAGAGTTCATCTTTCTATTTCTTCTCTTCAATGATAAAACACCTTCCTCAAACTGTGATAGTATCAAATGAATACCTGCATAAGTGAATTTATAAAATACCCAATTACCCATATGATTACGTTAGTTTATTTTACCGTTAATTGGCTCAGAAACTCCATCCAAAATTCGAAGTTTATACTAAAAACATTGGCCCAGTCCGTATCAGGCCACGCGTAATGTTGAATTCCTCACTAACTATTTAGTTTATCGAACATGGCTGTTATAGTTTTTATTTTAAATTCATAATACACTGTCGGGATTTTTTTATTTCGAACACCTATCATTTTAGCTGACAGTAGCACTTTAAACCCGAATATTTTACAAACGGATCCCTGAATCAAAAAATGTCCTCGCTGACCCATACGTATACAATTTTTTAAAGAACTTTTCAATCATAACCCTAATAAACATTACGAAATAAAAAAATCAATGCGTGCTTGGCAGTAAGTTACCAACTGAGACCAGTCTGAGCTGAGCGTTATAAAGACGCGTATGAGATCGTTGTTTCTCGCTGACGCCGCCACTCGTATCCAAAGACGCACTTCTAAGTTCAAGCCGCGTCCCTGTTACACAAGCGTGTAAAAACTGTAATACGCACGTGCGTATTTACATATCAATAGATCCGTATCATGACCTTATAACATAGAAAAGATAATAGCATAAGGTATTTATTTAGGCGAGCCCCAAATATAAGTAGAGTGTACCTACAAATAAAATGAAAACGGCGTAATTTTTAACTACTTTTTTAAAACCGAAGCTGGTCAGATGTATCTTGACGGATCATAATAGATACGTATATATATAGGTACATACCTAATGTTTTTTCACAACATTTTAATAATTAGATTTTGAGAGATTGACACATCAAAAATATGTCGTAGTTTTCGCTACCGAACTCAAAATTATTTTTTTAAATACGTCTCGGGGAATAAAAGACTTACTAATATCACAGTCTAATATTGAGCGCTTTGACACGAATGCACACTTGACACGCTCTCATTTTCTCATGTAGGAAAATCTTGGGAGTTAGACACTGGGAGTGCATAATGCAACTTAATTAACTATCTTAATACTTAGGGCTGTGTATCAGCGGAGAAAAGGGAGCATTTTCCTGTAAGAGATGACTACTGAATTGCCAGTTGTACCTACATAGTACCCTCCAAAGCAATTAAAACAAATCCCATCAGTCAGCAATCCAATCGGTCGAAGCTGAATTTGCAAATTTGCTGACTATAATATTTCTGACATTCAATTTGGACTATGTAAATTAAGATATCCTCTATAGCTCGTATATTCATAAACTGTAATATGCCAATCAGCCCTGCGAATATACAGGTGCGGGTCTATAAACTTACACAATACTGCCGTTATACGTGTATCCGAATATCCTCTATATCGTACACGTAATAAAGGTCAAAATCTAGTGAAGCCAGTATGTAAATGTGGAACAATAAGTCCAGCAGTGAAATCATAAATGTATGCACATGGTCGGCAGTCAATTGACATGACAGGGACGGCCGCGGCGTGCCCCAATCGTTAGGTTAGCTGCAATGTGCTTAAATTAAACGCTACGAACTTTGTGAAATGTTTATATGAAGAAAAATAACAGATATAGCTTATGAGTTATCAAAGTTGATCATTGACAGCAACAAGATAATAAGTGGTCATCGGCAATCACTGCTCATGCACATGGTAACCTCGATAGTGTCTTAAGAGAGAAGCGTTGCTAAACTAAGAAAGTAGCGGTAGTGTATAACTGATTTTATAAATAGAATTCTGCTTGGTGGTACAAAACGAGGGATGGTACTGAATAATATTGCCTCATCTATTAGTGTCCAGAAAAAAATTAGGTGCACTCCTCAGATTTCATAACAGAACTAATATTGTTTTATAATCGGAGTTGCACTAGGGTATGACAGATGGACCGAGAAGATCCAACATTTCATTGGACATACCTACAGAGTCTAACAATGGCATGCCAGAAAACTGTTAACACTTCTCATCAACGCTACACGATGCTACTCATATTATGTATCGTGAATATCGTGATATTGTGTATACCTACGTCATTAAACATGCGCGTATGGCCATTAGTCCATCGACATTACGTAGAGGGTTCGAGGCTCGTTAGCTTCACGTGCCGAGCACCTACTGTGGCGATTGCTATCTGAAATACGATTAAATTAAATTGCTTTAAAAGAAAATCCATTTCACTGTGACCGGGTACGCACTTAACAAGTTTTATATGAATGTATCCAAGTAAAAAAAAATTGCACCTACCGATTTTAACAAAAACAATGTTATTTTTAAAGCCCTTGTTTATTTTAAGTAAGAATAGTATGAATAGGTATACATGGGCAACTTAGGCATAATATCTATACGTATATAAATAAATTATGAAAAGCTGAAACATTATTAACATAACAGGTTTTTCAAAGTACCTCTTTACATATTTAACGAAAATTTAAATAAAGTAATAATTCGGTACTATGTAGTACTATGTAGTATTTAAATAAAGTAATAATTCGGTACTCTAGTTTAAAGATCAAACGATGAATTCATAGTTTGTGGGATCATAATTTAAAATGATTCTTTTGTATTCGTTATTAACATATCAATAATTAAAAACATTTCGTATTGCTCCCATTTCTACCATTAAGTTTAACATTAAGCATAATAATAGGTACGAATATAGGCTTTTATTTCTACCCTTACAATTCAAACCAGAAATACAATAATTCGAACGCACTACAATAAAATTGTACTTGTTAATTGAACTGCACCAAAAAGTAATTTCCACTCAGCACTGCAATATTCAGCGCACCTAACTTACGAGTACAATGCTGCAGTTTGTACAAATGAAAAACAATTATTATTTAATCTACAATGCGGGCCATATACAAAACGAAAAACTTATACATATTGATAAAGTAATAAGTAATTACGTAGTACTTACTTTTCTTTCTTTCCTAACATTATTCATTACAGACAAAGTAACGTTTTGATACGTGAAGCGCTGAGAAAGCTGAAGTTTGCATAAGAGCAGAACATTCCCGCTTCAATAATGTGGTACTTGACAGCTTCAAGGGCCTAAAGAGTCCTCAACGCAGCAGCTGCTAAAGACTGCAGTACGCTCACCAAACGACGCAATTCAATGAGACTCGCTGATTTAAATCAATGCTTGAAACTTGAAAGTTGAAACACAGACAGTCATTCAAAGATTTTGAAATGAGTGATTTCTAACCAAAAAATAATGCGAACTCAACGTTTTAGTTCGGTTGGTAACGCGTCGTTGAGTTTGTTGAGATGTCTTTGGGCAACTACCATCAGGTGGCTTGTCTATTCGTTTGTGGTTTACGTTGTTAAAATACGTTGATATTCAAAATAGACAGCTACTGTCAATTTCGTTATACCTCGTTTACATTCAGCTCATTTGAGCAGGAAAGTAGGTAGGGAAGTGGGCAGGACGAGTATGTGAACACGATACTTCTCATGCTCCTACCACTGCTACTCGCGCTGCCCGGCGCTCCCCAAAAGAGCGGTTTTTCAGCCAGTGTTGCCAATGCTAAGGCAATTACCGTGTTCTACGGCTTTCAGGCCAAAAAATCACAAAATCTACGGGCTACGGCTGGAACCCTATTGCCGTAGCAAATTCTACGGCTTTTCGCAAATTTTCACAAAGTCAATTTTATTTATTGTTTTGCAAACATTTAACGAATGTTAAACCCTTAAAACAGCGCCACCAGGCTTATATTGATGTTAATATAGGCTAATGAAAAGTATTACTCGTTTTGTGGGCATCAAATTCACAGCCGATGACCTTTTTTTTAGTTCGAGCGCTGAACCGATGGTATATATTGGCGTAATTGGATTGCTACGGCCCACACTTGATCCTCTCCCATATAAACACGGCTTTTTTATCTAATGGGCTCCATTGACGATGCGATCGATCGATCGCACCGATCGATCGGTTCAAAAGTGCCACTCATAGCGGTAACATACACTACCGATCCGTCGGTGCGATCGGTCGGCAACGACGGATCGCACCGATCGATCGCATCGTCAATGGCGCCCATAATGTACACGGCCTTCCAAAAATTTTCATTGGCAACACTGCATTCAGCTCCGTCGCAGTAATATTTCGACGTCTGCCATTGCCGAAAGTCGAAAGCGATGTGAGTGGTAGGGCAGTATGTAAACACTACACTTCTCTCGATCCTGCCACGGCAGTATCAAGGGGATTATTGCCGACAGCGCGAGGAGCAGCGGTAGGGGCTGAATGTAAACGAGGGGTTAAATAACGTCGTGCCTTTATAAATGAAATCAAATTCACATTTTCTATATTCAAAACTGTACTGTATAATAATGTTGTTGATAAAGTTTATAATTACAAGCCATAATACAATTATATTCGCTTGAAAAACAAGTGTCAAATTAATGTTTTTCGCATGTTGTCAACATGGCGGGGGGAATGACTACATGAAATGAATAGATTAGATCCTGAATTACGAGCTTTGTCACTTTAGAACACTTATTCTTTTTAGTAATCGCGCACAGACAAAGCCACACTTACTCTTGTTCACACAAGACAATCCAGACAAAAACGTCTCTACAGAACGACTACAAAACATATCCTTTATGCGTTAAAACCCTAAAAACGATTGAAGTGTATAATTATAGTTTTTAGCGTTCCCTTTTTTCCTACGCAATAATAGATGGCAACCCTAAAGCCAGCTGGGCTCCGTCACAGATTAAACGAAAAGAAATACAAGATCATTGTGCAAACAACTGTCTCAACGATACTGTGTTTAGATTGGGAACAAGAATATTAATGTTTGGTTAGCTCTCATAAATATAAACATTTTTAGCAGTTTGTTGGTTTTGTAGGAATTTCAGAAACTTTATCGTTCTCGTTTTTGTAATGAATTCGGTTACTTTATTGATCAAAAGTGTGAAGTTTGAGGCATGCATAACTTTTATCTGACAATGAGTTTTTTTGATGATTAATAAATTAAGATTTTTTTTTATTGTGCATCTAAACTTTAACACGCTGTATCTATTCGTATTTTCTATGTATAAAGTATTAGCATATACAGAATACCTACATATGTTCTACGGACCTCTTTGTTACAAGTTTCCAGTTCTATCAAATTTCACTTTTAAAAACTCGCCAACCGTCATTCAAAGTAGTAAATTATAGTTTGGTAACAATGTTTGGCAAGGAATTTTTTTGCCATCCCACTCTTGATAAATTTTTTAGTGTAATAAATTGGATTTAAAAATTAAAATACTTTTCATCCATTAAACAGATGGATGAAGGTCATTTCTAGTTTGGATCTTAGACTACTAGTTTTTACTAGATAAGTGATCGAAGCCTTTACCTACCCCTCTTAATATGAAACGAGACCCGAGACAACGATGGCACCACCACCGACTGGTTTGTAATAATGTTGACGATGACATCTTTCCTTATCTAACTATAAAAATAATAAATAACAATAAACAAAAGTGACAACTATAGGCACATACTCTATGGACGATTAACGACGATTGAACCAACAGTTGCCTTTGAGGTAAACAAACGCTCATGGCGACGCGTCCAAGTTAATGTCAACCAACATTGTTCTATTCATAATAGACCTCTTGTGACGTGTTTGTTTAAACATGTTTTATTCGTTTGAAATTCTGGAGACATTGTTTACAATGCTAACATTTGACACCTGCCGAACGGACGCCTAATGTTTATACTTTGTTGCTTAACTTCAACAAAATGTGGAGATTATGTCCATTGTTGTAAAACGCAATAAAAAGTGGACAATAGACTGACAAATGAGCTATGAAAGAATAGATATGCAGACGAAGAATGTTTTTATGACAGAAAGTGAATGAAACTTATTTGTTATGTTACGCATGTTATAAAATTGAAATAGGAACACAAAAGTACTCCAATTTCTGAGTCTGAAAAGTAAGGCGTGCTTCGTGTATAGTTAACACACCCTAAACACACATTGTTTTGCCTCAAAGGTTATATCATATAGAGTTTTCACTACTTCTCGCCCACAAAATGATCCTTGTTTTTGCAAAACGTCTCCAATTGGAGCCAAGGGTATAATTCTTACCCTATTTCAAAATACCCTTTTCCAGAGAACTTGTATAATAATAGATATTGTGGTTAAGGTATAACAAATCAACTATGGTTCAAAACGTAGCTACGTGCATTGTAATGTAAAATTTTAATGTTGATGTAGTCGTAGGTGAATGGACTTTGATTGCAATGCAGCCAATGACAACCTGTCTTGCATTTATTGAATCAAACACGATAATAACATGCAATAAATAACGAAAGCAATAGATTTATGTCGTATGACAGTATAGTTTCGTAATGAGTTAATTATAGTTGAGAATAAACCTATCGGCGTGGTTAATTAAGTTGAATTGTGTGTCATTTAGTGGGCTCGTCAATTCCTCTTGCTAACTGTATTGTACGGCTTGAGTCACCGTAATCTATGACTAAACTTGGATGCAGATAAAAATAGCATCGAATTCAAAGAAGCACACTCAAGGTACTGTGAACATGTCAATGAATTTCAAGAGCTTAAGTCGAAAGTTATTACATAGTCCTGCGGTAGGTCGAA
The DNA here is from genome assembly GCA_911387775.1 of Thymelicus sylvestris. Classification (NCBI taxonomy): domain Eukaryota; kingdom Metazoa; phylum Arthropoda; class Insecta; order Lepidoptera; family Hesperiidae; genus Thymelicus; species Thymelicus sylvestris. The sequence continues at coordinate 6,962,327 of OU426896.1, read as the reverse complement.
CAAATCGTAACGTTCTCTGAAGTGCTAATCCGAAACATGTGTGACCAAAAAAATTACCGAAGATAAGGGTCAATTTCGAGAACACGGCTTGCAGCGCATAGCGTTATAAAAAGAACATCAGATCAACGCACGAATTGACAATGACAAGCGTTTAAGGGCGACGTTTATTTATTTGTACAAGTATTTCCTTTTAGCGACGAGGCAATGTAAGACAAAACAAGGAACTTTTAGATAAGTGGTGTACGTCAGAGCAAGACACGGAGTGCTATATTATGGTAATAACTTCAGCTCAAGCGGAAGGTCGGGACAGGCGGTTAGCTGAACAGGAAAGATTGAATTAGAAAATGTATTCTGGGTAGGTGTTGTGTAGGATGCGTCAATTGTAGAAGCTGCACTTACGTTAGGAGGCGATAATCTAGCCTTTATTGTTAGGCGATTACGAAACTTACTCGTTACCGTTATATTGGACAAGGCACAGCCATTATTAGTGGTTGTACCAAATGAATATTTGTTTTCAATGATTTGTTGGATAAATGCTGCAAGTTTTGTGGCGAAAGTTTATGCGAAAATAAAGCTCCTGTTCTTATTTGCACTCTGTTTAGTTTTAATTTTTATGTTGGCAAATATTCGATGTAAGTAATGTAAAATACTTAGTTAGTAGGGAAAATAAAGCATGACGGACCCATCATACCCCTGGTACTATCATACCTAGGTATTTATAAGATATCTTTTTATCTTCTATTCTCAGGTTATTCTACTAAAGCTAAAGGTACTAGAATTAAATACCAAAAATGAAAATTTAATTAAACATTAAAATTAAAATTTTAACTTGCTTCTGTATTGGCTGACATCAACCGCTCCCACATGACAAATTGTTACTAGCGTGTACGGCTACAGTATCTTAATTGCAGGTACGTGATTACATTAATACCACTACAAGGTTATCGCAACAGTAAAATATTGAATATAAACATTTACTAATTAAGACGGCAGAAATAGAGTAATGGACTCCAAAAAGGAAACGTTATAATAGTTCGTTGAGCCAACGTGTAGAAACAACAGAAAATATACAGTAGCAAACAGAAAATATTAGCCCTTACGTGTTGATAACATTACTACAGAACCCATAATTTCCAATGCTGGATACGAATCGCCTGGAATATCGAATCGAATGGAATAATGAGAGAGGTAGATGGGGCAAGAGCCACTCGAACAATAAAGCGATCTCATGAAGCAAAAATCTATGTGACGAATCCTCCGACAAGTTTCCTAAAGATGTTTTTCTCCTCCGAATCATGTAAATAATAAATTTCAAATTATGTTTCTCGCGGCAGGTGCGAGCTCGAGCGAAGTTTTACTTTAAACCACTGCTCTCTTTGTTATCGATCCAAATTTCATTATTTCATCAAAATCTCTCTATTTCTTCTCCCGGAAAAAAATATTCAATAGATTTCCACCTTTTTACCTTCAAGCTTTTAGCACTTGCTATTGACAAAAAACAAAGGTGCAAGATTTAATAGCTCCAGTTCAACGTCCTACGTAATAGTTTTCGTATCGACATGGAGTACGGGACCATGAAGGATCGACTATCGAATGTGTAATTGAGTCGTCGTGAGTCACCCCGCGGCCGCACATCTGCTGCGTAACGCACTACTTTGAAGGTTTCATGGTAAGTTATAGGCGTAACTTAAGTTTATTTTTAAATTTAATTATTTTATGTTATAACCAAAACTGCTATATTTCCTACTGCCAGATTAATTCCAGTCCACTGCGTTGTACACTTATCTTTCTCACCAACCCAACCTCAAAGCCATTCCCCAAATAATTTCTGTATCTTTATTCAAATATATTGTTGCCACCATGCCAAAGCCAAATATTGGTTTGCAATTTTTCTACAGTAAATTACTTAATAATCGTCCAATAGGTACGTACGTACGGCCCCTGTCAGTATTCTGGTTCGCCAGAATAATGCTAATTTAACTAAATCAATGATTACTGTCAGCTAAGACTCCAGAACTTACTTGTTGTTACTGTTTTTATTAATTTCAAACGACATGAAAGTAACGGCTACATACCTTACAGCATCCACACCTATCCCCCGTGGCACACTAGCGCTTAGTTCCGGTACTCGGCCGGTTTTGTTTTGCCCCTAAAGCCGCCGATGTATTATTTAGCGAAAACTAAGGGACTTGTTTAATGGACTTGGTAACGGAGGGGTTGGAAAAAAGATTAGATTTCTTATCGAACGAAAAAATACTTATGAACGCACGACTAAGTATAGTAATTTTTTAAGTACAAATTGTATTGGTAGCGTAAAAAATCAATAGGCAGGTAGCCCTAGAATTTCCTGTTTGAAGCAGCTGGTAAAGATTATGTAAGTTTTGATTAGCTAAATAAAAAATATCAGCGTTTGTTCTGCAAACGAGTGAAAAGGTTTTGGTTTCAATATTTTGGGTTAAAATAATCATGTTCATTGGTATGATAACCACCTCAGGTATGTTTTCAATCGCAATTTCTAATAGGTTATATTATCTATCATCATCTAACGCATATTCATCTAATTGTTTGATTGATAAAGTGGATCCATAGATTTCTATAATAACTGCCCCAAAAATATTAACTCGATTACCCGGAACACGCTACACGCGTATAGAAATGGTGTTTATTCTTTATTCTAAGGAAATGATAATATGTCTCCATTGTCGCTTACCAAACAAGTTTTAAACATAATGTAACGCCTCCAGCGGATGTGTAAACAAAAAAATTTCCAAAAATACATGTACGTTTCACTTTTTATTGTTGTCATTATTGTTATCTGAAACTTTTTCCCTCATAAATGTCCCAACCGCGTTAGAGATAAAATTAAAACAAAATTAAGTTAACCAAATGAAACTATACAGTATACAAAGCGGATTTATTTTTATTTCATATTAAATTAAAATCCGCAAAATTCGTTAAATTAATATAAATAATTAAATTTACATAAATAATTAACATAAATAATTAAATTTAACACCCACAATACCCACATGCATCAGTATCACTAACTTAAAAATTACCACATGACAGAGTATCCATATCCATAATTTGTTGCATTCGGTAAGTTTTGACCACCATGCGGGCTTTCTGGGAGGGATAATTGCCATTACCGGCGCATTTGCCGCCATTACTGCCCACGTGACTATTGTTCTTACTGGAATATAATGCCTGATGGACTCTTCGCTTATGAGTATCCGCCGATTTATGGCTTGTGTAATTAGCTACATGAAGCTTCGGTAACGTACGGCGTACGATGGGTTTACTCACATAACCTTATGTGGAGAGGTAATAAGCTGAGGTAATTTGTAAGTTTTGACGTAGATAGGTTGGTTGGTACTTGTATTTTATTATCAGTTTTGAGTTAACTTTTGTTGATTGTTTTCATGTTTTGAATATTTTATAGATCGTAAATAAAAGTTTCATATCTAACGTAAATACAATATTTGTAAATGATTCGCTATTAAAAATTTTATTACTGAAAACTGCCGTCGTAAAAATATTTTTTTATTACTCGTTAATTTCTAACTGTGATTGCACTAGTATTGAATGCTGCTAGATTTAATGAAAACATACGAAGTAGATAAAAAATATCTACAACGAACAAATATTCCTTTCTGTAACAATTGTCGGGACTTAGCCTCAATCTTAACAAAAAAGGATACAGTCCTCGCAATGCGAGACCCTTATTTGTGTAACAAATATTCTTTGTAGAGCCACCTAACAAAACATCGGTTATTATATAATATCTATTTCAAACAGCCCGAACGATATCAATAGAAAAAATATCTGACCCATTCCCAATGACAGTGACAAAGGTACAGCAATCCCAAAGGAATAAATTATAGACTATGATAACATCACGCCACAGACCCGCAGATTTTGTCCCCTTCGTAATACGCAACAAAATTAATGACTTCCATGTATCCGAGGCAAAAAATTGAATTAGCGGCACAACTAATCATGGTAACTAAACTAACTAACCAAGAAACATTGAAGCAATTTGTAGCTGGTATAAGATAATCCTACATAACGAGTCAATTTGTTATGATAGATGGGTGAAAGATAGGGGTTTGTAAATTTTCAGTAGATTGTGAGTGTGTAACAAAATGATCATGCACCCACTCAGCTTACGGAAGTTATGCACTGTGGTCACAACCACAAATTACCAGGCGTTCTTAATTTTATCACCTAGTAAAGAAAACGTATTGTGGGAAGAGAGTAGGTTCTACAGTAAAGTAACCTGCTAAATGGGTATTAGTAACCAACCAAGCTTTAAAGATTTTCCTCCACATAAAATTAATAAGAAAGCCTATAGATATGGGCAAATAATTGTTTTTTTTTTTAAATCTTGTGTAAGTATAGGTTTAAAATAATAACGAAAAATGCTCTCTTTATTTTCAACAAAGAGACATTATTTCGGGAATTCATTTAGACTCCGGGGCACCGGTGCCTGTCGATACGTCAATCGTCATATTTATCTGGTTTCGAGTTGAATGAAATAATTATATTATGAGAGTTACAGAAAAAGCAATGATAAAGGACCATGTCGGTCGGACTGAAGAGCGGCCTCCTGGGCCGCTCTTCAGTCAGGGCATTCTGACTTATTGTTAGACTGGGAAACCAGTACATAATGAAATTTGCAACAGATTAAATTAATTTATTATGCTGTAAAAAGAAAATAATTGTATTACATATACTGATATCAGTTTTTAAATGACACGACTATCAGCGACTATTAGTTGAACAAAGAATAAAACTGCTCTCGAATTTTGGGAAACCATTACATAATTAAATTTTCAACAGATTAAATTAATTTATTATGCTGTAAAAAGAAAATAATTGATTACACTGATATCAGTTTAAACGACTATCAGCGAATATCAGTGGAACAAATAATAAAACTGCTCTCGAACTTGTGAGTTGTGACTGACACAAACAATTGTCCCCGCCACACTTCCTTGAAAAACACTCAAGTGACAGTTAATAAAAGTACCCGTTAAACAGTTTAGCGGGATGGTCCATAAAGAAGAGATGGGCGCTACAATGACGTCGGCGGGACAGTAAAACCGCCCACGCGGTAACAAAAGATATTCCTTCTGACCCTTGCCCTCCAAGAAGATCCTGTGACACTTTAAGGATATCATAACTATAACCGTAAACGTTGCAATCTGGTAATGCAATAAATTCTGAATTTCGAGACAGAATCTAAACTCAGTGCGCTCGGGCTTGTATTAAGTAGAATTCGGGTAGATTCAGCGCTGTGCATGCGCTGTGCGGTTAAGTTATTCAATGATAATAATACACGGAATTTCCTTATGCTACTGAAAGTAGCAATAAAAGGTAGGCTGCAATTTTTAAATGGTTTGTGGTCAATTATTATGGTTGTAACAAAACGTATGAAAAAAGTTACATTGGGCATTGCTCATTATGACCCATTACATTGAAATATCTTTACCTACATAGAAACAGGAATGCTAAACGAAAATGCAAACTTGATATTGTAATAAAAGGACAATTAAAATACGGGCCAGTATAATTCATCCACAACGAACTGCTTATATTTTACTATAATACGAGTACTCACGATATTTATTTTGTATTCCGATATTTCGACCCAGTTGCATGGATCGTGGTCACGGATGAACTGCGGTGACATATGCGGTGAAATATCGGAATACAAAATAAATATCGTGAGTACTCGTATTATAGTAAAATGTGTTCAGTCCACGATGAGTTAAGTTTAAAATCTTGAACTGCTTATAATTCAATATTTCAAAAGCAAGACAAGTGATGAAGATGTTTTCTGCTGCATTGCAGTATAGTTATGCTCTGGCTGCTCTCCAGCTTCCAGATTGTATAGGAAATTAAACTGGCATCACATGAAAGCTACACCAAGACGGAGAACGCCCTGTGTGGAAAATAAGTGGTCATACACGGAAAAGCAATTTTAAAAACAATCTCATTGCTGGCCATTTACGTTTTACTATTTCAAATTAGAATATAAAACGACCCATAACGTCTTGGCAAATGCCGACGTATAAAATTATTAATACGCTCACTAGAATGCTTTTTCTGTTCAGCAATCAGATTGCGCGGCAACATGCGTCGTAATTCCGTACGTGAGGGCTCAAAAGGCAACGATAACAAACAATTTATTGCTTACATGCGCTTGTCAATTGCAGACGCGTCTGTCACATCACTCATCCCGTAATGGACCCACTTTGTCTTTGTACCCAACAATAAGTAGGTAAGTACCGAAGTCAAATATCATTACTGGTGCAGCTATCTCCATCGGGCGGTTTTACTGGCCCCGGGTCGTTTAACTTGTTTAGTTTTATTGGTCTTAAGCCGTTTATCGTATTAAGACAGCCCGTTTGTTACATTATCTTTCTTTCCGTGGGGTGTTTTGATAAGCGGTTCAATTTTAAAGTGCGTTATTATTTCCTCTCAGTAATCAGTGTAGGACGTAGGTGGATAATGTCGTTTGGATGGAGTGTTCCGCATACAATGTATTATGGGTAATTTATTAAGAACCCGACCGGTGTCAACTGCGCAGAGCTAATTGATAACGGACAAGCTGCCGGAGCAAAATGCATATGACATAAAATCAATAAACCTGTGATGGATGGTGTAGAATTTTAATTAAGCTCACATCACCCTGTTAGTATACAAAATGAGTTTATAATGTAATATCGGAAAGAGACGGCACGCACGAGGTTCTACATCTGACACGTCATAAATATAAGTGGCTATCTTACATAAACAATATTACACGGTGGTGTTGTGTAAATAATACTGTAAAGATTAAATAAGGAGGATTAAGGAATTTTAATATCGTAATTAATAAAACCTTATAAATTCTCCATTGGACATTGTACTATCCACGAATTTTTTTTTTCTGTTCCGAAGTACCTACTATCGCACGGCCATTTAGATACTCCTCTAGGCATTAGTTTTTTAGGAACTGAAGAAATGTGAATAAAAATAAGTACATATTAATATTCCGACACGCATGTTCAGTTCTTCCGAAAATTTGGTCGCATAATGAGTTACAGCTGTTTTACGGGTGCATTGACATTATGCTATAAGGGTCAAAGCTTCAAGAGTTCTTAGTACCAAACTAATAAGGACTGAAAGCGAAAACATAGAACGTGACGAATCCCCCTTAGCGCCCTCAAAGCGCCCCCTGCCGAGCGAATGAATAACCATGAAATTACTCGTAAAACTTACATTAGTAAGGCCGTTAATAAAGCCATGGTCCATGTGGTCCACTCATAAACCCGCACTCACCAAAAAAATATTAAGACACCCATCTTCTTTATGTTGTAAAATAAAAGTCTAAATTGGGATTATTAATTGCTATGTTGGTTTATTATTGTCATTAATTTTTATGTATACAGCGTGACGATCGTCGATTTGAAAAGTGCAGATGTTATGAAGCTACATTAATTAATTATTATGTTATGAACTGTAAACAGAAGATAACACAGCATGGCATTAATTGATGAAGCTGTTGGTAAGTGCCCTTACTTTTAAACATATTACAGAGTAATATATACCATGTCCTAACTTCTACTAATCCCTGGTTAACACTAATTGTGTAACAAAATTAGGTGAGATTAATGCCGGACAAACTTCTGGAACAAACTACACGACCCCGGACTACGTCGATCTGTCTTCGACGAGATCAGCGTAATTGGGGCATCATTTTTCAAGCCCACGTTTCGGCGTTTTCTTACAAGTTGTCAACCATTTCCAGTTCAGTGGCTTTACAAAGGAAGCTGGACAGCGTGACAAGATGAAGTGTCACCTCAATATGATTAACGATACGGTATCTCAAGCGTCAAATGAGAAATCTAATTCCTCGCTCCCGTTAGATCCTATATCGCTTAGCTGCCGGCGAAATTCAGTACGCGGAAGACATTTTGATCTTGAGCTAGGTAATTGTCCTGTTTCTGTCTTGGATTCCACCTGCGGCGGGATTGGATCATTCGGCGTGAAATTTGTTGTAACTGAGGTTCCATCAAATTGTGTAATTTTAATCTTAAATCTCTAGTATCATCTATGAGATGATACTATAACTATTTCAAAGGAAGTTGAAATAATATTGAGATTCAGGATTATTTTATTTTTCGTAACATTCAAAGTTTTATAAGAATCATTTCAGTAGACTAGAGTTGAGGTTGGATGGAAGAGTTTTCGGAAGATTTGACACAAAGTAGTTTTCGGGGTCTAGCGACACAATAGTAGGTGACTAGGTTGTACAAAGTCTAGCTGAGTAAGAGCATTTAAAAAGGTCAATGCCTGGTCTTGAAAGCAAGCAAACGAATGGTCGTAAAATTATGAAATTTTATTTGAAGAATTTGTCGCAACTCGCAATATATGAATAAACCAGTAACGGTTATCGAACCCAAACATTTTCAAATTCATTGTTCTTAAGATATCATATTCCACTTAATCAGTACCTATTCTATAATACGTCCGTGCCCAAGTTAAAGTGTCGGTTCCCACAGTGTTTTTAGGAACGATATGATTTATAATACGGTCGTGTTTATGTTTGTATGTTAACGTGTACATCGTAACCCGAGTACCGATGTATTCATAACTTCCGTCGTGGAAAGGCATGAAGCGCGTAGTAACTCGTAAACCTTCATTGTTAAACAATGCGATTATAATAAAGAAACTGTGTAAGGAGAGTAGCTGCGTCAGGCTTAGAATTCTAATCCCACGGAGCCATAAAAGTACATTTTATTAAAGCAAACTTGAAGTTTATTTTAGTATTGGATAAAATCTTTGAACTGCTTTAGAGTAAAATAAAATATCGCTTATTACTGATCACTGTAATACAAGCTTTATATTATTATTATGATGCAAATAAAATAGTTTACAGCTGTAGTTAAACTTTATATCAATTTCCTTTATAAAGCTTGTCTCATACTAAGTAAATGGGATTCACTAAAGGCTGTGCTAAAAACAGGTTGGAAGGTATTAATATTTAATTATTATTGCATCGGGGTTTAAAAATATCCTGATAGTATAGTTCCAAAGCCTTTTACAAGTAAATAAAAGTTTGTAGCAAAAGCTCAAAAGAGTTTAATAGGTATTATCTCCTAACAGGATAAGCCACTAAACGCCCACCAATATTGATATTTCCACAGAACATCTAATAATTAGTTAGAAAGGGCATAGCGCGTAATTTGTATGGGAACCGGTGTCGCCATTCCGATCCCCTCCATTACTAGTATTACTACTACTACTACGAAAATGAACAAATACGCACGAGGGTCGTTATGTGTGCGTGAGGGGCGTGACACTGTAGCTAAGGATTGACTGACGATAAACTTTTATCGGTATTTATTTTCGTAAGGTCGACATTTGTGTAAAATAAAGGTTTACCTTAAATCCATAAAAAATAACATAATTATTGGAAAATAATATAGGATATTGGAAACTCGCTACGTATGTCAGATTTAGATTCATGTGTTCTTCATCATACGTTTTTTATAAATTTTATTATATGTATATACTTACCTACTTATTTTCAAGGCAAGAGTGAATAGGCTTTTGCTAATTTAGTTCGTTTTACCACCCATACTACATCGCCACTTACCATCAGGTGGGATTGTGATCACTTATAAGATATAAAAAATTGGATTAAAAAAAAAATATTAAAAAAATAGGATGTAAAATACTTCAATTATCTTTCAAACTATATTTCAATGCATATAATATTAAATTTATCTGGCCACATGTACATTATTTAAGAACGTTGTTTATAATATAACTTCGAAAGAATCTATCGAATATCGATGTCATCTTTTACTACGCCCAACGCTGGAGCTATTACTATGTAATTAATACATTACGCGTTCTATTTGATGTGTTAAAAATGAGGAGCGCATGAAGCCCGCAATGTATATTTTGTGGGAAAAGAATCGTTTGAAGGACATTTTTAAAGATTTAAACTAAAATATCCTAGTTTTTTGCTTATCGATGAAAAGAAACGCTTCCTTTGTTTATTTTAAGCATTTCACTTCTTGCAGGGCAAGTAATTACCGCACATGTAGGCATTTTTATGTAATTTAGTCACAGTATTTCGCAGTACTTTTCTCCGTTGGAGCTCGCGAGTCACTAAACAGCGCGATCGCGTGTTTTTGAGGATTGTGCTCGTTTGCGCATAATCTTGGCGCGCCTGCCACGCCCACAACTCCTTTCTAACTAATTATTAGGTGTTCTGTGGATATTTCTCAAACTTTCTCCAGGCGATGACATGTATTTGCACACAATCAACCATTTTGTACTCCAAGCTTTAACATTACAATGAACATGCTAATGTAACAGTAGCATAAAACGCAGGAGCGTAATATCTCTTTGTTATTTAATTAATAGTATCACTCGACTCTTCCGCCCACGGTCATCAAACTACTCGACGGGGCCATAAACTGTGTCAAATTAAAAAACCCCTTTGAACACGCCGTGAACATAATCGTATACGAAAATAAAAGGATCGTTTCGAATACGAGACATGTGTCCACATGTTTAAGAGGCAAACCGTGTATAATGTGATAAAGTATAGCTTTACCGCTGGGATGACGGCCATTTTAATTATTGTCTGTGAAGTCCTTCTCAACTTTTATTTTTAGTCTATTATAGTCCTGTCACTTAAAGTGCGGCATATTTTGGGTTACAGATGTGGTTTTTTTCTACCTGTTTACCTGTTTACTAAGGAATTTGATTCAAAAGCCGTTTTCAATAATCTATCTATCTATAATATCTGGATAAGTTAGTGGTAAAATAATACCAACACTGCGTTTTTGGAAATTGCTAGGCAACTAACTTGAGGATTCGTATAGATAGATGGAATATTGGAAACGGCCGTTAAACTAATACAATGACAATAATTTCAAAATGAAGGAAAGACCCCTCGGAACATTGCACACAAAATGTTCTAAGTAGGTACAAGTTCTAAGTTCGTCAACGGCAATCTGTACAGTCTACATTTTCTGATGTGAGCGAAGTGGATAGAGAAGCCGAATAATTTTTTTAAAGATCTTTTGTATTTTGATCCTTTGTCCTTAGGTTACGCAGTACATTACGCAGTACTCAATTATGTAAGTACTTAGTTAAAAGTCAATGCTCAGCGTAATATCGTCAGAACTGACTATTTGAGACCTTATTTTCGTACATAATCTTTTAACACGTCGCGCGTCGTAAATCTGAGATAGAAATTATTGTATTAGGTTTAATTTGGATAAAATCAATGTATTTTTATATGTCGAAATATTCATGTTAATAATATACTGTTTACCTAAGTTTAACATCTAAAAAGTAATCGTAAATAAAGTGCAAAATCTAATCGGTTATGTGACACGGTCAGTTACATACATCCAAGAAAAATCCTCTAAGTAAGGAAAACGCTGCAAGCGTTAATGTACCTAATAAAAACTAGCATCTCGATATAATTATTTATCATTCTCACTTTAACAGGACCGACACTTGACTGAAGTAGTTACGTAGGCTCCCACGACTTCCAGAACACTTGTCTTAACATAACGTCCACTATTTGATTCTTTCTCATCCCAGAAGCTTCGCGGTATATCCAAGCGAGATGACTTTTATCCCAGCAATGTACTCGAACTCGAATAAACTAATTTTCTTTTTGATTAGCGTTTGTATTTTTCAGATATTGCTAGTCTTTTAGAATGATAAAAGTTTTATGAATGAAATAATTGACAAGTCCGCTTACGCCAATAAAAATGTTTGCGTTTCTATATTTGTTCGGCCGTCTACGTCTATAAATATCGAACTTTGATCTGGGTTATGGTTGATCATAACTGTTTACTTACTCCGACCACCCTACCCAATGATGTGATAACAAACACCCTTCCTTTGTTTACATTCCAACATTTGGTTCACGTCAAAACTTTAATTTGAGGTTTTTATCCAATGAATTTTTTATCTAATAATATATTTAAACTATTCTACAGACTTTTAAAGCAAGCGTGAACCCACTTAATTTTAAGCCTAAGTAAACAGGGTAAGTTATGACAAATTTTAATTTATGGACTGAGCTTTTATGCTCATGCTTTGGAGACTCCTTCGACGAAGTTTTTTGATTCGGTTTCCATTCAGGGTTGCGTTATTTTAATCTAAAACCATCTAGGTATGTGTCGGCAGTTATAGCAACTACCTTCCTATGACCGTCATCGTATCGGTCAACATAAAAGTGGAGGGGCGCTTTAAAATTTTATCTTTTTCATATTAGAAATGGGAGTGTTTGTGAAAATGATGGATGTATAGATCTTTAGATTTTTGTTTTTTCGTCAGGCACTAACCGTTTTACGGATTAAGAAGAAACTTAGCATACCATGTCCATTGTCCACGTTCGACGAGAAAATAGAATTTATTCCGGTTGTAAATATATAGAAAGGAACTTAAGGAAGCCCATAATTATACAATACGTATTTGTAGTACAGAAGAAATAATAGTACCTAGATATTAAGGATACTTATAATAAGGTTGTAGTTCCAGTCTTTTAGCTGACGATACATCATTAATATTTAAGTGTGAAAGGAATAAAGTAAATTTTGACGACGTAAATAGTGCTCTTTCGCATGTGTCGCGTTGGTTCACTATCAATAATTTGCTTTTAAATGCAAAAAAACGAAATGTATAGAGTTTGTACATACTACCTAATGTTAAAAAAGTCAACAAATCTCTCAAACTGAATAATGAAATATTACATGGAGGAATCCACGGTCTTTTTAGGGGTGACCTTAGATTAGATAGTAAACTTCAGTGGGGCCCACATATAACAAATCTCGCGACTAAACTCGGTCGAAACTGCTAGGATGGTTTATTTTGCATAATATTTTCACAGTACCTATTATGTCATAATATGCCATCTTGCTGTGGGGCAAGGCAGCCAGTATAGAACAAATTTTCATACTACAAAAAAGAGCTATTAGGGCTATTTATAAACTTAGATCTCGTGAAACTTTGCGTGACAAGTTCAAAGAAATAGATATACTTACAGTAGCTTCACAATATATTTATAGTAATGTGGTTTTTATACGGAATAATATAAGCGCGTATAAACAAAATTTTGATATCACTAATCGCCAAACAAGAAAAATGCACCAGTTAGTAACGCCATCTTACCGTCTTTTTAAAGTGAAGCGATCTTTTATGGGCCGTGGTGTACAGTTCTATAATAAAATCCCAAAGTTAATAGGTACGTGATTTGCCAGTGGAATTATAAGAAACATGTAAAATCTCAACTTTTAGGCAAAGGCTAATAGACTGTAGATGAGTGCATAAATGACAAAGACGCCTGAAAGATGCATGGAAATGACAGATCTGCAACCAGTTCCGTACAGACTAGTGATACTTTTTTTGTAAGAAAATATATATCAATGTATTTTATTTTTAAAAGATGTGCTGAGGAGTTTCTTTCGGCTTTTCTTCTCCTCCATGACAAGGCACCTTTGCGAAAAGCTGGTTCATTAAAAAAAATCTGTTTATATGCATTGAGGTAATACATAGAGACGCTATCTCAAACAAAATGTGTGTTCCACCGCCGGCTTGCCCTCCGTTCTCTTTTCAAACTAGGAGCCTCGTTTGCACACTTGCCATAGAGTAACTTTGTATATGACACTTGTCGAACCAAGACAAGCAGTCACCGACTCCAAATCTTTACAAGCTCTTACTCCAACTTTATTTAACGTGCAAAAGCGTTTAAACGATTTCAAACGTAATTACCATTGATTCGTGTCAAAAAATCCAACACTTTAAATGTGTCACAAGCGTCGCGTCGGCAAGCTTATTTAGTCCAATAACACGCTAGTGGCTTGCCAAGTTCAAACGCTCTTTATGATTTTTTCATTCAAAATGGCGGGAACATTGCTCAATAATTTAATTAAATTCGTTGTAGTTGATTTAAGTTAAGATTTTGTTTTCTTACTGATGATAAAGTGATAACATTATCTTTTTTGTTTTTTGTCGTGCAATTGTGACATATTCTTATTACGCACGACGGCATTTTTTCAGTTTTTTCATAAACAATTTTGACATGCGGCCGCCATGAGCGCAGCCGAGTGACAGCCGAGTGACAGAATGAAATGCAGCCGGCCGGCTGCAATGCACACCCCCGAACCCGATGTTCGCGGTGTCCCTTCTATACGCTAGTAATATTAATTCTATGTTTATATGTCTGTGCTCTGAAACCACTTTTCTGAAACTTGTAAAACTTGTTGTTGAAAGCTCATAGAGATGACAGCATAGATTTAGTCTATGGATGACACCATGGATCACTGACTTCGTAGAGGTACCTGAAGATCGACGACGTCATAACGAAATGACCATTTTTGTATTGTGTCCATGTTATCTATAGTCCCAGGTTGTATCATTTGATGTAATATATTATCTATAAAACATCTAAAAGATGAATAATATTATTATTAGATGAATAATCTTAATTTAAATAAATTACGTGTCATGTTGTTTGTCCGCGATGGACACCGTGTTCAGTTTGATCCAACTTGAAAGATAGGATAAATAAAGTCAGTAATCCAGATAGAGTAATATATCCATGGATGACACTGACAATAAAATTTTACTGCCATCTATTGAAAATCATCTAAACATTTTTGATGATTTAATTGATAAACATACAGATTCTTTCAATGTCATACGTCAGTGCAGTGTCATTGTCATGTTATGTCACTCCCCTGATCATAAAATTCATAACATAACCTCAATTTGATCGTCCCAAATAAAAACTATTTTGATCTCAATGTTTAAATCTTCATTCTTCAATCTTGTCTCAGTGGGTGAATCCTAATGTTTACTTTGATATGATAAAGTTCTAATTAGTTTTACTGTGTCATAAAACAATCATTTCTAATCGATTTAAAAATGTTTAAAGTGAAATATCTTTGCCTGCGTTCTATTTTTCCTTTTAGAAATCGTATCATAGTTCAGGAGTTTAGGAAAAGATCTCTTCAGTCATTGCCGATAATTGCGTCTGATATCACTTCAAATAAACTCGTGAAGACGAGTGTTGAGTATCCTTCACTTGACATTACTCGCTATAAATCAAAAAAGGTAAGATACTGTTATTAAATTCGCACGTACAAACATTTTAGAAGTAGCATAGTAAACCCCATAGCCCAGTTGGTACTTACTCTGCTTGTGGAGTGAATGGCACCGGATTGGATTCCTGGCCGAAGCCTCAGAACACTATTCTAATAAATCTTTGTTCATTTATAGACCATATTTTAAGGCGTCTTTTAAATTATTTTGGCCCTATCTGTAACTGATATAATTAATTTATATTGTTTTTTAGTAGTAAATAGAAATTAATGTAACTGTTAAATAAGAATTTATTCTTATTATTCTTCAAATTAATAATTTTATATTTTCTGTTCTTCATATTATGTCTACTTCAAATTACGATAAAAAGACAATAACGCCCCAACTCAGTCACTAATGGTTACTTAAATTGCTCCTTACAGAATTTGTAAAGTGATTCTTTAATAAGGAGCGATTACTGTAAGTATTAGTGACTCTCAGTTGGGGCGTAAGATTATTAACTAAATAAGACTTGTCTAACAAAACGACAATCATCTAAATTAAATAAAATTAATTTTATTATTTATCTACAGGCAGCTGCTGATGATAGTGACGATGAAGAGGATTTCCTTGATGGTGACAAATCTCTAACAAAAGACTCTAAAGTTATGAAGTTTACAACAACTTCCTTGAGAACTGATGCTGTCTTGAAGTCTTCATTAGGTGTAGCTAGAAAGTAAGTGGTATTATGCCTCTTGAGGTAAACTTAATGTAAAGGTTGTGTAAACATTCATAATTATGTAGAATTAGTTGACATACAAACTATAAAAAATTTGCCTCTAGCCTGTACATTACTTTAACAAGTTAATTTTTTTGCAGCAAAATTGAACAACTATTCTATGAAAGCAAAATTAGAGTGAATGGCAGAAAGATATTGAAGAAAAGTGCCCCTGTAAGTATTATTTAGTTAAAAGTTATTGAATTATATGAGGTATGTTTCTAATATCGCTCAAACAAAACTTATGGTGCCTCTGAATGCAATATGGAAGTCTTTTAACCTCAGGCTTAGTAATACTATAAAATTGTCAGCATTTGCTTAATAATTGAATTGATATCAAACGCAAAGTAAACAATTTAATCTTTTTTTTTTTGTAGGTAAGGCAGGAATATGAAATAGATGTCATAAAACAAGTAAGCCCAAAAAATCCAGATCACTTGTATGTGGCAAGAGTTGAGATTTTGAATATTGTAGCCAAAGATGAAAATATACAATTCACAGTTAGAAGGTTTAAAAATTTACTGATAGAAAACTATGAAAAAGATCCATATAAATCGGGTGATACACAATCTGAAGTATAATGTAATAAAAATCATGTTATTGTAAATAGATAGGATAAATAAAATTTACAAAAGTTCATGGATTTTTAATGTTAAAAAATCATAATATTAATCACATGATTTTTTTAAACTGATTTTTCAGACAGTCACATACACTCTATTAGGGCTCAAGCCCTCACAAAACAATCTACTTCCACCTTTGAAATTTTTTTAATAAGGTTCATCTTAATTCTCCAGTTGGATAAATGCATTTTAGGCACACTATTACCCATTTTGTTTGAACAAAATGACACTAATTCATGCTCAGATATCGAAATCTATTTCACAATCTGAACTTTCAAACATGGATATCTGTGAACTTGATGTTGAAGGTTTTTGGTCATCTGGTTTATTTTCATCAGTCCTTCCATTAATAGATGAACTACTGATAGATTTGGTTATTCTGTTATCATTGTGATGATTATTTTCTGTATGTTGCTTATTCAGTGTTGGTTGTTTCGATTTTTCGTCATAAAATTTATTAAAATCGCGATTTTCCACAAACTGAAATTGTTTCAGCCTCCCAATTGTTTTACAAAATGAGCTGTTATTGCTTGACATATCTTTAGAGTTGTTTTGTAATGTCTTGTTTTTCAACTGTACCTTACAATCATTTCTAAGCATTGAATCGGAGAGTATTTTGCTTGTTTCAATTCCACTATCATTTTTATCAGTTTTATTGATGTTGTGATTTCGTGTATCATTTGCAACACTAATTTCCGATTCAGTTACAGTATCTCTGCAGTTTCTTGTATCAACTGATGAATCACTTCCACTGTCATCATTATCATCATCATTGGATATTGGGACACTAGTTCTCTTATCTCTTTCTTTTGGCTTTAAAGCTTTACGAGGCATTTTATTTTTAATCGTATTTGTTTCTACAGTAACTTCTTTTCTTTTCCTTTTTCTTTTCTGAATCACAGGAGGTTTCTTTTCGTCTTTGTTAAGTGTAGCATGTTTTTTCAATGTGGCTGCCAATTTGTCATTAACGCCTACATTTCTATTTTCTTTATTTCTCTCAAATTCATTTATTACTTCATCATTCTTATGTTTATTGATATCAAAATAAGAGCTAGTAACCAGGGAAGCCGAAAGAGGGATATCTTCATTAGAAACATCATCATACTTACAAAAAATATTAGTTCTACCACTGACCACGTCACTTTCTAGACTCTTATGATCAACATGCAATAAACTTGCATAAAATAATAACTCTTCTTGCCAAATGCTATACAAATTTAACCTTGTTAATAGTTTCTTCGCCAGGCAAAGATATTCAAAATCTGGATACTTTGTGAAATTTGAGTGCAATGCATCAACTGTGTCATCTAAAGTGCAGTCTTGCATTGATAAATCTACTAGTGAAATTGCAATTATAGCATCCATAGGCAATATTGTTGTTCTGTACATAAGACGACAATGAGCTTGTGATAATCTGAAAAGAAAAAATAGTCTGAAGGTTAACAAGAAGTAATAGGGCCTATTAGAAGTCTTTTATTATCACATAATATTAAATGTTACATACATTAATTGTACTAAATGAATATTATAGCTATCATTATTATGTGATCATATCAACAAGATCCACATAGATAATGTTTTTGGTGAAATTCTTTAAAATATCTTACCTTATAAGGCTATCCAACATTCTCACTGTAGTGCGAGAAGGATCCCTATGTTCGGACTTTCTTTGCATCATGTAATATGACCGCAAAATGATGTTTGCCGACTTAGTCATTTGACTGCTCCTTGGTCCAACCAAACTTATATACATCTGGAAATTTCATCTTTGTTATTTTTGAGATTATTGAGTTACATAATGTTCACAAAAGATGGCCAATTAAGGATTTCAATGCATATCAGATTAAATGTTCAGTTGTAGGTAACCATTTGATATTGACTCTGCCTAAAAATTCTGTATATTCTTGACCGAGACAGAATTTTTCTTTCTCGCGTCATTGTCGTATGCACGTCATTTCTAGTAAAGACATGCAAGTTTTATTTTTTTTACATCCATGGTATTGTATTGAATTGTTTTGTATTGTAGCATGATTGTAGCCAAGACCTGGAGTTAATTATGTTAACGTAAATATTTTAGAACATACCTGCAGTTTTTCTAGACTCCACCTTTTCTTTGAGTCGCTTTCAGAACCACCAAATAGTATATATGATGATACTAGTTTGTCCCAAGCTTTATTTTTAGAATCCAACAAAATGAAAATCAAGTCAAATCTGGAACATTTAAAACAAAATTACATAATAGAACAGTCAGTTCAATTAAAAAGCTATCATCGCATATTTGTTTCTTGTGAAAGTAGTTATTGACATAAAAATGAAGTTATTTGAATCTACATCACGGTGAAATCTGATTGTATGGTCTTGGGAAAAATATTTTTAAATATTATTTACCTACTTAACAATGGAGTTCCTAGGGACACATTAACACTCAGTGGCTCATCAGTTTGATAGTGGCCCTTTGGATTACACGCCGCTATGACCGCGCAACGAGTGTTTAGTTTACATACAATACCGGCCTGAAACAGAAAATGCACTTCTGTAATAAACAAGCAGAAAATAGCTAGAAATAATTATAATAAATGGTGATTACACAACACGGGAGTCCATTACCGATCGTTTTAAGGATCCTATTTTTTACTTAAAATATTAGTGTTAAATGAACAACAAAATGGAGTAAAAATAAGCTAAATGCTTAATAATCTGAATTGATACCGCATAATTATCAAAACACGATTTATTCGTCAGTTTTCAAGGTTTTGGAGCGGTGCCCTCAACCTCCAGTAATATTAATAAAAGGCATGAACTCAACAAACCGCTTATAATTGGGTTCTGTGTTAATTAGTGCTACCATCACATTTTCTAATGCGACTAACGCCCCAACTCAGAGTCACTAACGGTTACATAAATCGCTCCTTAGTAAAGAATCACTATACAAATTCTGTGCTAAGGAGCGATTAAAGTAACCGTTAGTGACTCTGAGTTGGGGCGTTAATGTTGTTGCCCTGTCATGTGCGTTTTAGAAACACCACAAGTTGAATAATCCACATCACCATCTCTTTAAAAACGACAAAACCAATGAAATGAAAAATAAGAAATTAGAGTTCTGGTGACTAGACTACCTTAGCAACAGAGATAGTCTGCTGTTCCATCGCTTCGTGTATCGCGGTGCGATCGTGTTCCCGCAGGTGCGATATCTCGTCAATGCAACACACTCCTCCATCCGACAGCACCAATGCGCCCGCTTCTAATTGCCATTCGCCATCCTCCTGTTTAAATCAAATCAAATCTATTTATTGCAATCATGTAGTAGATAAAGGTGGTACAAACAGTATGCTAAACGAATTTACATGTGCCATTTATGGGCATTGCAAAATGTTATAAATGTCAAGTAAAAAAAATTATAATTGATTTCATGCATTACTCAAAAATTAAAGTTAAGTTAAAATATAAGTAGGTGTATCATTATCTCATGGAACCATAATTATTATTATCATGGTTGGTGGAATGGTATTTCGTGGTACTAAATTAAACTTAGTAGTACCAATTTATATTTGCATTTTGGACACCATAATTATTATAATCCATGTTGCAAGCAACTTAAACACTATGTATTTTTCTACATCGAGTTTCTGATCTGTAGACAACACACTTTAATTCATCATCTATTATTACCGCAAAGGACTGGATACCTTCTTTTTCGATTATAACGTGGGTCTTTTACCATATAAAACTAAATGCCCACTTACCATTAGGAGTGATTGAAGTTAAGCAAAAACTTACTAAGAAATCGTTCCATCTAATCCCCAATATTCATCTAAGAATATGATTTCTATTTGAGGTTGGTCATAAAAATTAACCAGTTCAATGGATGACAGGCATGCAATCAGTACCCTGAAGTTGACAAGCATCACTAACAGAGGACATGACATCAACCAAATGTTGTACAGTCACCTGCAGAGAAAAACAACCCTCTGTTATTGTGTGTTTATAAACAGATGGGTTACTTTTCTCTGCAGGTGACTGTACTTACCCTTAGTGCAGCACAAGTCAGCCCCGCCCTAGTACTGCCGGCGCCGGACGTGAACACCGAGCGGGTAGTCAGATCAGCTGCTGAGCGAAGCAATTGAGACTTGCCTGTACCTGAAATAGCAGAATAATTACAGGGATTTTCAATTCTGTATTCACAAAACTAGACAGGTTGAGGCTATGAAAAATAGTCGCCGAAATGGATGGCATGGTAAAAATGTATTACTAAAATTCTGTACTTTTCATAACATTTTGTGGGGTTCAAGAGAAGAGTGAATACGCATTTATTAAGTTAGTGCGATCTCCATCTTGAACTTCAACGCCACTTACCATTAAATTATAAGTAGGTACTATTATTTCTTCTGTGGTATAACTTCAAAATTAAGGGGATCTCTTAAGTTCCAGTAACGTTTTACGATATTTTACCTGGATCTCCTACCAAGAGAAGATGGCATTGCCCTCGCACATTAGTTGTGTGCTTTTCGTCTTGTGAAACTTTTTTATTTTCTTCCTTTTCAATTGCATGGTTGGATCCCGTTATTACTGTTAAGAGCACTGCTAGCTTCACTAAATGCAGGCCATACACCTGAAACAATATTTAATAACTTATTAGTTTTGCCAATAGAATTAGATACTTAATTCACCCCATCTCACTTTTTTTCTTTCTTTGCACATCTTAACTCCACTTAACAATAGCTGATGTTCAAGGAATAGAGAGAGCTAAAATTAAAATTGTATAATATTATAGTTTTATGCAAGATATGCTATATAAATCTTTGTATTCAATATTTTAAGATATATTGCATGAACAATGAAATAATCAACATGCATTTTTTTTTATTGCTGAAAAAACAAACAAATAGTTGGACCAACCTGTGGACACACAGAAGCTAATATTTGATCCCTTCCCTTCAATGGACAAGCTTGGTAGTTAGACCAAAAGTCATTGAAACAATCCTTGACATCGGAAGCTGCTGCAACTACTTCCGACTTCTGTGCATTACTCACTTCTACATAATTTGCTTGAAGCACCAGTTCTACATCAGATTTCTTATTGTGACCTGATGGACGCCAGCGACGACGAACAATACCACTGAAAGCATGATTATGGTAAACATTATTTCAACTATTTGGAGCTCTTTAGTATCTCCATACAAATTCTGTACTAAGGAGCAATTTAAGTAACCGTTAGTGACTCTGAGTTGGGGCGTTATTATCAGCTACTAACAGGCTAATAGTTACTTTTTTAATTTACTTTGTCTTTTTCCAGGTAATGCACATGAAAAAAAAAAAAATAGTATCATGATGTCTATTTGTATGTGTATATTTGTATGTATGGTATGTATATTTTATGTAGGTATTTGTATGTATATATACATATAATTTACTTTATTAACTGCCTTTCGTGCATTTCTCTTTTGTCCAATGGTTAGCTGGTAGAGAATGCATTAAGCATTAAGCTCGCCATTTGTACTATAATATTTTTACTGTGGTCAATAAAGGTTAAATAAATAAATAAATGTCTCTTTGCACATGATAAAAATTAAATAGTATCATGATGTCTCCTTACTGTAACTCATTTTGTGATTACCCAAAGCAAAAGATTTCTATTGTATGCTGTAAACAAGCTGACGATCATCAGATGTCACTAACACATTAGTCATACTTAACTAAACCTAAAACTTAGCGCTTCTTCCTAAATACTACATACCATATAACAACATCATCTCCAGGTTTGCAGCAGTCAACAAGGTCATTCTCAAGAATAACCCACATGGAACCCGGTATTGTACCAATACTTAGTTTATTAACTTGCTCCTGTAAAAGATAAAACATTCTCATTATTAAATTAAACTTTAATAGGGTAAAAGACTTTCTGATAACTGATACCTATGTTGTGAGGATTCCCAATTCTATACCACCCATGACTCTAACTATTTAAGACTATCACCACCCACTTTTTTGTATCTAGTTATCAACCATTAACTATTTAATTTTTTTTAGTTGCCAGATTAAAGAGCCAATATTAGGAATAAAAGACTTATAATATATATATATATATATATTATATAGTGCTTTTAGTATTTTTAATACTTAATGAAATATTAACTATACTAAAAAATAAAAAAAATTACAGGATGGACTGGACTTAATGCTAAATGCAAAATTCTGATATTATTTGTAGCAATAGAAAAAAATTAAAGAAAATGTATTACCTACTTGAATCTTAATTTCCTGGTAATCCTTACAATGCTCCCTTGACACCAAGTTAACTTGGCTGAAAGTAGAACACCTACATCTAGTATCAGTGTTACCACATTTTGTTGGTGCTCTCAGTATGTAGCGGTGTTCAAATTCTGCTTCTACACAATTCTCATACTTGCACTTGGTGCAGACATAGTTTCGTTGATACTCTAACATTTTTGACTGGGTAACACGTACCACTGTACCTGGAAAATCAATAATTTATGAGTAAAATTCTTAACTGTATGGAGTGGAATAAGTTTTGCAATTGGCTATTTGACAGTTGTCACGGTAAAATATGAAATATGTTGAATATGGTTGCATATTGGTTAACATTAATTAAACAATACATTTTTTGCATGAAAATAAATTGTAAATATTTTTATTTTTGAAAAATAGATTTGAGTTTTTTTACCTGTGGACACGAGAACCGAAACGCAGGCGGCCATGATTGAGCATGTTATGACGTCACACTTCAAAAAATAAAGCGTTGTGTACTACTAACTACATCGATTATCGTGTGCAATTTACTGAGAAAATTAATAATATATATTTTGATTTGTGCTTTTGAGAGGTTTTGTAAAATGGAGTTAGGCTATATAAAAGCTGACAGTGCAAATTTGCCTAAAGTCGATTCATTGATGGTTGCAAATTTCTTTGCGTGTAACCCTGACTTTTGCTCTGCCGAGTTTCGGAATGCAAAAACCTCCTTGTAAGTACTGAAATTAATAAAGTAAAATTGGTCAATCTTGCTAAGTGGTCACAGGGGGATTTTTTTGTAAGTTTTTCCTCAACGTCCCCTTAACGACACCATATTACTAATAATTTTAAATTACTTAAAGGTTATGTTTATGAACAATATTAGGTTAGGTTTAATTTGTTTTTTTAGTAAATCAGAGGCTAAGTTGATTTCTTCTAAATACTTACATCAAAGTGGTCCTCACAAAAGAATATTGCTGATATAACAGATGTTAACTCTGGGTCTCGACGTGCTAATTGTAACCACTGTTTTCGACGTTGAAGGCATTTATGAACGTGTATAAACAATTTGTTAGGAAATTTAATTGTAGTACTTCTACACATAGGCACTGTCTGCTGCTGCTGCAGCTGCACATGTCTTGTAGCTTGTCATTTTCACAATTCCAGTGAAAAAGGTGTAAGTTTTTCACATAAAATATCTTCAGAGTTAGAGCATAAACTGTTGTTATTTGAAATGTGACGTCACAGCCAGCAAGTGACAGATGGCAGTCTATTTTCGCGCGAATTTCAAATTAATGGATTAAAAGTAATTTTTATTCCTACTAAATAACACTTTTTTTAAAAAAATAAATATTGTAAGAGGTATAAAATAAACCTACGAAAATTTTAAAATATTTTTCCAAAAATTGTCTAATAGCCAATTAGGCTTTAGTGAGCCACTATTACATTTACATTATGGTATTTACCTCACTCTCAAGAGTATACTATAATGTGTATCATGATGGTGGTCACTCACGGTCATTCCATCGCGTCATTTTTGGAGCCACACCGAGCGACATATTATGTCAAAATGGCGCGATTGGACATACAATTTTTTTAAATCACGTCATCAGTTTTTCACATTCACGATCAAATGTTGGCTGTATATCACGCCATTTGACGCGATGGACTGACCGTGAGTGGCCACCATAAGAGTTCCCTTCACTACCATATCATTTGTATGACAGCAATACTAATAGTATGTCAGTGATGACAACTCTTAACTGAAACGCATCTATGTAGGATTAAGATTGTTTGCTATATGTATTTAAGTTTGTAGAATAACAATAGTCTTGAACAGTGTTTAATGTTTTAAAACATGTTAATAAAACTATTTGAGATATAATAATATGATGAAAAATTAACAGAACTAACCCACCTGTTACTTTCAGGAAGCACCCTAAATCAACGTTTTTAGGGAAAATTGTTCTATGTAATTCCGGACAGACAGGCAGACCGAAAAATCTAGCAAACACATTTCTCTTCAAGTAACAGTAATCAAGCTTTGATATATGTGATTTGTATTCAATTCCTTCTAATATTTTCTGCTGGGCTTTTCTTATATCTTTATCACAGGCTGGCAACGTGTCTATGGGGTTACAAAGGACTTTGTCGCCGATATCAGGATGAGTTTCAAATAGCTTCAAAAAACTAAAACAAAAAGAAATTAAGACTTAGCAAAATACTTAACTTAAACTATAAAATAACTTGCTGTACGAAATTTTTCCAATTTAAATAAATTTATCTAATGTCACTTACTCAATGGTTATACTGTAGTAACTCAAATTGTCTTTTTGTGATAAAATATTGATGCACTCTTCGAAGTGAAATGTGATTAAATAATCACAAATCATTTTGCTTTAAGTTTCGACATCTGAGGTTTCGACACTTTCGACATTTTCGACAACACAAACAAAACAAAGGGTAATTTTTTAGGTTAGTTGACCTGTGATTTTGACATTAATTAATTTGTCTATTTTGACATTTTTGAATTGAACAAAAACAAAACATCTCAATTCAACCCAAGGATATTATAGTATAACTGGATTGCAATCTCCGAAAAGGTCAGAGATTTAGTTAAATGAGTTAAATCTATGGAAAAGGTGAACGGATTACGAAACCAAAAACTCCATATAAAAACTGGACCACAAGCTTCGAAGAGTAGAGTGAAGAGTCTGATCTGAAGACGGATCACGCTGCTCGCACGTACCTATAACCGCAGAAGCATATACCTACTTACCAATTTTAGGGAGACATTTTAATAGCGTTTTTGTCACGTTCTTCAAAGGATTTCATTCTTTAATTCAAAAATCATTTTTAATTTTTTAAAATCCTATTTCAATTTTATTGATGCCCATGGCATCACATCATCATAGCCAACAGACTTGCTTGAAAACGCACTATATTTAGCTGCAGATGCTTGCCAAACATGGCTTTATTAGAGTAGGTATATTATATATTAGATATATACATATAATATATATTATATATTTTTTTTTTAATTTGCCAAGTTGCCAAGCTTCGGCAAGCCTTGCAGTTGATTACAACAGAGTACCACATTTTATTGGTCACAAGCGTCGGCAACCTAACGCAAGTTAAGTAAACGGCCAATTAATACTTTTGCCGTTTGGGAACGTTCCCAAACCACGTGACCCATTTTTTAGCATTTTTTACCCCCCTCCCCCCCTCGGTGACCAACCGTGGTATATGAGAAGACCCCCCCCCTCCCCCCCTAGTTTTCACGTGACAAAATTTTTTTTGCAGACAGTTAAAAATATATGAATTATCTATTGCAGAACTCTAATAAAATAAACTTGACAAGAGGGTTTCGTCCGTTGATTATGTATTTACCGTTATTTTCCTATTTTATTTATTTTTACCGTTTTTTAAGACCATTAACTTATTTTTCCTGTAATATTTAAGTAAAGAACTCTGTATTTTTTTTTTATTCAAGCGTCAGTAGTTTCGGAGATAAGGATAGTCAATTTTTGGCTTTAATTTCTTGAATAATTTTAAAACTTTCCATTGTAGAACTATAACTTAAATATATTATTTGAGATCCTGACAACAAGCCCTTTTTCCCAATTTAAAAAAAGGAGGAGGTATTCAATTCGACTGTTTTTTTATGTTTGTCACCTCAGCACTTTCGACTGGGTGAACCGATTTTGATGATTCTTTTTTTAGTCGAAAGCTGGTGCTTGTCATGTGGCCCCACATAAATATAAGCGAGATCTGACTAGTAGTTTTTGAGTTATTTTGAAGTCTTATAAACGTTATTTTGAAGTCTTATAACGTCTTATAAATCGATGAACACTGGCTGCACGCACGGAAAAGTGTCACATGCCGCCTGAGCCTGAGCGTGCAAGCGAGAGCGCAGAACAAGCGATAGAGAGACACGATCAGCCCAAGCGTTGGCTTGTGACACATTTATCTCTCTTCTCGCGCAAAAAAATTGTAATTTTCAATTAACTCCTTCTTAGTATTATACAAAATAATGATAATTCAATGATAATATTTCAATTCAATTCATAAAAGTATGCAATTTTTCATCAATAATTTTCTTTACGACGTTATCACGTAAATCTATCGTCCATAAACCGACTTTACAGACAATTTTTTTTTTCAAAATTCAGTTTTTTACTTTATATACCTTCGTCTTTGGGTCACAAAAAAGTACATGAGTACCAAATTTCAACTCATTTGGACCAGTAGTATCGAAGTAAATTGGCTATGAACGGCGGCCGCCCAGACGCACGAGTGATCCTATAACGGTATCGTGTCGTGTCACTTGTGGCATGTTAAATGAAAGGGCTTGTTTTAAGGATCGCAAATATATTTTATTATTTGATAATTTTAAAATTATTCAAGAAGAAGGTAGCCGAGCGTTATGGTCTGTGATCAAAGCCATTCAAGGCAATTTCTGTGCATCGTCATCGTCGCCAGAATCGCGATACCTTGAAAGTGCGGTGCCTGCTCAAAACTCGCGTTTTTTGGATTTTCTCTGAAAGTTTCATTCTCAGCCCTATGGCGTTTTGGAACAATGTAGAACAAACCTAGAACAACCTTCAAAGTGTTTGTAACTTCAAAGTGTGGCGCCAACTTCCTGTAGGTGAGTAAGTATAGCTC
The DNA here is from genome assembly GCA_911387775.1 of Thymelicus sylvestris. Taxonomy (NCBI): domain Eukaryota; kingdom Metazoa; phylum Arthropoda; class Insecta; order Lepidoptera; family Hesperiidae; genus Thymelicus; species Thymelicus sylvestris. The sequence continues at coordinate 6,934,904 of OU426896.1, read as the reverse complement.
GAGAAAGTGGGAGATTCCCTTAGTGGATAGTGACCACGTGACAAAAACCTAAACCCCCTCCCTCCCCCCTGTGACCAAGCGTGGTGTTTTGCAGACCCCCCTCCCCCCCCTAAATGTGTCACGTGGTTTGGGAACGTTCCCTTTGTAATAACTTGCCAAGGCTTCCCGTACCAAACTTCAGGTACCTCTACAAAGTCCAGATAGAGTAATATATCCATGATTGTCATTATAGTGGAACGTAGGGTCTGTGGACTGTGCTGTCATCTAAATACGTCATTCTTTTCATTCTTGACTTCTTGTCAAAGTGTCAACTGTCAAAGTCAAAGAGTTCAAAGACGTCAAAGTAAATAGTAATAAAAACATAACATTTAATTATTTTAATTTCATTTATATTTACGAGAAATAGCAAGGAAAGGACGAAACAAACACTGAAAACATTTCATACTTCGAATAGAAACAGTAAGTAATTAGGAATAGATATTGTTTTTCCGTGTTATAACTTCCAATGCTGTTATGGCAGTGAAGTACTACATGGTGTATGAATATGTTGTTTGTTTTCTAGATTACAATTTTATTTTATTACAAATTATTTTATTTACATTCCAGATAATACTCAAGCAATGGATATCCTGAAAGCAGAAATTGCTAAGAAAAGAAAACTTCTCGAAGAAAAGAATATATTGGTAAGTTATTGTACTTATGTTTTAAAGATAGTAGGTATTGCTCTTTAAAATATGCCATCTAGTATAATGAATTTATTGTTACAGAATCCTTCAAAAAAGTATTTTAAAAGAGGGGAGTTGTTAGCTAAAGAACAGGAAGAATATTTAAAAAAATGTGGGCAACAAAAGAAGGAAGAAGAAGAGGAAGAAAAGAAACGTCAACAAGACACTGAAGATAAAGGTCAGTTTCACTGATTTTAAAATATTTTACTTAGAAGAAGGATTTCCACAGGGTATCTTTTACCATCCCCTAGGGTGCCTTACATTTAACATCAGTACAATTATTATATTGAATTATCAGTTATCACCAGTGTTTCTATCCATACTGATAACCCGTGTGGTTACCATGTCAGATCAAATGCCAAGGGTCCTTGGATTCGATTCCCAGTGAGGCAGAAATTTAAATGATCAGTTGGCATTTCTGTTCTCAGTCTGGATGTGTGTGTTCTTGTCTTAGTGTGTTGTCCATGGCATCCACGATACAGGGAATCCTGAGTGTGTATTTTAAATTTATGGCTCAGCTTTAGAACAGGGAATGTCGAAAAGATGGTTCAAATATTTTTTTTTAGGTAGATTATATTATTAAAAGACGATTACGAAAGTTTCACTTTACGCAAATTAATAGTTTATGAGATATGAATTTTTAAAATATCGAATTATTCCCAATTAATTGCTTACATTTATGACTTAATACATCAAAACGCGACAGCCATCTTGAATTTCGTGTCAATTTAACGGGTTATCCGTCAATTTAGCTTCAATTTCTGACAGTAGCTGTCATAAATCAGCCATGACAGTCGTCAATTAAGTCAATCTCATCATTCATCGGCTATACCATACAGTACATATTTTCGTGTCCATTCTCGCGTGTGAGAACATCATTGTGATCGCGCTTGAGAATTTTCGTTGAATACAACCACTATTGAATTAAAAATAACAAATTGAATAGCACAAATATTTTTAGTTAATATACAACTATGTTAAAGTCAAATCAAATCAAATGAAAAAACAACTGAACTCAAATCGGAAAAAGGATAGGTTAGGTTATGGTTGTCTGATTTTATACACGAAAAAATAGGAACCCCGCGAAGCGGGGTTCCGTCGACATCTGTGGTGAAGCCCCCGCCATGGAAAAACAACTGAACTCAAATCGAAAGAAGGATAGGTTAGGTTATGGTTGTCTGATTTTATTTACGAAAAAATAGGAACCCCGCGAAGCGGGGTTCTGTCGACATCTGTGGCGAAGCCCCCGCTATGAAAAAACAACTGAACTCAAATCGAAAGAAGGATAGGTTAGGTTATGGTTGTCTGTTAGGTGTTGGTTAGGGTATGGATTTTATTTACGAAAAAAATAGGAACCCCGCGAAGCGGGGTTCCGTCGACATCTGTAACATAGTCTTATTACGGCGTTACTAGAGTAGATTAAATCACATAGTATCTGTGACTGATACAACAGTTTGATGTACCTTTGTAATTTCTAGCGTTTAATTTTGAATATAGAGCCTTAGTTTAGTACTGCGGTTAGAAAAGTTATTTTCCATTTTCTCGGAAATGGTGCGTCGCTGAGAGTTGCGAAAGGTATCGTTGTAATCAGGAGCGAATCCTTTATATCTGTATGATTAATAAACACTGAAATCGCTTGATAAACTTACACCCAATTTTTATTTTCAAAATTTTTTTTCTCGAAAACTAAAAGTTTGCGTAAATTGCGGTATTCAAAAACGTGTTGTAATTCCCTGTTCTAAAGTGCTTCCAAATTTATATTTATGGTTATTCCAACTTACAGTAAAAATGCAAAAGAAGGAGTCAGAACAAGCTGAAAGTGTTGTGCTTCCAAGAGCCGAAGTTATTAAAAGGTTACGAGAAAGAAGTCATCCAATAACACTGTTTGGAGAAAGTGAAGCTCAATCCTTTAAGAGACTAAGAAGAATAGAGATTCAAGAGCCTGAAGCTAATAGAGTATGTATACATGATTTATTATAATTAGTAAACTAGAAACTCACCTTTGCTTCACTCTAGATACCTCATAGACTTGAAACAACTAAGTTTTGCCTTATGGCAATAATATCAGGCTATCAGGCTTTCAGGCCTTCTTCATGAATGTGACTAATACACCAAAATAAGTTTTTATAAACTAATGGAACTGGCATTCCAGAGATTACGGCATTCAGACAAAAAAAAATCTTCAAACTATGTCACCAAGAAAGAAATGTTGTAGTTGAAAAAGTCTTGAAGTCTTTGTTAAAAGTTAAACACTCCTTGAAAAAGTCTTATGAAGTAATGAAAAAGTGGCATTTCTGTGTTTAAACATGTCATTTTGTAAACTGCTAATGCTACAGGAACCTTTGAAATGATCCTAAAATGTTGCTTGAACGATGGGAACTTTATGAGTCATTTAATACTTCACTTTACAAAATGTTGCCTATTACTAGATGTAATAGATACTTAATGTGCCAATTAATTACAATTCCTTTTCTTTATAGTTGTTAGTTGATATTTTTAAATGTCTTTGTTGTAACTCATTACAATATTAATCATGTTTCAGGGTTTTAGAAATGACTTCCAAGAAGCAATGGACAAAGTTGACCAGGCATACTTGAATGAAATTTTAGCTTTGGGTACACAGGTAAGTTACAAATCATATAATATTAGAGTTTTTAACAGAACTCTGTATTATACTAGTCAAAGTAATAATTCGGTTGAGAACACTGAAGCCCAGTTGGCAGAAAATAGGAATTCACTTCGTGAGTCCTGGGTTTGATTCCTTGACTAGGCTAATATTAATATTTATTTATTAATTTATTTGTTCAACAAAATGACAGATGTGTATTTTATTGCGGGTGTTTTGATGTGTCATGTAAATGATGTCATATCAATGACTAACGAAAATGGAATCCTGGTTTATGGTTATGTATGTAAAAAAAATGATGCATGCACAAAATCTACAGAAATGATGTTTTTTTTTTCCATAGTTTTGATGGTATGACATTAGCAAAGTAAAAGCTCAACTATACCTTGTTCACAAATCTTAGAGACTAAAATGACAACCACTAATGTCAAAGTTTGAAATAATGATACCAGCTAAATTTGTGCGATCTACTTTTCCGGTTTTTTGAATCGTAAACTATGTCGTAATGGCCCGTTTAGACGCGCGCGCGAGCCACGAGACGCGCTGCGAGACGCGCTCGTACGCGCGCGTGTGAACAGCGAGCTCGCGGACCAGACCGCGGCGCGTCTCGTGGCTCGCAGGGTTCGCGTCGGGAGCGGTTTTTTGGGCGCGCGCCAAAGGGGCTCGCGCGAGAGCTCGCGCGGTGTTCACACGCGCGCGGCGCGCGCTTCATTCGACAACGGCTACTAGCGCCATACGTACGTGTTCTATTGGATTCGTATTTTTCAAAATAAAAATATGATACTGAACGTTAATACTGAATGATAATAATAATAATAACCTAAAACTACTAGTAACAAAACCTTGTATATTCAAAGTAATATTATTATAAAGAAGAAAATTTTGATGTTTTGTTTGTAATGAATACCAATAGCTTTTTTATTTTAAAAAGCCTAATTGTACAGAAATCTACCCATAGTACAATCTACATTGAGTATTTTGCCTATAAATCATGGTAGAAAGGTTTCACTGACTGGATGCCGATGTATTACGTCAACGTGCTCCATCCTTGAACGTTCGAACGCATCTGAACGCTGCGAGCGTGTAAACAGTAGATAGCGCTCGCGCGCGTAGGGGGCGTGGCTTACGGACGCGCTACGAGACGATCCGCGAGACGCGCGTATAAATGAGCGGTAAGAATAGTGACATATTAGTAGCGACACTCATATCTACCTAGATATTTAGTATTTGGCTAAATAGTATAAAATTAACTGTATACCGAATGTAACCATAGCCAAATACTCGTTTTTGTAACCAAAATAACTTATAAATTTAGTAAGTAAGGGCAAATATATTATGGATATATGAATGATAATGGTTGCTTAAACTTGTTTTTATACTAGTTTTAGGGACTCAATCAATAATCACACAAATAGTGGACCTGTGCTGAGCTGTGAAAATTTTTCCGATTTACTTTTCGGTTTATGGTCATCACTATTTAATTTGCACCCGAAACTGGTCACCCATGAAACGTCAATTTAGTCTCTAAGATTTGTGAACGGATTATACATAAAAATAAATATTGCTCTACTTGAGTTAAATTATATATGTGTTACTGGAAAGCCTCATTCCATCTATCTATCTAACAGCCCTTTAAAACGCCTCATTAAAATTCCTAAATAATTTGGTTACAGAATGAAAGTGAAAAGCCACATAAAGAAGACGATATAGACGACTCCATCACATATGAATTTATACAACAGATGGCAAAGAAAATGGGACAAGGAGACAGAAATCATGACATGAATGTTATCATGATACTTTTACAGGTAAAGATGTAATTTTTTTTTATTTTTTATTTAACCAGCCAACAAATGTATAGACGATACATCTAATGGCAAGTGGCTACCGTAGCCCATGGACATCAGCAACGTCACTGATGTGTTGCCAAAGAAAGAAAAGAAAGAAAGATCTGGCTCACCGGCCTCAAGCCACAATGCGGCAAGTCAAACAACTTGTGTGGGTATCTGACTCAAGCAAGATATTATCTTGTGATTTGATTATTTCAATGTCTTACTTGGGTGGGTTAGGTATGTGTGCTTTGAAATTTGACAATGTGGTTATTTTTCAGTTTTTACTAAAACTATGGGGTCAACAGCTGAATTCCGCAACGGCAGCAGAAAAATCAGGAGTCAAACACAAAATGGCGAGAGCTACGTATACACAAACACAAGTGTACCTCAAGCCACTTATGAGAAAGCTGAAGAAAAAGAATTTGCCTGAAGACATTTGTGACAGTCTCATGGAGATCACGAAACATTTGTTGGAGAGGAATTATATAATGGTATGCTTGCTAATATTCTAGATAATATTGCTTTTTTTTTTCTTCTCTCTTTCTTGGCCACTGCATCAGTGATGCCTTTAGTGTTGCCGTTGTTCATGGGCGACAATTTATACGGTGGATCGTTAGCTCGTTGGTTGGATATTTTCATGAAAAAACATGGACTATTTAATGTCAAGATAACTTGCTATTTTAAGTGGTAATATACAACAACATTCTTACTTAGTCTTGTTTCATAAATAGTTTTTATGTCTATGTTACAATAGAAACCCATTTTTAGCTACAGCATGTTTTGCCTAGTTCAATGGTTTCTTCTACTTGAAACAAGTTTATACTATGTACATTAGTTCTGCCGCGTGAAGCTGTAAATGCGGATAGGGAAAACTAATTAATATGTTTAATATTGCTTTCAGGCCAGCGATGCATATTTACAAATGGCAATCGGGAATGCGCCGTGGCCTATCGGTGTGACGATGGTCGGTATCCACGCACGTACCGGTCGTGAGAAGATCTTCTCCAAAAACGTAGCCCACGTCATGAACGATGAGACGCAGAGAAAATACATCCAAGCCCTGAAGAGACTGATGACGAAATGCCAGGAATACTTCCCTACGGATCCCTCTAGATGTGTTGAATATAGTACTACTAGATGAATAATAAATATACTTAAAAAGAAAGCGTCTATTATTATAATACCACTGGATTAGTTTAAATAGGTTTATTGCGATTTGGCCGAACGAAAGGCGAACTTTCTTCGGGTAATATTTGTGTTTGCATTAGTTTGAATTCTATCGCAGATTAAAGATATTTTAGCCAACGAACGACGACGTCCCTGTAGCCTAGTTGGCAGGTCACCATGCTAACAAACTAACAAACAAAGCAAGTTAAATAAAAGCTTATAAGTTATAAACAACAGTAGATATCAACTATTGTTTATTACCGATTCCGAAGTTAACGAACTAGATTGTAAAACGCTAAGTACCTAGGTGATGTAAACCTAAATAAGGAAAAAACGTATTTGGTGATATTTAAAATCAGTCTGATTTCTATCGCTTTATCACTTTGCAATTGAAGGAAATACTTATACGTCATCACTATCAGTGTAATAATTGGGTTATTATAAGATAAAAAAGATTGAATCAAAGCCCAATAAAATTACTTCCACTAGTCTTTGTTTAAATTACAGTTGCGGGGTCGAAAATACACATAACATGGATAAATTATTTTATGTTTTGTGCTTAGTTTTCTATTTTTTTGGGAGAACTAAAGGTGCTTATAAAAATTGTAGTGCTCAGTAACGAAGTTTAAAGTTGGTCGTTTTAATAAATTGTCCTTAAATTGAAATAAAATTAATGGGCGTTTTAGGAAGTTCATGGCGAATAGTTGGCGGTTCACAGGCTCCACCTAAGTTTGGCCTATTTCATGCTTCACTGCAGAATTTGACAGGGCATCATGTGTGTGGAGCAGCTGTCGTTTCTAGAAAGGGTCTAGTCACAGCAGCTCATTGTGTGATAAAGTATGTACCTACTATAATGTATTTTTACACAACGTATGGACAAATTAATGGAAGAAGACAAAGAAAGAATTTATTTCTATGTCCATGGTCGTCAGCCCGTTTGTCAGCTTGTTACGTAAAAAAATGAATTCACAGACGAATGAATCCTCACAATTTCTTACACCTCGTACCTATCCTTCTATTTGGTGAGATCATCGTAGCCTGGTTGGTGGTGTACTTACCCTGGGTACGAAGCTGGGGGCACCGGGTTCGATAAATGTTTATTCTCAGGTCGTGGGTTCTTGTGCCGTCTTATTTATTTTGCCCATATCACTTCTTCACTTCGGTCCACAGGACCACAGGGATTCATCGTGCGGGGGTATGAGTGTGTTATGTTAGCGCTAATTTTTCATTTATTTATGGTCTTTGTTGGTCGCGTTATAAATCGGTTTGGACACGTAACATACAGTCAGTCGAGTCATTCAAAGATATAGGTAAGTATACTTAGGTATATTCAAGCAACAAGCCAACAATACCTAAAAATCCTTTGTTTTAATCATTTTCAGCGCTGATCCTCAATATATAAAAGTAGTTGTTGGAACTACCGATTTAAATATTAAAGGGAAATGGTACGACATGGAATCAATCTCAATTCATAGCGAATATGATCCATCTGTGAGGCAAAATGACATAGCTGTATTAAGAATAAGAGGAACATTTAATCCCAGAGATATACAGGTTTTACAACTTAGTGAAAGAGAGTTGCAAGAAGGAGATCCAGTTACTGTCACGGGTTTTGGGGCTGAAGAGGTAAGTAACAATGTGTAGGTACCTATTGCAGAGCTAATTCAAAGTATCTAGGTACTGGTACTAAGTAGGTACCTGCCCTTTGGTACACCCAGAAATGAGCAACTACGTAGGTACCTGCTTAAAAGCTTAGCTATGCCCTATTAGCCCCGACACAAAACTTACTACATACTAAGTTGGATGACAGTTTGGATGGTATGGGAATCAGTTTGAACTTTGAATTTGAAGTTAATAGTGTGCGCACATTATATCCGATCAAACTATCAGCTGATAAAATTCATGATTCTCTGCTGATTCTCTGAACAATCAAACTGTTACGCTAGTAGGTAACATATTAAAAAGGATTGTAGTAGTTATGATGTAAAAATTTGTCGATATTTCTGTTCTAAGATTTCTGTTTATTGTCTCATGTAAAAATCGTCTTACAGGCTAATGGAAAATCACGACGTCAAATGCACATTTTGAACATGACCGTGTTTGATCAAGATGTTTGCACATTTGCCATGCGATATTCACAACAGGTTACTGATCGAATGTTTTGTACATTTACGAAAATCGGTCAGGGTACATGTCATGTAAGTATGTACTTAATTAACTATGTGTAATTAAATACGAGGTTAATTTAATTCCTGAAGTAGGTATATGTAGGTAATTGAGTTAATTCCTGAATTAATGTTATACTTAATAGGAATTTAAAGTTTATGATACATCCTATGAAGTAGTATATTGTGTATCTACGAGCATTGGCCAAAATTTATAATTTTTTAGGTAACTTAAGAGCTGTCTGGATATTCATGACAATATTAATGATAATAATCCTGAATTTTAACTGTGTTTCGATAGTCTTTAATTTATTTCTCTGAGAAATTCTACAAGTTGAATCAGTTAATCCTTATAGTGGATTGTCCTCTTGCAAGTTTTGCATGGCGGTAAGAACCTGCCTGGCTAGTCACTACTTTCTATAGGTAGATAATCAATTGTGAAATGTGTTATGTTTCAATTGTAGTGTCATGAAACGCGTAGATAACTTAAGAAATAGAGTTACCCTCCTTGTATACAGATTACAGACTGGTGCCTTTAGTTACAAAATCCATGACCTAGTCAGGTGACCTTTATAAAAGTTAATTTTATTATATTATTTATGCGCATTATAATTTTCAGGGTGATTCCGGTGGACCCATAACACAAGGTAACCAATTAGTTGGAATCGTATCTTGGGGTATTCCGTGTGCTGTTGGCTTTCCTGACGTCCATACGAGAATAAATCCGTATGTCACTTGGATTCGCGACCAGATATTTAAAAAATAAAAATAATGTTGTTATCGTACCTACCCAAACATCATTTATTATGAACAAAATAAAAAGTTACTTCACTAAACAAAAATTGTAAATGCGTTTTGAATTGTGCATTTATTCAAACGTACATTTTGGATCATGCATTCGGTTCCTTTTTTGTACGATTCTTAAACTGCATAATATTATCCATGTTAGCCTGAAAATAAATTATCCAAATGAATTATGATTTTCAATACATTCCTACATTGCGAGACGAAGGGTATACCTACTATGGTTTGACGACCCGTGTGGCGCAATGGTTACCGTGCCGGATCGCCGCATTAAGGCCGGGAATAGATTTCCGATTTTTCTCTCCGATAATCGGATCCGATAGTCTGATCAGACAATCGGAAGGCACTCGTGCCATACATTTGTTTGAGTACGCAATACACATCCGATCCGATAGTCGGATCGGACGTCCGAGTCGGAAACAGCGCCAAGACGTTTACGATTTTATTGCCGATCCGATTGTCTGAAGGTGCGGTCTGCATACTTTTGTACATAGACCAAATAGACGTCCGATTCCTCCTTCCGACTTGCCATTTGACTCTCTAGCGTGACACTGAACGGACGCATCGTATCGTTGTAGTTCGGATGATGGTGGAAAATTACGACATCGAACGGCTTATTATGGCCGTAGAAAAACGTATTTGCATAAGGGATACAGGCAGTGAAGGGTGTCACGATAGACAAATTAAATATTTGGCTTGGGAAAACGTGTGTAACGAAATATTGGAAGAAGCATGAGTTTCAATTAGGGTTGCCAGATGGTCGGGATTCATCTGGATTGTCCCGACATTTCACATGATGTCCAGACAAGTCTCTACAAGATATAAAATGTCCCGACAAATCCCGACTTTTTGAAGTTTTGTTCAGATATTACAATCTTGCCAGCTGGCAATCCTAGTTTCAATGGACGTCGAAAAGAGAAAAAAAAAATTATGTATGTCATTTAATTTTTGTTTTTATTTTTTTTTTCATGGTTGTACCTCAAACTATATAAGATATTGTACATTTTTTCAGTTTACTTACGTTAAAAATAAGCACATTTTAATATCAATAGAAAAATAATATGTAGTAGAAATTACTTTCGGTAAGTCTGTCAGATTGATTGGGTGAATCTAATAGCGACGTTTTTTCTTCTTACGCGCTAACACGAGCAAATATGCAATAGGTAACAGTAATTCGTCGTCCATCTTTTCTTTCTGCCAAGCAAGCACTCACAGGCCACAGCTCGAGAACGACTGCGTTCAGAAAAAGTCTGACGCAAGAATCGGACGTGTATCGAGTGTATACGATCAGATAGTCTGATCAGACAATCGGAAACAAAATCTGACGTGTATTCCCAGTCTAAGGGTTCGATTCCCAGCGAGGCGGAAATTTGAATGATGAGTTTGAATTTCTGTTCTCGGTCTGCGTGTGAATGTCCTTGTCTAATGTGTTGTCCATGGCACCTACGATACAGGGAATCCTAGTTTGGGGCTATGAGTGTGAAGCGTTATTTATTTGTTATTTATTTATTTTTTTACTAATTTAGTGTGTTATAGAAATATTTACTTCAGCACCTTGTATTCAAATTGATCGTTGTTTAGTTCCACCATGACTGCCATAACAGGTCTGCCATGGGCGCATTGGAATGGGGTCTTGCAGTTTGATAATTCTCCAATTAGTCCGATACAATCTTTCCTGGATAAATTATCGCCAAATTTTATTGCATATCTACAGGCCTGTAAACATGAAAATCGACAGTAAAAAGGAAAAAGTAAAATACACTTGTTTTTATTTTAGGAACAGTAGCTAGACGTAAAAAATAAATTCAGAAACAAAATTACTATAGGTAGGTAGAGCACATCGCAATATCAACTATCGATTTACAAAACTCCCGAAAAACTTTCCAGGTAACCCATAGGTAACCTAATTTTTTTAAGCACTAAATGAGTTGACTAATAATAATATTCTTAGATCCTATTTGTAGCGAGACCAAAAGAATCGAATTTATTTTACCTCACTAAATACAAGATTCATTATAGATTTTGGGTATAGTGACACGTTACCCTTTAGATATTTTATGGCATGCATTTGTTCTAAGATCAAATCCTGGACAGCTTTTATAATAACATCCATCTGTAAAGATAGACAATAAATATATTAAAACTAGCTGTGGCCCGCGGTTTCATCCGCGTTAATTTGTGGAAAAAACTAACTACTAAGATATATGATGTTATATAGCCTATATAACCTTCCTTGATAAATGGACTATCTAATAAAAAAAGAATTTTTCAATTCGAACCAGTAGTGCCTGAGATTAGAGCGTTCAACCAAACAAACTCTTCAGACTATAATATTATTTAAATCAATCAAACAAAAAAGCTACGATTGATTATGAGGTAAAGCTACTTAAGGTAAAAGTATATACTAAACGTTCTCATTCTCATGGGTAAAATAAATAAAAAAACACCGGTCTAGGATGTTTGCCTCTAATTGCTTCAGGAATGGCATTCACGAGGATTTCGGAATTGCTTACAATAGTCCAGTCGAGTCCAAAGCAAGTAAACTTATCTTTATGGTTGTGCAGATAAAGAATCTCGTCTTTGGAGCTTTTCAGAGAAATTGTGTCTATTGTAACCTTCTTCCAATTGTTATTGTTAACATAGTCTGCGAAATGATTAATAATTTATTATTATACTAAAGATGTTTTCTTTGTAAATTCCTTACACTGTGTCTCTTTACTTACACGATAAGTTTTTTTCAAGACTGATTCTTTCATGTACAGCATGTTGATCAAAACATACTAAGAATTCTTGTGATTTATGTGTTTGTTTGTGTGACCCGCCTTGTATTATCGCCGCAATAAATTTACTGTCCACTTGGCCTAGGACCTAGTAAATAAATATTTACATTTATATACAAGTCACAGGATCAGAAAATATACTGATATTTAGTGTCAAAACTACAGAAATACAATTATAAGTAATTGAAAAATAAATAAGTTTTATACAACTTTTGCGTATCTTAATGAATCAGTTTCAAAAATGAGATCTGCGTTTTGTTTGTTTAGTTTTTCAGTAGCTTTTTGTATGTGTTCTGTAGCAAATTCTCTTAAATTTTGCACTTTTGGCTCGTAAATCTCCGATTTTACTGCTATGTTTTCAACAAATTTGTTATAGATTGTCTGTAAAAATATGTTTTTTTTATTATATAGTTATACATGAAAAGTTTTTCATAATACTTTTAAAATGGTGCGTGACTGAATAGTTAATGACTTACATTTTCATAGTATTCGGTCTCTAAATTATAGGAACAGATGTTTTTTGAATAACAGTTCTTGAAAATTTGAGACATTCCTTAAACAAAATTTTACATATTTAAGTATTATGTTTTATGTATCATAATATTATCACTTCGTATAAAATAAATTCTATTTTGTCTAAACATAACTGCTAAAATCTTACCCTTAGGGACAAATCGATGTCTACTATTAAGATTAAAGTTAAAAACAGAATTATTCAGTCCTGTGTCAATTTTATTTGAACCAACATTTTCGTTCCTGTGTTTAATGTGATCTGATACGTCATTAACTATTTTGATACTTCCATTTGCTTTAATTGTTTCTTCTATTGCAGAATTTACTTGCAAAAATGTTTTATTTTTAGAACTTGGTGACTTATTAATTTCAGTGTCATTTTTCACGTGTAACAATGAATCATGCCTTGGAATCACATTAAAGCTATTATTAAATTCATCCTCGGTATTTCTCGAACTATGTAGTATAGCTTCACAAACATCTAAAGGTTCATTTATATTTATTTGTGACATATGGGAAAGCTCTGACATGAATATATCGGCCGACGTCTTATAAGCTTGATCTCTCTGAATTGAGTCATGATACCTTACGTTTGTGTAAGTAACTGCCTCGTCAATAAATGTTTCACGATTATTATTGGGCGCAATATTAGCTTGCGAAGGATTATAAAATGAATCCACTAAAATTGTATAAGTTTTCTCAATATTTAAATTAATTCCATAATTAAATTGCGACGTGGGACTATAAATCTTATCACAATCTTCATTATCGAATAATGAATTCATATCATTCATAACTTGATTACGAATCTGTTTAGAAATTTCTACTGTGTTAGTGCCTGATACATCAATTGTAAATGGCGTTTCTATCCCATCATGGTTATATCTATCCAGTAATCTGTTAAATGTATTTATATCACGCATCTTTTCACTTTTTGGATTAACATATAAGCCGGGGCATTTGGTACCACTATTTGTTTTAATCTGAATAATACTTTCTTTTTGTTTTTCTTCACCAACATAGAAATTATCTCTTGAGTGTTCACTGATAAAATGAACTTTTGGACGTACTTCTTTCTCAATTAACGCACAATCGATATTATAATGATGGCTCTCATATGTGAGTTTAGGTGTATAACAATAACTTTTTAAATAAGTTCGTCTTGGAGCATCTAGGAAATTAAGCCATTATTATGTAGGTATCACAAGGGGCTAAATTTCGAAAGGCAATTTAATGCATTAAAATGAAATATTTAACCGTAGTTTAAACGGAACATTCGCCATGTCCGTCCATCCGTCCGTCCGTTATACAGAGACCCTTAGTCATAGATTACCCCCAATTGGGGGTATAGATACCCCCAATTGGGGGTAATGTATACCCTTAGTGCTAGAAAGCCTAGCTTAATTTGGCAGGGATATACATATTTATACGTTAATAAAATGTTTAAAAAAGATTTTTTCAGCGAATCTCTCCTACAGGTAAATGCATCCCCTGCATTATTTTTATATCCCATAGTGTTGGGTATCGTTGAAAAGGTGTTTTTCAAATATATTATGGGTCTTATTTTTTAGCAATAGCCGACAAACAAGCTCAGAATCCACCTGATGGTAAGTGACTATCGCCTCCCATGGACGTCAGCGACAGCATAGTTTAATTCAGCTTGTAAAACTTATATATTTAAAATAATTACTTGATTTATTCACAGGTGCAAAACCATCTTTCTTGCTTAATTCTTGATTGCAGAAACCTTTTTGGGTGCTTATTACAGTTTGAAGTAAATCATAAGATCTTATTTGTTTCGTCTCTGTTTTTTTATTATCATTAAACTCTTTGGCTTTCAACGCGTCAGGAAAGTTTTTGTTAGTAGCTGAACTTTTATATTTCATGTATGGTAAACTTATATCTTTAACTTCTTCACAATCCATATTATTAAAATATTCTTTTATATCACAAAATAGTTCATTGCATCTTTTTTCAATAGAATTTGTTTCATTTTTGAAAATTTCAATTACATTGTCATATTTTTTATTGCATTTACATTTTAAAGTAGGTTTGGATATTTTGTGGTACTTTTCTTTATTTTTTGCTTTTAAGATTCCTTTTTGTCTAAGCTTTGCCTGTTTATATGAACAATATTTTTTACATTTATCTGTTTTAAATTGTTTTGAATTTGTAATTTTCTTGATAACTTTGTTCTTATGTAGCTTGGCATTATCTAAGTTTTGGAGCTCTTTGTCCGGGGAATTATTTTTTGCTTGGATTATTTTTGTTAGGGTGATATTCATTTTCTGCTTTTTCCTCTTCCTTTTTACCTGTTTTCCTACGATTAATGTACTGAGTAATGTAATGAGTTATAATTTAACTAATTAGAACAGTGGGACACTATTTAATTTTTACATATAAAGTATTTTAGTTTGATTACTTTTTACAGTGTCTTCACGTCGAATAATGTTAACATTGCTATGAATGTAGCGTTCTAGCATTGAAGATAAAATATTGACAAAAGTTTACCTTTAACTTTTCATTAGTTAAATTGTTAAAACATAGAAATCCATGTTTATATTATATTTTATGAAATTATTATTGTTTCTTATAAATATAAATAGCGCAGCAGTTACCTTTGATTCCGTTTTGCATCTGAGATAGTCTCACTATTTTGCTAGGTCTTCCCAAAAACTTTTCCATTATTTTTCTTACCTCATCCCCGGTATCATTAAGTTTTGAAGAAACTTGATTTTGATTAAATTTCTCTAAATTTACATCACCATTATAGAATTTTACTAGTTTTCCCATTAAATTATTTACTTGCACCCAGTCTTTAAATTCTATAGTTGTTTGCTTACCAGAGTTAAGAATTTCGTATTCGTAATATGGGCATGTAATAAATATAAAATAAAATGGAACCGAGTCACATAATACGGAATTTTCGTCATTACACTTGTATGCCACCTAAAAGTTAAATAAACTAAATGTTTTTAGATATTCATGACAATTTACAGAAAATAAACTTAAAGTTTCTTGAAATATTACCTTAAATTTGTTCTTCCTGTGATTCATACTAGTTTGCTTACCAAACATGTTACTAATTACTTTATGTAAATTAGACGCGTTAAGGAATTTATTATTCAAATATATCCAGTGGTAATTTTTAATTCCTTGTTTATCTACACCTACAAAGGCTTTGACTTTATAATCATTCTTTTCAACTTGAAGTTCTTGAAATTCATTCGTATTAATATCAAATAGTGACTTTAGTATTTGGTGGATATCTCTGTTTTTATGCATTTTAAAAATAATCTCGTTTTCAGAGTCATTTCTCAAACTAATGGATACATTATTAAAAACTAGTAACAATTGCTGTAAGAAAGTTTTAATATCTTGTAATTCATCGAATGTGTTGATATTTCTGTTTTGTATCCTTAAATTGTACAGAAAACCATTTATCTCAATCTGAAAAGGCATAAAAATGAAAAATAAAAAGCATGATTGAATTTTTCCTACAACCTGTAGGCGATTGATTCATTAGTAAGACTGACTAATTGACACTAAGTAACAAATTATTAATGTAATGTACGACCAATTTGGGGTATGATTACAATTTACAACATAATTCACGATAACTCACGATCATACATAATTATCACACTTACAAATTACCCTAGGAAGACAATTTGAAAAAATACGAGTTCTCTATTAGTAGTAAATCACTTTCTTATTTGATAATTAGGATGATTAGCGAACACATTTTTTCAACAAAAAATAAATATATTACAAAAATATATGTACACCAAACTCTGTGAACCATAATAAAATTATTATATCTTATATTATATTCATGGACTACAATTTTATTTCCTTTAAATACTATAGTACCTATGATAATATGAAATGAATAATGTGGAAATACACTTTAAGATAAAGTTTCACATTATATAATTTGCACATGCGTAGAAAACGTAGGTCCTGTAAAACAAGTCCTCCATATAGTCACCTACATAAGCTTATCAAAATTCGTAAATCGCTTTTAAAGCCCAGGCGCGCACTGTGGCAAATTGTTGCAACTCAATATAGTGCTTAGTTATATTATTATTATTATAATGCAATTCAAAACAATGTGTTACAAAACCGGCGCGGTTTGGCTGCGCCACAGTGCGCGCTTGGGATAAGACTATTGGAAATGAAGAGTTCCATATAAGTCCTCAAAAGTAGGCTTTTAACCAATTTCCAACAGGACCGTTCTATTCTATAATAGAATAAGTCTATACATATAAAAGATGTTAATAAGGTGTATGGTATGGCACGCATGTTAGCTATATAAATAAAACAATAGAGACATACCGTAGTTCCTTTTGAGGGCCTTGTTGGTGCTTTAAAGCATTCTCGTTCTATTTTTCCTTCAGCGAAAATTTTAACCCACGTATCACTTGAATCAGCACATCTCGATGTAACTTTTACACCCTTTGACACCTCAATAATATTTGCCAGAGCTTGACCTTGATAACCATACTTACTGGGAACTGCTTTTAAGTTATTGACATCAAATAGTTTACTAGTAGCATATCTTTGTCCCACTAGTTCATAATCAGCCTTTTTGATGCCAATTCCATTATCGACAACTTGTATGCAATTGTTTTGTATATGGATTCTGATCGCTATGCATGTTGATTCCGCATCTAATGAATTGTACACCTGAAAGTATTTTAACAGAAATAAAATTAAATGGAGTCAGAGGCCGTTCATTAATTACGTAAGGGTATCGAGAGTCTTCAAAATCTCTACAAGCCCTTATGTCGGAGGGGAGGGGTTAACGTTAAAACCATTCTTACGTAATAATTTTACAAGTTGAAACACCTACCAATAATCAAGACATAAATCATTGACTTGTGAGTTGTAGCACAGAAGAAATAATAGTACTTATAATAAGTAATTGTAGTGCAATTGATCCCTTTCTAAAGCCAGGTATAATTTTACGTAAGAAGGAGAAGGGGAGTCCGAGAAATCTTACTTGCTCTTACATACCCCATGTAAGAGGACGTATAATTTCTCGGACTCCCCTTCTGTGTCAAAAATGGCAAAAATTGTCCTTAAGTAATTAATGAATGGCCCCTCTCACTGCAATCCTTGAGACGTCTGAGGTTGACTCTTGAGGCCAGTAAAGGCTTCAGGTGGCTTTAGGTCATACCTGCCCAGAAGCTCCGTATTTGCCATTGACTACGGTATCCCAGAAATATTGTTATTGTAATTTATACATACCAATTCTTCCACTGCTCTTCTATAGTTATTAACTTTAGCTGATGCACTTAATAAATGTTGTACGTCGACGGGTAACTTTTTTACATCCATTTTAGAAAAAATATTAACATTTAGGTTTTACAGTTGAGAGTACATAATTAGTTGCCGAATGACTCTTTTCATAATAATTTGCTACAATAATTATGTACTCGTGACGTTCCTTTGTTTTTTCTCTTTAGTTTTAATAACTTTCGTTTCTATTTACTGCCAGTTATCTACCTAACACAAAAGAGAACAAAGAAATATTTTTATATACCACTTATTTTTTCCAGAAATGTATATTGATTTAATTTGACTACCTTCTTCTAATTTTTTTTAACTTAATATAAGTAAGCTCTTGATCACAGTCCCATCTAATGTTAGCGAAGTTATTGTTATGAATAAGGATGGGTATAAGAGCCTATGCCCTCTTGACATAAAGATACTCACATTATAATCAGAAGGAAATACCGAAGCAGCAATTCCTTTGCCGTAGGTACTAATTTTTAAGAATGACGAGAAGCGATTTATCCGTACGGGAGGAATGTTAACAATAAAGGGGTGGATATCAGCCGTGCTCCGTCATGACCGATTATAAAACAATGGATAGGGGAAATAAAGAATGCCTATGAAATATACGTATATTGCATAGCATAGTGAGTATACCTAGTTATTTTTAATACAAGTTACGGGAATATTAAACATTAAAGCTATTAGAATTTTCATGAATTTCAACCTTCTAGACAAAAATCAATTTTTCTGAAGGTCAGACTTGTGAAGCCTGCAAAGTCGTATTGAAAGCAATGATCGATATTGACTAACACGCCATTCAGTTTTAATGAATGGACATCTATTGCTTATTCAACCCTGAACTACCTGAAAACACATGGTGGTTCAACTAAGTACTGAAGTAGCAGTGAACGCAGACGGTTTCAGTCTCGGTTTCCCAATCAAACGCTTCGTTTCTGTAATGACATTTAAGCAGCGGGAAGAATCAAAATAAGCGCGTTTTGAAAAATAGAACTGCATTGTGATTACATTTTTGTTTAACTATTGCATTTTTTACTACGGTACTTCGTTTGTATGTTCTGTATGTGTGTTAGTAAAATGTACATAAAATTAGAATCTTTTGATTGTAGTTCATAAAGTATTAAATGAGTGCATAATGCTAATAAAGTAATAAACTGATAAAATGAACGCTACCTTACAAGAGGATATAAAGTTATTTTGGGAGTATGTGAAACGGTAAGTTTATCTCTAAGTGACAACGTTTACAATCAATGGGCTAAATGGGGCAGCTTACAAATCTTACAATACTTTGTTAGTTTTACTGCAATGTTGGCGTTCGATAACAACTATAGAATCTTAACAACTCTGACGACCGGTGAATCATCTGGGGGTACGGTAGTGCCTCCGCCAAGACGAGCCAAACGAATCGCAAGGGCACTACGTACCTACCTTTTCTCGAAGCGCTTTGTTGGTTGAACCCTCATAACTTGGGTTTGGATTACAAAATTCGCGGGATATGATATCAATAGTAGACTTCTAAGAGTAGTATTCTAAGAAAATTTGTTGTAGGTAGTTAAAAGGTGGGGGCCATCTTCTAAATTAGGGGATGGATGTTTCTATGAGTTTTTCATTTATTGTCATACTTATAAAACTAAGTGAAATTTCACCAAACACCAAGCCACATATTTTGACTTACATAGGTGTAGATTTTGTGAAGTTAGGGCTTGTAGAGTTAGGGAGCGTAGAGTTAAAAGGTTGGCTCCACATGAGATCTGATAACTTTTTAATGTAGAGCCATATGGTCTCGTCTTGGCGACATTTATCATGAAAAGGTGTTTGGTGGGATAGATATTTTTTTGTAACAGTAATTAATGCATTTGCGTGTAAGTATGTGTCATTTCATGAGACATGTTGTTCTTATCTTCAAACGAAAATTCCTTTCGTTCCTTACACGTAGGTACCTATATAGATATGTTCACACATATCATCATCACAATTCACAACAAAAACTTTTCCTCTGCTAGGGTCTCCTCTCACAATGTGAAGGGTACAGGCTAAAGTCTACCACGCTGGCCAAGTGCGCACTGGCAGTAGTTGCACATCTTTGAGAATATTATGGATAACTCTTTAATGTGCCGTTTATCTTAAGTACAATGTTTTGCTTCACCGAATCAAGTGATAATTAACTTCTAATACGCACATAATTATAACATTAGAGAACATAACAAGACGTCAAACGTGTATAGAATTCGAACTGTCTATCACTTTGTGATGAAATGAGTATTGTGAATGGCTTCAGTTAATATAGTTTAAACATAGAGAAGGTATCTACCCTAAAAATGATTTGGGTCAGAAGTTTCCATCAAAGGCCTACCTGCTTTTATCCTATTTATACCTACATATTTATACCTACTTTTTGTCTTCAGCTGAGTAGGTACAGGAGAAGGTAAACAATAGGTATCGATTTATACTCATAAAAATGGAAAGATGTAGGTCAACACATTAGGAATACGGTCGCTATTGCGTGACTAAAAACATAAGTATGACTAGAGTATAAATAATGTAAGGCGATTATTTGTTCACTATCCATTGCTGTTTGTTTACTTGTGCTGAGGAAGAAGTACTCGTAATGGCTACAATTGTAAAATTATAGGATATGCTTCAAGTCGCGATTCTTCAACAGGATGGGCAACTGAAGGGCAATCAAAGCATTGTCTACGTTCTTACTTTCGACAAGGCTCTATAAGGTTTAAATGGTGTTATAGTAGAACCGGGCGTATGTACATCGATTGATACTATTGATAATAATCACTACAACCACTTACCAACATACAACACATCGTACATTTTACATACATTGACGGCAACCCTGTAGCTGGTAGCAACCCTGCCTGCGTAGCGAGGGGTCCCGGGTTGTATTCGTGGCCGGAGCAGATATTTATGTCACAGATAAATATGTGTACTCGGGTCATGGGTGTGATTGTGATGTGTTATATGTGTCGTCCAAGCCACCCGCGACACAGGTAAATAACCTACTGCGGGGTATGAGTGTGTTAGCGTTTATTTTAATTATTGACAGTATCACACGTGCTAGAGCAGACTCTACCTCGCTGCTTCAGTGTAGATAGGTGGAGGTAGCCAACCCTGAGGTCCTGAAGACCTCCCATAGGGCTTAACGGTTGTTATTTAGGGATAACCGGGACCGAAGGCTTTACGTGCGTTCCGAAGCTCAAGAAATGTTGCCAGTAGCGGTCATCCATTTAACTAGCGACAACGCCCGTTATTGTAAAACTCGGTCAATCACTTAACATCGACACAAGTGATAATTTTTGAAGTAAAAAAAAGTTCTGTAATATGGATTTTCATAATAATTAACTTTGGTGCACCATGGGCGGGGCAGGTTGTGTTGGACTTGAAAATAGATGGAGCTGTGTTGAAATTCCCTACACGCTCAAAAGGCTTCAGGCCCACTGTACCTAATGTAATTATATTTCCAGTAGGTAATCATTAATCTAGTTATTGTTACAGTTGTTATTATTAAATAATGAAATGAAGGTATCTTTATACAATAATATTCGTTCCGACATTATCAAACGAAAATACAGTTAAGAAAGTAAATGTCGACTGTTAGAAAACGTTTCTGTTTTTTTGGCTTGGGTGGATGAAAAGAGGAGTAGATATCGGAGGTTTTCTATCTAATATTAACTCCAAGGCAATCAACTGGAATGCATTGGGCGGTATGAGATGTATGAACTAATGGATACTTTCATTGCGTAATAATTCTTAGCCTGGTCCCGGGCTCTCTATAGTATTTTTTACAATGGACACCATGTACCTATGAATCTTTTTCCCATACGCATAAACGGAGGTGAATTTATTTCAGTGCAACATAATTATGTACTGAGGTAATCTACGTTTTAATTAATAATTGTTACGTAAAAAAAACTATTTTCTTTTGTAAACTGATCCGGCTAATGTTTGCTCGTAACATTTATTATCGAAATTCACCCTCGTACATTCCTAAGCTTTGACAAATCTTTTATCTTTCGGGTTCACCGTTTCTCGTTGTCGCATCCATTATTGCAAAACAATGAACTTCAAGATAACTAAAAAATAAAGATAAATTTGAGTTTGGAGTTTTGTACCCGTGTTACTACTACTATAAATAGTATAAGGGAAGTTAAAATGGCATCAGTCCTGGCAAGTTTTTGAAGGGGTAAAGAAAGCAAAGAGCTATAAGGTAAGTTCTAATAGCATTTATTTTCAAGTTTTTAATACATAAACATTTAATATTCAAAACCGTTAGTTCCTGACCTGGCACATGGCAAGTTGTAATGAGCTAAGGAGTGGAATCCTTGGAAGGATGTTCGGATAGCATCCGAGGGAATCTATAAAGTTATTAGGTACTAGGTTACTGGTATGTAAGCAAGTCCAGGAGTTTTCATATGGGAACTAGGATCCGTATCACACTTTTTTAATTTGTTTGACTAAATATTTCCGACTGATATACCTAAGACTGTAATTAAATACTGTATTTATTTCAGATGTTGACGAAGCTAATAATATTAACGTTCATGTTGGCTATTGGACTAGCTGCAGAGATACCATCATCATACGCCTTAGAAACACATTCTACATTAAAACCTGATCGAATTAGCGAGCTTAATGGAGTCAATGCAGTTTATAAGAAGCAAAGCAGTGTGGAAGGTCACCATCCTATATATAGATTAGAAGAACATAAGAATGAAGGCAGAGCAAGAATAGAACCAGTGAAACCAGTAGGACCAGTCGTGAAACATGATATGTTAGCAGATGAACATTCAGCAGACACTGAAAAAATTGTAAGTATGATTATTTTCCTCTGTTACTTCCTGTACTACTAACAAGTTCTTTCTTTCCTTTTCTTCGGCCAAGAAAGGCCGGCAACGCATCCGTGATGCCTATGGTGTTGCTGATGTCCATGGGCAACGATAGCCACTTACCATCAGGTGGATCGTCAGCTCGTTTGCCGGCTATTTCCATAAAAAAAAACTAAAAATACAATGTTAGATAATGCGACGGATGACATTAATAAAATTAAATGACATTACAAACGTATATGAGCAGAATATTAGTTACCTATAAATGACGGTGCATAATCTTTAAAATTCACATTGAATTATTTGCAACCACAGATTCGCAAATTTCATAATCTTTGAGCTCATTGGAACGAACTATTTTTACGAAAATTGTAATGTGTCCTTTCACTGTTTACCTAGTAATGTTGTTTAAAGTACTGTTATATTGAAGTCCTTAATATACCTATACTTTAATTCCAGGATAATATTGAAGCGAACTACGGGTATGCCAATCCAGTAGAAGTATCGTATCCTGATATTCCCTACGCTCCTGGTTATGGATATGGTGGTGACTATGGCGGCAATGGGTAAGTAATGAAGATGAAGCTTAATATTTTCACTTTCCTGTTATCTATTGCACTTATAAAAATTCTGTATGTTCTAGATATGATCTCTACCGGAACAACCCAACCGACTATCTTATGGAACCTGATACGTCTACCGTTGGTCTGCTTTGGAGTCAAGTACCTGATTCCAGGGTATATATTTGATTTTTATGTTACCTTTTAGACCTTGCCTTACATTATTTTTATGGAAATGCCGGCTATTTCCATAAAAATAATGTAAGTAAACGAGCTGTCGATCCACCTGATGGTAAGTAGCTATCGTCGCCCATGGACATCAGCAATACCAAAGGCATCACTGATGCGTTGCCGGCCAAGAAAGAGGGAAGAAGAAGAAAGAAAGAAAGAACTGGCTCTCAAGCCCCCAGCCAGAACACAACGAGTTGTTTGGCGGCTGACTCATGTTCATTACATGACTTGAGATTGATTTTTATTTTTCTGTCAGTGATGTGCTTAACTAAAGTGTTTTTTCCAGCATATTATCAGTTACGTCGGCAGGACCTTTGTATGGATGATGAATAGTATGTTCGTTCTATTCCTCGGTTCAGCTATCACCGTCGGTATTTGTTCCTACACCAATCTATGCTCAATCACTTTCCACGGCGTAGGGCCTATTCATGAAGAGATGAGGTCGCTAATAACTCCAGAGAGATTGGAAAAGATTAGCCATGCAGCTAACTTTGTGAAGACAGCCATTGATAAATATCAGAAGATACAAAAGGTTACCGATACACCTGCAAGAAGACGCCGAGCGATATTCGGTTAAAAACATCTTTCTATGTATATTTTTCTAAATATACTATATATTATGACTCAAACGTATTTTATTTACAACTCTTTTTAAAATTAATACTCAAAATCAACGAAAAGATCAGTGATTATTTTACACAATTTTTATTTAATGCAAACTTTTAACAAATATATTTATTAACCTTTCTAAGTGCAATGAACAGTAATGTCCAATGAACAGTAATGTGCAATGAAAAGTAAAAATATGAAGTGATAATTTTGTTAGTACGATTTTATTTATCAAGTGCGAGTCAATTTTCCTTTACCTACATGCACTAGAACGTACATAGCCTGAGCTGTATTAATAAATAGCGTACAATAAATTTAACTATTTAACTGTCTCTATCCTCAGTCAAATTATGTGTATTCTCTATCTATAAATTTTTAGGTAATATTATACTGTACTCGGAAGGTAGTGCTTTGGATTGGGAGCTGGGCCAGTTCTTTATTAATTCTTTTTCTGTATTCATTTTGTGACAATAATAGTGCCCCTGGCAAATTGCAAGCAGATTTGCGATAGCATAATGATGTACGGTACCTAATGGCTTCGTTAGTGGGGTCTAAATTAATTTTAAGGGAATTAGTAGCTCATTGCAAAATTGCGTAATTAAAAGTAGGTAATCGTAATTTACAAATTGGTTCAAGTGATATTTAAGGACTGTTCAATAAATATATCGAATATTCTTTATCAATACAAGGTACAGTGTGTGTCACATTACAAGCGGAAAGGTAAGTGTATAAATAAATTTAATATAATTATTGATATAAATAAATTTAATATAATTTGAAATAACTATTTAAATTGTTGGTGTAACATTTCATGATTGTGCAACATTCTAGCCGTATCGGGGTGGCTAAAATATTGACCCCATTTAGGTGTACTTGGGTGTCGTAAGAAGCGACAAAAGCCGGCGTACGACCGAAAGACTATCAATTTGATTAATGTTTTTTCTGTGGCTCATGGTTCACGGTGACTAACTAACTACAGATTAGTTAGGGGAAAACGGCTAGTGTTGTCTGTAAAATTATAGGTAGGTATAAGGATTAAACAATATGGTGCTTCAAATTATAACCGATAATATTATTTGTTTCAGATGATAAAACCAATCATTGTTTTGTCAGCATTGACCTCGGTCTTAGGCCAACAGTATGATATCATGAACAATCTAGTAGATTTTGATGATACTCCATATCAGGTACTTACTTTATACTTTATTCTTGAATAATATAATATTTGAAGACTCCTGCAGGATATATATTGTAATTAATTCTACTAGACATGTTCTTATAGTAATTATACCTACTTTTTAATCAAATGCTAAAAATGTTAACAATATATTAATTCATAAATTAATTATTCATAAAGTAATATGTTATGGAATAGGTATTATTACATAAATGAAGCTCAAGTCTTGTTAGTATAGGTACGGATTGAAAAGCCATTTGTGCAATTTTTTATGCTAATCGTTTATGGCTTTACCTTTTACCAAAAGGGATATATTTGTTTATTTATTTACTGTTTATTGTAGATAACCAAATAATTAGTATTAATAATAGAAAATTATGGTTTTTAACGAACATTTTTAATGTTTTCAGAGAATATCTCTACCATTTCGGCACCAGAATTACAGAAACGACAGAATAATGAATGTTAAAAGTAAACTATTAAAAAATATGGGACATAGTGGATACGAAGTGATGAAACATCCAGCAAATTTAATAGAGACAGGAGAGGTCATAACGTCTTTATCAAACATACAAACTTCCTTGATGACCACGATAAGCAATGCGATGACCGTAAGTAACATACTACCTACTCGTTATAATCATGATAATATAATCACCATTCACCAGGAATTTACACCTTGGATCCGTCCGTTTTCGTTTAAGACATATTATTATGCAGCTACATAATGGTTTCAACTCATGAGCAGGAGAATGGTTTTTTCTTAATAAGAGATACATTGTCCCTACAGAACGTCCACTGCAGAAGATCCCAAAAATGTATACTCTCAAAAAGTAGATTTATAAGTCTATTAAAGTATCGAAGTCACCTAGATTGTAATGTACATGCATCACCTTGTTTGCTTATAATGATAATTTTAGCCCTAAACAAGGTAATTGGTGACTGCCATGAAGGTCATTTGATACTTTGCAGTGAGTGCATATTAACATGATTACAGAGTCACTAATGACTATAAACTTTCCGGTAAGCATGGAATCATAGGGGAAGAATGATGTCCACGATCAAAACACGTGTCCACATCGTCTGAATCATTCATATGGTGGCTACTCACGGTCAGTATCACGCGTCAAATGGCGTGATATAGAGCCAAAATTTGATCGTGAATGTGAAAAACTGATGGCGTGATATAAAAATCTGTATGTCCAATCGCGCCATTTTGACATATGTCATTTGGAGCCACGCCAAATGGCGCGACCATGAGTGGCCACCTTTACGTAGTTTGTAACCCTTGTACCCTGTAAACTTGATTGTTTATGTTATTAATATTGTAAACTATGTGAGTCAACTAGAAAATAATGTATTCATTTGAAAGGCAGATATTCCTCCTATCTTTTGCTAATAATTGATATTGGTCATCACTCGAAACTCGAAAGGGGTGACCGATTCATTGCTAGTCAACCAAGGTTAAACAGGGTTAGCACTTAAGCAGGACTCTGCTTATACACTGTATCTCTCACAGTTGTCTATCTATGTATATCTGTGGCATCTCTCGTACTGCAACTGAAATACATTTAAAATATTTTTAGACTGATTTTCAACAAATAATATTGTGAATAATTATTTGGTGTGTTAAGTGTTTTATGTTTAATTTGGAGAGTTTTGATTGCATGTTTTAATTTAAATTTTTATGTTTGCAGACACTAGTCAACGGCGTTCAATCTGCGCTAAAACTTTTGACACTCAATATACCAGCCATTGTTTTGGGAGCTACTGTGACGATTGGATTTTGCAAAATAACGTCTATTTGTTCAAAACTTGGCAGCATCTTTTCAATTCCTGATACATTAGGAGAATTCAGTTCGTTCGTCACGCAAGAGCGATTGAATATGGTAACGAAGTTTGTGGAAGACGCTGTAAGAAATTATGGGTCATAATATGATAATTAAGTGAATTATAATTGTATAAAGACTATTTATCTACTTAAGAATGTGTATTCAATGGCATTATAAAATAAATTAATGTAAGTTAACTGTGTACATTTCATTACTATCAATCTATGATAATTATGATATCAATGATATACCTTATTCAACCTTCTACAACTTTCAACAGCATGCAGAATTCTAGTCTTTCGAAAAGAAATTCATATAATTATGCACATGTTATTATGTTCAAGTTATTCAAAATTACCGTTCAGTTCTTTAAGATTTTAATGTTTTTAATGCTTTGAGCAGGCTAACGAGCAGACGGGTTACCTGATGGTAAGCGATCACCGCCGCCCATGGACTAATGTCCAATGCCAAGTTAATTAATTATGATAGGAACTACAAGTTGAAACTTGAGAATATTTTTGTACTTGATACGTTGTAGAGAATATTATAAACCTATCCACTGATTTTCAAATACGTGCTTAACCAAAACTGTGTGTCAGTCTACAAAACTACTATCTATAATCGACTACCTAAGTATCTATTAATATAAAAGATTATCCTGTTTGATGAAAAGTTGTGCTCTACATGGATTGTAGAGCCTTTCTTTATGTATTAAAATTAAAAGAGAATATGTCTCTAAGTAAAAAAATCGTGTTTAAAAATACCTCGACATCCTGTCTTTCCTAAGTCCAAATCATACCTAATTTTAGGATAATTTCCTCCTTACCTACAGACGACATATTTTAAAACAAAGGTCTTCAGATTCATAAACAATTTTCTATAAATGAAAATAAGCAAAAACTTGTTTCAAACACTTTTGTTGGGTTACAATAGCTTCGTCATGTATGTATGTCTGTCCGTCTGACCACGGTTTAGCTTACAGACCCTTAGTAGGTATAGAAAGCTGTAATTTCATTCCATTTCCATTACCTCAATCCATTTTCCAGTGATCATACCTGAAACATTAGCGAAATACGAGTTTAAGAATTTTACTATAATATTATGAATCTGAAAGTTTGGTTGTTTGTGACTCAATAATGAATAACTTTTAACAAAAAAAAAAACAACTTCAAATACACAGTCAAGTAATAAAATGAGAACATCATCAACGTAGTCGAAGTCAATTAAATATTAACTCAAAAACTACTCGTCAGATCTCCCTCAAATTGGGACGAAAATGACAAGCATCAACTTTCGAATATAAAAAGAATCATCTAAATCGGTACACCACGGAACACAGACAACAGCCGCGTGTGCATCTGAATTGAGTATTGCGGTACACCCTTCGATCACTAATAACCGAACATGATCGAATTGAGAACCTCCTTTTTTAAGTCTGTTAAAAAACGGCAGAACGGAACATCTGAAACATAGAAAATAGGTTTTTTAATCCTGAAAAAATATAATTATGTATTAGCCTAGGTAAAGTCGCTTTAAGTTACAAATTCTAATGAAATTCACTTAATAAAAAAGTTGGGTAACTTTTCATATTTTTTCAATACTATGACTAAACTACTGAAATTTTCCATTTTATTTTTGTACTCAATTTTTCTGGGTAAGTTTGATCTGATACAATGATAACTACTATGTTTAAATATCTACTAAATTCGTGAGCGCGGTGCCTCGGCAGGCCTGACGGGAAATACTTTTGTGGGAATACCTGGCCTTGACTGTTTACTATAAACCAATAATATTTTTTTATCATTTATGTGTACGAGTATAATGAATTTCTCTAAGATAGTCTCACTTAAACATGATAAAGAACTGGTGATAGGTTCTGAACACAAAATCAGTCTAAAACAGTTCGAAACCAATAATAATATTGTAATTCGATCATATAGGCTAGTTGGCTGGTTCCCCTGTACAAATCTTTTTCATAATGCAAAATTTGAATCATATTTTTGTTCAACGTTTTCATTCTCTACAATGAAGCAGAATATTATGCTTCATAATACGAATTGCATACAATGAAGCCAGAAAAAGTCAGTAATTAATTTTACGTTTTAATTTTAATTAAGTAAGTAATTTTACTTATATTATACTGTTTCTAATATTCTACGGTTCGGGACACCTATATTTTACATTTTACAAGTAGTGCGAGTACGAAACAAGACGAAACAACAGCAAACCAGAGTTCATTTAATTATTTATTTATTACAATATATGTATAGATGCGCCCGAAAGTGGACACGAAAACGGGTTCACTGTCCAATCCATTTAAGGTACTACAGAGTACAGAGTATGGATCTCTCCTCCAGGGGACGCCTAAAGCAAACACAAAAAAAAAGAAGATGGAGTATCTTATTTGGATGTATTTCTAATTGGATGTAGAGAAAAACAATACGAGTGATTTTTATCAGAGTTTAGTTTTATCAACTGTTGTACGGAATTAGGATCCCGTTTGAAAAAAAAGTAAAGAAACGGGAAGTTGCTTTTAAACCATTGTAAGGAATTCCGTACTGGGTGATTCATTGAGTTCTGAGAATCCAATCTATTAAGTAAGAACATTATTAATGTGTAAGTATTTTTCTAAGGAAACATTTAAGTTAAGAAAATCATATTAGAAATTTCTAGTTCGTGTATTAGTGAGCCATTAGTTAACTAATGTTAAGCAAATAATGTAGGTATTATACCAGTTTTCAAAATTTCTAGGTTTTATTAAATGGACTCTGTCATTTACATCCATTTTAATTATACAAAAAATTCATTAAATTCTGATGTTTGTTGCTTAACTAATTGGGAGTCACTGTACATAATTTGTATAGATGTCTGAGATTTATCACGTCACAATACCACACTGCTCCAGTGCGGAATGGTGGAGGGGTCGGTGGACAGCCCAAGTGTCGGAAGTTTTCATGCCGCCCGAGGGCACCCGACATGGCTTAACGTCTGTTATCTTAAGATAACAACCGGGATCGACGGCTTTACGTGCTCTACGAAACGCTCAAGAAGTTTTTGCCACTAGCGTAAGGTTACCATATGTCCCGCTGTGGGCGGGATGTCCCGCTTTGAAGCTGTCTGTCCCGCTGTCCCCCGTGAGATCAAAAAAGTCCCGCTTTGTACCAAAGGGTATAGCCGGATAGCTTTGGGAAAAGTGCCCCCAAAGCCTGGGGTTCGAAACTATGTCCAAATGGTACTTTATATAGAGATAACATGATGTGCAAAATTACACCCCCCCACTACCCCCCAGGGGGCTACGGCACCCAGTTAAACCGAAAACTGTTTTATTTTTTTTCTCCAAATCTATGTAACTGACGCAAATCAAATTTTGCACAAATATTGCGGTGATATAAAGTAATAATATAAAAAATCAAGAGCTCTCTAAGTACTCCCTATATTGAAAAAAAATTAAAAAAAGGAATTGAAACATCCTGTATAATGATTTCCTTTGGTGGCACAAACACCATTTTTTTTCTAAATGTGTACCAACATCCAACCTATGTAAAACCCAAGTTTGGTTTGTCTATCATAGGTGGAACACTATTAAATAAATTAACTTATAACGTACTTTATCTAGAATCTTGTTTATGTTTCATATTATGGGTTCTAAAGAAGAGTAACATAAAAAGCTTATTGTTAATAGACGTATATACAAATAACTTAAAAAAAAACTTAAATCCTCCTATTAATCGTCATCACTATTTTCGTTAATAACCGTAGAATTATCTATGTTATAATCAAACATATTTGTCAGAATTTCTGCAGGTTTTATAATTCTGGAAATACATCTGGCATGAGATAACTAATAAATCACTGTAGCAGTGTATGAGCAACAACCGGCAGTGCAATTTCCATTGGGGCATGTGCAGCAGTGGGTGTTGATACCTCTTTAATTATTGTGATTGGGTTCATAAGTAAGGAAAATATGATAACTCTTTTTACTTATATGTCGAGATTGGATATGAATTCTGAAAAGCTTATTTTCTTTAGAGTATTCAAGGTTAATGGAGCCATCTGTGTTTTGGAGTTCGGCTAAGTAGCATATTTATTATTTTAACTGATACGAACTGCCAAAGAATATTTCTAGATCCTTTTATGTGTTAGCTCAGGAAAGTCCAATAAGACATTACTTGATATATTTTTAAAAATGGTTTTTTTTTCTTATCCATTCATTTGCCTTTACTAACTGTGTCAAGTTATTGACACACCATTAAATTGGATATTATTTCGTAAAAGCCTCTTTAGCGACGTCAAACCACACACGAAATAATATCCAATTTAAAGATAAAATCCGCCATGATAGTCAATAACTTTGAATACTAGAGTATTCAAAGAAATAATCTTTAGAAAGAAAATGAGTTTTTAAGAATTCATATCCAGTCTCGACATATAAGTAAAAAGAGTTATCATATTTTCCTTACTTATGAATCCAATCACAATAATTACAGAGGTATCAACACCCACTGCTGCACATGCCCCAATGGAAATTGCACTGCCGGTTGTTGCTCACACACTGCTACAGTGATTTATTAGTTATCTCATGCCAGATTATAAAACCTGCAGAAATTCTGACAAATATGTTTGATTATAACATAGATAATTCTACGGTTATTAACGAAAATAGTGATGACGAATAATAGGAGGATTTAAGTTTTTTTTTAAAGTTATTTGTATATACGTCTATTATCAATAAGCTTTTTATGTTACTCTTCTTTAGAACCCATTATATGAAACATAAACAAGATTCTAGATAAAGTACGTTATAAGTTAATTTATTTAATAGTGTTCCACCTATGATAGACAGACCAAACTTGGGTTTTACATAGGTTGGATGTTGGTACACATTTAGAAAAAAAACGGTGTTTGTGCCACCAAAGGAAATCATTATACAGGATGTTTCAATTCCTTTTTTTATTTTATTTTTCAATATAGGGAGTACTTAGAGAGCTCTTGATTTTTTATATTATTACTTTATATCACCGCAATATTTGTGCAAAATTTGATTTGCGTCAGTTACATAGATTTGGAGAAAAAAAATAAAACAGTTTTCGGTTTAACTGGGTGCCGTAGCCCCCTGGGGGGTAGTGGGGGGGTGTAATTTTGCACATCATGTTATCTCTATATAAAGTACCATTTGGACATAGTTTCGAACCCCAGGCTTTGGGGGCACTTTTCCCAAAGCTATCCGGCTATACCCTTTCCCGCTTTGGTATTAATAATTTACTTACTTGTGTACATCAAATTCACTAAAAGTACGGGATTACGCCCTATGACATTTTTTTAGCTATAAATACTACTTTTTGAAGACAAAATAGATGCCCGACGACCTTTTTTGGTATAAATAGTAATACACAAAATTCCGTAGGCATAGGCGCTTTGAGATATTACTTCTAAACACTTAATTTCTTGCTAAACAGCTTTGTTAGTCAAATAGTTTCGTATACATATACATTATATATGTATATGAAATTCCGTGCACGTCCCGCTTTCACACGAAATAAAAATGGTCAGTTTACACTAGAGGTCACCCATCCAAGTAGGATCGACCGCGCTTGCTGTTGCTTAATTTAATCGATCACTTGGTGTATGATCGATGCAAGCCAGCGGGCTATGAGCTGTTCAACAGGCAGCCAGCAGAGGTTGGCTTAGTGCTTGTTCACACTGAACTCGCGGGCGCGGGCTCGGGCGCTGTCCCGAAATATCAAACATATGACCTACTATGAAAGTGTTCACATCAAAACGCGCGCGCGGTGTATGTAGCGTTTACCGCACCCGCGCCCGCGAGTTCAGTGTGAACAAGCACTTAGACTTGAATAGAAACCTATACTGTACCTACTTACATAATGTTAGACTGTTTCGGTGACTTTAAATAAGGGCAACTTTTTGTGCTGGATCAAAACGACCAACGACTTTGATAAAACTTTTACATCGGAAATGTATTCAAATATTAAGTGTTCCTCAGTGAATCATATTCACCATTAAAATGGGCTATTTTCGAATAATTTTAATATTGCACAAACACTTTTTAGTGCAGAATGTGTAATTACTCATGTGTCATCCACGGGAATCACTCATTAATTAGCTAAGCCCTTAGTAATTAGTTAAAACGCAATTTACAGGCATTTAACAATAATACCTCCGTAATTACTAATTGTTCAAATCGGCCCATATATACCACAACTTTATAAAAATATATTATTCGGAATAAAGGTGTCAAAAGCTCGAGAGCTGTTGCTGAAAATCACCATCAAAACTGTAAAGGTATGTAACAATAACCAAATAGTTAATAAGGTTTTTACATTAAAATGTTACATAATAGCACCACCATTATAGATTCAATTTGAAACCTTTAAATTCCTTGGATTCTAAACACACTCTGAAGTTTTTTGATATGAGGTCATAGGCGTGTAACTTCTGGATACGAATACGATAATAGGGATGTTGACTAATTTTAGGAACCATTTCATTTTATAGATAGAACCTTAAGATTCACGAAAAAAAAAATATTATAAAAATAATAATCTTCAATTTAAAAACAAAAATTGATAAATAAAAATCATTTTCAAATTTCCCGCCAAAAACGTCACGTGACGTCACTAGCCGATATTCAATACTATCTGTCGACTGAAGTTAGTCGCACTTTCATATAAAATAGGAACAATGACGTCATAAGCTCCAAACGGCGTTTGAGGTCATGTGGCAGTGAGTACTATTTTTAACATTTTAAAATAATTATATTTTATTTATTTTGATTGATTTCGACAAAAGAATAATATTTTAGGTGTTTAAATGTTTTCCTTGATACTTTAAACATAAACTTATTTTAATTTACTGATAGTGTCAACATCCCTATTTCACTTTTTAATATATCTGAGAAACCTTTTAATGTGATTAAACTTAGTTAAAG
This sequence comes from Thymelicus sylvestris, assembly GCA_911387775.1. Taxonomy (NCBI): domain Eukaryota; kingdom Metazoa; phylum Arthropoda; class Insecta; order Lepidoptera; family Hesperiidae; genus Thymelicus; species Thymelicus sylvestris. The sequence goes on along the minus strand of OU426896.1, from coordinate 6,900,798 downwards.
TTGCATGATATTTGAAGGTAAATCATAAGTCGATATCATTATTAGAAATCTAAACTAGATATTATATTTTGTTATAATCGTTACCTAACTGAAGATAATAAAATATTTGTTATTCATTTCAGATGCTGGCAAAGGCTGCGTTAATTTTTGTTTTATTAGGAACAGTTTGTTCGGAACCTATTAAAAGATCTATAGTAATAACGCCGAGTGTAAGTAAAGAATTTTGTTTACTTCAGGTATGACGTTTTTCGGTGTAAAATAACATTTTAACAAATATATTTTTTCAGGATGTAATACCATCAGTAATAAGTGACTATGCTGATCAGTTTAAAATATCGGTAGGACCAGAAACTATGAAATCTGTGAAAAATTTTATAAACAATGTGGTTGGTTTAAAACTAGTAAGTATTTTAAATTCTTAAGTAACAATCATAACAAATGCATCCTATTCTAAGATGGTAACAATTTGACTGCGATTAAAGTAGTTTGTTTGTGCCACAAAACAAAATGGGATGTCTTCTATATCATTAGAAACATCACCTCCAGATTCTTGATATCATTTCATACAATTTCTTACTTACAACAAACTCTTCACTATAGTTTTTCCCTTGTTTTTTGAGACAAGGTAATTAGATTTCCGAATGTGCATTGTTATAATTCAAAAACATTGTTTCAGTCAGCGCTAGAAATTGGAGTAAAAATGATACAATGGCTTATTTCAAACCTGGTAGGTATTGCCATTGGAGTCATTGTAGCCATTGGGGTATGCAAGATTACTGGAAAATGCGGTTTTAGCTATGATTCGGCTTTCTCCAACCTATATTCTTTAATGTCGTCTGATCAGTTGGATTCGGCACAGAGTTTACTTATTAGTGCCCTCAGGAGATTCGAACAAGAAACTACAGAAGAAGAAGAAGAAAAACAAGAAGAAGACGATGAAAAAGCAGATGGAGATAATGAGTGAAATTATAAATAATTCAAACGGACATTGAAGTTAGCTCTATTTATTAAAATTAAATTATTTTAGAGTAAACTATTATTAAGTTTCACTGAAAATGTTTTTCCTTAATGACCTAATATGTCAACGTATTACCACACGCGCTTATTATGTATAAGGAGTAAAATATTTTTTATTAGTGTAACTTTCGCTATGTTCATTGATCAATAATGTCAATTGTGAATTCGCATTCAGTTATGAGTAGTTGAGGGCCATGTAGTTTTGTTCGATATTCGACTTATAAATAATTACTCATTACTCTACTCAGCATCAATTATTATAGAAATCCCACGTATATAAAATGGCTTAGATTATTAAAAGATTAGTTAGTCTATAAGATGACGTTACATAATTCTATGACTTTTGATAGGGGGATGTTAAGGTACCAGTACCTTAAGATGTCACAAGTATTTATGTAAAAATATTATCATGCAACTGCACCTTCGACTTCTTATTTTCGTCGGTACAAAAATATCACAGTGTTTAATTTGGCTTTAAAGTTATCTTTACACTTGCAGTTGCAAACCTAGATTTAATTGTGTTGACGAATCTGAGTTTTTTTAGAAAGTATTTTATCAAATAACCAATTGCGGAAATAGCCAGAAACATTACGTGGTGCTATGGTCATCTCCGACCACGTACATCTTCAATACTAAACAGATAAATGTACTTCAAAACTGCAGCCGTAGCCGTTACTTACTTAAAAACATTTCAAAATTGATTGATATGTACTTTTAAGGACTGATAGTCATTCAATTTATAAATTCCCACTACCATTAAAAAGTAACGACAGTATTGAACTGTTTAGTATAAAACAGCATCAGCAATCAAATCAAGCTCTTAACTGCGATCTAATGACTTTCAAGTCAGAAGCAAAGGAAGGCTGATCTATGATCATAATAATCTTCATTATTGATCTACAATTTACAAAATAGATATAGTATAAAAATTCCGTGATATGTTGTCTTATTTTGACACACATCCATTGTTTTTATCCCGCATATAATAAATCTGGGCCGTTTCGTAATATTCTCTATTCTATGATTCGTTAACCACTGAGCAATCCTTTTATCTTAATACGGGTAGTGACACATCGCTGTAAATATGATTAAGCCGAATGAGGTGATGTGTAACATAACCTATGTATGTCACTGTTTTAAAATACAGACTGCGTCATAACCATAATAATCGGTAGCAATAAGTGAGTTTGAACAAGTGCTACATCTACTGGTCGAATATAGATACCTATAGGTAGTTGTCGTTGGATTTTTTTGTGAACGTGTACGACTTAATAATAGTTAGCTGAATTAAAGAATGACTAGACGTAGTGTTTTAAATTAATTTTTAAGAACGTCGCAAAATTCAAATTAAATGATAAAACGATAACTTTATAAGAAGTGGTGAATGGAAGAGACAAAGAAAAATATCGTCTATTTTTAGAGATGAACAACCTTGTTATCAATCTGTTTATTCTTTCAAATGTCAATAAAGTTTTCTTTATGTATTCTTCAGGTCATCCGTAGCAATGACAATAGGTACCATATAGCGTTTCATTGTATGTGCATACATGATGAGGAATACATGTCCGGTCAATGTAACATTCCAGACAGCGATGTGTCATTGTCGCCTTATCTTGCAGCCATAGTATGTAATTACGTTTAAGTTTTACTAAATGTTTGTGCCAGTTGCATTTAGCACTTACATTGCGGCGCTCATTCTTATCACGTGATCGGGAGAGCATTTTTAATTACAAACATTCGATCTTATCTAGTTTTTATCTTTACGACCAGCCAGCTAACTTTATACTTTTATCAGTAACAGTTACATGAGATCAGCAGTGTACAGGAGTCAATATGGGAAATTCTAAGAGTAAAAAAGTGAAAATAAGTGAAAACAGCACACAGAAATCCGAGGAGACAACGGAGAGAATTAATTCTATCAGAGCAGATGGTGCAGATGTTGTAGTAGAGAAAGGAGATGCAGATAGTTTAAGTAGAATAGAAGAGAAGAACAATGACAATGCGAGTAGTGCGTCGACAGTGGAAGTGTTGGACGAAAAGTGAAGTGTATTTCTTTTAGTTTAACAAATAAAGTTTTTTTGGTTGTAATTCTCAATATTTTCCTGACTAAGACTGTTGTATATACAATAATAATTATATTATGTGACTTATGTTTGGTTTATTTATTTATCTTCCCTTATCAGAATATTGGCCATGATATCTTGTTATTAGAGTAGGTACACGTAGATTTGTACTGCGATTAATAGTAGTAAACAACATATTTTTTGTTTCATACAAACAAACATATTTTTATTACAACGTATATGACGATATATGAAATATTTATAAGTACCATATTATTATAGACATACTTGTTTTGTAACGAATATTAAAATTAAATTATAACTTAATTAAATTTAATTTCGGTAATAATTGAATAAGGTTAACACGAAGATATTTATGTATTTTGACATACATAATTAAATAATTTGCATTAACGATTGTGTTTTGATGAATGCAGAACATTAATATAATAGGTACTAACGCTCCAACTCAGAGTCACTAACGATTATCTACTTTAATCGCTCCTTACAATTAGTAAAGAATCACCATACAAATTATGTACAAAGGAGCGATTTAAGTAACCGTTAGTGAATTTGAGTTGGGGGGTTAATTATTAGCGATGTCTTAGGTGGTATATTTTTTCAGTTTCATTTCAATGTCAAATGTTCTAGCTTTAGCATGTGCATTGATTGCATGTTCAGATATACGCTAACAATGGTTCATGGTATACCTACGTCAGAAGGTCCTTGAACAAAATTGTATGTGACATTACTCATGAAGTTGTTACTAGAATATTTACGTGCAGCATGTTATTTCAGCGATATTGATTATACGATTTAATGTAAGTTAATGACTTGGTTTGATTGTAACGTCTGCGTCGCTGAAATGACCATCATTACGGCTCATTACAGATCTCTAATTTAAGCTATAATTACAGAGCTCATAAAAATTATCCCTTAAGTAGTGACTGCTATAAAAGTTGATAGTTTGAAAAATGTCGTATAATTTTGAGACAGGAATATTCATTTATAAAAAAAAAACCTTGAGAGGTGTCAAGGGACACCCGGATGGAACAAAGTTCCTTGCAGTCAGTACTAGGATAGCAAAAACATGCAGCAAGTGTGCCAAAACAAATCTAAGGTATTAAATTTCTCATCGGTTTTGTTCTCCTAGTAGCAGACACTTTTTGCCGTCGTAGTTTTTTTACATAGAAAGCAAGCCAGAGTACTAGGATAGCAAAAACATGCAGCAAGTGTGCAACAAATCTAAGGTATTAAATTTCTTACGAAATTTTTGCTATCCTAGTACTCTGGCTTGCTTTCTATGTAAAAAAAACTACGACGGCAAAAAGTGTCGAAAAAGTGTCGTTACCAAATTTTCCGCCTAGCCCCCTTTCGCAAATCGCAACGCGCGATAAGGAACTTCGTTCCAATATAATAAGTAGGTATAATAAATACATGATAATAATTAACACAACGAACAAAATAGGAAATAGACATACCTATCTATTGTTAAGTGGGTCAATTCTATATGAATGAGTTCTATAGACTACAAACTATAACATTACACATTACAGAATACATTATTGCTAATTATGCTGTTCTGTTTTCTTTCCTCTTTATATGTAACGATCTTCCTTACAAATAAATGTATTATTATTTATGTAATGTTGTCTATTATATCTTCGAATGTGCCTTGGGGCCACCACTGTGCTACAGTGATAGGTGATCAACATACATGTATGTCTGTGGCAACAACAGTGTTGGAATGAAGTTCTTATGCCAATCGATAGCATCCGTCATTATCTAATGATAACACTTGGAAGCATAACGTGTTATCCAAAGCACAGATCGTTACATGCGGTTGTATACCTCGGTCGATAACTTACAATCGACATAAGCCGTCGGATTAAGCTTCGCGCTTCGTATTGACATCAGAAAACTGAAATGAAATAGATTCAAGTCGCGTTCGCTGTCGTATCTTCCCGGCAGTTTCAGTAATATTTTTTAAAATTCCAGAAACCCTAGTATCACTGAATATTTTAAACTTATTTCTGTTTTATGTGAGGTGTAGGTACAGTGCTGGATTTAGGCCTAGGCCCGTGAGGCCCGGGCCTAGGGGCGCCATGATATTGGGGGCGGCAAAATTTTCAGAAACCTAAAAACTTATGAGCGGTAAAATATGAGAATTATTTGTACCTACCTAAAATATTTTTGTGAATTATTTTCGCTTCAAATTTATAAAATAATTTAAATGTTGAGTTTACCTTTTGATTTGTCGGTGCAATATGGATTCTTTTTAATGTAAGTATATTACTTTGAAAACAATAATTTTCAGATTTTTCGCAAATTGTTAATTTTTATAGCGGACAGTTTTTTTATTTTTTTATGGCAATAGCCGGCAAACGAGCTGACGATCCACCTGATGTTAAGTGGCTATCGTCGCCCATGGACATCAGCAACACCCAAGGCATCACTGATGCGTTGCTAGCCAAGAAAGAGAGAAGAAAAAGAAAGAAAGAAAGAACTGGCTCTCAAGCCCCCAGCCGGAACACGACGAATCGTTTGGCAGCTGACTCATGCTCGAAGCTTGTACTCAAAGATTATTCAGCTCATGCTTAAAGATTATTTGCTATTTCTCAATAGCCTTTATGAATAAATTATAATTAAATTTAAAAAGTGTTCAACCTATAGCAATCCTAGACTTACCACCGTGATAACTACATATATTATTTTTCTCCCAGAAGGAGGTGAGAAGGGATTTTGTTGTCTATGGCGGGTTTTCTCTTTCCCCTCCCGTGACCTCGGGGAAAATCTGACATTTCATATTTTCAGGATGGCGGCCGAGTTGAGATTGTCAACTTTTTTGTTTATGACTTTTTGCCCAATATTTTTGGGGGTTTTCGTAAAGTTTGGGAGGAGAATTACGAAAAAATTTGAAAAAATTGAAATAACAAGATTGCCGCTGAGATATTTGAGTTTGATTTTTTTCGATTTTAGAGGTGACTGCGGGGTAGCATCGGGGTAGTTGTTCAACTTTTTTTCAATATTTTTTTTTGTGTTCGCTTGAGTGTATCCTTAATTTTAATATTTTGGATGTTTTTTTTTTCGACAATATGGCTGACCCCGTGGCGAACATTTTGCAAAATGCCCAAAAAATTGCATTTTTGAAATATCTTGAGGCGGCAATGTATGGGGCGGTTGTAGGACTTGATCTTAAGTGTTGCCAGGTTACGTTAATTTTTTTTCACTCATAGATATTTTGAACTCTATTCAAAAATATAAAAAGTAGGAGAAATATTTTTAACCAAAAAAATTCACCATAAATTTTTAAATGGACATGTGACCATTTTCATCTTTAACTGGCAACACTGGCTACTGAATTGACTAATATTGGTGGAGGGTAACAATAATGTATGGAAAAGTTGCTTAACATGGTGGTTATGGGAAAAATATGACCTTTCAAAAATTCAAGATAACGACCGCTTCTTTTTTTTATTCTTGCCACTTACCCGACATTCACTACTACGATAAAGTTGAAAAAAAAAAAATTAAAAACAAGATGGCCGCCGAGATATTTAAGTTTGAAATTTTTCAATTTTTGAGGTGTCTTTGCGGGGTTACATTGCGGTGGTGTTATAACGTTTTTTTTCAATATTTCTTCTCTCTTTGCTCGGGTTTATCCTCAACTTTGCTGTTTGGGGTAGGTATATTTTTTCGACAAGATGACGGACGCCGCGGTGGCGGCCATTTTGTAAAATGTATGAAAATTGGCACTTTTGAGGTGAAATATTTACAAGTTGGCAACATTGGAGTGTGTCTCTTTGTATGAGGCGATTGTGTAACTTGAAGGTTTGGTTTTTTTCTTCTTTCATAATTTTTTTTGGACTTTCTATAAAAAAAATGTAAAAAGTAAAATGAAAAACATTTTTGGTAAAAAAATATCACACGATTATTTTTTGTGGATCTTGTAATGAAATTTGACCATTTTCATCTCAATTAACTGACAAATATAAACGATAATAATTCTATATTAACTAATAAAACATATTAAAATAATATTTGACACATAATACTCGTAATTTAGGTTTTTAGAAATTGCATATTTAATTTCGATAATCACGTCCTCACAGAGCAAAAAGGGCGACATATCTTATGGCGCCCTAGGGCGACATCAAACTTAAATCCGCCACTGTGTAGGTATAGCAATGTATGGTGGCCACTCACGGTCAGTCCATCGCATCAAATGGCGTGATATACAGCCAAAATTTGATCGTGAATGTGAAAAACTGATGGCGTGATTTAAAAAAATTGTATGTCCAATCGCGCCATTTTTACATATGTCGCTTGGCGTGGCTCCAAAAATGACGCGATGGAATGACCGTGAGTGACCACCATTTAAACTTTTGACATTTTAGATGTTGATTGACGAAGGAAGTAGATGGCGTCAGCCTGCGTCAGCACAATAAAATAACAATAGTTCCGTAAATAAATTGACATTATTAAGTTAATTTCTACCCATGACTGGCTATTTCGTTGACCCGCCCACCGTTGCTATGGTTCTTGTATCAACAACATCGTCATACCAATTTGTGATAGAATGACCTTAGTGGATATAAATCAATGGTGCTCATTACTTAACTGGCTGTCGGCTTGCCGGTTACATACCAGGAATTTGAAATTTAATTCACTTATGTTTAATAAGTAAAATTGTGTCGTGTTTCTTGCGGTAAAAAAGTTTTCGTCTCTAAAAATAACTCTTAATTTTTTGTCATTTAAAGTTATTGTTATTACTCAAAAGTGTTTCTACCTTTAACGAACTGTAGGTATTAGTACTTGTTTGATAGATTATTTTGTATTGTTTTCTTGTACGAAAAATTTGAATAAGTAACTACCTAACTAAGAATTTTTCATTACAATAATTTTGTCAATTAATCGAATCACCATCTTATAAGAATAAATCTGGGGCAATGTATGGACAAAACAGTAGTCGAAAAAATACATTTAGCTAAGTGAGTTAACAAAATATCACTCGAATTCGTCATTTGTTGGCAGCCTCCATTAAAAGTATGAATGAGATTATTCTTTTGCTTTGTACTAGTTATACAAAAGATTTTTTTTCTTTACTTTTCTCCACACGAAAGCTTTTCTAATTTATTTCTAGTAGATAATATTCATTCAATTCTTTTCTAGTTTTTTTATTTATGTCTAACGTAATCCTCTGTTTATAATTATGTCGATAAACTATGTAAATAAAGAAAAATATTATATTCATTGATTAAGATATATTTTTATGCTTGCTAGACTTGGCGAAGTTCTTTCTTTGCATGTTGCGTATGGCTTGAATGTTAGCGCTTTATTTTTATATGTATAATTTTAATTCAACTTATTTCTGTTATTTTTGTAGGAAGTTTAACTCTTAAAATAATAACTGTACAATGAAAATAATGCTAAGTGACATTATGCTTTTTCTACTAATATTTATGAGTTGGTAAGTTAAAATAAATTTGTTTGTTTGTAGTAAACATTACTAATTTAATGTGGTTAAAAATGTTAATAATTCAAGTAAGTTTTTTGTGATAAATATATTATTAGAATAAAGTTGGTAAAGGTAAGCACTAATAATTTGGTATATTATACATAATATAGATTTGGGTATAATACATTAACAAAACATATAGATTATCCTTTTTCAATAAATGATGGTGGTAAACAATATCCCATCAAAAACATGAATGTAAAGTAAAAGCCAATTAAAAAAAAAAAGAATTGAGATCTAAATGGGTGCCAAGTTCTGTGTAGAAAAGCCTAAAATTTTAGTCACAAGAACATGTAATTCAAGCTTTACATTTGAATTGGCTAGTTTTCATTAGTTAGCAACCAACAAACCAAATTTTAGATATGTTTCGATTTAAAAAAATTAAGGGCGGTATTCCACTCCTTATATATATTCCACATAATGACCACCTGTCATCAATTTTGATTGCTGTTCATAAATTTCCGGCGTTATAAGTAAGTGTTCCTAATAGAATCAATTTTTTGAAAAATTATCATAAAATGATAAAAATTTACTACTTTCAGATTTATTCCTTTGTATTCACCCGACTATCTGCATGCCAAATTTTAACTTTCTAGGTCACCTGGAAGTTGGATATAGTTTTGATCTATAGGTCAGTCAGTGTTAAATTTCTCGATTTTTGGACGTTAATATCTAAATAACCGTTTGAGATGTGTTTATGAAATTTGGAAGACGTATGTATTTCGCAAGTCTTAATAAACGAGCCAAATTTGACAGGTTTATGTTGAATAGTTTTTGAGTTATGAGGTGGTCAATAGTGGCTCCAAATGGTTCGTGTAATATTACACACGGTGCTGCTCGCCAATTCTGTTAGCTAGAAAATTGGCTTACACGCTACCGCGTGTTTAGATAAAAAAGGAAAAGGCACTCCAGGAGTGCCAACAGAACAGAAATCTTGAACTTAAATTAGGTGTGTATTTTTTGAATCGTCAACAAATATTTTATTGTGCAGGAAATACCTTTTAATTGTTTTTTTTTATTAATTACATTTTTAGTAAACGGCTGCCAACGCCTCGTGAAGTATATGTAAACTACAGTGTTGAAATTCAAGCTGTAAATTAAGTAACTAAAGTACTGTACTTCTCTCAGAGATGGCGCCACAGGTAGGTGTCGATTAAAATACTGACGGTGTCGCGAGCTGATTGGTTTTATTCAATCTCAAAAATGCCCAATGCGCCTAAAGAAGTTTTCACTTCAAACTTATATTATGTTGTCAAATTTTATTAATTGAAGAATAACTTTGTTTTATATAACTAAGTAGGTAGAAATTTATCAATATATATTTTGTTTATTTGAATTGCATTCGTTGGTTGCATGCTTTACATGGGTTTTGAAGTAGATAATAATAATATGTTTTCATGTGCTTTGTATTCATTCAATAAAAACCATTATTTATTTAACTGTTAACATAACGCACTATTTTTGTTTGTTAGTTGATTGCACTGAACTATTAATTAACTGATACTTATTAATAGGTATTTTCACAATTGATTTAACAATTTGCATTGGGTATATTAAATTAACTAAAATTTACTTTTGTTGTTCGTCCAGTTCTTTTATTATTTACATGATGTTGAATGGAAATTCGCAAAACTAGTGATGTCACCTTTGAAGAAAAAAACGATGTATCTACATGTTTTTTTATTAATTACTCCATGTAGTTATTCACCAAGAAAAAATTCAAGGTTGCATGTATGATTACCTAGTTAAGTAGACAAAAATTGTACCGACATGCCAAGATACCCTTACACTGAGTGGTACAAAGCTCATGTCATGTTGTGATGTAAGTGTTTGTTTGTTTAGGACTACTAAAATTGTATAAGATAAGAAGACAATGGACCTATGTAAATGTAAGAAGTACCGTGAAGAGAAACGTTGCCTTAGGGCTCTTATGAGCATTTTACTTGAGCGCTTTGCTCTGAAAGATTTACACTTAGCATCGAGTTATGAAAGAAATTTTGACTGTTCCTGCGTACAGAACTACAACAACTAAAACGTAATATTTAAATTATATGTCGACACAATGTTTAAATATTTACTAGATTCTTAGAATAGCACTTAATATTCTTAGACGTGGAAAATGGAAAAAGAAATTGAGCCGCAAGATGCTAAATTGTCATCTAAAATATGAAGAGTAAAAAACGAGAATAAAACTAATACCTTTTATAAATATGAAAGTTTGTGAGGACATTGTTGTTCTTTCACGCAAAGAGTACAGAACGGATTTTCATGAAAAGCACACAGGTACAACATTATCTGGAATAGGATATAGGTATCTTAATATCCTGGAAAACGCGTGTAAAGCCACGAGCACAATGCTAGTTTAGATTACTTGAGAGGCTGATTATGACAGTAGGTATAAAAGTATAATATTTTCCTCTTTCTCACAGTAACGCGGCAGCTCGGTCTAAAAGCAGCAGGATGCCGAGCCAACCAATCAAGCTGTACTACCTGCTCCCATCACCACCGTGCCGAGCTGTCCTTATGACAGCTAGAGCCCTGGGTATTGACTTGGAGCTGATACTTACCAATATCATGGAGGGCGAGCATAAAACTCCTGCGTTTCTGAAGGTAATTTATAATTAAAAGTCAAAGGTAGATAGTTTTCTGTCAAAAACAAAATAAAAAACATAAACTAAAATAAAATAAAATAAGTAATTTCCAGCAATGGCAAAATGATGCTTTTGCTGCGTTGCTGCTGTTCGTACAATTCTCAAGTGTTCAAGAATTCTGGTAACTTTTGCCCACTCATTTTAACAGCCGATCTCAGTTGAAGTTGCTTAATTTCCAGTATTTAATTTTTGAGATTCAATCATTCAATTCGATAAGTAGTGCCAATAAAAATAAGTACCTAGGTAATGGAAAGATGTAGAATATCAACATATTAATGTTGTCTGGAAGGAAACGCTGTGTAGCTACAGACCACTTGTTGTATATTTAACCCCCGACGAAAATACATGAATTTTTTTACCACGAAAAAAATAATCGACTTCAAAATAATTCAAAAACTACTCTTCAGATCCAGCTGAAATTTAAGTGGGACCACATGATAAGCAGCAGCTTCCGATTACAATAAGAATCATCAAAATCGGTTCTTGGTGAATACTTGAGAGTTGTTGATAAATAATAATTACCTAATTATAGTGCATAAATAAATTGTCATTGTATATAAGTCGTTTGTTATAGATGAATCCTCAACATACTATACCTACAATGGACGACAGCGGATTTATCTTGTGGGAGAGGTGAGCCACCTAACTGAATGACATAAGTATTTCAGACATGATTTTGATCTTTGTCACAGACGTTCTTACAACGTTTATTTAAAAAACAAGTTTTGGTTTCGTACTTTTTTAATGATTAATTATTTGTTTGTAATGCTAAACATTCATAACCCCACACTACGATTCCCTTGCCATGGACAACACACAAAAACAAGAACATACACAACCAGACCCAGAATAGTTAATTCAAACTTATCATTCTTTCAAACCCAGGACCCCAGGCATGGCGTTCCGGCATGCTAACCATTGCACCACACAAGTAATTTTTGTGAAAATATTAAAATTATTGCTATGTTTCTTCCAGTCGTGCAATTCAAGCGTACTTGGTAAACGCGTATGGTCGTGATGATTCCCTCTATCCCAAGAATCCTCGACAGCGCGCTTTGGTCGACCAGCGCCTTAACTTCGATCTAGGCACTCTTTTCCCACGCTACTTTGCTCTATATGTAAGTATTTCAATGCGTTCGATTTTGAGGTATTGTAGAATAGTTGAAACATGCCCTTCAATTTAGGTTTACTTACACTTAGTGACTTGTCTGCTCGTCTGTCCTCTATTTACAAGAAAAATGGTCTTCCTTTAACCCTAGAGTAGACGCGCTATTTTGTATATCGTCAGTAGGCGCGTGGAGAGCATTTTGCCGCTCATATTCAATATTAATTTTAAATAGGAACCTTATTATTAAATTATTTATAATTAATTTATCTTTTCGGGATTTAATAAATGACAATGTAAGTCACATAAAAACAAGATTTTTTTAATTAAATGAAGATCCATTAAACCTGTGTCAGGCGTATATTTGACAAAAGTTAAAGGCGTATTCATAACGTAAACAATAAGTATATTGTAATTGTTATTGGTTTTGACATTAAACAGCCTTTAACTTTATTAATAAGCATAAGACAATATTTGCAAATTATATTTATAGTTATAATTACAATTATGACAAACACAAACATTTAACGTGCTCTAGTAAGTATTTATTCAATTGAAAATATAAATAAAAATCAATACACTGTAGCATTGTGTAGTTTTAAACAAGGTAAAAAAACGTACCTATCTAAGGTCAATATTTTTTTGTTACCAATATCGTCCCTGTTAGCGGCCAAATCAAATGAGTGGTTACAGTATAATTCTTTATAATATTAAAATAAATACAGTTTTATTTGTTTAATGGGTAGACGGAGAGCAAGGGTATTTCTTTCGGAAGGCTTCAGGTAGACATGTGATGTATGTATATCTACATTGAACAGCAGAGGGTTAATAGATAATCCAAGTTTAGAAAATACTTGTAGTACCTACTACTACTACTCTAAGACCTAATGCAGTGAAACGATGGCATCTAACGATAAGAATGACGAAAAGAAAACATTCAAGAATCATTACCAATACAGATCTTGTCCTTTCTTGTTTTTTTTGTTTATAAACAAAACAATACTAGAACTAGAATTACTGTAAGGAGCCATTTCTTCACGCATCATCCATTCCCATTGGACTTAGCACTCCACGACAGATAAAGTCACAAGAAAAAATGGTAAAATAATTTCCTTCTTGCACGTACAGGGTCCAATGTTATTCCACGGGGAAAGTTACAATGAAGAAAAAGCGGAGAAACTAAACGAAGCACTTGGATGGTTGAATTCCTTGCTGGAAGGAAGAGCATTCGTGGCAGGGGACAATCTTACCATAGCCGACATTTCCATCATCATTACTATAACTAATATTGATGTAAGTTAAAGGCGTTATTTATTACGACAGTAATATGTACCAAATAATTACGCCCCAACTCAGAGTCACTAACGGTTACTTAAATCGATCTTTAGCACAGCATTTATATGGCGATTCTTTACTAAGGAGCGATTAAAGTAACCGTTAACTCTGAGTTGGGGCGTTATTGTAAGAAGTCATCACAAGTGACTTTTTTATAATTAGGTATAAATAAACGTTCAAACGTAAAGGATAAAATAGGGATTCCTTATATCGTGGATGGAATGGCAAACAAACCCATGACCGAACCCAATGTCACCACCAAATGGCTCGGAATAAAGGGAACCTTTTAAGTATTTTATACTTCAAAATACAAATTTTCTGGATCGCAACTTTTATCCCTTTCACTCTTTATTTCGAGCTCAGTGTATACTCTGTTGTGAATGTTGTGATTGGATGTAATGACGAATAGTAATAATACGGGAAGTATCAATTGATCAATTCGAGCTATTAGGTACCGTTTGTCACCTCAACATTATACAATACATACTGCCGTGCTTGAATAAAAAAACTATTAATTTTTTTATATCATTAGGATTGTAAAAGAGAAATTGAGCTAAAAATGTTTGTAAAATCAACTTCGCATACAAATCATTTTCAGGCTTCACGAAACGATAATAATGCCAGAAATAATATAAAAACAGATGTAATTTCCGTAGACGCTACGCCTATGCTTATGTGTAAAGTTGACAAAGACCAATAATAACCAATAACTTAATTAAAACGACAAGAAAATATTTTAATGATAACTCTAAAAGAAGAAGTCAAGAAGCTGGGATGGGCAACCGGAATAATTGACAAATTATAATACAAATTATAGTAAAATCTTTAATTTTCTGATTTCAGGTATTTGGCTTTGACTTCAGCGCCCATGATAATGTCACAAAGTGGTTTGACAGAACAAAGAAAGCCTTGGAACCTTTTGGTTATACAGATATAGATTTAAAGGGAGCCCAAATATTGGCTTCCTTTATGAAGAAAGAATAATTTATTAAACCGAACATAATACATTTTAGTTGATGTTTTATTGCATAATAATTAAGATTATACTTTATTATAAGCTGGTAGGACTTTGATTTGAAGTCATCTGCTAATAAATGTCTGTTTATTGTTGGTATACTTTTTAAAAATCTTTGTTAATGACGGTGCAAAACTAACTGTATTTAATTAAATACATTAATTTACTGTGTTTACCTGAATAATATAATATGTTTGTTTCAAAATATTATCTAACTATAAAAGTTTTTGTAATCATTAACATCACATCGATTATACATACCCAAAACATAAAACATACCTAATGTAAAGACAGAAAATAGTGATATAGCGATCGATGCAATACAGGATTATGTTAAACCTGTGTAATTTTGATAGTATGACGTTTTGGTTTTAATGATGCAGTTTCTACAATTTCTATAATGTAAGTGATTTGCCAGTAACTCAAAAATGTTTTAGATTATAATAGTTTAAAAAAATAATTAAGGAAATAAAACCAATTTTATTATTTTAATGCTGTACGGAAAATGTTGCAGAGCACTGTAATAACTATTCGTAGAAAAGTTAAGATTGCTGATTTCAAAGAGATTGTCAACAAATAAAACGATGCAGAGGTTAGAATGTTAAGTAAGAGCAATAAAAATGTTTGCCAAATAGCAGGGTTTATTATTTTCCTTATCGATTCAAGCGTGTTATGGAACAAGTTGCATGAGGTTATGGAAAATGTTTACGTTTTATAAATCAACGATTTGATTTATTTGGGTGATTCTTAAAAAGGGAGGATAAAACGTGTCCAGTCCAAATACTTCTTCGTAATACAACCATAATTAATAGCAATAAGGTTTTAAGATACTTTAACTATCGGCACAACTATTTACACACCAAAAAAGAATATTATACATAGTATAATTTGAAATTTAAGCCAAAATTTGCCTCAAACGTCATTATCTCGCATGTCCTATATGACTGCACGTGGATATTTCATCTAATAAAAAAATCAAACAAACCGAAACACTTTATTTGTAAATGCAAAACGGTCCTCAAATGATCAAAGTTTCTAATTACCGTACATTATAGACATTTCATTCATTCTAATATAGGAAACCAATACGACGTACAGTTTGTTATGAAAAAAAATCATTATCCTCAGCAAGGATTGATTCGAATTATTCTCTGTGGTTTTCCAATTCATGTTGAGTTTGAAGTATGCGGTATGCTCCTCGTACCTCCCCCAGTCGAGCTGCACGCTTTGAACGGACTGGAAGTATCGTATCTGTCGACCAGGTAAGCTTACATTTCGTTCTTACAAATTTGTTATGAAAGAAATCATTACACTTTTGCCGTCTGTTGTTGCAAATAATTGTCACATTAATCACATTGTGTGCTATTATTATGTATTGAAAGTGAACTTATTTATATCCATGTGTTTTAAAGCAGAATTTATTCGGTTTTGACAAGTTACAACCTGTTTTCTTCGATTCGTCATTTTCACCATCATCATTAGCTTCAAAATATGTGTGAAAAAGAGACTAAAGACAAGATAGGGGGACAGACCAAGATAGAAAAGTTGCGTGATCCATTACGTGATCAATTTTCTCCTGCTATGAAAGCGCTGGTAAGAAGGATACGCTATAATCAGTATAAGAAGAGGTGTGTGTTGATAAATACTAATAATAAAATATAAAAAGAAAATTGGAAGCCAAAGAAAAACAATACTACGATTAACACGTTCGGTGCGGTAGCGGGTTGATTATATCCGATGCTCAACTTTCCTCCGATGCGGGGTAAAAATTACTGTTCCAACCGCTGGTGCGGGACAGATATCTTTGGTCTCCCTATGGTTATGAATGAGATGGTTAGTGTTTTGGAATTGCCTTGTTAAATAGATAATGTAAATACAAAAAAAATGCATCGGGTTCTTACGACCCGATGCCGACTGAACGTAAAAAATTTACATCTAGTGCGTTTATCGGTTCTTAAAGACCCGATGCCCGATGACCCTATAGCCGCACTAGATTACATACTAGTTGAGCTAGTGAGGTCTGTATGGTTAGATGAGTTTTTATGCAAATAAGAAGAATATTGTACAGTTATATTATACAGTTGTATTGTACAGTGTATGTAACACTGTCTGTGTAAGTAACATGAAGCTATCCAGAAAAATGTTGTTTAAGTCATGTAACGGTGAAAAACCTAGGAAAAATTAAGTAAGCGAAAGTTCCCCAAAACAAATAATAATCGGTAAGTGGAATATATCAATGTATATACTAGCCCGTCAACTGGTCACACATTACAAATCCTACAAACTGCATTATTTTATCGCTATCGATGTCTCTTTATCATGCTCAACACTAAAAATGTATCGACAATTTTACTAACCAGTGCGGAGAACGGGTCGTAAAGATCCGCCAGAGAATCTCTTTATTTACAAAGAAACCATTCAGTGCATCTACCTACGATTTCAGCCTTTTATTGAGTGTTTATTGGTCAATATATTGCTACAAAAATACACTATAATCATTATACCTATAAAGACAAATCCTCTTAAACAGATGAAAGTCAAACGGATCTTTTCGACCCAGCAACGCACCAGGAACAATTCGTGCTTCGGATATAATAGACCCCATACCGCACCAACTGAAAGTCATCAAATTTGTGTAACGCAGTGAACGTGTTAAATAAAAAATTTCAAGTGCAAGAAAATACTAACAAACAGTCAAACAAACATCTCCAAGTTCGTAAAACAAGGTAAAACTAAATTATCATCTTTATGCATAATATCAGATCACGTAGAAGAAGTTCATAAATTTTATAATGATGATTCTAATAGTTCGATAAGTGCTGGTAAAAAAGAGTTTGTGACGAAAAATAAAGTTAAGATGCAGAAACGGTATCTGAATGCTCCACTAAAGGTACTTCATCAAAAATTTCTTAATGCCATTAGCATTAAAAGTTTTTTAAATTAAAGATTTAAGATTTGATGATAAATGTTCCATCCATCCATCCATCCATCCATCAGCCTTTTGAGGTCCACTGCTGGACATAGGCCTCCCCTAATCTACGCCACTCAGACCGGTCCTGAGCCTTCTGAATCCAGCGGATACCCGCTGTCTTCTTCAGGTCGTCGGTCCATCTGGTCGGGGGGCGTCCTGTGCTCCTTTTACCGAGGCGTGGTCTCCATTCGAGGACCTTTCTTCCCCAACGGTTATCAGTCCTTTGAACTATGTGGCCAGCCCATTGTCACTTCAGCCTGCTAATTCTCTGAGCTATGTCGGTCACCCTAACGTTCGTCTACGGATTTCATCATTTCTGATTCGATCGCGTAGAGATATACCGAGCATAGCTCGTTCCATAGCCCGCTGGGCGACTCTAAGCTTATGCATCAGGCCAATAGTGAAGCACCACGTCTCGGATCCGTATGTCATCACTGGAATCACACACTGCTCGAACACCTTCGACTTCAGGCACTGAGGAAACTTTTTGGACGACAAGATATGACGTAGTTTCCCGAACGCATCCCATCCAAGTTGGATTCTGATTTCTACGAGTGACTTCTTTCTCGAAGTTGGACTTACCCATTTGGATCACTTGTCCCAGGTTAATGTACTCGTCTACAACCTCGAGAGCAGCGCCGTCAAAAACAACCGGTACGGGTGTGACATGGACATTCAACATGATTTTCGTCTTGTCCATGTTCATCTTAAGACCCACCCGTTGTGAGGCTCTGTTCAAGTCCCCGAGCATTGTACCAAGTTCCTCCAAGGATCCCGCCAGGATGACTATATCATCGGCATATTGCAGGTATGTGATGTGTTCACCATTTATGTTTATGCCACGTCGTTTCCACTCCATCAGTTTGATCACGTCTTCCAAAGCAGCGGTGAACAGTTTTGGGGATATGACGTCCCCTTGCCTGACACCTCTCTGCAGTTGGATGGGGTTCGTTGCTGTGTTGTGTACTCTGACGGTCATGGTGGCTGATGTGTATAAACATTTTAACACCTCGATATACCGGTAGTCCATCCGGCACCGCTGAAGTGAATTTAGTACTGCCCAGGTCTCAATAGAATCAAAGGCTTTCTCATAGTCCACATAGGCAACACATAGCGGCAGATTATACTCCTCGGTCTTCTGTATAATCTGTCGCAGTGTGTATATGTGGTCCATGGTAATGTAGCCTTTCCGGAATCCTGCTTGTTCGGGAGGCTGGAAGTCGTCAAGCCTGCGTGCAATGCGATTTGTTAGCACTCTCGAAAACAGCTTATAAACGTGGCTCAAAAGTGCAATGGGCCTGTAGTTCTTCAAAAGGGTCTTATCCCCTTCCTTAAAGAACAAAGTCACCACACTTCTGCTCCACGCTTCCGGGGTAGTCCCAGTATTAATGACGGAATCGAAGAGATTTCGGAGCGCCACTAGGAGGCACAAGTTCAATCAAAGTTTCAAGTTGGATCAAACTGCACACGGTGTGCAAATTTGATTAAAATCGGTTAAGTAGTTTAGGAGTCCATCGCGGACAAACAACGTAACACGTAATTTATATATATTAAGATTACTTAATATTAATCATCTAAAAATTATATTATTTTACATAATATGTTATATACGTTCCATCTGTGATTTTATGATTAAAATATGGTGTTGATTATTAATTGAGTTGTTTTATTTCATTATTTATGTAACTTTTAATTTATTTTTTCATTATTCGTATCAGTCGTCATTTTTCCTCACCATAAAATCATTAACTTCCACACGTTGTCATTATCTTCATCAGTATTTTGTTTTTAATCTAATTTATCTCAGAAAATATTAACTTCACAATGGTGCCTCTTTTATCAATTTCACTTATATTAATCAAGAAATGATTCTGGCATAAAATAATTGTTGTGCCACAAGGTTTAATTTTTTTCGATAAAATCTTCAAAAATATATTCCGGAATAAGAATCACCCATTTACGTTCCAAATAAACATCATGTAATTTTATACTTATTATCAACCGTTGCAGCTTTAAAAACAAAGTATTGATAGAACTCTTTTATCTTGTAAGACAGAAGTTTTCTGTTTCACTGCTGCATTCTGGTGTTCAATTCAAAATGCTAATTTAACATTGATAGCAGAGTTCGGCAAATTGGTTTAGAGACCTATTTATATTCCCAAGAAACTATTCTTTACCTAGATGTTCCTAATAAAAATAGTTATGAGGTAATATTACATGTGATTGGACGTCCGGTCTCACGAGAACATCCTGTGGTTAGTGTGTGGCGCTTTTATACACAATAGTGCGCTTGCGCTCCTAGCGAGTCGTGTGGTGGAGCACTTCGTTTTCAAAACAAAACCGCCTTCCGATTGTTCTAATTTCAAAAATTCACTACAAAACGATCAAACAGTTCGCAGTATTCACAAACAACGAGGGAATACTGGAATGGAACAGTAATAAGGCGAAGAGTCGAAGCGCCCAGACGTTTTCTTCTATCACATAAACAATTCATAGAATCGATTGTTGAAAATGTAGTGGGTGAATTATATTGTGCAGATTTTATTGTGAAAATCAACAACAATGCTGTTCTTTGTGGGTATTATTTTTTATGATTATCTAGTCTTTGTGCATTTATAATTGAGATTCATTATAAAATAGAATTCGTTTTAATTGTACCATAATTATTGTTGTTCTGAGTAGGTCATGGTTTGTTGAAAGGGTGATAAAAAATATTTGTTTGAAATTCTTGTCTTTATCTGTTATATAATATGGTTAGTATATAAAGTTTAAGTAACGTATGGAAAGTACGTTTTGAAAAAAATATGATGTGCGAAAAAAGTTATCACCAATAATATAATTTAAAGATTTAATATTTTAAAATTGATTTCTAATTTCTTGGTGAAAGTATTAAAACATAATTATACCAACTTCTTAGAGTATCAATATACAGTAGATATAATAAAATATCAATGAGTGTGATTAGACAACAGTATCATATTGGGTACAGAGGATGGTGATCATTATTTAATAGCTACGAGTGACCCATTGTTACACAGTTACCACACGACTCTAGAACATATATTATGTAGCATCGCTGTCCTTCAAGTTTATTACTTATCACGCACATAGGTACTCTTTAAATTAGTGTTATTATAACATTATCGTCGTTTGCATACGGCCTCATCGCTCACAGTCAAAAGACAATGCGCCAGCCACCTGTAATTATTTACAGAGCATTTATTTACGTTCACAGAAAATATTATGCGTCATGCTAATAATAAAGGAATCCAGCTCTGTTCAGTTTTTCACAAATCCCACATCAGAAATGTCAACAGACGAAAAAAACTTAAAAAGTAACAAAACTTTTGACCAGTCTGATGAAAGCGGCCATGAAGTAGACACTGACGTGGATGATATAAAAGAAAAGAAGTTCTTAGACGATGCTATGAGAACAGTATTGAACCCTAATGAAGTGATAATGAAAAGTGATGATTTAGTAGAAAATATTAAAATTCATTTAGATGAAATTGATAAAGAAAATTCTACTTTGGAATCATTTATGGATGAAATGGATAAATTGAGTTTAGAAGTGTGCAAAACCTCATCCGAAGCTTTGTGGTCCTATGTTACAGATATTAATAATGAATCAAAGAAAAACGCTATGGTATAAATAACTTTTTATTTTGTTGTAGATACTTAATATGTTAGAAATTTATTGATTTGATAAACTTAACTTAATTCTTTCAGCTGAGGATAGCTGCAGAAGAAGATGAAACTAAGAAACAATATTGGAATATATTAAAACAAAAATATTTAAATGACATTGAAATTGAAAACGACTTACACATGAAAAGGAAAATCAGGATAATAAGAGCACGAGGGACTAACGTTCAAATGCCGCAAAGTAAGGTACTGAATTCTTTGATTCAAATTATTCAAAATATTTTAGATTTATATTGAGTTTAATAAATTGTCTGTCACATGTTCCAGCAACGTGAAGAAATTGACACTATGCAACGCATTTGGAGCAGAGTTACAGTATGTGCATATAATGTCACTAACTGCAATACAGAGAATTCGAGAACAATGAACGGTCAGTATCTATTTACTTTGCTGGTTTTACCTTTTTCACACTTTAATAGCGTATAATTCTATGACTGTTATATCATTCAACTGAAAACTATGTTAATAACAATCATGAAACTATAATTATAGAGTCATTAAACGAACGAGAGCCCATAATAAAATGCACGAGGAGTAGATTTATCTGTTAAAACAGTGATAGTATAGTGATTATAACGTGGTTCGTCATGAGTGCGGGTTCGAATCTCATTTACCTATACGTTGAGAAGTGACAATGTGCGTATTAGAAAATAATTTAACATTTGTTTCTCAGAAGGAAAAAGTCAAATAACTACCAAAGTGTCGGTTCAACAGAAATGTAGCAGCGTAGCGTGTTATGTCTGCCATCGATCATTTGCCACCATTGTTCATTTTAAATTTCACTTTAACTTAATTACTTCCATGCACTTGAAGTATTTTTATATAATAATACAAATTATGTGTTTCGAGCGAAAATGTTGGAATGTTAATAAACAATAGATTTGTTTTTTTTTTGTTTTTCCGGTGGTCTATTTATTATAATATAATATAGACCACCCGTGTTTTAATATGTCTTTCTATTTCCAAGTAAATCACAAAGCAATATATCATTAAAACACTTATTACAGCCATACTACATTTTTTGATTAGGTTATTTAATATCAAGTGAATATAATGTCAAGTGAGTAAAATTATAATATTGATCTTTACTTGTTCATTACGTGATTACAGTTATCATAAACGTATTTAAAACAAGTAGTGACACAGAAGAATTAGCTTATTACTGGAAAGCATATCGAGATGGAACCGGGAAAAAAATCCGTCCAATTTTCAAAGATTATGTTTCAAGAATGAATAATGTTGCTATGGATGAAAAATTTACTAATGCGGGTGAAATGTGGCGATACGCTTTTGAAGATACTGAATTCATTAAAACTGTGGATCGCGTGTGGTTTGAAATAAAACCTCTATACAACTCATTGCTTGATTATGTAAGGTCGAAACTAAAATCAATTTATGCAGAAGAATTTAAGAACAACGACAGAACTATTCCAGCGCACATACTTGGTAAGTTTTCCTAAGTTACAAAATTTATTAACATGGAACAGACACATATTCAAGAATTAAAATCTAATCGCTACACCTTGGTAGTATTTGTTACTTAAAATTAGATTGAGTACTGAATTGGTAAGTAATACAGTTAGTATAATCCTTGTAACAACAAACTGAAACGAACTTAATCCCATGAACCTCGTCATTAAATTAAAACGCCTGGTGTAATGTTATCTGCAACATGACATACTACGTTAACAATACATTTTATATAAGAATTTGTTTTCAGGTAACCTTTGGGCTCAAGAATGGCAACCGATCTATTCAAAGATCGCTCCATATCCAGAAATACAACGACCAAGTTTAGCTGAAAATACTACCTTAAATGCTACTGAGCTTTTCGATGCAGTTGATGAGTTTCATCAATCTTTGGGTTTTGAAAGTGCAAAGGAGGCATACAGAGATATAAAGAAAACGCTAGCTACTGCCAACTGTTTGCCGTCAAGCCACGATATGTGTGATGGAGTTAATTATAAGTAAGGCGTTAATGATTTAATTTTTACACCCTATAAAACTTTGATTTTGCGCAGGATCGCATTATTTTACTTGTACAAATTGAAGTAAAAGTCGGGAGTGAATTTAGTGCTTAGAGCTCTATCACAATTTAGAATTCAAAAGGAAAATAAAGCAAAACAAATAGGTAAATTAAGTTGTACTGAGCTATCGCATATAACCTAACGAATTGTAACTTAGCAAAAGTGAGTTTGTACAGATGATGGCGTTCACACTAATGGCGTTATGTTTTGCCTTTTTTTATATAATTGTGATGTGGTTTAGAAGTCAGTAATATTAGTAGTCCAAAAATTATCAGACGGGCCATGGTAAGATAGTCACTACCGCCAATTGATAAGCATGACCCTTAAAACATCGCAGTTGTGTTGACACACAAGGTAACTGAAAGGCCATTCATTCTTGCCTCGGAGCTTTAGAACTTACAATTAGATGCACAGTTGAAGGCCCAATTTGTTATTGCTATTTTCACTATTGATTGTTTATTTATTTTCAATAGTAGACATTGCCTGTTTACAGTTTTGAAATTAATAAAAATAATAGACACATGACAGTTATTGTACTCAAAGTAACAAATTAAGATTAGGACTTAATATTTAACATGGCACTGAATTAACAAAAGACGGCCTTACCTATCACTGTTGCGATCTCTATGGACAAGATAGAGATTAAGGCGAATATAATCGAACATTTTCCCTTACTTCAAATGTATCAGTTAATACACTTTATGGATTTATTGAGTACCTAGCCCTATCCCATCACCACAAACGATGATAGTGTGGGTATTATGACTAAGGTAGTAAATTTTTAAATTATACTTTCCAGAATCAAATGGTGTGGCGGAAAGGTATCGGATGTGACAATTGCCTTATCCCGAGCTGCAAGACTTTTGAGTCACGTCCAATATTTTAAACATTATAGTAATTTACCACCGCTTTTTAGAGATGGACCTATTCCAGGTAGGTTAAATATTTATCATAATCATATATGACTTGTATGAATGTTCAACATCTACTACATCTCCAATATTGTTATTCAATATTTAAGTTAGAACTTGCAGATAAATTAATAACAATATTAACAACTAAAAGTATGGTCTGTGTGACTTTCTGACAGATCTAGATAAAAATTAAAATAAAAACGCTTACCGACTCATACAACCAGGGCATTAGGTTTTTACTTGTGTCGCGAGTGGTATGGACGAAACATATACAGCTCGATAACATCCATGCCCTGAATACAAATATTTATCTGTCACATATTTATGTGATAGATAAATATTTGCCCGATATTTATCTGCCCGGGCCGGGAATCGAACCCAGGACCCCTCGCTTCGCAAGCAGGGTCGCTACCAACGGCTACAGGGTCATCAATAAATGAGGATACTTAGGGTAGGAATACTGTCAAACACAATTTGTAAAAAGTTTGTTACGTGCACTTAAGCTTTGTTCAGAATGTCAGAACAACACATTGACCCTAATCTTGACTCCAATAATATAATTTGATAATCTTATTTAAGATCAAAGTATGCGATAAATGCTGCACCTACTACGTGTTTTACAATATTGTCTACATAATTCAAGAGGTTTTGGTGACGTCGACTTTATTCACCTGAGTTAATTCACCCAGGTGTCTTAAGTCTACTTTTAGTGTACTTTATTCACCTATGCACCCAGGTGATTTAATTCTACTGGCCGCAGGTGAATTAAGTATACTAAAGCGGTAGACCTAAATTCACCTAGGTGATTAAGGCAAGCTATACTGGTGTCTAGGCTTCATCCGTCCTTGAATTTAAACCAAATTCATCAGTATACTGTAGTGTATTTTGTTGTACAATAGATGAGGATATCTAGTTCTAGTGGAATTTTGTAGTGGTTTCTCATATTGTTCGTAGGTCTGGCTAGCTGTAATCCTCTTTCTAGAAACAATCCTGATTTTTTTATCTCTGCTGTATAGAATGCCAAAATAAAAATGAAATTCAGCTAATTATCTCTCATTCTTTATTAGACTAGATTAATGTTATTTTTAATTCTATTTTGCTGACGATACCAATGTAATACAGACAGTGAAGGGGCTTTCATTTTTGAAGTGAAAACTTCTTTAGTACGGGGGTAACTTGAAATTTTATGAAACGAAACTGTCCAGTGGAGACTAGAAATGAGTGCAGACTGACTTGAATTGAGTTGAGTTGAGTGGAGTGGAGTGGAGTGGAGTGGAGTGGAAGTGGAGTGGAGTGGAGTGGAGTAGTAAAACCTACAATTATCATCTTCCCGAAATTTTACATTCGTCTCATTATCTTGAAAACAAAATTTTTGAAGGTTTCACTTCTAACACGTGTGAATTGCACACATTTTAATTAAATGAGACGATCTTTACCATATTTTTACAGCTTATCCTGAAGAAGATATACTATAAATATCCGAAAGAAATTGGCAACATTAACTAATAATACCTTCATTAATTCACGCCGATTGTTCGAACATGGCAGGTTTACTAAGCGTTGGGTTATCATAGGTCCGTGATATTACTTAACTATGTCCGCGTAGATACAAATTCTGAGTACAGACGTGGAATGCATTATATGAAAATATTGACTGTTATGAGGTGCATTGTCGTAATATTTATGATAATACGTAATGATTCTGTACATTATTTCATAATATAATGTTTATTAATTGACTATTAAGTATTAAGTAACGATTAGAATGAAGTACATGCAATTTTGTAATAGTAAACCTAAATAAATAAATCTAAATTATCTTCTTTTGTTTTTACGATACATACGTGTCTTCATGGATGAATGGGGTAACTAAGTACCCTGGAACATAATTTGTCTACCATTTTGTATTGATAGGTAAAGGAGAAATTATATAAATAGAAAAATTATGTCGTAACATTTAATAGATATGTCAGATTACTTTCCTTAAAGTTTTCAAAAAAAATATTTTACTCGTCTCTTGACATAACTAGATATAAATAACATTTTTATTTTAATTTTTATTTGTACCTGTACTTCATAGCTGTACCTACGTGAATTTATTGTAAGGAAAAGTAGGCGCCCTACATTTTCCAGTTCTTCGTGTTATATTATCTGGACTAATGCACAATTTTCATAAACGATATTAATATTATAAATGTGAAAGTTTGTGAAGATGGATGTTTGAATGTGATGGATGTTTAGATATTTGGATTTTTGGATGTTTGGATGTTTGTTTGATTTGGCTGAAATTTGGAATGGAGATAGCCTATAGGTACCTTGAATGAACACAGGCTACTTTTTATCACGGAAAAGTTCAGGGTTCCCACGGGTTTTTGAATAAAATCGGAATCGTCTAATATCTAATAGGTATTATGTCTCCTAATCCATCATTCTACTTAAAGGTGTACTTTATTTTTATGTGATACTATAAATCTAAATTAATTAATTAAAAATTATGTTTTGAAAACACTATCGCGGGCGAAGCCGCGGGCAAAAGCTAGTAAATAATAAATGGGGGAGTTGATGAATAAAGTGAATTATTTATTGCTAACATTATTTAACATTGTGATAATGTTATTAACACTATTATGTAACCTTATAATCTTTGTCTTGGACCGAAACTGGTTTTTCAGCCGAAACCTAAACCGAACTTTCGGCCAAAACCGAAACCGAAACCGATACTTAGGGTTAGGCCAAACGAGCGCATTTTTGGAGCTGTGAGTTGACATCAAATAACATAATACTCAAAATATATTATATTTCTTACCGTATTTTGTATTATGTATAATACCGAATGCATGTGATATGAAAGTATCTCAATTTTATTTATTAGACTTGTATATTTATCTTCTTGATCAACGGATAATCTAACCAGTCGGTATCCGGTAAAAGTTGACGTAGTAATAATTATTAGTTACATCTATTAATAAATGGGATATTGCACAATGTTTATATACATGTATCTACATAATATAATAGACCTAGGTATAATATTGACTTTTTGAATAAACTTATTTTTTTACTAAATAACATTGAATCGGTGAAGTTTAAAACGAACGTAATTTGTTTGTCCTCAAAAATATTTGTGTCTTTTAATTTTAAAGTCCAGGGTTTACAGATGGGATAGGAAATGGAAATGTTTTATTTTTAATACTTTTCTATAGTATTTTCAATTGTTAAAATTTTATTTGTACAGTTGAAAAAATTTTCGAATCTTTATTTTAGGGTCCATCTACGTCATTGGGTAATTACTCTTATTTAATAACTTTCTGCTTGTACCTTTCAACGTTTTCCGTGCAGTAATAAAAAAAATTAACAGGCGGAAAAAGACACAAGGACATAATGTATCACGTACTCATTACAGTTAACAAAACTTCGGTTATTTGATTCAGCGTACGTAACTGTAATAAAAGATAATTATTTAATTTAGTTATAGATTTGAGTGATTGGAACATTAACCACGGAATAGACTTATGCAATCTTAAAAACATCCATAACACAGTTCAAGGTGGAGCAGTTTATTTGTGATTGTAACATCGAAACACACATTGCTATATAGAAAACATGTATTCAAAAGTTTCCTAATATCCCAATGGCAATTCATTACCCGTGTAACTTAGATTCAGCGTCATGAGGATAATATTATTAGTCTAGTCTCGTTTTTTAAATACGCCCCAGGTGTTTATAGAAGGTTATGGTATAATTTAATACTAATTAAAATAATAAAACCGACGCAGTCGTATCTGTACATGGAGATATAGAATTTATAACCTATGGACTTCAGAAGAAGAAGGAGGTTCCAAAGTCGGTTTTATTTGTTATGTTTGTTATTTCCTCCATCATTTATCTATTTAGATAAATTACTTCTTTACTTGATAGAATATACTTTCAGATTGGTTTCATAGTTATCGAAGTTCAGTTCACTTGATAAAATAAGTAATCAATAGTCAGTCCCTAGATAATGCTAATTTCTCCCAAATAAGATAAAGCGGTTTAACCGGTGATCGGATTGCAAACAAACAAGCTCGGTATATTTAGCTCGACCGATCAACTGGCCCTGGTCTGACTGTCCTAGTCTAGTTGATGTTATCGATCGTGTGTGATCGACTAACGGTGCTTCTGAATATTCTATCTATCCAGGATCTTCAAGTTAATTGCCTAGAAACTGTCAAAAAGTTACATCAATAAAGTATTACCAATTAGTAAAGGACCCCGCAAAATCCTTATGGGAATTGGCTCTCGGCTAAATTAGCTGAAATTTTGCACAGAGGTAGCTTTCATCATGCTGATCAAAAGTCTCAATGGGCGCAACCCCGAAAGTCCCCTAAACTTGTCACTAAATAGTCACTTGTTTTGGGGGGTTGCGCCCATTGAGACTTTTGATAAGCATGATGAAAGCTACCTCTGTGCGAAGTTTCATATGAATATATCCCTTAAGTATTGATTTTCATTCAATGTGCTTTGGGGAACATTTTGAGATTTGGGAGGGGAGTGGTGGGTCTGGGTTTGATTTAGGGGGGTTGCGCCCATTGAGACTTTTGATCAGCATGATGAAAGCTACCTCTGTGCAAAATTTCAGCTAATTTAGCCGAGAGCCTATTTCCACAAGGATTTTGGGGGGTCCTTTAATATTTAACTTATCCAGAGATTATGATGGATTTTATTGACACCCTTAATCAACTATACGGGCGCGGCCGGTAGTTAGATAAGTCGTAGTTTTTGAGCATCGGAGGGTTTGTAACAAGTACGTTCGGTATTAATGTCTGTTTTCGTTACTCACTGTCATATTTTAGACCTAACCAGCTTAGGAAACTCCGAAAGTTGCCAATATGCAAAATAATTTTATAATTCATGCCTGCCTACACACACCATACAATACAGCACATGTGTTTGGAGTACGCTCAAACTCAGTTAAAACAAGTACTATTATTTATTTTCTAAAAGTGGCTAGTAAGGATATTCTCAAAAAAACAGAAGGGATACCCGGTCCCTTCATTCGTTTTATTTACAAAATTCTAATAAACAAATAACAACTAAAGCTCAATAATAGCTAAAGCTCTGATCCCTTTACTTTACACTTAAATAAATATAATAATACATCCTCAAATTATCTAATCTAATTTAATTTAGATTTACCAAGGATCGTGATCACATATATTTTGAAGTTAAACTTTTAAGTTTTAACATTTAAATTACATTCACTTGTAGCGTTTCACGATGCAATCTCCGACATCGCAGCGGTGCAACTGACCTCGCCGGCGCAAATGAGTGCCTTGAACTTCACGCTGGTGGCGACGGGAGATAAGGCCACGATGAACCACCTACTCTGGTTGGCGCTGGAGAAGTTTCCTCTCATGGCCTATGCCTACGTGTTAGACAAGTGGCGTTGGGAAGTCTTTGCGAACTCGAGCTTGGAGAATTGGAATGAATACTGGTGGGAATTGAGGTGTGTATGTTTTTTGTTTTTAAGAATTTCATCTACCTACTTATATATATGTAGTATGTACATATAAAAGGCAACAGTGATTGACTGATGTAGCAACGCACAGGCCAAACCCTTAGGACTAGAAATATAAATTTCGCGTATGTATTCCTCTTATGACATTTAAAATCGCTTCAACAGACGCTACTCCATATACTACTCTGCGCCATTCACCTAAACGGAATCAATAAGTAAATGATACTATTGGCATTAAAATAACGCAATAGCTAAAGGAAAATGATCCATCATAGATTACGATAATAATAATAAACGTACTTGTTACAAAAGTTCATTAATCGATTAATCGCAAGTATAAATCTTTAAAAGTACAATGACTTATTGACATTTTTTACTGAACTGTTTCGGTTATAGACATGTGCAATGGATGTGATTATTTCATACCAGTTTGGACTGATCAGGTTTTTTGCACGTAAAAGTTTTTTACATATGAACAAATGTCGAGCATAAGTAGAACAATGTACTCAGGATATTGAGGATATTGAGATTAACCTGTGATAACCTGAAATGTCTTTTAATTTACGAAGGTATTAGCGATTGTCTTTGGAGATATTGGTTATTAACTAAGTAAACGCTAATAATAAACGCTAACACACCCATCCCCCGCAGTAGGCTTACCTGTGTCGCGGGTGACATGGACGACACATATAACATATCACAATCACACCCATGACCCGAGTACAAATATTTACCTGTCACATAAACATCTGCCCCGGCCGGGAATCGAACCCGGGACCCCTCGCTTCGCAGGCAGGGTCGCTACCAACTAGGCTACAGGGTCGTCTAAAGTAAAAGTAAAGTAGTATCGAAGAGGCAATTTATATAAGTGTGTCGGTGGGTTGGTGCAAAGCACACCTAATTGGCAGTGAGACGTGGAAGGGTCCGGGTTTGAATCCCAGTCGAGACATTAATGTGACGTATAATTTGTGCTCACAGGTGTGGGGTGTTTGTGAAGTTTCATTTTGGCAGTTTGTAATGTCAGTTGTCCATGCTTATGGGGAGGGGGAGGTATTAGTTATTTTTTAATATTTCGATTTTTTAAACCGAAACTTACTTGAGTACTTAAAGTAAAAAAAAAACTACTTATATTATTAGGTAAGAAGCTACATTGTTGAATGTTTTAGTACAGTAAATAGTGTTATCCAGAATATCCACTTGACTTTGTAGAATCACTTAGGCACTACTTCTCGTAAAGGTTTTTCGAATATCAAGGAGAAATTAATCCACTTGTTGCTAGCCGATAAATCACGAATTTATCATTCAAAAATATGCGTTTATGTCAGCGTACTAAGCTGGGGTAATTTTGAACTTAAGGGAGATCAGTCAGTGATGTTGACCTTACGCCTTAAATTGGGTTTGCTGTGAAGTATTATAGTGTCTTTAACGTAAGAATCACCTTCGCTAGTAATAGTAAAATGTAGTTAAATATGCTATGGACTATGTGCAAGGCAATGAAAGAGAACGGATGAATACATCTTGTAGATCATAAATTATGGTATACTTTACACGCTTATACTCGTACATACCCGCAGCCTGTTTTTTTTCCTTCACCTTTTAAAACATCTTTGGAAGGTTCATTACTAGCCACCTCATGGTAAGAGGAATAAACGCTTACACACTCATACCTCCGCAGTAGGTTATTTACCTGTGTCGCGGGTGGCATGGACTATAGGTACGTATAACACATCACAATAACACCCATGACCCGAGTACAAATATTTATCTGTCACATAAATATTTGCCGCGGCCGGGAATCGAACCCGAGATCCCTCGCTTCGCAGGCAGGTCCTCTACCAACTAGGCTACAGGTTTGTCATTGAACCCAAAGGCCAAATATCACAATTTATTTAAGAAGAAGGGTGTTAGATTCTCAGGCTGGTAAATGCACGCAGGCGGGTAAAATTACCCAGTAGGAACGCAGGCGGGTAGGATTAAACTGGGGACATAGTACGGAGCCCATTGTTCAGCAGAATTCACCTCGAATGGACCTATTGACAACCCAAAACCTTTGCCTGTTGTTAATAGAAAATAGTATCTACGTACTTACAACAACGTTACAACTTCAATGAAACGAAATTATTTAAAAATGATTTATTACCTTCGTATAAAAACATATTTATTTGCTTTGCTGGTCCTTAAAATAGTAGGTAATGTTTCAAAGAAATCGTTAATGTTTTTTACTTTAACGTCAACCATTGCGGTTTCATTCGTACTTCTAGTTAATATGACGACAATGTACAAAAACATGAAAAGATGTTGTTGCAAGGTACTCAAACTAAAAATAAGTTTTCACTAACATTTTTTTATATTGTTTTTAAGTTATTGTGAAAGGGCACCTTGAAGTATTTTTATAATATACTGCCTGATGATTGCCCGTCTCTCTTGATTTATTATGATGATTACTCTATTAATAGTAAATATTTACTTATACAGTGTGTCCAGCAACTAACTAGCGATAATTGAAGAACATGAAATATATAAAATTTTATCGACAGAAATACCCACATGTGGGGGCCTAGCCCTCTTCCTTTTCAAATGGCTGCCATTTTTTTTATTATGTTAGACGACTCTGCCGTAAGACTTTGATTTCTCTGGACTTAAAATTCCCATAGCAAAGATATTATGTACAAAATGTCATCAAAATCATTGCTCTAAGTTGCAAGACTGGTGAGTTATTGCTGTTTGAATATAAGCCTTACGTGAGTGTCCATACTTCTTGCGTAGTTACGTGGTACATTGAATAAAAAAAAGATGGCTAGATAAAATTATGTATATTTGATGCCCTTAAATTATCGCTAGTTGTTTGCTGGACACAATGTATATTAATATAGAATGGCTTCAAGACTCTAAAGAGTCTACTGAAGCAGGTTTGAGTGGCTAGTACAAAAAAAAACATTATGCCGCCAAGAAAAACTCAGCATGATAAATGAATTTATTGTTATACAAAAAGATAGCAAAACTACTATAAGAAACAAACTATAATTAATTTACCCTATGTATGAGGGTCTTAAAAGCATCTTCGATAATAATTTCGGGATGTAGTTTTACCCGCCTGTTACTTGTTAGAGTGTCAATTTAAAATGAGCAAGCTATGAACTTAGGTTCAGAGTACTTCGGTTGCAGTCAGTAGCCACCAGTCGGATACACAAGTAACGCT
Source organism: Thymelicus sylvestris (assembly GCA_911387775.1). Classification (NCBI taxonomy): domain Eukaryota; kingdom Metazoa; phylum Arthropoda; class Insecta; order Lepidoptera; family Hesperiidae; genus Thymelicus; species Thymelicus sylvestris. The sequence continues at coordinate 6,867,781 of OU426896.1, read as the reverse complement.
TCGAATAGACCGGTAAATTTTGACATTACGTCGTGGTCTTCATGAAAATAAACTCTTTATACAAAATATTCCCTTTTCCAAATCGCCAAATTTACTGAGATAGAAAAGAGATGCAGGAAGAAACAGGAAAGAAACTCTTTTTTATAACTATGACTGTTGTGTATTTTTTTGGATTCAGGGATAAGTTTAAGTTAGATATATTATTCACCAAATCACCAATGGTAACAATAAGAATAACGTTTATAGTAAAAAACATATATTTTCACGTGCAACCTATTTTGAAACATTTAACATACGATTAGATATTTTTATTTAGCAGACATCCTTCTTACGAGATTAATTGCATTACTGACCTTACGATTAAATAATATGTAATTTCCGAGGTCACAAAGGCAATGTGATGTGAATATTACCTTTAAAAAAATAAATTTGTTTTAAAGTGACGAACAGGAAAAAAATCGCATTCAAAACAACTGGTTGCTCAATTAGATGTTACATCAGATGGTTTTAATTACGTATACACCGAAATACAAAAACTACTTACGTAATTAGAGTGCAAGAACGTGAGGTCAAGAAGTGACAAGTGACCACTCAGAACAAACACACATAATCTTTGTCTATGGAAATACGGCATACATTTTGACGTCTCTTGGTCATCAAAGAACCACGTGAGGGAGAGTTAGTGAGATCTCCCTAGGAATCTTTTTTGTAGACGCTACGACTGTCGCGTGATGCAAATTGTTAGCGTTCGTCCAAAGTAGTGAAACAGAGCCGTGCGTTCATGAATCGCGCTACTCTGACGCTACAAAAAGAAGCAGAGGGCGTTCTACCTTAGGCTTGCAAAAAATATAGCTAGAGCTACTCTCGCAGAAGTTAATGCAGAACGCGAATTAAATGTCCACAGCGCCAAATGACCTACGCAAAAAGCACAATGTCGCCCCTAGAGGTACCCGGGGTAGATTGATACATTATACTGAGGCACTTGGATTCATAGAAATATTTCTACAAATTAAACAAGTCATTGATTTTTATGACATTTACTTAAGTACTAATTGTAATAAATACTTTTCGCGGTCATATTCAAACAGCCCTAACTCTCGAGTTATGCAATTAAGAACAATAATTTTAACGTTAATTTTATTTGCAAGTAATATCTTTAAGTATTAGTACAGTATTAAAAAAATTAGTATCAATGTGCTAGTTTTTGAAGTATGTTAAGAAAAATGGAAAAGACAGTCAACTTTTTTACTTAAATTACCATAAAATAATATAAAAATAAGTATCAACAGCACTTGCATCAATGTGCCCCTGCCTATTACAATCGAAATAAATATTTTATAAAAATTAAAGCAATAAATAATCAAAAAAATTAAGTCTAACTATATAATGTAATGACAGATATGTTCTTACCAAATGTCTTAATATGACACAGGTAATACTAAATAAATTAGAAGAATCACATCCGTAAGAAAACTACGAAAATTTTGTTGGGAACATCAGAAACAGGTTTATACGTGCCAGCCGCTAGTCGTTGAGTGCACGTTGCTCCACACTGGTGTGCATGTAGGATGTATAACTACCTTCTTATTTGTGGCGGACGGCTCTTCTAAACGCGTTTCGTTTTCGATTAATATTGACTGTATCTATGTGCCCCATGTATCAATATACCCCATCTCCCCCTACCTAGTTCAACTTCGGGATAATCCGCCACTTCAATTAAGCACCTAACTAAGTATTAGCACATTTCACTTTATTTGTACCAATGACAACATAATATATTTGTAAACACTTTATAAAGACAAAGTGTTACATAAAATTCAAGTGTTACAGAAACGTTTGGTTTCAATTTCCTGCAACAGTTTTTGCGAGTATAAAAACTTATTATCGACAGATAGAAATTCTTGGAACTTTGCTGATTTACTTTTCGTAAGTGTTACAAAGAGGTCGGTTTATTATTTATTACACATTTTTAAGGACATTTTCTAGTGTAGAGGGTACCTGTACCTAGTCATTAATCGATATAGTCAGTTATTTCTATCCCGGTTAAACTCCATAGAACATTATAGTCTTACAGCGGTAACAAAACGGGTCTTCCACCAATCCACAGGAGTACTGTGGTGGAGTATGCTACCTGTGCTCAGTAGTAGGCTATTAATGGGTTGAAGCCAATAAGTATAACGGGTAGTTCCTTCATAATATTCTTGAATTTGGAGTATCTTTGATGGGTTGTTTGTTGTACCTTGTTACTTGGATGGGGTTTGATGGGTTGGTTATGGGAATGGGCCGATTTATATGCGATTTTTTTTGATAACTGACATGATCGACATGATTTTCAGTTTTGTTCGTGAAAATAAAACTGTCGGGGGTTTTTTTAATAAAAGATGTTATATTGTTATTTGTTTCTAGAACACGGGAGACGGGGATATCACCACCGGTCCCACGAAATGAAAGCGATCTGGATCCAGCAGCAAAATACCATGTTGCCTCCCACGTACAATATATTACGTAAGTTGAAAGTATAACTTTTAACCGGCTGTCTGGTTTTTGGGTTAAATAATGTACCTACTCTTAAAAATATGTATATTGTTATCAAAGTTACAAACAATAGAATTGGTTTTGCGAGCGTTATGCACACAAATTATTAACAATCAGTTGATAAATCATCTATTATTATTTAAACGCTAATAAACCCTGATACACTCATACCCTGCTGCAGTAGGTTTTTACCTGTGTCGCGGGTGGCATGGACGACACATCACAAGTTCAAATATTTATCTGTCACATAAATATCTGCCCCGGCCGGGAATCAAACCCGGAACCCCTCGCTTCGCGGGCAAGGTCGCTACCAACTAGGCTACAGGGTCGTCGAATTTGGTTCATATTTAGTTAATAATAATATAAATTATTTGGTGCGTAAAGATCTGGAAACTGGTTGGAAATCAACGGACTTAATAACTCCAACTACCCTATACTTTTATAGCAGCTGTTAAGATGAAAGGTTTAATAATTATTATTGGGGTATTTGGGATCCCATCTACTCTCGATGTAACGAGTGGGCGATTCATTTTGTGTCACTGATAGCCAAGATCGACGATGATCACGTACCTACTTAGGTACCTCGTTTTTAGATGTAACTACATGAAATATACGATATTATACTTTTTAAAAACAGTTTGCAAGAACATGAAAAGTTAAAGTGGTACAAATTTTTTCTTTTTATTCCATTGCAGGTACTTGATATACCCCGTCCTTGAGTTTCAAATACTAATGGCGCTCTGTAAGAAGATAAACCATACGGGGCCTCTGCACGAGTGCTCCATACGTGGACAAACGGAAGCGGGAAAACTGCTAAGGTAGAACATCCATCCTGTATACAAATTGTATCATTGATGTATGTAATTATCCGTGTTGTGTGTTGATGTCATGTCAGAACTGGACAAGGGCGTATGATAATCTGAATTTCCAAACAAATTCTCTGAATATGTTGAAGCGTGCAATCTCAATTATAACTGTAGACTTATTAACAGAACCAGCCACAAATACGTAAATGACTCAAATATGGATTATAAACTATGACTGAAATATGGAATAAAATTCATCTGATCTTTACATTTGCAAGTCAGAATGCTCTTTATTGAAATATAATGTTTTTATAATTAGTTTGTGTAATTTTGATATATTACTATTGTATAAGATTGTATCGCAGATAGCGCAAGATATTCAAAAAGACCCAAGAACACAATTTAGCAGTAAATGATCCACGCTCCCGCCGGTTTCTTCTACAAGTGGCTCCATGTTGATATTATTATCTTTTGTTTGTGTATTTTATTGTTTTGTAGCTGAATTCAATTAAAAGCATTTACTCGCCGGAAAAGTGATTATGTATAAACTTAATGCTTTTGTTTGTTTTGCTACTCATATAAGGAAAAAAATAATATAAATTTTTATGCGCGATGTAATTTTCAGCTGAGTTAAATTCATACAAATCGGCTCTAACCTTTCACTTATACGTTAATATTTCTCTAAACAATATTTTAGGATTCAGTGAAAACAAAGACTATAAACAGATTCCTAGAAACAATATGAAGAATAGGGTGAATCCCCGAGCTCAATATCAAATGTGGGGTACTTTAGACGCCAAGATCACTAATGAAGTAATGACTGAGCTGATATATTATTATTTATTTATTTCAGCGGGGGCATGGCTCTAGGAGCTAGCGAAGACTGGAGGACGGTACTTCAAAGTATGACAGGTGAAACTGAACTATCGACAAAAGGCATCTTAGAATATTTCTCAATACTGAAAGACTTCCTTGTATCAGAGAATGTGAAATCAGACAAAGTAATTGATGAAGACATGGACAAAAGCGCGCCTATTATAGTTGGAGTGATCGTCGTTGTATTAACACTTCTCATGGTTTTGTTATATTGTGTGAAAAAACGAAACGTCGGTAATAGGCTGTTATCGGTTTGTGGTTTGAGACAAAACGGCTCTTTAGACATTGTTACAAATGAGATGTCACAAGGTAAAGCTAATGAAACTATTGGTGTTAGAGAAGATAAAGTTTGATTGCATGTTACGGAGTAAACAAAGGGTGTAGCCTTATTTAGTAACACTTAGAAGGTCCAAGCAACATACCTTGTGGATTACAAGCCTGTATTAATTGGCAACAAATCACCGATAAGCGGTCGAAAGTCCAAACGATGTAATAGTTTCAACATCAAGTAATTTAATTTTGCCTTTCACTTTCGTGTAATTATAAATGAGACGACATTATAACTCATTGTTAGTCATTTGAATGTTTAATTACACTTGGAATAAACGAAAAATTATATACAATAACTAATCTTACTTGATCAAGCTATAAATATTTTGTTATGTATGTAGATACATCTTAACATTACGCAGTGTTTGAGAAGTAAATTTATACGAGAATTATTTTATTAAATGTGTGTGTTCTTAGTTTCTATGTTATTCTTGGATGTGTTTATTTGTTAAATAAAATTAATTGAGATGATATTTGTTTTATTACCGGTTCATGTGTTACATGTGATTTATTATTAGGATTCTATCAAGTCCGTGATCTGGATGTCTGCATATATCGTGACCGTGGACTTATTTATTTATACGATGACAATTATGTTTAACGCGATACATAATTAAAAACAATATTAACTCTAATAAGCATGTATAAAAAAAACTTGGGTAAGTATTTCCTCGAATTTCCACAAAGACATTGGATTTTCTTATTTAATCTCTTTTAATTGTTAAGGTTTCACGGCAAGCATGGGGTTAAAAAAAATGCATAGAACCTAATGAGTTTAGACCACAGATAATTATTATTTACTTATCTATTTTTGAAGCTAAAATCACATTGCGTTAGGCATTTGTGCCAAGCGGTATCTTATTATGGTAATTATATCGTTATAATATCATTATAAAATTAAAATATTATGTCTGTTACCTCATTTTTAATTAAGTGAAATATTATTTTCTTCAATTTAAATTAATGTTTCTACAATTCTGATCTTTAATGGCTGCGTTAAGCAGAGAATTTTGAGTCGAATTAAAAATTCAAATTAATCAGTGACCAATTTTCATACAGCTAAAATATAACTAGTTTGGAGTGCAACAGAACGTTGTGGTGATTTCGCACTATACGATAACAGATGGCACCACCGTATGTCTGAATCACGCTAACAGTGATTTTTCACACTTCTACTGCACATAGCTACATTGCGAACAGAGAGGGACATCTTTCCAGACATGAAAAGTCTAGCTCAGCGGAAGATCTCCCGTTACTAAACCATATAATAATAATATATTATAATATTAGAGGCTTGATCATCAGATATTAGACACTATTAAAGGCTTGTACTAATCATCAGCGCAGACATACCAAGCGAATGAAACCGGCCCCTATAAAATGTAAGAGTTTGTGGTGAATGGATGTTAGTTAAAAGTAGGTAATATTATTTCTTCTGTGGTATAACTATATCACGCAAAAAGTACTGAATGGATTTCTATGAAATTAAGCATATATTAAGCATACAGGTACATATATACATTAAGAATATAGGTAATTGTTATACCAGAAAACTCGGGCAAAACTAAGAGCAGAGCGCTAGTAAAAGTATATAGTATATTAAGCATACAAGTACATACATTAAGAATATAGGTAATTGTTATACCAGAAAACTAGGGCAAAATTAAGAGCAGAGCGCTAGTAAATGTATTATTATAAAAGGGTGAAAAAAAGGAGAGTGAGGAATTACCATACAATAATATTACCTAATAGGGAGAGTGAGGAATAACCACACAATATTATTATTTGAAGTCACTTTGTTTTATACTGTCATATGAACACCTGTTGTCTGTATTAACTAGGGCATATCGGCTGACATGTCACGGTGTACTGGACTTTCGAGGCTTAGCCTTAAATATAATTAATAACAGAATCTATTAAACTGAAAAGATCAAATCACTGTGACTGGTGACTTTTATTTTATTCTTATTACAGACGAAGTCATTATGGAGCATGACTGCAGAATTGAAAGGTCTTTCGATTCATGTTTAAATTAATTTAAGGACTAATAAATATAAATTGTTGTTATTTTGTTTTTCGGTTCAGACAAAGGGAGTACGAGAAGTTACGTTAAGCCATAATCCAATATTATATAATCTGTTTACTCGAAGATTACATATCTCAATCACTAATATGAAACCATCAAAATATTTACCGTTTATTTACATATTTTCTTTCTTACTTTTGATAGGCTTTATATAATGCAGAATTAACACTACAATTCAGGTAATCCTGATGATGCTTCGTAGATATATGTCCGCCCTAAACATCCGGCTGAAACTAGTCGAAATGGTTAAGAGTGTGAGCCGGTACGAACTAACCGCAATCACCTGACAGTGACCATTTGCTTCGAACGCACGCGTCGAAACTATTTGCACCGACGCGCGCGATTTGCATACCGCACGAGAGAGAATAGCGAACTAAAGGATTAAGTTTATGTTGTTACTTCCGAAACATTTCGATATATTTGCAAAATTAACAGATATTTTAATTAAACGATTATAAATGTTTGCGTAAAAGAATAGTGCATTTTTTGCGAATATTAATTTTGCTCTCTGAAAGAAGCCTGGCGGCACGAGTTTTGTAAACAATATTAATAGACGAAAGTGAAGTGATGACTGATATTAAATAAGCAGGAAATATAAACGGTGAGTAATACATATATTAAAAATTTAAAATCAGCGGAGATTCTTAGGTTCAAATTTAAAATTTACTATGAAACTGTTTTTCAGGATCTGAGATTTTTGCGAAATATACAAATCGAATAACGCTACATCGATATTTTTAATTAATTGTGATTTTAAAATGGTAAAAGAAATTTTGTTTTAAGATATGGGTTATCGGAAAACAGTACTTGCAACACCCTTTATTATGAGATATCTATTATAACAGGTAGCTACGAGCACAGAAAAAAATATGAAAATTAAGTTTTAAATAATAATAGAAATAAAATTAAGAAAAAGTATGGCGCCTTTAATATTAGACACGTAAATAATTCGTTAAAATGCAAACGACAAAAATGTCACAAGAAGTCGGTAAGTTCATAAAGTTTTGCAACTGAAATGCTTACATCGAAGAGCACCATTTTTTCCGCAATAATAAAACGAGATAGCTACGTAAACATCGACTCTTTAGACATAATGTTTCATGGGTGGTTAACCATGAATATGTACCAAAATACGGTACCGTGGTATAAAAGTTACAAAAGCTTTTCTGGATGTGTAATATAGTTACTATGCTAATCTATTGGCTACTATGATTTAGTATCAGTCAATGACAAAGTGTAGAGAAGGTAAGTAGGTACATTAGAAAAAAATTACTCGACATTGCACCCTTCCAAGAATCAATTATGTAACGAGAGTAAAAAATAAATCAATATAACTAATTGTCCTTCCTGCATTTATTTGTACATTAGAATGCATGTCTAGATAGAAGAAAAACGAAGTCTCAATAAATAATTGCGAGAAAAAAATGTTGCCTATAATGACAATTACAAAACAAATCGCATTGTGCCTTTAATGTAGGTTTTATTATAATGATTAATTCTAATATTATTCAATTGTGATATATAATTACTTCGGTTATTTCTATAAATAAACATTATTGAGTAGTAATAGCTGGAGGCCTGTTCTTTAGTCGAAATTCGACCATAATTCAATCTGTCAAAGTTTACGTCGTTCTATGTTCTATTTTCTTTAATAAATTACTATTTTCTTTAACACAAATTATTTAGGTACAAAAAGCTTTCTACACTTCTCCATATAAACTTTAACTCTCAGATCTTTAACTTCACCAAAAATCAGACTTTTATGTGCCTCCATTATTCTTAAAAAGGGGTACAGAGGAGGATACATAAATCATTGTTAAAAACGTCATCAAACTATTCGAATTAGAACCTAGAGTTCAATGACCAAGAACTTGTTTGATTTTTGCAATGTGAACTCTATCAACTAAATAATTATTATGCACGAACCACAATATTGGTGTACACTTAGTGTACTCCGGTTCTACTAAATTTTTCCTAAGGAAGAAACCGTTGACAACTTTTGTTGTTTACAGAGGTATTATTTCAGAATTACAACAAAAAATAAACTGAATGGACATCGTTATTATGTAGGCTTGAGGCTAAAATTACACCGCGTGTTCTGTTTAGATAATTGTAAAAAGTATTGTAATTTACTAGTTTTAAATTCAATTAAATGTTCAATCCATTAATTGCTTAGTACTGAGCATGGGTTTCTCCTAAAGATACCTAAAGCATATTGCACGCTGTTCCAGTGCGGATTGGTAGAATGTAAGATTATTACGAACACATCATAGCATTTATAGTAAGTAAAGTGAAGTCTTTTACTGAACAACAATTTAATGGGATAATCTATTGCCAAAAATAAGTATGTAGAGACGTAGAGTTGACAAAAACTTAATAGCTGATTTAAATACTCGCAAAACCTACTTCATTAAAGTCAGGCCAAAAATAGCTTCGCTGCCATAGATATAAACATACAACTTAACTTTGATAAACAACGGTCTTGTTACTCGGTTGTACACAATCTGGCAATTTATTCGTCATACCATAACTAATGCGGGAATCTTTGTCCCATGTATATCTTCACCCTTAAACCGGCAGTTAGTGCTACAACAAAATTACAGTGTTCTAGTAGGTAGTTTTAGCCGTATTGGGGCGGCTTAGAATACTAACCCCAATCCCACGCCGGATGGGTGTCGTAAAAGGTGACTAAATCCGGCTGCTGGTGGTAGGGCCCCTCTAGGAATTATATTAATAATATTGATTTTAATTATTAATTAATACCATTATTACTATTATTATTTCTCCATGGGGTTCGCCTGAATAGCTACCACCGTCGAGCATGAGTCAGCCGCCAAACGATTCGTCGTGTTCCGGCTGGGGGCTTGAGAGCCAGTTCTTTCTTTCTTTTTCTTCTCTCTTTCTTGGCCGGCAACGCATCAGTGATGCCTTTGGTGTTGTTGATGTCCATGGGCGACGATAGCCACTTACCATCAGGTGGATCGTCAGCTCGTTTGCCGGCTATTTCCATAAAAAAAGGTTCTATAAATATACTTTACAGAAATACAAGACAACATCCTAATTTGCACGTAAAATATTATTAAAAATTAATTTTGTTAATTAAGATTTAATTTTTGAAATATCCAGAAACAATTCCATTTCATGGATAGGAGCAAGCGTGTGAGATTAAATCCTATACCCAGATCTGATAAAAAGGGTCCCGATTGTCCAGATACTACATGTTACACAGCCATCTACAGCCTATACTACAGTGCAATTTTCATAAAGTATTCTCAGAAAAATATTAACGACACAATTATTTCGCTCAAGTGGCGGAATAGATTGTTGGAAGATTACATAAAACTCATAATGATAGTATCATCTTAATGATATCCACGTGGCCTTGTTGAGCCTGCCATTGCATTGTTGCCCAACTTCGCATACCTACATAGACATAGGTAGGTACGTACTGTTGTAAAGCACTCGTCACATCACGTGCAGTAATTGATATACGAGCAAAGAGAACCAAAATATCATATGATTTTAAACTCATCGTTGGGTAGTTGGGGAGTTACGTTCATGTTATGTTAATATCATGTTCATGTCTGTCCACTGTCAGAAATTTTTCTGTGCTTCTGCAGTGTCTGTAACTATGATTGTTTAGTTTAAATATCAGGATAAACTACACAATACACATTTCGTGAGTGCTTGTTTAAGTTGAAGTAATAATAAAGGTTCACACTAAAGCACCCATAGTCTCCTCTTCATCTCGGTAGCCAAATATATTGCATAATCTACGTAAAAAATCTGGGAAGTAAGAACATCGTTTAACGCCAATATTTGACAATCAAACATATTATCTTCTAATGGCCCCGTACACTTTAATTGTGCAACACTACATAAAAGGACGATTATGTACAATCCACAAAACAAGTTGGCACTGACTAATGCTTTGTACTTACTCGGGCTGTTAACGTACTTTGTGACTCGTTGTATGATTTGTATGTGCAATCAAAGTGGAAAGTATAACACAGAAAAAAACTTGTAATGTAATTACTGTTTAACATTGTTAAGGGTCATTTTCTAAAATACCACTAATATTAATATGACCAGTACTATGTACGTACCTACGGCTTTTTGTACCAGAGTGACAAGTGTTTTACATTGTTTGATGCCGAGAAAATTGTATACCACGCTTGGTGTAGGTCAGATTTTGAAATAGTACCTATTTATGTTGACCCTCATACACGGTTTAATGTCCATTGTTGTTTATTTATAATGTCAATTCTTGTGTTTAATCATCAAGTTTAATCTCGACACGGTACTAATGCATGGCGTAAGGTTATTTACAAGACCGACTAGCCACAAACCGCTCTTACAAAATCAACCGTAAAATATTTACTTACCATTTTTGTTGGAGTGCTGGCCTGAAATAAATAGTGTCGCTCGCTTCCTTTTGGTCGGCAACGCATCTGTAATGCCTTGGTGACATTGTAACATCTGCTCTTAAAAAATATATATGTCCAAATTGTCCATGCTACCTGCAATACATGGAAACCTAGAGCGTTAGTGTGTTAGCAAAAAAATATAATGGAAATGTGTTCACTAGCACATTCAAGTACGTGTCAGACTGCGCACATTGTAGGGTTCCATTGTTGTAAGTTAATCGACTGATCCTCGTTAACTTCTTAACACAAACCCTGATAGTTTTTCTTTTAAATACATTCTGCTGTTACAATGAATTTTTCCAATGTCCAACGCCAACCATTTAGCTGGCAAATGAGTATAATTGGAGTCTAACCAAAATTGATACTTTAAACCTTAATAGGTATTTCGCATACGGATAATTCAAAATCCAAAAATGGTTTAGCACACAAAAGACAGACGCAGGTACGGACGGACCGACGGAGATGACGAACATTCCGTTTTGACGGCACCCCAAGAAGGAGAGTAGTAGAAAGTAGTCTAACTACCAGATGGACTGGTATAAAATTTTATGACCTTAAACGAGTATCTACCTCCCGTGTCAAATAAAGTAGTGGGTAAATAGTTACTTACTTACTAGGCATACCTATACCTCACGGCCTTACCTTACCTAGCAGGAGTCATCTGGCACCATTCGCTCGTCCATTGGTCAATAGGGTTTACCCCATTTACCACAAGTATAATAGGTAATTTTGGAGTGGACTTTAAGAATAGCTGGGTATGATTACTTACCAATATTTTGTAACTCTATACGATCTACACTATATTACAATTACTCGTCAACTTTCTGTATTATCTATTAACTTAAAATATACTTAATGCCAACAGCAATACATAAAAAACAACAATAAAAAAGTTCTCAACAAAAAATTATTTAGCTCGTATTGTCAAATATAATTTGAACGATACAAAAGCGAATTTCTGCGTGAAACTGTAAGGGCCGTTAGGGTCAACAGCAACTAACTATGTATTCTAAAAAAACAGATCGCTGTCCATTTCGATGTAAACTTCTTTTTTGTGTATGGTTCCTTCCTTAATTTTTTTATCGTATCGAACGGATCAAAATGTACCTGTGTGAGAACCTTTTTTTTTGTTTCACAGCGTACCTTATAAGTACATTCACAGCTTAGAGAACGAAGTATAAATACTAGTCTAAACCTAGATCTCGCATCTAGCTACCGAAAATTGAGTGGTGAGAGGACTCTCGACTTTCATGCCTCTCATCGATTCTGAATAATAAGCCAGTTATTCGAATCTATAACTAAATTTCGCATTTAAGTAAGCACTAAAGGAAAATTATGTTTGGAGTGCTAATGATCTACACGTGTGGTGCAATGGTTAGCATGCCGGATCGCCGCACCAAGGGTCCTGGGTTCGATTCCCGGGGAAATTTGAACGATGAGTTTAAATTTCTGTTCTCGGTCTGGGTGTGAATGTCCTTGTCTATGTTGTGTGTTGTCCATGGCACCCACGACACAGGGAATCCTAGTGTGGGGCTATGAGTGTGAAGCGTTATTTATTTTATTTATTTATTTATCTACCCATCTCGTCCATCCATTCAGACTTCCTTCCGTATGCCATTATTTGACGCCATCGGCCATCGATGTACTGACGACGCACGGGCAAACACGTCGTCCACATCACACATCCTTTTTAGGACTTCAAAGTCAATACGGATTATTTTATGGCTTTACCATAATTATGTATCAGTGTCATGGAACTGATTAGATCTTTATTGACCGCTAGTAACCCGACTTCGCTTTCATAAGCCTTCCCATAAACAACTATTAATAGTAGTAACTTAACCAGGTACATTTTTAACAGTCATTTTTATTAAATTCATGGTAAGTAATTCAACCTTACTTTCGTTCAACTTATTAACAGAATCTCTATACAAACTTGCGTCTTTTTAACAGACTTCAAAAACTGAGGAGGTATTCTATTCGACTGTATTTTTTTGTTTGTTACCTCAAAACTTTCGTCTGGGTGAACCGATTTTGATGATTCTTTTTTAATCGAAAGCTAGTGCTTGTCATGTGGTCCCATTTAAATTTGAGCGAGATCTGACGAGTAGTTTTTTAATTATCTTGAAGTCAGTTATTTTTTGTATTTCACAAGAACCTCGTTACATCCAATTTACAAAAGTTATAAACTTCTTAGACGATTTCCTTCTTGTAAATGTAAATTTTGAAATCATGCATCTATGTAAATTATTATAAGACGAATGGTAATTATATTTATTTATTTTATATCGTTATGAAAATAAGAATAAACAGTGTCCTTGTACTAAATTTATTCAGCATTTTTATATCCTGTTAAATTATAGCGTGCGCAAATAAAATAAACAAAGAAATAAGTATATTCTGAACAAGGTTTTATTTCTGAAATATGATTATTTAGTAAAAAAATTAGTTATTTTGAGTAAATGCCAGAGTTTGAGGTAAAACATGTTTAATTCTGGTTCAATTAAAATTGTTAACGAGATAATTACTTGACTATCTTCTTCGTACATGTGTACGAAACATGCACTACAATAATTAAAAGTATATATGGAAGAAGGGGTATTCTATGGTGTTGGTTATTCAATAATATTCTTTTTACTTTGCTCCATGATATATTTCCAGTAATTCTCTTAACGTTCACATCAATATCAATCTCTACTACTCCGTGATCAATAATCCAATCCCCTTAAATGTCCTACATTCTTTCATCTGAGGTCCTACGTATGTTCCAAATAGATTGACACATTCCTAATTCTTAATATTTAGTTTTTCTTCATGACTTCTTGTATGACCAGCACCAACACGTGTTGCGCCCCGAAACGGAGCATCATCAGGGTAATTTGACTCTGCGATGTTTAGTCGCTTAACCACGGATTGTTGCTGACTAATACTAACTTAATAACAATGGATTTCCGCAAAGTAACGCCTGATACTATTAACTAATCACGAAAAAGCTCAAGAATTTTTTCCCCTCCAATCCTAGTTGTCCACCGTGCCCGTTGATCGCTTATGATCAATAAAAGCTGCCGGGTTATGAGTAGAGACTACAACCACGAAATAGAAACCCCTATCTATAGCTTCAAATGGCAGATAACTAAGAGGCAGCCAAAACTTTATTTTCAGTTTTAATGAACTTCTTCAAATCTATCTGGTGGTAAAATTTTATGGTATATAAAACTTTGGTATCACTATTAGATATTAAAGAAAAGGCAAATTCTCGAGACTTAATTCATCACCATAGAGTCAAAACTATGAAATTTGGACAAGCGGGTTTCTTTTATGACCAAGGCAAGCAAAAAAAAAGGATATTGGAAATTTTAACAGCTAAGTCTGTAAAATAGCGGTTGAATGGGTTAGGGGAGAAACAAAAGGTTTTTTCTTGAAAATTTGTACCTAAACATACCTAAAAATTAATTACTGAAGCGCGTAAAGTATGTATGAAACTTTGCATGAGAAGGACATAGAGTTCCTTTTGAAAACGCGTACATACCGTGCGTTTCAACTAAATCTGCCGTTCGCTGTTATATTGGTAGCATTGAAATAACAGTTTATAAATTAGAAAATGTTTATTTTATAAAATGTTTTATCTCCCTGTAAATGGTAGTTATGGTTTTATGCTACCAACATTATATTGAACTTCAGATTGAATGTTGAGAGTTGAAACGGACTCTATAATGGAAACGAGGCCCAAGCTCCTCTACATTTACGAGTACATTAAAATGTCCACGAATACATATGTGTCCACTACGTAGAGTTCTATTTTTTTTACTATTTTATACCAGTATATTACGGCGGAAAGTTTCCAGAATCAGTAAAGATAAAACCATAAATTACCTCCGTATATCACTTAACATTTGCTCAAAAAAAAACAGCAAATTGAAACGGAGTTCTCACAAAGTAATTAAAAACTTGTATAAAACTGCATACAAAAAATAGCTTGGTAGGTACTTTTTTCGGCTAATTAAATTCTCATAATGATAAAGGGGAAGTCCATGGAATTACAAAATATTTACTGGTGACATCATGATGATGATGCATTATTTGTTCATAAATCTAGTGCTAAGTTGCAGTATTTTCTCTATTTATTCACAAAACTTACGAAGTTATTTGTTCTAATAGTTATTATGAAATTTGGAAAATCCTACAAACTATTACCTAAGTATACGAAATGTTATTGTAATCGCTTATCACTACAAGCTACATACAATATGGCATTAGTACGGTGATTATTTACTAAGGAGCGATTAAAATAACCGTTAGTGTATCTGAGTTGGGGCGTAAATCTTTATGCTATCTTCTATCGCTGTTTAAAGAAGATCATTTTGTGTGACCAAAACTACGTGAATTGATGGCTTTTGATAACAGGAATATTTACGAATAAGATCAAATTCTCTTCTGACAAACGGGCGTACAGCAGTTTTGGTTACACCCTATACCTAATAGGGTGTAATGTACCTTTTTGTGATGATTATATTCTCATAAGGCATACCTTAGTCGTCATAAAATTAAAGCTAGATAGTCGCACTAAGATTCATACCTACAATAATAATCTTAAACTACCAATGTGTTATGATGATCGAATCAAAAAAGTCTAATTTTACATTGTCTCGATTACAATGTGCAGTATGCAAGTGATTCATTGGTTGAAAGCCAAACACTGGATTGTTTTCCAAACAATTGCTCTTTGATTTGATGTTCATTTAGAAGCGTGTTTTAGTAAATCATTCAATTAACAACCGAACTGCATTATGTACTTATTACTTAGATCGATTTCAATATAATAATTAATAGTTATTTGAGGTTTAACTGTATGTTGTATCTGCTGACGTTAATATTCTTAGCATTAAAATAATCCCGTCAAAAAGCCTATGAAATTCCTGCCGCATAGGTAGGTGGGTATATGAGGAAATCCTTGATTATGGATAACAAAAACTGACTGAATAAGTGGTATAAGGTAGGTATATTATTCTGAATCAGAAGCTTTATGCAAGTCGCAAGTGAATAACCGAATGATTTTTTTTTGTGCATGATTTTTGCATGGGTACCCACACATCAGAGCCATAATTTCATTACCTTACTTTAACACTGGTTAATGCTTGTCGGAGGCTTTCAGATTGCAACAATCATTCTTCATGTCACTTGGTAAACCCTATCACCATTCACCATCACCACTCTGGAACAGCGTAATAGAGTACTACGTTCTAAGCCTCCTCTTGTAGTAGACCGCTAATGAGTTAAAGCCAGGGTGTATTTAATGGCCATGTTGAATAAATAACTGCTATGAATGTAGGACAATCTGCACTATCCGACATGATAATAAAATAAATCAGTTTTTAAAGTCATGTTGCAATATAATATAATGGCAAGAGAATTGTTTTATGGTTGCAATATAAATGGAATACGATTTAATTATTACGTTCCTATGACAGTATTTTTCCTTGGATTTTCATTGAGTGCTTTAACTATTTTTACATCAATAGCCGTCAAACGATCAAGCAAACCATTTGATACTAAATGTTGCTGAACAAATTAATAGTTTGAGAATGGAAAATAACAACAAACAGAAGGTACTTAGTTGTATGCAACGTAGGTAACGTAGTGGTTCTACAGGATGGAACCTATGCAAGGTTTCATCCTCGATGAAAGTCTGGTTTTCCAAATTTATTTAGTTGCTTAGGAATTAAAAATCAATAATGAAATGTTTTTGAGAAGGACAAAGTCGTGAGGGAATCCCTTCTGAAAGTTTATACTGTTCCAAATGGCGTGTGAAGTCTTCCTTATCCTTTCTCATTGTGGTCGATGACCCAGCAGTGGAACATTTATAGGTTTGATGATGAATGACTTTTTACTATTATTAAAGAGCAGACAAGCCACCTGATAGAAAATGGTAATAGACGCCCATGGACGCACAACAATAACAACTTATATTTTAGGTATAACGGCCAAGAAAGAAAGGAGAAGAAAATAATACTCGTTTTATATTAAGTTATTCTTCATTATTCGATGACTTGATATTCTTATTTCTTAATCTTATTATTTATGCACAGACACAATTTCAGATAGCCAATGGATTTGCTAAATATTTTTTCATTTTATCCAAACCGTTACGTCGTTGCAGTTATGTTAATTGGTTGTGATGTCTGACGGCCAATTTGGTATATAATAGTCTTTCACTAACTTGCAACAATTCGACATTTCGGCGGAATTAAACTTAGCAGTACGTAACACATAACAGTTTGTTAACATAAACAAACTTGGTTCATCTATTGTGAGGCTGCGACTGTGCAGTTTGCATACATACGAGGATGTAATTGTAGCGCCATTGCGATTTTTGCACAATGATGTAGGATTCTCTGTATGCTGTTATACTTAGGTATGTTACTCTTGACCGAATTGTACACTTTAGAACAATTGTTTTATAAAGCATTTTCTTTTTTTTAATTATCCATAGGGGGACCATGCACCATATGAGATGCCTCGTCAGATGTGTTTAGATAGCTTTTGAAGAGATTCGCACAAAGACGTAGTGGAGAGTGTACCTACGCTGTAGATTTCATGCCCTGTAAATTCTGTAATACAGTTAAACAGACAAATGAGAATTTATTTTTATTGCTAGAGGATGATGGCTTGCAGGCATCTATTTTTATGCAATTAAATATTGGTGACAAGGCCACCGTTCGCTCTGTGTTGCTCTTAGGACTGAGTGAAGGGATTTGTACGATTTCGCAACTCATTTTAAAGTTCGGATAAAAATACTGATGATAAAAATAGAATGAACTGTAGATGATTTCCTTAAATTGTTATATAACAACAGATAGTTTAAATTTAAATAAAACAACAGCCATGGCTGTTATGCTTAGTTCTTAGCACATGGCTACAACTGGATATAGGCCCACTTAAGCATCCCCAGTAAACAAAAGATTCTTTTGAACAGAAGAAACAGAAGAAACAAGAGAAGAAAACTGCTCTGATTTTAAATTAACATTTTAAAGATATTTAACTTCTCTTTCTAATTCACTAAGCCTTGAGTATACTTGAATCCACTGTAAGTTGTTCCAGTATACGAGTTCAATGATGGAGGAGTTAACAGCCCAATGTTGTTTTGATAAATTATGTATCAGAAATCCCTAAATTGTCACATAACAATAATACTCAGAATAAAAGGCTTAATGTGCTTCAAAAGCTTAAAAGTAATGCTACCTTTCTATTTCCCGACAGCCTGTTCTATTCTAATCTATTGGGAAAATCCGTAAATGAATTAGATTCCACTTTTTATTTTACTGTAATCCAATAATGGATTCTAGTTCTATTTTCCGTATATAAATAAATGTATGTATTAGATTCTGCTTTTGTTTTACCTATATAATATTCTTGAATTGACGATAGGTTTTTCTTTGGAATGTGTTTAAGAGGTTAAATGCTCTTTCCATTATTTCGACATTTCGTTATAATATGATCTCTGAGAGGTCTGCACTAGAAAGATTGATCTATAGGTAAATATGTATTATACCTATATAATGAAGTCCCTTGGCCGTATCTGTCTGTCTGTGGGAACGTGATAAACTCAAAAACTACCAAACAGATTTTTGTACGGTTTTCAGCAATAGACAGTGTGATTCCTGAGAAAGGTTTAGGTGTATAATTAATTATGGTTCTATGTAAATTGACCGAATCCACGCAGGCGAAACTGCGAGTGGAAGCTAGTTAACACTAAATGTTTTGACAACTTTTTATGTGTAATAAAGTATAGGTACACAACATTTCTCTGCAGAACCAATTCAGAAGGCCATGCAGACGAATTCGCGGTCAGAAACTACTTAGTGCTATAATTATGTGTACGAGTATTTAGACGATCCATTTTCGAGTCTTATTTGGTTAACAATCTTGAAACTACTTTTTATTGAAATATTAATTTGAAGTAGTTGAAAAAAAGAATTAATAGTAAACAGAAATTCGTTTTGGCATGATTATTTGTCTTTAAATTCTTTTCATTTTGTGTCAGCCTTTTTTAAATTACAAATTTCTTTAAAAAGATGGTGTACGTTTGTTTACCAAATATATTTTTTAAGAATGAGCATTGAGCACGTTCGGAATTAAAAGAGCCTTTTTGTTATTTTTTTTTTGTTATTGAAGACGAGTCGGAAAATAATATAAATGCTAATTTGGGATTTTTACCTCCGTTGTTTCGTTTTTCTACGTTAACCAAATGCAAGCGGCTAGACCATATCTTTAATGATATAATTATTATTCTCTCGCCGAAACTATGTACATGATATCTAATTGGACCAGACAGTAAGATATGAGTGATGATAGTGTCTACACTACATTTAATTACCTCTCGGAAATAACTACGAGTATTTCCCACTTAATTCTGCAAAAGTAATAATTTCCTTTGTGACTAGGTGTGTACCAATCTGAAATACCAATAGCCTATCCATCTACCTACTTGTTTCAGCGTAAAATTAATAATATTAAAATAATTAATATTTAAAACAACCCTTTAAAATTTTATTTTCATATTGTTGACTACTGAGGAGATTTACTATAAGATTACGATGGAGCTTAGAACGAGCTGTAATGTTAGATATTCGTCGAGAAGTTACCTCGTCTGAAGTCAACCCTGAGCGTGTAGAATCATCACGGTTATCAAAATAAATAAATAAACTCTTACACACTTATATACACACAGAAGTACTAGTATTTAATACTTAAATACACACAGAAGTATATTAGTGTTTAATTTAACATACTTAAATATTCCTGCCCAAACCAGGAATCAAACCAGTTGACTGTTACACGCTAGTATATGAACATAAATCTTTAAATGTGATCTTCAAAACAGCGCCTAAATGGGATGTTTATGTCGATTAACTAGTTTCGACGAACAAATAGAAAGAAGGAAGTGTCGAATTTATTATTATTATCAAGCTCCATTGCAATCAACTGAATTGTTCATTAATTCCATTATTATTATTATTTCTCATAGGAGTCGTCTGGCTCACTATCAACCTCTTCCTTGAGTCAGTTACCAAACGAATCCTGGTGTTTCGGCTGGGGGCTTGAGAGCCAGTTCTTTCTGTCTTCTTCTTCTCTCTTTCTTGGCCGGCAACGCCCTTTGGTGTCGCTGATGTCCACGGGCGACGATAACCACTCACCATCAGGTGGATCGTCAGCCTGTTTACCGGCTATTACCATAGGAAAATAAGTTCTTCCTTTATTCCTTTATCGCTTCATGGACGGTAACGCAACGATTATCCTTTTGGTGTTAATGATGCCATTGGCCCCGTTACCACTTACTATCAGGCTCGCCTTCTCATTTATCGGCTTTACCCATAAAAAAGGAAAAATACTAAAGAACTTAATTCTGTAAGCATTTTAAAGTTCACAGGCATCTAGACGTTTAAACGACTTTACCAGATAACAAAGACAATTAAATTAAGAAACAAAGCGAAGTAGTTTCCATTTACAAGCATTTGGACGCAGTTTATCTTCTCAGACATGTTCTTAAAGCAAAACAACTTGTACTTAACTACAATAAACTAGATATTAGGTGCAACATTTCTATCACGTGTATTTTTAAACGGTTTTATTTATCTTGCCCTGGTTCGGTCAAATATTGTAAGCCTAATTAAACCTAATTCCACTTTTCCTTAGGAGTTGAAATTTTACACATTTTTTTAGTTTTGATGACAATGCATTTTTGTGACAAGCTTGATCTGATATCTTGATCTGATCTGAAACCTGTATGTAAGGTTTGGCCCCAACCGAGGGAACTCCTTAATGGTCAACAGCATAGTCCCAATTTTTTTTCAGTATCTAAATTCACAAAAAAAAACCGTTTATTTACATTTTTAAACTATTACTTGTTTATTTTCCACTTCTGTGAAAGACCTTTGTTTAAATGTGTTTTATCAACGTTTCAATCTTCTAAGTAGATTAATCTACGTATGATGCCCAATTTTGTAGTAGAAATTTAATTATAAATTAGATTAAAACCGAGCAAGTGCGTGTCAACTGTCAAGCCACGCGCAATGTAGAGTTCCGAATTAGTAAGTTTATCGAGTATTACTCATTATCTACTTACGTATGCTAACATAGCCGCAATAGTTTTCTTTGTAAATTCGTCATAAAACCTATTTTTGAGATTTTTTTCATTTGTCCAAGTCCAACCGTTTAGCCGCGCCCCCCCCCCCCCCTGCCGGCTATGTTAGCATAAGTAGTTAATGAGTAATAGTCGATAAACTTACTAATTCGGAAACCTACATTGTGCGTGGCCTGAAACGCACTTGCCCAGTTTAATTTATTTGAGATTAGCAAACACCGTTGTGATATGGAATTAATTGTTATGAATCTGCATTTCAAGGCTAGCATAAAACGATATGTGCAGTTATACAAATGTAATCTAATGCGAGATTGAGATTTTTTAAGGCTACGTAAGATTTATTTCCGCTTCCGGTTTAAGGCTGACTAAATGTAAATGTAGCGTCTTCCAAAAAAAAAAACATTACTTCCGCCGCACGTTGAATAATAAATACACAGATATAGTTGAAATAATTAATATTTATAGCACACTGTGACCACGTAAACCCGCAGCTACGAGTAGGTTACGATTTCCGTGCGTTAAGTAGCCCTTTTTTCACGCTGCGAAAACGCGTGACTTTGAGTTTCTCTATTAATGCACGGCAGTTAGCCACTTTACGTGACTTTACGCCCGTGAAATAATAGACTACTTTACCCACCGTATGGTACTGTCGTATTTTATGCAAGTGCTAATTTGTAAAATACTGATAAGCAGGCATAACTGTTTATATAAATCTAATACAAAACTTTGTTTTACTTGGTAAAACTAGCAATAAATCTGGTATAATGTAACTTCAATACGAGAGCAAAGTTCAAAATATTTTATATGCAAAAGGAGAGACATCGATGAACTTATATTGATGGTTTGATACATTTTGAAATAACTTTTACTTTGTGCTATAATTATAACATACTAGGATTAGTATAAATAGTAGGTACAAAACATGTAGTGCTTAGGGCCAATAGTAAAAAAATAGATAATGTACCTAACTAGTGTCTTTCACGAATATGACTCTCTTTTCGATAGCGATTACTATGATACGATATTACGGGAGCAATTGATGAGTAGAATTCAATTTGCTCTAATGATTTGCTCTTGCCCTTTGGCGAGGTTCAAAGCCAAGTCCAATGATCCATAATTTTTTCGCGTTGACAAATTCAAGGTTACATTTTCGCGTCCAACCTTGATTAGGAACACGGAATTATAGCAATGCAAGGTTACTGCGATGACACCATAAAACTGTTTTTGTTGAGGTTCATTGTCGAGATGTCCTCACAAAAGCACATCATCAAATAGATGTTTGCCCGTGTATTCGCCATCATTACCTCGACATTCATCGCAGTCAAGTGCGGCATTTATAACAGTTAGAATACTCTAATGCTAAAAGCACTTCGCTAGGTTGGAGAATGCAGACGAAGTTAATTATATAGCATTTTCTTAATTTTCAACAAAATGTTATTTTAATTTTGTGAAATTTATTTTCGTTGTTCAATCAAGAACAACTAGACTATTTGCTAAGACTGCTTTTGCTCTCCAGTCATACGAAGCTGTTGTATAATGTGCGATTTTATACGCAGTTTTTCCTGATGGATCAACTACGTACGCAAAAGTTGTAGTGTTGTTTGAGAGAAACGTGATTTAATAGCTCAGTAATTTTCAAAACGAAGTTGTAATAATTTTTAAACGACAAATGTTTTAAATTAAATTCTAATGAAATGTTTAATCTGAAATCTGGACTAGGCACTAATTTTAAAACAGGCTACCAATTTCTTGTGTACTTACAGCTTCATGAAATCAATATCCAACAACAAAAAACAAACAAAAAAATATTAATTGTGCCAATGGGATTAAGTATTTAAGTAATTGTTTTGTATACAATAAGTAATTCTGTAAACGCTGTATTACCTAAGAAATAAATAAATAAATAAATAAATCACAACTAGTTATGCGTACATAGTTGGTCCTTATGGAAACCGCAATTTTATAACTATTTTCATCACCATTTAGACTCCTAACTCCTTGGCCTTTTTTGATAATCATTTATTTATTTTACTTTAATTAACACGGGAATCTTATTAGGATTTTAATATTTATTTGTGTAAATTACAATTCGATTACAAATCTTGTTGTACTCTACGGTTTTTATCGGTTTCAATAGAAACTAATCTATGAATTGAACCATTAAATTAAAGTTCGTTTTAAAGAATCACTTTTTATTGATCATTGTACATCCGTATTGGATTTATTTAGTGCCTTAGTGGATGTTGAGCACAATCAATAAATTTTCTGATAATGCACGAGTTTAGTGTGTAAAACAAGTTTGGACCAACCTGGTAAAACGCGCAAGTTACGTAAAATTGTTTCCGTCCTACAATCACTGGTGATTACAATAAGTACGAAGCAATCATGAAATGATTACGACGTCCGGTAATAAGATCATTAACGCATTAGAATGACAATTTAGAGGAACGAAGTTCACCACATTATGTGAAATTTTCATAAGTTTGTTTGTACTTAATACTGTAATCTATCTATCTCAAATGTAAAAAATTGTTTGTTTCAGAGGAGCAGTTATGGATGTGGATGACAAGATGGTGGAAAATGGAAATAAAAATTCCGATAAAAAGAATACTGACAATGCTAAAATAAATGCAACAAATGGCTTTAAAAATAGTATTAAAAAAGATAAATTGGGAAAGGAGGTCAGCAAAAAAGAATCCGACGAGCTTGATGATGACAGTTGGAAACAATTAAATTTTTACCAAAAAGCAAGACGAATGATCTCGTTTATTACAGTTGAACCGATATTAGCATGTTACGTAATGCCATCGGTTCTCTCTGCCCTGGCAACGCAGAACTTATACTTAGAAAAGGCTTGTCGAGTTAATTTAAAATTTGAACATTATATTTGTGACGCACTCACTTTAAGAGACACTGCAAACTTTACAATTGAAGAAGAAGCAGTACAAACTCTGGTAGCCTCCGTCACAGGATGGAAAACAGTTCTGCAATCTTTCTTGCCATGTGGTATACTAATATTTCTTGGTGCGTATAGTGACAGAGTCGGCCAACGAAAGTTCTGTATGCTTCTACCAATAATCGGAGAGTTTCTCACTAGCATCGGTCTGATTGTCAACACCTTTTTCTTCTATGAACTGCCGGTGGAAGTGGCTGCAGTTACAGAAGCAATATTTCCTGCACTGACCGGTGGATGGTTTACTATGTTTATGGGAATCTTTAGTTACATTGGAGATATAACAACAGAAGAACAAAGGACATTAAGGATTGGCATTGTGAATTTGTTTTACTCATTAGGAGTTCCCGTGGGTGCTGCTCTTAGTGGGATACTAGTGCGAAAAATTGGACTGTACGGTGTTTTCTCTATAAGTGCTACCTTATATATTCTGAGTTTCTTCTATGGATTCTTTAGGATCAAAGAGATTAAAAAGACTGATATCGAAAGAGTAAGTACAATTTTCATTACCTTATTTTTAAAATTAGATACGTTTCTTAAAAAGAGAACTTATTTGTTGGAGAATATAAATTTATATTTAAAGTTTGCCTTTGGATTTCTAGGTCCATACAATTATTAAGTAAATATTTAAGTAATTTTCGTTTCATCATATTTTTTGCCAGGTTTAATGCAAACATCCTCAATATTTTTAAACAAGATTTAGTGCAAAAAGCTATTTGCTTAACTTCACGGTTTATGATTAGGATAATAGTCTTGTTAACATTTTACACAACAATTTCAATGTATCGTTATGTAGTTTGACACCCTGCAGGTACCGATTATGTAGGTATATAATATAATTATTATCACTGAATGAAACAGGAGGTCTTGGTATTCTATCAATTAGATAACACAGTGTTAAGCAATATTGTGTCTAATTATAAATCAACAGTTATAATTTATTCACTGTATTGGTGATGAATAATACATTGAAAAGGACAATGATCTATATAATTTATTCTAATACAAGTGAGTGTGTTATGAATGCATTTAATTATGTCACTTCGGTTTAATAGTTTAAACAAGTTATGCCATTGTATTATCATTTCATCATAATGATAATGAATGATGTAATGCGGAATACCAAATAACTCTCTTAATTGCTCAAAACAACAATTTGCTTGGCGATAACGCATACTATTGGTATGAATGTTCCTGGAAAGCAGTGATCAATTTCCACTTAAACGTCTGTATTTTTGCCAGCTCTTACCCATGAGGATTGCCCTCCAATTATATACATAATAATATATTTTTCAACATCCTTGCTCATAAATTGGTTTTTATCACAAGGCTTTTACACTCATAAACCATGGTATTAAACACTTGTGCTTTTTTTTCTTGATCGCACTAGTGTTTTATTTTATATTCCATCAAATTAAGTTTGTACCTTGCTGAAAGATATTATTTATGCATTCTATTTGCTCTTAACTTAGCCGGGTTATAGTTTTATTTTTAAATTTCGGAAAAAAGTTTTGACTTAGATACGTTTTGTTTCAACATAAGACTAAAAATAACACTATTTTTGTAAAAAAAAGAAGTGTACCGCCTTGAATATGATAAATTTTCAACAACTTATTTACTTTAATTAATAATTCAACGTGAAACTAATTCATAAATACATAAATATTAGATTTTTTACATTTTGCGTTTTGGCTGTTTAGCGTAATTGTTCGTGCCTACGTTCCAATCTGCGCGCGCATAGCTAACACGCCGCGCGCAGAAAAAAAAATATCAGCGCGGAGCGCGCCATTTTTAACAAACTTTCCGTCTGGTCTGTGAGCATTGTTTATTTGAGTACGAAATTTGTTTTTTTACTCGTAAGTGTGTTGAAAAAAAGCGGCCAAGTGCGAGTCGGACTCGCCCATGAAGGGTTCCGTAGTAGCAAGTAACATAATATAAAAGTTCTTGAAGTTCGTTGTAACTTTGATCGAGGTAAATTGCGGTTTACGATTTATGACGTATTAAAAAAAAACTACTTACTAGATCTCGTTCAAACCAATTTTCGTTGGAAGTTTGCATGGTAATATACATCATATATTTTTTTTTAGTTTTATCATTGTCTTATTTTAGAAGTTACGGGGGGGGGGGGGACACACATTTTTCCACTTTGGAAGTGTCTCTCGCGCAAACTATTCAGTTTAGAAAAAAATGATATTAGAAACCTCAATATCATTTTTGAAGACCTATTCAAAGATACCCCACATGTATGGGTTTGATGAAAAAAAACATTTTGAGTTTCAGTTCTTTGTATGGGGAACCCCAAAATTTTTTGTTTTTTTTCTATTTTTGTGTGAAAATCTTAATGCGGTTCCCAGAATACATCTACTTACCAAGTTTCGACAGTGTAGTTCTTATAGTTTCGGAGAAAAGTGGCTGTGACATACGGACGGACGGACAGACAGACAGACAGACAGACAGACAGACATGACGAATCTATAAGGGTTCCGTTTTTTGCCATTTGGCTACGGAACCCTAAAAACGTCGTATGACACACGTAAGGGACAGTAAAAACAGACACATAAATTCATAAGATTTAACGTGGGAGAAAATGAGATATGAAGCATTGTACAGGGGAAGGGGGAGGGGAGGTGAAGGGGGAGGGCAGGGGAGAGGGAGCGGGGGGGGGGGGGGAATTTAATGATCTCTGATTTGTTAAACCTACCAAAACTTTCGTTTCACTTCTACCACGTGTGAATTGCACACATTTTAATTTTTCTATGAGAATGGAATTTTAAGCATTCTGATGTAGTCAAGGGGCAAGGGAACAAATTTTTGTTTTATTAGCACCTACTCTGTTTTATAATCATTTTCCTGCGTCGTTATTTTATTTACCTCTTTCCTAATTTCAATCCGTCCACTGCATTTGTTTCCGACTTGAATAAAACAAAATAATAAACCTAAATCAACTAATGAAATTACATTACTTCCTTAATGCTTCTTGACGAATTGACTTGGCAAAAAATAATGTAGAAGAACGCACTTCTTACGGTCGACAGATTAATCAACAGGGAATCTGTAATGCTATGAACGATAATGAACGACCATGGATTAGTCACGGGTCTTTTTGGTTATGTAATTGGTCGGTTCGGTGAATAAAATGGAGCACCAGACCATAAAGTACAAAAAGTTCGTCAACTTGACCTACTTTAGTGCCGCATTGGTGGAAAGGACGTTGGATCTTCATTTCTAAATGAAATTAATTGGGCACGCGTCATTTACAAATTATGTACCTACTAAGGAATGATTTAAGTAACCGTTAGTGACACTGACTTGAGGCGTACGTAGCTACGCGTAGTAGATACGTGTTTTGCTTTAATTTTCGAAGCACTCATAGCCCGGCGGCTTACGTTACGATATATACTTAATCATAACGCTACTGTCTTTGAATTTCATCATTCATAGAGGTCCATTTGATTGTCATTAAGGGTATTTGGTAAGAACTATCAATCCTACTCTTAATACAATACTTAAGTCATACAATTTATATTATGGAAACTTGCTTATTCCATATTAAACCTTAGCATCTTGGACAAAATTTAATGTGATGTTGTTTTGGAACTAACTACCTTTGCCTTTTCTAGAAATTCAATGGCACATTATAGTAACAATAAATAACAACACAGCTGTTGTATACGTATTTGATTCGAGGAGTACCGTGACCGTAAAATAATAATGAAAGTAGTCTCCGATCTTGTACATTAATTATTGTCAAGATTCTAACGGATAATACATTAATGCTTATCGTCAAGCACGATAACGGGAACAGATATCTACATACGTGTCTAGTCTAGCCCTGAATCTCTTTGTAGACTGGGTTGAAAATGGTGGTGGGTGGAGAGTAATTGAGTGTAACCTTAGATGAAGACGTTAGAGCGCTCATAGTCATAGCTCTACGCGTTGTGTCGATCCTAACTGATGTAATGAGGTAAACTGCGGGCGCGGTCGGTAGTTGGAACCGTCATCGTGTGAGTTCCTACTTCCGTGCTTAACAGGGTACGTTAAGCCGTTCTTTCCGGTCGATGTGCATTAATTTACGCATCTTTATCTGGGGGCACGGCAGTGCCCCCGCCAAGTCGAGCAAAAAAGCGGCACGGCCGTACCATCCTTTTCTCGAAGCAGTTCAGGCCAATTTCGACCCCCCTTCTTCGTTGTGGATAAAACTAGAAGGGTGAATTTTCAGTAACCAAGCAGGCATTGTACAAACACGGTATATTTCAAACACTTAATTTGAATCAGTAGTTTAAGAATTAGCACAGACAACAACAAAAGCGTGCGCATCGTATTGTATTGATAGAGCGACTACGAGCGAACGGTCAATTGCCTGTTCTTACGCTCTTCATCGTCGGCGCGCTAGTGACATTTCTACCTCTTTTTTACATTATAATAACATTGGGTTACCCAGGGTTAAAATTTTCAAGAGTTTTCAGAGTCAGAGTATGCTGCGTTATAATTGCTTTTGTTTGCAGAAGAAAACTAATGGGTGTTGTGAATGGCTGCGGGATTTCTTCGACACCCGCTATGTGAAAGAAACATTAATGGTCGCTTTCAAACCAGGACCTAATAACCGAAGGCTTCGAGTTATTATGCTCGTCATCGTGCTCTGTGTTGTCATCGGGCCAATTTATGGTTAGTTGAAAACATTGTTAATAAATAATTAGGTTTGCATATAAATATTCTATTTTCCGTTATTGTGCAATGATAGCCTAGCGGTTAGAACGTTGGTCTCCCGAACGAAAGGGCCCGAGTTCAAATCCTGGCACGCACCTCTAATTTTCAAACATTATGTGCGTATTAGAAGTTAATTATCACTTGCTTCGGTGAAGGAAAACATCGTGAGGAAACCTGCACATCGGTGAGTTCTCCATAAAGTTCTCAAAGGTGTGTGAACTGTGAAGTCTACCAATCCGCACTTGGCCAGCGTGCTATGGCCTAATACCCCTCACATTGTGAGAGGAGACCCCGAGCCCAGCAGTGGGACAATCATGGGTTGTTGCTTTCCATTATTGTAAGATTTGATTGTGCTAGTATTTGATATGAAACGTACCTATGTTCACAAAACTTCAGTGGTAACTGATTACCTGGTGAACGGCATTCTGCAGTTCTGCACAGACTATGGCTAGATTTACTTACATAAGCATCAAATGTCTAGAAGATTATCCCAACCTATAGGTAGATATCTCATGCTTTTATAACGAGATTAACGAGCTGGTTATAAACATGTACCAAGTAGATACCTTTCCTTTCTGTTTCTCTACAAAATTGTCTTCCTGTGATGGCCGCATGGAAATAGGCACTATTGGTAGCAGCCCTGCCTGCGAAGTCAGATAAAGGTTCCCGGGATTCCCTGGTTTAATTCCAGGCCAGAGCATGGTGACTGTGATAGGTGTTTGTTTTCGGGTCGTGGGTTCTACCAGGTAAACCTAGTGTGGGAGTACCAAGTGTAGAGTACCTATGGTGTAACCGTTTATTTATTTGAATAACGTATGTTTCTGATTTCAGGTGAAATGTCAGTTATGTATTTGTTCACACGATATCGATTCAATTGGAATGAGGTCGACTTCAGCATGTTCTCAACATACGCCATGTGTACTTCTTTAGTAGGTAAAAAGTTCATTTAACTTAATCTTTTTAAATAATGGAAATAGCCGGTAAAGGAGCTAATGATTCACCTGATTTAAGTGGCTATCGCGCCCATGAACATCAGCAACACCAAAGGCATCTCTGATGCGTTGCCGGCCAAAAAAGAGAGAAGAAAACTAACTAAACTTGGCGAAATGCTCAATGTTCTCTAGCCTAAGTAGGAAGTACCCTCATTTTGATTCATAGCAAGTTAGAATATTTACTATTTAACTAGATACACATCAATAATCGTTATAACTTTGACGTGTACATGTGTTTGTCATCATCATAGCTCCAACCACGGAGGATAGAGTTCTATACTCCATGTCCAAAACAAATGAACCGATTATGATGCGGATTTCCTTGATTGCGGATTTCTTGATTCGAGATGGTTGATAGCTATATGTTGGGTGAAAATAGAACTGTCGGGGGTTTTGTAAATTTTAAAATTTTCGACGAGGCGTGCCTCCTGATGGTAAATAAGGGTTCACCGTCGCGTTACTGTCATGGTCACCAACAATACCTAAGGCATCAATACATTGCAGCCGAGAAAGAAAAGAAAAGAAAAGAAAGAGTTTGCCTCATTAAATCTCTATTCCACATAGGCCTACTGGAAGAGATTTCTTAAATAAGTAGTGCCCTTGTACAAACTGTCTATTAAATTGTTTATCCTGTAAATGTTTTTGTGTGTACAAAATAAATAAATAGTTAAATAAAGAAGCTCTTATTAATTCTATATAGGTACATTTATATTGTTTTTTTACAGGCACACTATTTTCCGTCGGCGTTTTCAGCCACTTGTTGAAGTTTGATGACGCCATAATCGGAGTGATATCGTGTATGAGCAAAATCCTATCCGGTTTTATGTATGCTTTTGCTACAAAAACTTGGCACATTTACATAGGTATGGTAAATTGATGATATAAACATGATAAAAAAGATATTTAGGTACTCATAAATGTCATATTACGACAGTTTTATTTTTTGGACTTTGTAATTCTTTGTAAACATTATCTACAACGTGACGATCATATAGCTCACCTCACCCTGTGGCGAACTTGTTCTGTACCTACATGTTCTATAGCCTAGTGGTTTGAAGACTGTCATTTGTTTAGCCAAATTGTTAACAATTAATAAACCTGCAAAACCTCAAAATATATGTTTTCAAATTCAAAGTTGTATTGGTGTAAGTATGAGGGGTAGATAAAAGCTAGTAGGTAAGCATGTGATAAGTATGATGAGCTTTAGCCGTAATGCCTATCATTCTGAAGCTCGGAGCTTAGCACAGGAGCAAACTGATAAACAAGAGTAGTAGATACCTGCGCTATTGATGCTTGCTAATAAGTCTTTTGTCATGTTTGCAGCTCCATTGGTGGAAATCTTTAACGGCACATCATTTATTGCTATGCGGTCAATGGTATCTAAACTAGTGCAAAAGGATGAGTTAGGTAAGTTACCTAATTACCACCTAACTAATTAGATATTTTATTTTTATTTTCAAAGCAGAATTAGATTATTCCCTGCGTATTCTACCTGATAATGTTAGCTAACCTACACGTAAAGTACCTACCTCGCTACCTACCTCTATTTTGATTTGATCGGCGTCAACCTCGACTTCTGTCTCACTCCCTTTTTCCTTCTTGTTTTTTTTTTACATAAGATAAGTTAGTGCTTGACAATAGAATTATAAATTATGAAATCTTGTCTTAATAAAATAAAAACCTTTTTGGAAATGCCTTACATCAGTTCAGTTCTTAAGTTACATTAATGTTAAATAGCGCGAATAAAAACACGTAGGTACCTAATGTACCTACACCTACCTACCTACTTACAAGTTACAACCATTTGTTCCAGGTAAAGTAAATTCCTTCTTCGGGTTAGCCGAAGCCATGATGCCTCTAGTATATGCTCCAATGTACACGTCGGTGTACACTGCTACACTAAAGACATTCCCGGGAGCCTTCTTCCTTCTTGGAGGTGGTCTCACAGTACCAGCTGTGCTGATATTCTTGTAAGTTACATGTTTAATTTTTTCATGTGAATAGCCGACAAACAGACGGATTATTTGATGGACCTAATAAACATTTGACGGTTGTTTCTAAAAAGGGTAGCTAGCCACTCTAGCCAGACAAATAAAAAACCAAAGGATTAAACTGGGTGGTACAAGATCCAACAGCCTTCAACAGGTGGGACCACCTGCTATAGCTTCATCCATTGTTCAGCAGGGTGCACTACACCTTAACAGCAGAGGAGGTTGGCTAACAATAAGACAGAAGGATAGATAGAGCCCTTTTCACTTAAATTATGAAATTATCAGGGGCGTAGCTACCGCCGTATCAGCCGTACCAAATACGGGGCCCCCACTTACACTCCCAAAAAAAGCTCGCCAGCGGCCTACGACCGCTACAGTTTGCACTCCTTTTATATTTGACAGCTGACGTTGAGGGGGTCCTACAACAAATATTGATATGTGGCCTCCTTAGGGCTACGCCACTGTACCTTATGTACCTAATCTGCACGGATGGATGTAAAATCCAGATAAACCTGTCCGGATTAGCAGATCCAAGATTTTTGTTTTTGCTTGAACGAGCTGAGGAAATGAAATGAACCTAACGCCCCAACTCAGAGTTACTAACAGTTACTTAAATCGCTCCTTAGTACAGAATTTGTATGGTGATTCTTTACTAAGGAGCGATTTATGTAACCGTTAGTGACTCTTGAGTTGGGGCGTAAGGTACTTCAATTTTTGGGCGTAGATGATTTTTTGGGCTGGATCACCCTAATTCTCCCACTTTACTGCTATGCCACCTATGGTGCCTGGTTTACTCGCTATTTACATAAAATTGACTTTTTATAACTTATTTCTAGATGGCTGTATTTGGCTAACAAGAAACACAACGTGGATAACATAAAGAAGAATAAAGAAACAGAAGTGAACGCTGAGAAACCTGAGAAGAATGGCATTGAAAATAAAGCGTTTCAAGTAGAGGAGAAGGAAGATAAGTTGGCAAGTGATGAAGTAAACCAATCACAAATAGAGATGGGATTTACTGAGAGCATGATTTGTACTAATAAAGTGTGAGATTTGTATAATGTAAATATTGTAATTTTAGAAAAAGGTACCTAACATAAATTTTACTATCCATAGGTATTATTTTCTGTTTATCAGAATTTAAGTACCTATCAATAATTTTCATGTATTTTACAATATGACATCCAACTATGGACACAAATGGCGTGTTTTCTATGGAATGATGTTTTTTTTTCAGTAATGAGATATGGGTAAGGACCAAAAACTTGACGTATTAGCACAATGGAGATCACAACGGAACTTATCACACTGGAAAATAATTGTAGCACAATGGAGCATAAGGTTGCGTGTATACAGTAATATTTTAGATTACCTAAACTGAAAGAAATTAAAATTATGTTGCAAGTAATTTTATTACAAAACAAAATAAAATGTAAATAAAATCAATCAAAATTTCACGAAAAAGAAGTAAAAACAAATAAATATCTCATTAAAAAATACTAAATCTCATTAAAAACTAGCGATATTTATACCTAATTTTATCGACAAAAATACCGACATGTGTCGTCGGTGTTTAAAAGCTGCCAAAATGTGGTCCCTTATAAATAACATTCAAATTATTTGGATTTTCTTTTTTTAATTTTTCACAGTACTTTCGACATCGTTCTGCGGCTGAAGAATGCATCTGAAAAGCAAATATAGAAAACTATTTTTGAGAAGAATACTGTGAAAACTCTTTAGTAATCTTCGATATTCAAATATGGGTTTTTGATATGACTGTGTCATTCAAATGTAATTAAAAAAAAGATTTTTCTCTGTCCAAACAACGTTTTTACTTTCTTTATCCTAGTTATCTAGTATTTTATCATCAAAAGGTTATGGCCCTATCCACGAAATTCGCCATCAAGAACCTCTGCGGTCTAGATGACTATTCTACGTGGAAATTCGCAATAAAAATGATTCTCATACGAGAAAAATTGTTCACGTATACGTCAAAGTACCCGGATTCCGAAGACTCCATCGCCATCGAGAAGGACCAAGATGCATTAGCTTTGATTTGTCTGCATGTGGAACCTACACTATACGCGTACGTACAAAATTCAAAGTATGCCAAAGACGCTTGGGATAGCTTAGCTAAAGCATTTGAGGATAAAGGCGTCAATCGCAGGATTACCCTCATGAATGCGTTGCTGGATGAGAAGCTGGAGAGACACTCATCCATGCATGTATATGTTGCTGCGGTTATGTCACTTTCTCAAAAACTGAGGGATATTGCCACCGGATTTGACGATGATCTTGTAGCTGTCGTGTTACTGAGAGGACTACCTGAAGAGTACAGGCCTATGAGAATGGCACTGGAACACTCTGGGATGAAGTTGACTTCAGAGAACGTGCGGCAGAAGTTACTACAGGAGGATTCACGTCAAGGTTGTAATACATCGTCTTCAGCGGACTCGGCATTGAGTGTGAGTAAGAAACGGAATGGGACCAAAGACAAGAACATGAAAATTAAGTGTTTTAAGTGTGGAAAATATGGACATAAGAAACCAGACTGTCCTGAAAGAAAGAAAACAGATTCGACTTCC
Source organism: Thymelicus sylvestris (assembly GCA_911387775.1). NCBI lineage: Eukaryota > Metazoa > Arthropoda > Insecta > Lepidoptera > Hesperiidae > Thymelicus > Thymelicus sylvestris. Next base: position 6,833,352 of record OU426896.1, on the reverse strand, counting down.
AAACCGAAGGACGTCGTGAGCCTGTCTTCCTTCAGCGCCGGGGACTCCTTCAATCCGACGGAGTGGTACATCGACAGTGGGGCATCTTCACATATGACTTTTCAGAAACACTTATTTAAAGATTTAATTGCTAATGTTGGTATGAGTGACGTGAAATGTGCGAATAATGATAAGATGGAATGCGCGGGTAAAGGTGACATCATGGTGAGTATAAATGGACGAATGCTTGCTATGAGGGATGTCATGTATGTACCTAATTTGCGTGTTAATTTATTATCAGTTTCAAAATTAGTAGAGAAAGGATGGAAAGTGAGTTTTGACAGGGATGGGTGCAAGCTAATTCACCATTTGATTCCAGGTCATTTCAAGGGAAAGCTTTTGACTACTGCAAGTGAAGTCTCAGGTATCTACAAGCTTGAAGGTTGTCAGGTGATTGTAGATGGGGCTGCGTTGGCGTCAGTAAAAGCAGGTAATCCTTTTATGTTGTGGCATCGGCGGCTTGGACACGTTAATGAGCGAGATTTACGTAAGCTTCCAGGTATGGATTTTGGAAAGAGTGTAATGGAGCCTTGTATAGCCTGTATTAAGGGGAAGGCACACCGTTTACCTTTTCCAGTTGGTGAGGCTGAAAGGGCAGTCGAAAGATTGCAACTGGTTCACGCAGATATCTGTGGTCCTATGTCTGAACCCTCATACGGTGGATCTCGGTATATGCTAGTTATTTTAGATGATTTTACACGTAAATCATTTGTATATTTTCTTTGATTTAAGAAGATCAAGTTTTAGATCATTTTAAAAGTTTTCTAGCATCTGTAGAATTAGAGACCGGGTTGAGATTGAAGTGCATACGCACAGATAATGGTAAAGAATTCGTGAATAAATATTTTGATAGGTTTTTACGGCAAAAGGGGATTAAACATCAACTGACTGTTCCCTACACTCCTGAACAAAACGGCGTAGTGGAGCGAGCCAATCGCACTATCGTGGAGATGGCTCGTGCTATGTTGGCGGAAAAGGGATTGAGTGTGAAACTGTGGGCAGAAGCATGTAATACTGCTGTTTATACAAAGAACAGGCTGCCTCATAGTGGTAACAATGGTAAGATTCCTGAGGAGTTGTGGACAGGGAAGGCTCAGCCTATTGATCATTTTAGAGTTTTTGGAACGAAAGCGTTCGTGCACGTGCCCAAGGAAACTCGGAAGAAATGGAGCCCTAAAGCGGTAGAACATATCTTTGTTGGTTACTGTGAAGAAACCAAGGGATACCGTTTCATAAATCCCAGTAATCCACGCGTCATTGTAAGAGCAAGGGATGTAGTTTTCTTGGAGGACTCTACAGCTATTTCAGGGGATCCTAGTCAACTCGTAGACAGTGATGACAAAGGTACTGAAGTAATTTGGGAACTTGCAAGGGCAGAAGGCCAGTCAGGTTCGTCACCTGGTTGTGCAGATACTTCTCAAGGGTTAAGTTCTACAGATGAAGCTGAAGTTTATGAGGATGCGGAAGTGGAAATGGGTGGAACGGGTGATAACGGAGCAGAAAATGTCATGGTGGAAAATGTTGAAGTTCAAGAGACTATTGATAGAGGAGAGTCAAACGAAGTTGAATGTCGTTATCCTCTACGCAACAGAATTCGTCAAGGAAATTCTCATGGACTTACATGCTGTACAGTAGAGCAGGAGCCTTTGACAGTTAAAGAAGCCTTGAGTCGGGAAGATAAGGATAACTGGAAGGAAGCTATGAAGAAGGAGATGGATTCGATGTGCGAGAATAAAGTCTGGAAGCTCGTCGACAAGCCACCTGGAGCTAAAATCGTGGGAAATAAGTGGATCTTCAAGTACAAGTATGATGCATATGGGAACAAGACCTACAAAGCTCGACTTGTGGCGAAGGGTTTCACTCAGTCCTACGGTGTTGACTACTTTGAAACTTATTCACCAGTCGTGAGAAGATCGACAGTTAGACTGCTGCTATCGTTGGCTGTTGAAAAGGACATGTACATCAGTCATTTCGATGTAAATACCGCCTTTCTGAACGGTGATTTACATGAAAGGGTTTATATGCGACAGCCGGAGGGTTGCATAGACGAAAACTCAAAAGGAAAAGTTTGCTTACTAGAAAAAGCAATATATGGCCTTAAACAAGCTTCTCGGTCATGGAATGAAAAAGTAAACGAAGTGCTATTGTCATTAAACTTCAAACGTTGTGACTTTGATAGCTGTCTTTACAAAAATAATAATTTTTATATCGCTTTATATGTCGACGATTTTTTATTATTTTACAAAGACAAACAGCAGAAAGAAGTATTATTAGACAATCTTCGTAAACATTTCAAGATAAAGGATTTAGGGGAAGCTAGACAAGTTTTAGGTATGCTTTTGTCTAGGACGGATACTGGTATATATTTGAGTCAAGAGAGGTTTATTTCGAAGATCTTGAATGAATATGGTATGTCCGACTGCAAACCAGCGAAAACTCCGATGGAAATGGATTTCCATAAAGCCTTGGCGGAAGGGGAAGGAGGTAAGCTCTTGTCCGGCCAAGACTCTCGTAGTTATAAAGCGCTCATAGGGTCGCTTAACTATTTGGCTTGTAACACACGCCCGGATATTGCGGCTGCGGTAAATTTCTTGGCGCAGTACAACTCTTGTTGTGAGGAACGTCACTGGAAAGCCGCTAAACATATTTTGAGGTACCTTCAAGGTACAAGGGATCTCGGTTTGATATTTTCCAAGTCACCGGTGCAGGACATCACGGGATTTGTAGATGCTGACTGGGGAGGGAACATCAAAGATAGGAAATCTTACTCTGGATTTATTTTTAGATGCGGAAACTCGTTGATTAATTGGGAATGCCGGAAACAAGCTTGTGTAGCATTGTCGTCAACGGAAGCGGAGTATATTGCACTTTCAGAGGCAACAAAGGAGGCAGTTCACTTGCGGCAGCTGAATGCATTTATACGAGGTGAATGTCTTAGGTCTATTTGTATATTCGTAGACAATCAGAGTGCTATTAAACTTGCGTACAATCCTGTAGCGCATAGACGGACGAAACATATAGACATAAGGGCACATTATGTGAGAGACTGTATTGCTAAGAATGTTGTACATCTGGACTATGTGTGTACGGAGGATAACCCAGCAGATGTGCTGACAAAACCATTAGGTCGTGTGGCATTTAACAAATGTGTGCGCGATCTGAGTGTGGGTGTGTGTAGAGTGGTGTGATGTGAGGATATCTGAAGATGGATGTTGTTTGAGGGGAAGTGTGAAAACTCTTTAGTAATCTTCGATATTCAAATATGGGTTTTTGATATGACTGTGTCATTCAAATGTAATTAAAAAAAAGATTTTTCTCTGTCCAAACAACGTTTTTACTTTCTTTATCCTAGTTATCTAGTATTTTATCATCAAAAAATACAATAAAATATGAAAAAAAATTAAGTTAATAATACATATTTAAATCGTGATAAACATACCTTTAGGATCAATTTCGTGTCACAACGTCGCACAACGGAACAAAAATTCACACGACAACACCTAAAAGATGCAAAATTTCACAAATTTAACAACGAATTGACATTTTTGTACATTCTTTTGAATAGAACATTAAAAATGTAACGTATCTATAATATAATTTGCTAGAAAATCGTCATAATATTCGTAAAATACTCACCTAAAGTTTTCAAAATATTAACGACCAAACTGATGAGATCGAATCAAATGTTAAATTGGCAGAGAAAAAAAACATCGTGGCCTATTGAAATTTCTATAGCTAGCACAAAACCAACGTTGCCACACTATATTGTTAAGAAACTTCTAAAAATGCTTGTGGTTTCAATATTATAGCGTCGCACAACAGGAATATCACAACGGAATGAATTTTGGGACACATACATTTATACCTGTAAAACTTTAAATAAGGAAGATAATGGGTTAATATTTGTCAAGGACATTGCTAGTATATATCGACACCGGAAATTTCAATTGTCGTAAAGGACATTTTGCCGAAAATGAGTTATATATATATTCGTAATCAGCGTCGCGAGCTCTATCGATTGGTATATTTGAAATTGTCCTATCTTTAAAAAAAAACCCTTTACGACCGGGGTTTTCAATAGGTCTAGCTCGATTTTTTTTACTATTTTGGATGTATCGTAAAAATAATTTACAATAGGGAACGTAAAGTTGATGTTTTAATTATTTATGAGGTCGTAATTTCATTTTTGCATTGAACTTCTTATACGACATTAAAAAAAAATATTATTTAAAAAAATCCGAAGGTTGTAAACATGTTATTTTGATAATCGAGACCCTTACGATCTAATCTATGCTTTATTTATCTTACGTATTTAGGGTGTAAAGGTCATTTTTATATAAGAATATTTAATTATGATTAAAATATACGATTCCAGACACAAAAAAGCGGCCAAGTGCGAGTCGGACTCGCCCATGAAGGGTTCTGTAGTAGCAAGTAACATAATATAAAAGTTCTTGGAGTTCGTTGTAACTTTGATCGAGGTAAATTGCGGTTTACGATTTATGACGTATTAAAAAAAAACTACTTACTAGATCTCCTTCAAACCAATTTTCGTTGGAAGTTTGCATGGTAATGTACATCATATATTTTTTTTAGTTTTATCATTCTCTTATTTTAGAAGTTACAGGGGGGGGGGGGACACACTTTTTACCACTTTGGAAGTGTCTCTCGCGCAAACTATTCAGTTTAGAAAAAAATGATACTAGAAACCTCAATATCATTTTTAAAGACCTATTCATAGGTGGGTTTGGACACGTATGGGTTTGATGAAAAAAAATTTTTTTGAGTTTCAGTTCTAAGTATGGGAAAGCCCCAAAATTTATTGTTTTTTTTTCTATTTTTGTGTGAAAATCTTAATGCGGTTCACAGAATACATCTACTTACCAATTTTTAACAGTGTAGTTCTTATAGTTTCGGAGAAAAGTGGCTGTTGTTGGGAACCCAACCAAACAATTTATATTCTGTGCTATCCACAGACGAAATTGTAGTGCCAATGTTGGCAACATTTTTTTTCTCTCTTGCTTCCGGCTGTGCTACCGAGTGTGTGCGAACTGTGTGCCTTCCATGAAAATAAATTACAATAATTCAAGATCTGCAGTTTTCTTCCTCAAACCAGCTACAAAACATGGTCCATCGAGCCTGCGACGTGGAAGAGATCTGGAATTGACAAGAATCTTGAACATAAAGGTAATTGCAAGAATTATCATTCTCGCGTCAAAAGGAGTTTGTGACGCCATTTTATCGAGTTATCGATCAAGCAGATATATCGCGGTGACGCTGCTGTGGTTGGTACTGCGTTGCTGCAGTCGATTCGACCAATCACGGCACGAGTTCAAGCGTCGCCTGCGTAGCGCTAGCCAATGCTAGCTCGCCGTGTCACTACTCACTCGCTCACTTACGACGACAAGCCAGCCGTTCGGTGCGATTCAAGTCAAGTCAAGCAAGAGTCAAGAAAATTTATTACAATTTGCAAGCCAAGCCAAGAAGTTGAACTTAATTAATAAGAAATTATATCGTCGATGTCGGCAAGAACTACGTACCTACGCGTTTCAAAATTTGATTAGATTAATATTGTGCGTCTTCACCCGGACCGGACACGTCACACGCGGTGACCGAATAACCTCACGGACAATGTCAAGCAAGGACGAAGCGAAAGGAGTCTCGTCGGGGAGCCAGACATTGAAGATGGCAGATCCTGTCGCCAGGAGAGGTTACGCAAAAGGCAAATTGACGAAAATGATTAATTCCCTACATGATGAAGAGGCGTTATCACAACTATCAAAGCAGGCGCTTTCAGTCAAGTTGGAGCGTCTTACGTCCCTCTTCGACAGGTACGAGGAACTTTGCATCGAGACAATGGAGGAGCCGTCATCAGAATACGAGGTATGCTACGAGCGGGCCTTGGTAAGGCTACGGGAGCTGATCGCCGGAAAAGAATCCGAGCGGACCCCCGCGCAACATCGCTCGTCAAACAAGTTACCAAGTATCGACATACCCACGTTTAGTGGTAAGTTCAACGAGTACAAGACGTTTATAGGCTTGTTTACATCTTTAATACACAATGATCAATCGTTACAAGACATACAAAAATTATATTATTTGAGGAATTATTTAGTGGGTGAACCACAAACATTGATCAAAAATTTACCATTGGTCGGGGAAAGTTACAATGAGAGTTTGCACATATTAAAAGAACGTTATGACAATAAATTTAGGATTACAAATGAGCACATAAATAATTTGTTAGAATTACAATCTATATCTAAGTCGACTTCTACTAGCATAAGAAATTTTGTATGTAATGTTAGGCAAGAATTAGCTGCATTAAAAAATCTAAATCACCCAGTTGAGATGTGGGACCCAGTAATAGTATGTATTCTGACAAAAAAGCTCGATCCCTACTCCAATAAGGAGTACCAGCTTAGTCGTGCATCTGATAGGGAACCCACTGTTAAAGGTCTTTGCGAATTCTTAGACAAACGGGCCCTAGCCCTGGAGAATGCGGAGCCAGCTGCCCGCGGGCCACTGCAGCAACCGCAGTGTGCTCCGCCTGGGCCACAGCGTGCTCTGCCAGGGCAGCGCTACAAGTCAACTGCGAGCAACGTAGCTACAAGCACCGCCTCTTGCATACTATGTAAGTTGAATCACAAATTATTTAATTGTGTCAAATTTAAAATGATGCATTCTGCTGATCGAATAAAATTTGCAGCAGACAATAATCTATGCAACATTTGTCTTAACAATCATACTAAAAAGTGTAAATTTCACTTTAAGTGTAATATTTGTAAGGCGTCTCACAACAGTCTTCTGCACCCAGAGGGGCAGGTTGCTCCATCTGTAAGCATGGTGTCCAAGGAATCTTCCACACAGGTTTTGCTACCAACGGTGCGAGTCAAACTGATCATGAGCAATGGTACTGAAGTATTTGTGAAGGCACTACTGGATAGTGGCTCACAGAGCTCCTTTACAACAACTGAGCTTGTAAGAGTCCTCGATTTGAAGCCTAGAAAAATAAACACAGGTACAATAGGTATAGGTAACACACACACAAGCATTAATCAGTGTGTTCAGTTGGATGTGTATTCAACAGTGTCGCAGTTCAAAATACCTATAACTTGCTATGTCATTGATCAAATAACATCAAGGCTCCCGCAACAGCAAATCTATAGAAAAGCAATCACAGTGCCTCCCAACATACAGCTGGCTGATCCGCAGTTTGATGTGCCAAGTAATATTCACATTTTATTGGCTGCTGATGTATTTTTCCAGGTGTTGCTGCCTCAGGCTGATCATCTCGGCCATATTGAAGAGCCAGCAAATCTATAGAAAAGCAATCACAGTGCCTCCCAACATACAGCTGGCTGATCCGCAGTTTGATGTGCCAAGTAATATTCACATTTTATTGGCTGCTGATGTATTTTTCCAGGTGTTGCTGCCTCAGGCTGATCATCTCGGCCATATTGAAGAGCCAGCACCGTTCAGCAGCAGCCAGTCAGCACCAGCAAATAGCCAGCAACCATACTTCTTAAACACAAGGTTTGGTTATGTTGTCGCAGGTACTCTGTCAAACCAATGTCATTATCAACAATTTAAGGTAAATTTATTTTGTAAACAATGTGATTCTGACATCAATAATGCTGTTTCTAATCTTTGGAAGACTGAAAGTGTGCCTGAATTCTTCTCAGAAACTAGTCCTGAGTTTGACCAATGCGAACAAATTTTTCAAAAGTCTGTAGTTTTAAAAGATAAAAAGTTTCAAGTTGCTTTGCCTTTAAAAGTGCCACTAGACAAAGTTAATGAGGCAATAGGCGACTCTTTTAATTTGGCACTGAAAAGATTTTATAATTTAGAAAAAAGATTTAAAAAGGAACCACAGCTGTTTGAACAATATAAAAATTTCATACATCAATATGTGCAGCTGGGTCATGGTTCATATATAAATATTGACAAATACGATCTCACAAAAGACGCTGTCTTCTTCTTACCACACCATGCTGTGATAAGACAAGACAAGAAGACCAATAAGTGTCGAGTCGTATTCGATGGTTCAATGTCAACACAATTAGGTCGTTCTCTTAATGACCTTTTATTAAATGGTAAAGTAGTACAAAATGAACTGTTCGACATATTAATGTTGTTTCGAATAGGTACTCATACATTCAGTACTGACTTAAAAAATATGTTCCGCTCAATTGGTCTCGATCCTGATTATAGATCATTGCAGCTTATCTTGTGGAGGGACACTCCCGAGGAACATATAAAATGTATTGAATTAAATACGGTCACGTATGGTCTAAAATGCTCTACATTTCTAGCTACCCGATGTTTAATGGAGCTAGCGAAACAATATCAAGTTGAGTTTCCTGCTGCATCATTTATTCTCCTTAATCAGGCTTACTGTGATGACATTTTAGTCTCCAGCAGCTCATTAGAGTCCTTGGTTGAAATGAAAAAACAATTAATTCAACTATTGGACCTGGGAGGATTTGAGGCGCACAAATGGGCTTCCAATAATGCAGAGATTTTACAGGATATACCTCTTGAGAAACAGCATTTTGATGAAGTTGATCTTCAAAAACAAAATTATAGTTTAAAAACTTTAGGTGTTTCATATAACACCAGAACAGATACCATAAACATAACCAGTCCTAGTCCTACAGGTAGTATTCCTAACACTAAGCGAGAAGTACTTGGCCATATAGCCAAATTCTATGACCCCTTAGGTCTGGTAGGTCCTATAATAGTGACTGCAAAATTAATTATACAGAAAATATGGGCGGCTAAATTAGGTTGGAATTCTTGTTTGACTGACGAGTTGAAAATGATCTGGTTTGAATTTTATAATGATTTATGTGTCATGAAACCCATACACATAAATAGAAATGTAATGTCTGACAACAACTGCAAGGTACAACTAATAGGGTGTGCAGATGCCGCTGGCTCAGCTGCGTACGGGTGCTGCTTGTATCTGCGAGTGATCGACGAAACAGGTACTGTGAAACAAACTTTACTCTGTTCAAAATCAAAGGTTAATCCTCTGCAGCAAAGGCTTACCGTACCCAGATTAGAGCTCAATGCTGCACTACTATTGGCAAAATTAGTTACGAAGGTTCATTCAATTTTGAGTCTTAAGTTAACTATTAATGATGTACTTTTATATTCAGACTCTCAAGTAGTTTTGTCATGGCTAAAAATAGATATAACCAAGCTTAACGTGTATGTTGCGAACAGAGTTAGGGTTATTTTACAACATACAGGTAAATATATTTGGTCTTATATCAAATCAAGTGACAACCCTGCCGACTGCCTCAGCAGGGGGCTGAAGCCGCATGAGCTGCATGAGCATCCACTATGGTGGTCTGGCCCTAGCTTTCTGCATGACAACACATATCAACTGCCCAAAGGTAATGAATTTGCTATATCTACGGACTTACCTGAAGTAAAGTCTGCTTGCAGTCGCTCCGCATCCTCCAGTGCTATGGTATGCTCCAATTTTAATGCAAATAAGGCTAATGCTGTTCTATGCTTAGATTTTCTTGATAAATACTCTGATCTCCACAAAATGCAGCGAGTTCTTGCTTACATATTGCGTTTTTATAATAATTTAAAGTCAAACAAAATTAAAAATAATTATTTGCTTACTGAAGAGTTGAATAATGCAATGCTATTGATTGTTAAGTATGAACAACAAAAATACTTTAGTAACGAAATTGACATGTTATTAAATAAGAAACCCTTAAAGGGAAATATTGTATCTTTAAATCCTTTTGTTGATGACAGAGGCATCTTACGCGTAGGTGGGAGGCTGGACCTTGCTACAATTCCATATTCACAAAAGCACCCAGCTATTCTTCCCAATAAGTCTAGAATAACTCAGTTAATTATTCAAACAGAACATGTTAGAAACTTACATGCCGGTCACAAGATTACTTTGTCATCAATAAATCAAAAATTTTGGTTAATTAATGGTGTAAATGAGATTAAGAAGATTATTCATAAATGTCTTGTATGCTTTAGATTAAAGGCTGAAGCAGCCAAACAGCTAATGGGTTCTTTGCCTCATGATCGGGTAAATAAGTGCAGAGTTTTTGAAAAAGTTGGAATTGATTTTGCCGGGCCTATACCCATCAAGCAGTCTAGGATTAGAAGTGCTGTGGTTTCAAAAGGTTACATTTGCGTCTTTGTTTGCTTTGTAACTAAGGCAGTTCATCTGGAGCTGACCTCTGATTTAACTACACCTGCCTTTATAGCTTCGCTAAAACGTTTTATTGCAAGAAGGGGTTTGCCTAGTGATATTTATTGCGATAACGCTTCAACATTTAAAGGTGCAAAGAACCAGTTAGTTGAATTATATAAACTAAAATCCTCCCATGACCACCAACAACAGGTACAATCATATACAGCTCCACAGGGGATTCAATTCCATTTCATCCCGAGCTACTCACCGATTTTTGGAGGATTATGGGAGGCTGCAGTCCGATCTACTAAATATCACCTTAAACGTGTTATGTTAAAGGCTTTGCTTACATATGAAGAGTTAAGTACAGTTTTATGTCAAATAGAATCCATATTAAATAGCAGACCGTTAACTCCATTGTCAACAGACATAGACGACTATACTTACCTAACTCCAGGTCATTTCTTGGTAGGTAGGGCTCTAAATAGCTTTCCTGAAAATGATGTAACTAATATACCTGTTAATAGATTAAGGTTCTGGAATGTATGTTGTAATATGTACCAACATTATTGGAAGGTATGGAGTAAAAGTTATCTTAATGTTTTGCAATCTAGACCTAAGTGGAAAACTGCTTTACCTAACATACAAGTTGGTTCTTTGGTAATATTAATAGATAATAATATTCCTCCTTTACACTGGCCAATGGCTAGAGTCATAAATGTTTTTCCTGGTCATGACAATAAAGTTAGGGCTGTAGAAGTGAAATTACCAAATGGGAAAACTCATACAAGGTCTATAACTAAAATTTGTTTACTTCCTGTTGACATAAATTAATTTCAATTGTATTCATAAATTCATTATTAATTTGTATTAAATAAATTTTGCTCCAGACTTGACAACTATGTTTAATATTGACAATTTATAATATTGACAATTTATAATAAAAATGCTATTAATAATTTAGAATTAATAATTTCATAACAATGTAAATGTAAAATTTATAAGTAAAATGTAAGTGTAAAATGTTTATTTAACAATATCGACCTACAATAAGTTGCTAATACTTGACAATAGAGGGCACTAGGTTCATATTGTTGACAAATAAAACAATGTAATAAAATTGTTCAATGTAATCTTTATTAACAATTTCAATAATTCTATCAATTACTTCAATTGTATTTCAATTTCTTCTCTTGTTTCAATGTTTGTAAACAATTTAGAAAATGTTTATCTAATTCCAAGTCATAATTATGTAATGTGATGACATGGTTTTCTTTCTATGCTTTTTGTGTAAAATTAATTTTTTCCTTGTTGGTGGGAGCATGTTGGGAACCCAACCAAACAATTTATATTCTGTGCTATCCACAGACGAAATTGTAGTGCCAATGTTGGCAACATTTTTTTTCTCTCTTGCTTCCGGCTGTGCTACCGAGTGTGTGCGAACTGTGTGCCTTCCATGAAAATAAATTACAATAATTCAAGATCTGCAGTTTTCTTCCTCAAACCAGCTACAAAACAGCTGTGACATACGGACGGACGGACAGACAGACAGACAGACAGACATGACGAATCTATAAGGGTTCCGTTTTTTGCCATTTGGCTACGGAACCCTAAAAAAGACAATGTTGAATCTGTACAAAAGCTGAAAATACAGAATTATTATCATAAAAAGAAATTAAGGACATGGCTGTTCATCTCGTGGAAAAAAAGGCTAGCTACCAAAGATTTAAAATCCATCAGAAATTAAAATCCAGTGATACGCTCATAGTTAGCTTCGATCTCCAAAAAATGCTCAATACTCCTCACGGAGAGAGTAGGTATGTTGTTATATTACTCCTGGAAAGGAAATACGCCGTTTATAATGCATAAGGCACAACAGCGATGCCCATACCAAGATCATGCATATTAAGTTATTATTGCCATTTCTCCTGTCACGCCAACCAATATGCGGAAGAGCGACAATGATAGAATAAATCTATCACTGGCTAACTACATGTCCATAGCGATAACTTCCCTGCTTGCGAAGGTAATGGAGCGCGTGATTAACACGCAGCTCCTAAGGTATCTGGAAGGTCATCAGTTGATCAGTGATCGACAATACGGTTTTCGCCATGGTCGATCGGCTGGTGATCTTCTAGTTTATCTTATGCACCGGTGGGCTCAGGCTCTTGATCGTAACGGGGAAGCTCTGGCAGTCAGCCTTGATACCGCTAAGGCCTTCGACCGGGTCTGGCACAGGGGTCTTCTCACGAAATTACCATCTTACGGTCTCCCTGAGAGGTTATGCAATTGGGATAGCCAGTTTTCTATCTTAGCGAGATATCAAGGTCGTAGTCGACGGTTGTTGCTCAGATATGAAACCTATAAATACTGGCGTTGCCCAAGGGTCTGTGTTATCCTCTAAGCTATTCATTCTGCATATCAATGACATGCTGCAGCATACGAGTGGCATCCATTGCTATGCAGATGATAGTAGGTACAGGGGATGCCTATTACACAGCCCCGGCCAATGCCTCTCAGTTTTTAGTGGCGGATAGCAGAATCAAACTTGTGTCTGAAGTCGAGAACTCTCTGGAGCAAGTCTCGGATTGGGGTCGGCTTAATTTGGTCGAGTTAAACCCCACGAAGACACAAGTTTGCGCGTTTACCGCTAAGAAAACCCCATTTGTCATAGCGCCTCAATTCCAGGGTACCGCGCTCACCATGAGTGAAAGTGTTGGGATTCTGGGAGTTGACATCTCGAGTAATGTGCAGTATCGACTATCGGCGTCATTTAGAAGCCAAGGCTAAGCTGGCCTCCAAGAAGCTTGGTGTCCTGGACCGGGCTAAGCAGTACTTCACTGCGAGGCACTTACTTATGCTACATAAAGGTCGAGTCAGGTCTCACATGGAGTACTGCTCCCACATCTGGGCAGGGGCGCCGCAATACCAGCTTAACCCATTTGACGCCATACAGAAACGCGCGGTCTGAGTTGTCAACGATCCACGAGTCACTCACAAGTTAGAACACCTGAGCTTCAGAAGAGATATCGGTTCTCTTTGTGTGTTCTACCAACTTTACAACGGTGAGTGCTCCGAAGAATTGTTTGACTTGATGCCTACTGCACCTTTCTCACGATCTTTTTGTTGACGACCCGTGTGGCGCAATGGTTACCATGCCAGATCGCCGCACCGAGGGTCCTGGGTTCGATTCCCAGCGAGGCGGAAATTTGAATGATGAGTTTGAATTTCTGTTCTCGGTCTGGGTGTGAATGTCCTTGTCTATGTTGTGTGTTGTCCATGGCGCCCACGACACAGGGAATCCTACTGTGGGGCTATGAGTGTGAAGCGTGTGAAGCGTTATTTTTTGCCACACACTTGCAAGCTGTGGAATGAGCTTCCTTCTGAGGTATTCCCGGAGCGCTATGACATGGGGTTTTTCAAAAAAGGTGTAAAAAGAGTTTTCTTTCAGGGCCGGCGATGCATTGGCGATTCCTCTGGTATTGCTCATGTGCATAGGCGACGGTGACTACTTACCATCAGGTGGCCCATCTGCTTTTTCGTCAGCCTTTTAGGCTATAAAAAAAATTGTAGTTTAGTTTATTAGCTGATTATTCTAAAAATTTAGTTGTTTTTCCAGCATCGCAACAATTACTTGCGATTTAAATAAAAAATAATAAAAAACCTTTTATTTCACACAGTTTTATTACCTATTTTAGGTGCTACTTAACTAAACCGTTAGTTTTTTTGTTACTTTTACCCCCCTAGTCTCTGATTTTATTGACTTGTACTACCCAATTGATGATCAAGATTAGTCCTTTGCTACACATCCGACTTTGTCATAACCAATTTTTTGTGGGTGTAAAGTACTTCAGTTTTATTTTTGTGGGCTGTAAAGGACTCGTACTTTCGTCATTAATTAAGTTAGGTTTATTTTGATAATTTATATGGATGGAATACAAAAAATTAGTAGGGGTTTCCTTAGACATCATTAATTAAATACTTTGCTTGAAAAAGTTATATAACAAAAACAATATTTTTTTTTGTTTTTTGGCTCTCCTGAAAAGTCGTGTTTTGTCCTTTACGACAATTGAAATTTCCGGTATCGATATGGTAGTTCATTAATGTAGATTTACAAATTATAGCTTACGTAAAAACCAAACAGCATCAAAAATCTTCTAAGGAAGTCGGGCTGGGACATTTTATTTTATCTACTTTTCTATGGCAACAATTATACTGTCATGTTTTGATGATGAAATTAAAAAATCAAGGTAGTTATTTTTAATGTTTTTCTTAAGCTTACATGTTTAGAAGGTATTAGCAAATACAAAAAAAATATTTAAGGCATGTAATGGATTCTAATTTTCTTCCAATTTGAGTTGGACACCTCAGTATGTCTCAATCCGTCAAAAATTTGGTCCTTACCCATATAATAATATTATTATGATGATGAAGTATCTATTGGTACATTATTTATGATACGTAAGCTCTAGAATCCTGTATACCTACTTATTATGTAAATAATACAACTAAAGTAATTCTGTGATATTTATGAAACAATTATTATTTTATAAGTGTGATATTTACTTAGATACCTATTACTTATAGGTAATTTACTATTTAAATAATAATATAATGTATTTATGAATTTAATTCGATCCAAACAATTTATTAGGAGTGTTCAAAGTTAATTTAAATAATAACTAGATGTTTCGAAAGTAAAATTAAAATTAAACCCACTAAAATTAAATATCTGCCACCCACAATATTTTTTTAATATAGGGCTATACCTCATGACCACGTCAATACGTCGCCACGTCAGTTAGTCGCCAAACATTTCAAATCGAAATATTTGGCTGGAGTATCTAGCGACCTTGCCATAGCTTCCCGACAGCGTAGTCAGATTTTTTTGGCAGAATTTTTAAATATTAATGTTTTAATGAAGAATTAAAACAGTATAGTAAGCAGATATTTTTTTAATTCATTTCAGATTCGAACTGTATCTAGAGATAACTGAGAGTTACATAGAGTTTTTTAAGTGAAGTAACCCAGGAAAGTTTAATTAGAGGAAAAATATAGGGACGTTCCCACTTCCCCTGAATTAGGACATATTATGGCAACGCTGCAGAGTTAGGTGTTGCCCTTAGCCACGACAACAATTGCTTATTTGCAATGACTTTATAACAATATCCAAATTATATTAAACTTTAACAATAATTTATAGACTTAACTACACAAATATTCGAATTATGTGAAGTACTTACTTAATAATATAATTTTAAACATTGTAATAAAGAAACTTGTGGTTATTGTTTTTATTTATTTACAACCCAGTAGGTATATTCATAGGGAATCTTTAACATAAGCCAAATGAGGGATTGATGTTTTTAGATGTAAAACACACTAATTAATAAAATAAATTTATTATTCCAAAGACATAAATATAATTTTATCAAAACAGATCAACATCAAGATGTTTGGCCTTATGAAATTCAATGCAGTCTTATCTTTAAGTGGATATTTCTAACAATAATAAAATTAATACTTGAAGCTTAAAATGCAATACATTTTTCAAATGTTTAAATCATAACAATGCAAGAATAAAACACTTTAAACTGTACATAGAACTTCATATGCTTTGTGGGCGACCTCCTTTCCGGCAAATGAGATGTACATTGCCTTGTGGCTTACATGTACCTGAAAAGGATATAACATATTTATAATTTCTTAAATAAGGAAAAGGTTTTAAACCCTATATATAGAGCATATTTAACATTTTTTACCCAACAGTATTATTAAATTTGTAATATTCTTTATTACTTCATATCGACGCTAGAAAGCAAAAACGTAGTAAACCACACTGCCGTCCAAACGAAGAGTGCAATAAGTCGAGTTTTTGGGAAAATTTAATTTAGACCTTATCTGTAACTACATAAGGTCTTAAATCAATTTGCCCAATAAAGCGACTTATTGCACTCTTCGTTTGGACGGCAGTGTCGTTTACTACGTGTTTGCTTTCTAGCGTCTATATCTTTCAAACCAATTTATATGATAAGATATCATTAGATGCGTCTTGTAGCATACATATAAGGTTTGTCACTGGCATTTAACTATAAGTATGAAAGTGACAAATATGAGTAAATTAATATTAAAACTGGCCCTTTATAATAATTTTTCACTCGTGGGTTTGATATTTCCAAACCAAAACTATCAACTAAAACAACAGAGCATCAACCTGCACTACAATTCAAAACTTCAAACCTTATGAAAAATATATATCCTACCTTGCCAGGAGTCAGTGACCGTTGCTCCTTAGCTCGGCCCACATACAGGGGCTCACCAGCAGATGTATTGCCGGCAACGACAGCATTCTGAGGGATCATGTTGTCTCTGCCTTCCACCCAACGGACTTTCTCTGGTCTAGCGCAGCAAACCTGAAAATGAATTTTTTACAAGTGAACACCTTTGTCAAAAATCATGAAATTCACAACGTTTTCATACCTTGAATTAGTCGAATTTTGTCTGGTTAGACTCTTGTAACATGTTTACATTTATTGTTGATTTTATCAGCACACTTCACTAATGTTCATGTGGTAAAGTTCTACTTAAGATAAGAACTCAATCTACTAATTACCACTGATTGTCAGTGACTCATAACTGGTTATCTTGGTTATCTATATTTTCTTTCAGAGGCAACAACAACACTGATTTGATCGAATTAGTGAAGCAGGACAAAATGCTTACCTCAATATTATTGACAGGATTCTCCTTTCCGCCCCATGGTACATACGCTGCACGATGCTTGATAGCTAGTTTACCAGGAATCAAGTCGCCTTCAAACTTAGCTCTGATCACCCAAAGAGGGCTTCCATCATGACCCTCGTATCCACCAACTACAGCTCTGTCAGACAGCGTATGAGCATTTTGAGGCGTTGTTGGCACCCATTCGATTGTAGCTGAAAATTGAAAATATGTGTATAATTTTAAGTCTATTCTTCGTTTTATTTTACCTGCCAACGAATATTACAAATGTATTATACCATTTTTGGGGATAGTAAGGGGCTATCCTTGAGTGGTACAACTCTATGAATAATACATGAGGTTACAGATGACGTAAGCCTAAATCTAAATTTGCTCTCCTATAAATAGAATCATCCAACATAGCACATTTTTAATGTATCGGTTACTCTGATCTTTTTCCACCACATCGACAAGGATCAGTTTTAGCAGATTTCACACTGTGTAGCGAATAGCACTCTCGTTTTGTAGGTTTTCTTGCAACATTCTACTTCATGAAGCAAGATGTTAAAATCAGTACTTTTAAAAAGTCACATAAGTACTTACGAGCATATGTTGGCTGCGGAACGTAGCCAGGGTAGCCATAATTTTGTCCAGGGCCACTTGGTAATGGGGCTGTCGGCATTACTCCAGGATATGACATAGCTGATGGGTGACTTGGGTGACCTGGCTGAACCTGGCCTTGTTGAAGCTGCCCAGGGTATGGATAGGTGAATCCAGGCTGAGGTGCAAAGCCACCAGTTGGAAAGGCTGTTACCATCGGTTGCCCCGGGGGCGGAGCATTGGCAGGGTTGTAGATTTGGGGATAGATCTGATTTTGGGGTGGTGGGTACTGGGGGGGATTGCCTCCATATGGATCTGAAAATTATATAAAGGTAAGTAAAGCATTCTGACGGTAGTAAAGTACACATTTTCTTGTACATACTGTATAAATAGTACTTATTATTGCAAAGTTATTACGTTTACAATAATTCAGCATGAATGAGGTTATTATTATGTATAGCAATTTTATTAACATTATACATATTTATAATACAAGTAGGATTAGAATTTGGAAAGTGAAAAATACATTTTATGCAAAGTTTGAACGACAAAATAATGAAGGATACTTACACCCAGACATTATGACGTTAACAAATAACGAATAATCACAACTCGGAACAACTTTACTTCAACCAAAAATGCCGGAACAATCTGGAGCTTCACTGTTAACTGTAATTCGCTACTACAGTTATCTATTCACTTTTACTGTTATGTTCAAAGTAGTTTAGAGGACAGAGGGCTATTATGTTTTCGATGTAACTGTTTAAATCTTTTCATGCACTTTAGTAGGAACTTAGCAAGAAATATTAGTAGGTATTCTATTGTCGATAAATCTACAGATAGTACCTACTTTGATAACACGTTAGTGTGAAGTGAAGTTGACCAAGTGGACAGTGATCACCACTGAAGCAGAACACAAATTACACAATAACTAAAACACCGATTAGATTATTAACTTAAAGTAATGATTCTTATGACGTAGAAAAACTGAGTCATCACTAGTTTTAATGCTTTGAATTTGTGTGACAGCTTCAATTTATAAAAAATATGAAATACAGCAAGTTGTTTACACATGAACGCCGATCAGAGACAATGATGACCATTGACCACAGACAGTCAAGACTGCAAGCTCTCTGGCCATAGATTTAGAAGTAGAACATAAATAGTAGATTTCCCATACCTTTTATAGAGCGAGATCGCCAGTAAATAAATCTACGTGAAAGACAGAGATAAAAATATTATTTTTGTCCCGTCGTCACCGCGGTTGATTGTACGCTTTGATTATAGAAAAAGAGAGGATAAGAACTAAGGTCACGTGATCTGAAGCCAAAACTTTCTCAAATATGGCGTCGACTCCGCCCACAAAATAGCGTTGTATGTTTCACATATCGATATAATATTTTAAGAAAAAAATATATGATGATATGAATCTTTGACCATTTAGTTTAAAAACCACAAGAGTTCTAAATCAAATATAGTGTTAAAGAGTGAGATATTATTTATATGATGTTCCTACTACATACCACTTTGTTTTAAAAAACCTTAAGTAACTTTTTTAATATTTAATAATACAATATTTTGAATAAAATTAAATCTAATATAAAATTTAATATAAAACGATTAGGTAACCTTAATATTGGCTTAAAGATATATATATCTTTATTTAGAAACCCACTGAATTAAGCTTGTCGATAGTTTGTCGATAGTCGATAGAACGATATTTAAAATATTTTATTCGATTATGAATCGATACAAAACATCGTATTAAATTATACGTATAAAATATAAATAATATATAAAATAAGTATGTATCATGTTTTATTTATTAATATATTTCTTTCTTTTTTTCTCGTTCTTGGCTGACAACGCTTTGGTCGCTGATATTCATTGGCCGCGATACCCACTTACAGGTATATTCAATTATATGAATCGATATTTGGACTATTATTTATATTGGGATATTCATGACGAACCGGAGTATCGATACATAAAACACGCGGATTAAACATTCCTATTTAAAAATTTACTTTCTTCTTTTTCTCTCTTTCTTGACCGGCAACGCATCAGTGATGCTTTTGTTGTTGCTGATATCCATGGGCGATAGCCACTCACCATCAGGTGGATCGTCAGCTCGTTTGCCGACTATTTCCAGTTAAAAAAATTCATTCGATACCTGGATCGATACACTGCGATACGATTCAATTATCGACCTAGAGTATCGATACAAGGCACCTGGATCGAACATCCCTAGAAGCAATCCTTATCTTAAAATGGCGTCCGAAAACAGGCTTCAAGGCGGAGCTTAGATAGATTTCTTTAAAATGTTGCCAGAAAATAGAAATATGCTATATGTATTGTACTCTTTCTTTAAGTATATATTGTGGCGTGTAAGAACAGGACAGATGTATTTTTGGTATTTCGTGTCATATCTGCATAATATATGTATAATGCAAAAATGTATATGCAATTTAGGCATAGGGCATATCCTCTACTTTTTCTTTAATCAATGATTGTACGTCATCCAGTGTTCAGAAAAAAAAGTCACAAAACAGGCCACAGTGTACTTAATCACTACGTTTTAAAACAGGCGATCTCGGAGTCCAATATTCATGCAATATTTGTATAAAAAACAAATCCAGAAGTTATAGCGAAAACACATTCACCAAAACACTATTACGAAAGCGGATGCAATAGAAAATTAAAATAACTGTGTCCGTTTCGAAATGTTTCAATAGTAAATACGAATGCAAATACGATGAAAATATTAATTTAATAGTAAAAATACACAAAAGCGTAGAAAGATGCAAGATGAATGACAATGGTGCAATGATATTATAATAGCAATGGTGTTATTTATAAATGCTTTAATATGGTAACCAAAATGACATTAGATTAGATAGGAATTAAACCAGAGATCTTTGTTGTCAATCGATTCAAATGTCTCGAAATCGATGTCAAAATACTCGAAATATCTTTTAATTAGCGTAACGATTTAATGATAATTATAAATATATTACATAACTAACCGACTTCAAAAAAGGAGGAGGTTCTCAATTCAACTGTATTTTTTTTTTAAGTTTGTTACCTCAGAACTTTGGATTGGGCGAACCGATTATGATGATTCTTTTTTTAATTTAGCTATACAATGATTAAGAAAACATGTAAAAAATGAATTAATCTTGTACTTACAATGAATAATAATTCATAAAATATATTATTAAGTTCCCTTATCGATATATGCATATAATCGATTTAATCGATTATAAAATCGTTTGTAATGAGGTAAATACTATGAAAACTTTTTTGTATTATTTTGTTCATTTACCAAATGCAGATGAGGCTCAGATTTAAATGTGTTTATCTAGTAAATAAGACGAATTTTTTGGTATATAGTTTACTCTTGTCTAGTCGTATGCCTAGCACAGAACACATATAATTCGTGGCCGGAAATCGGGGTTCTCCTTTCATGACTTTAAATACGTTATGTAGAACATGTACACATGTTTGAAACTTCAAAGTGCTCTCCTGTAAAATTTGTGTTTTGTATAGTAGGTAACTATGTATGTACCTTCGTAGGGACCGTCGATCTCATGTCCATCATGCGAGCCAGATGGCCAGTTTTTGTGCATGTTGGAGGGCGTCGATAAGTTTTGTTTCCTGGCGTTTATCTTTACTTTTGATTTTGTCCATTAGTCTTATATTCATAACACCTCAATAAGACATACACAGTACAGTGGTGGTACAAGTTTTGGCATAGAACTATTACAATATATAGGCTTTACTAGGGCGGCCCAGAATACTGGGGTAGCCATGCGTAAGAACAACACACACAAAACCCATCCTACTAAAAAAAATTGACGGAATTTTATTTGTGAACAGATAGTACCTACATCCAAACTTGCTACAATAGGTGGCTAAAAAAAACTGCAATCAAAACCATTGATTATCATTACTATGTATCTCAATCATCAAAACCGCTGAATGTTTTTCGAAACCAAGTTTTTTTAAAGTCGGATAATGATTCGGTAAAAATTTGGATTACACATTTTTTGTTTGAGTTTTCTCAATTTCATGTATGTACAAGTAAAAATATTGAATCATGAGAACTGCGTAAGAGATCACTCGACCGGTGAAATTTATCATAACCCGAATATTAACTGAAAAAGCATTGGTCGATATTTCCAGCTTTCTTGCTTGCACAAGATCTATCATCATGTCTAGTTGATCTTTATAATGATAATCTGAAACAAAAATAAATAAATTAGCTACAGATATATTTTTATTACAGCAGGTAATAAATATATAGGAGAGTAGGGTACATACGAACGGCGGGTAATCCGCAACAGTTCTAGTATGTAGAAACGAGATAAACGAGCTGATGATCCACTTGATTGTAATTGGCCACAGTTGCAAAACCAAAGGCTTCACCGATGCGTTGCCGACCAAGAAAAAAGGGAAAGAAAGAAAGAACTAGCTCCAAAGCCCCCAGCCGGAACACGAAGAGTCGTTTAGGCTTCATGGAAATATGATAATGCCAGTAATAATATTGACATAACGCATCTTAAAAAAATAAATCTGATCTTACCATTATTCTGATATACTTTAAGATGCAAAACAACTGCAAATATTTTTCTTCTTTGTGTGACAAAGCCTTCGCTCATTTTAGTTATGAAGATAGGTCTACTGTTGATTAAAAAATATAGCAATGTTTCGTTGACTATGATATCTGAATACTGTAAATTAAGTAACGAATAAATTAATTAGTGTAGTGTGAATGAATAAATTTTTGATTTACATATTTTTTTCATAAATTTACCTGTACAGTCGGCGATAACATTCTGCATATTGCTAATAATGTTGACATAAACCAGGAACTAAACATAATTAAAACCTGTAAAAAAACCATACTAAAAAATGAAAACTGGTCATCTTCGTGTTATTGAACTAAATAAGTACCTATGTTGCAAAGTATAATGCAATAAGTAAATTATTTTATTTGAATAAATTCTTTTAAATATTTTTTCTTTATTATCTCTTTCTTGGCTGGCAACGCATTAATGATGCCTTTGGTGTTGCTGATGTCCATGGGCGACGATAGCCACTTACCATCAGGTGGATCGTCAGCTTGTTTTTCAGCTATTTCTATAAAAAAAACTTTAAAACATCATTTTTTTATTGAATGTTGTAAACTTCAAAAAATTAAATAGAAAAGTTTTGCCGTAAATAAATGCCTAGCAAATACCTTCTTAAGAATTAATTTTTACCCACCTGTTCGTTATAAATCTTGTTGAAAATATAAATCGTATCAGCAATCTTATCATAAATCTGCATTAGTTCAAACCAGCAGATATTTTTCGGGTTCCTTATTTGTCCATCACCAGCTGTTAATCTCTACAAATTATTTAATAGGATATTGTGTGAGATACATAATTTAAATCTCAAGTCACAAAAATCATACTGAGAATAAATATTAGTGACTCTGAGTAAACTAAGTGGTGGGGCGTAAGTGCTTATTAAGAAAAGCTACTCACCTTTAAAAGTATATTTCGTGTAGAGTCTGCGTTAACAATACGTTTGAGAATATTCAAATGCTGTGATTTCTTTAGTAATAAAGTATGCAAAATGATTAAGTTTGAATACATATTTATAAGAAAGAAAGCGCAAATCGCTCCCTGAAGCATTAACAGGAAAAATATCAAATGAGACACTAAGTTATGAACTGAAAAATTCCTCAACCAAACTATTAAAGATAGCGCCATGATTGGAATGAAAATTAAAACTGTTGATAAATAACGCCTTCGCTTAAAGATTTTTTTACGTACGTTGAAATGATAATCAATATCCGAGAGTGTTTCATATATTTTCATATAGTCTTCAACATTTCTGAATGATGTTATGAAAATAAAGAACACGATTTCAAATGTTTCTTGTATTCCCATAGATATATTTAAGATTTTCAAAGGAATATCTTTTATTGTATCGTCCCAGTTTGTCGGCTTCACAAAAACAATCAACGACAATATAATAGTTATAAGAATTAACGCGTAAATTCTTTTTAATAATTTCGCCTTAATTGTATTTCGATTCATTGTTTGGATTCCAAAAATTGAAGAAAAAATTATAAGAGGTCGCGCGGTGTTCACTAAAGAACACTTTGAAATTTTCTTTTTCACATTATTTTTGCTCTTTAGAATCACTGAAAAAACGTTTGATTGTTTTTTTTCATTGTGACATTTTTTTAATTTGAAGTCGCTCGTGTACATAATGTTAGATACATTGAATTTTGTAATTATGTTTTGTGTAACAATATTTTAATTATCTTTAGGAAAATATTTTTTTTAAGGTGATGTAACTGTTATTTTAAATGTATAACTATATTGGTGTCAGTGTATGTCCTTTACCAATCACGTACATATACTGAATGAGAGTGGTAATACATTACTTGAGGTACCTAAGTAATAATTTGAAGTAGATAGATGAAATCTAAACGACACCGACAAGAAATATCCATTTTAATTTACGTATATATGCTTCATAATTACCGCCGCACAGAACAGGTTCATACTTAGGTAATTACTTTACCAAAACGAGCACGGTTGTCACTTTATGTTGTTAATATGTAATAAATAAAGTGTGTTGTCCATGTTGTATGGACTGAGTTAAGAACACTTTTATATGCATTTAACTATTCCAAAATATCTCCTACTGGAATATCATCAAGTCAAAAGGTCTCAAAGGGTTTCTTTGCTGCTAAAAGTGTATATTTTCCATTATCCTGCTGTTTAGTGGAGTAAGAGTCTTTTTTAATACGTTTTTCGTTTTTATGGCCACCTGATGATAAGCTGTCGAGGGTAAAAAACGATACCCAGGTGCGACTTGGCATCATAGCCTCGTCTGTTGTCCAACAGAATGCACTACAATAATTAGTCCACCACTAGTCCACAATAAGTCGGCCTTTGACGCCCTAAATGGGCATTAGACATAGTGGTGTAAAATAAAGTGTTTATCAAGAACCGTGTACAGAATATCCGCCCATATTTGTTTCCAAGTAATGTTTCCAAATGTTCGTACAGTATGACTTGAGCGAAAAATATCAGTAACAGGCGTGTTCTTTTGATTAAACAAGGATCCCGACATTTGTTCGCAATTTTTGTGGCTAACACAAGGTAATTACAGAAACTTTTGTCACCTACACATGTTGGAAACACAAAAGTTGGCTGTTTCATTTGGTGAAGCCTCGCCTTAAGCATTAAAGTTAGGCAATATAAACGCAGTTGGGGGCAATAGATACTAGTCGTAAAACATCGTAATCGTTTCCCTACCTCACAAGCGGACAAGACTAGGTTGGATAGGTTGGCAGATTATGAGGTTCTCGCGCAGACGTGAAGTTTGCTAATCCACATTGAATAATGAACTATAAGCTTTTGTAACTTTGAACGACTAGAAATTGTTATTAATTATTTACGTACCTACCTATGTTAACGCGTGCATAACAATGTAATTAATAATTCAGTGTAAAAGATCCATCTTTGATAGTGAGATTCATCAGTCAGAATCTAGAATCATAGTTACTACCTGTAAGAACACCTACGTCCATAAATCGTTTGATTACAATTGTAAACTCTACTCCAGACGACTCGTGTTGTAGAATAAAAGCACTGGGTATTTTCATTCGTTTATTTCTTTTGTACTTAACTCGCCATTTCGCAAAGGTGTCTTATTCAAGAGGAGAAGAAACGGCGAAAGAAACTCCTCTACACATCTTTTAAATAATGTGTTATACAATTAATTCTGGCTTACACAATTGTAGACTTAAGATTACTTTTACAATTTAGAATAATTACAAAACACCCGTATTACTGGTTTCCCAGTCTAAGACCGAATGCCCCCTTCGGCCGCCCTTCGACCGACCAACATGATCCCATAACATTGCCTTTTTTGTAACGCTCATATTTCATTCGGCGCCGCGACTGGCGAATGTCTCGTTGTTCAAAATAAAGACAGCATTGCTCGTTCTTAACTTGAAACCCTAACACAATGATCGTGATAATGATTTAAAAAACAAGTTCTGAAGGTACTTATTTAAACGCTAACGCTAAACGCCAACACACTCATACCTACCCCCTTAGTAGGCTATTACCTGTGTCGCGTCGCGGGTGGCATGGACGACACATATAACACGTCACAATAACACCCATGACCCGCGTACAAATATTTATCTGTCACACAAATATCTGCCCCGGCCAGGAGTCGAACCCGGCACCCCTCGCGTCGCAGGCAGGGTCGCTACCAACAGTACCAACCCTAGTTGGTTGAAGACCCTGTAGTAGGCTACAGGGTCGTCAATTTTAATCGATTTATAATCTTCAATTTACCTACTAAACTAAAGAATAAGAGGCTTTCAAATAGATTCTAAAAGAAAAAATAATGCCAAGTTGATTTACATTTATTGGTCCAATTCAAAATGCCTTAAACAAAAACAAACACGTAAGAACGTGAGCAATATGGCGGGGACTAAGGTCATATTGTTTTTTCACAATTAAAACCTTCGCATTTCATACGCGTAGTGCTCTCTTGGGAAATTATTGTTATTGTTTGAAACATAATACATTGCACACGGGATAGTAATTTCTTTCTTTGTGTATAAATAAAAATCATGCGTTTTGGATAGCGAACTGTATTTAATAGTTTAATTTTAGAGCACTGATACAGCAACAACACTTTTATTACTTTTAGGTTCTAGACAGGAAGAAGGAAGTGACAAAATGACAACTGTCAATGAACAATTATAAAAATCTATGGACGCAGCCACAGTGCACATAAAGAAAATGTTGCCAATGGCAAACAGATTATTAATTTAATGTTAATATTAGAAGTTAACTTATATGTTTAAATTTATTCTTAAACATAGTTGGGCCGGGGCCTTGGATTAAACAAAAGTTAACAAAAGTTATTTAGTTAGTTATATTACACTACAATAATATCATAGTACACTATCATAACACAATAGCATTTTTATGCTGTTTATCAAATGTAGGAAATATTAAACAATTAATAACTGCTCATGCTTATTTAAGCTTATTAAAAATATGCAATCTTAACATAATGCAGAAACAAACATCAGAGGATCCTTAGCCCTACGATATGATAGACATGTCTTGGGATCAGGTGTCTAATATAATTAAACACCTGCTAAGGATCCCTGACACATTGAACTTGGCATCAGGAGATGCTGCAATAATTATAGTAGATATATAACCTACGCAAAACAACACATTTTTTGTGAAGTACATATATTATACTATTAGTTGAGTGGTAGAGGACACAATTTTCGAAGTGACCTAGTATATATTTTATTATTAGACAATTTAACCTCAGCCACTCTTATCATACCATCTGGCCCAGGCACAGTCTTAACAATCCTTCCCATGGGCCATGTTAGTGGAGGTGTGTTGTCAGTGCGGACAATGACAAGGTCCCCTTCTTTGATGTTTGGAGTTACATGGTGCCATTTGGGCCTGCTCTGTAGCTGGGTCAGATAGGTATTTGACCAGACTTTCCAAAAATCCTGCTTAATTTTCGATATCATATGCCAAAATTTTAAGCTATGAACAGGCTTTTCAGTAAGGTCAGGTTCTGGATAACACATCAATGGTTTTCCTATTATGAAGTGGCCGGGAGTTAAGTATTCATAATTTGAAATGTCAGAACTCATGGGAAGCAGAGGCCTCGAGTTTAACACTGATTCAATTTGTGTTACTACTGTGTTTAAAGCTTCATATGTTAAGCAAATAGGTCCAACAATTCTCTTCAAATGGCGTTTAAACGATTTTACAGCTGCCTCCCACAATCCACCAAATTCCGGCGAGTAGGTCGGGATGAATTTAAATTTTATTAAATTTGAGTTACAATAGTTGGTTATAGAGTCCACATGAGCTCTTGAGATAAACAATTTGTGCAAGTCGCTTAACTCGTTAGCAGCACCTTTAAAGGTTTTGGCATTATCGCAAAATATTTTTTCTGGCATCCCCCTTCTAGCTATAAAGCGTTTGAGACATGCTAAAAAGGATTCCGTGGTTAGATCACTGACTAATTCCATATGAATGGCCTTGGTTGCAAAACACACATAGATTGCTACATATCCCTTTGTGATCATGGGCTTCCTGATTCTTGCAACCTTGATGAACTAGCAAAGTATTTTCTTTGAACACAGCGAATAATAACTAACATTGCATCTCTGAGCTCCTGTGGTACCAATGGACCATAAACTTTATTATTATTTTTAGAACAATTATTACTAAATCTCAATATGTAAGCAACTACTCTTTGAAGTTTCCCACAATCAGAAATTTTTTCAATTAAATTATCTAGAAATAGCTCATCCATATCAGGGTTGCAATTTGTTGCTTTACAAAGATTTGAAACCATTTCAGGTTCATTAAAATTAGAAATAGGAAATTTTACATCACTTATAGAGTGTGTATAATCTTTATTCATTAATTCCTTGGGACCATGCCACCATAGGGAATTTGATTTTAATTTATGTGGCTCACAGCCTCTTGAAAGCAGATCAGCAGGATTATTGACCGTACTTATGTAAGACCACTGAAACTCTGAAGTTAAATTTTTAATTTGATTAACTCTATTAGCTACATAAGGATTCGACTTCAAATTCGCAGATTTAATCCAAGCTAGAGTGATTTGAGAATCACTATATAAATAAGTTTTAATGTTACTGAATCTGGGTTTTAAAATATTATGAACTCTGTTTGCAATTTGCGATAAAAGCAAAGCACTATTTAATTCTAAGCGTGGGATAGTTAAATTTTTATTCAAAGGAGCCACACGAGACTTAGAGCACAATAAATTAACAGAGACTCTACCATCAAAATCGACAACTCTTAAGTAGAGACAGCTTCCGAATGCCTTCATGGATGCATCCGCATATCCTAGCAGCTCTACCATGACTATGTTGGATGAATTTACACATCTTGGAACAGTAAGTGTATTCATTAAAGTTAAATTAATCATAAATGTATTCCAAGTATTGAGTATATCTAAGGGCAATGTTTTGTCCCAGTCTATGTTCATAGACCATAATGTTTGCATAAAAAGCTTGGCCACCACTATAATGGGGCCTATTAGACCCAATGGGTCAAAAAATTTTCCAATGAAACTCAGAATCGACCTCTTGGTCTTAATATCATCATCGTTTCTTGGACAACTAAAAGTAAAAGTATCATTTAAAATATCGCATTTTAAACCCAATGTTTTGACAATATTATTTTTATTTATGTCAAGCTTATCAAAGTACTTGATTTCATTGGGGAGGTCATCAATAGCCTGTGGATAATTGGAACACCACTTATGAAGGGTGAAGCTGCCTCTACTCAAGAGATCAATAAGCTCATTTTTAAGCTGGAGCAGTGATTGTATATCATCCGCACCACATATAACATCATCACAATATGTACTCAATTTCATAGCTTGAGCAGCAAGAGGAAACTCTTCACCATATCTATGAGCCAGCTCTATGAGGCAACGTGTAGCCAAGAAAGTGGATGCTTTTAAACCATAGGTAACCGTCTGGAGCTGCAAACAGCTGATGGGCTCCCGTGGATCCTCACGCCATAAAATATTCTGGAGGCACCTTTGATGTGAATTAATATAAACACCGCGAAACATTTTCTGAATGTCACAAGTAAGCGTGTAAAGGTAAGTTCTCCAGAGAAGCAGAACATCAAAGAGCTCACTTTGAACCACTGGACCGTTCAACATAACGTCATTCAATGCAACACCAGATTTCGACTTCATGCTACCATCAAATACTACACGGAACTGTGTTGTTAAACTTTCCTCATTTAAAACGGCATGATGGCCTAAAAAATAAGCTGTACCTTTAGGCAAGTCATAAATACCTATGTCCACCTTTTTTGCATGTCCCAATGCTATGTACTCCTCAATGAATTTTTTATATTTGTCTAAGTACAATGGGTTGCGTTTAAATCTTTTCTCCAGTGATAAGAATCTTTGAAGAGCCACCGAAAAGGAATCTCCAATCTGCAACTCGGCCATTAATGTATTTAAAGGCATGTCAACATAAAACCTGTCATTTATAAGCTTAACTGAATCCTGAAAATTCTTTTCTGATCTTTGAAACTCTTTGCCGGGCTCGGTTGCAGACTGAGGCACCCTCTCAGTGAGCCAAAACTGTTCCATCACATCTTCTAATTTATTATTATCACAAATGGCTAAATTTGTTACAACATCTGCATTATTATGAGGAACCTGAGTGCTAATACGTCCACCAATAGTGTAACCAAACAAAGTATTCTGTAACATTAACCCATTATGAATTTTGATTTGCCCCTCAATTAATATGTTAAAATAAATGTCAGCACTTAAAAGCATAGATATTTCTGCTGGTACATTAAATTTATCATCAGACAACTGAATATGCTTAGGAATATTTAAACCTGAAATATCAAAATGATGTTGAGGTAAATTTGATGTAATGGAACTTACAACATGACATTTTATTTTTAATTCAACATTGTTCACTGGAGAGTATATTGATACATTGACATATTTTTCAATATTATTCTTATTATTACCTATTCCAATAATATTGGTATTATTATTCTTAAGTTTTAAATGTAATTTTTTAGCGAGGGATGCCGTTATGAAGCTAACTTGGCTGCCCGAGTCAAGCAAGGCTCTGACATAATATACAGAGCCACGCTGATCTATTAACTTTACCTTGATAGTCGGCATTAATGTATTTATTGTTGAATTACTAGTATGCAGTGATACTGCAGGCTGCGAGCCCCGAACACTGTCTTTGCATAGAAGTGTATTATGCCCCTGTTTAGATTTGCAATTATTGCACCTAAAAGAAAACTTACACCTACCAGTGTGAGGTTTTAAACACATGGAACACAATTTCTCCATATCCACAAATTTAATGCGATCATCTATAGGAGCCATTTTAAATTTGGGGCACGAATGCAATGGATGTGCCATGCTTTTACAAAAATAGCAAGAATTATTATATTTAGTGGCAACATTGGTTACCTTATGAGTAGTACTCTTTATATTGTCAGAGCTACTATCTTCGAGCGCTATAGCACGCCTTTCTAAAAATGAAATAAATTCTTCCATCGTTGGAAGAGTATTGATATCCCTATCTAGTTGATAAGCACGGTTAGAATATGGATCTAACTTTTTAATAAAAATAGATATGAGCAGCATATCCCACGTATCGACGGGTTGCTCTAAGTTTTTTAATGCATAAAGCTGTTGCTGTATTTCTGATATGAAAGACCTTATAGAGGCCGCAGTGCCCTTTTGCATCACTGGCAAATTTAGTAATATATTAATATGATTGATGATTAACCTGCACTTGTTGTCATAACGTTTTCTCAAGAGCTCAAGTGCCTCTTTATAGGAACTGTTTACAAGAGGTAGGTTAATAATAACCGCCAAAGCATCATCAGCTAAAAACTTTCTTAAGTAAAATAACTTTTGGACGTCCGAAAGTACCTTGTTCCTATCAATGACAGCAGTAAATAGTTCAATAAATGGTGTAAATTTAGTAAAGTCCTTGCCATTGAATATGGGAACGTCAATATTAGGTAATTTCGATGTCGATACATTAGTACATTGCTGAACCTCACTAGTATTTAAAGCTTTTAAAGCGGAATTTAACTTTGATACTATTATGAAATATTTATCCTCCAATATAGCTACGTTTTCGGGATCTTTCTCGTCGAGCGATAATATATCTAACTGTGTTTTCTCATAATCTTTAAACGTCGTAATGAGTTTTTCTAAACGCGCTTGTATCATTTCGATCGACGCGGAAGCCAAGTTAATCGGATCACTTATGAAATTTTCAATTCTAGTTACAGTACCTTTCAACTGTCCGCGGGCGAGACGCAACTTTCTTAATAGCTCCATATAAAAAATTCGCAACTTTTCTCGTTACAAAACAAGTAGGTACTTAATTTTACTTACATATGAAACAAGAAGCAACTTAAGTGTTTAATATAAAATGTATTTACAGGGTTGATAGTTTAATATGTAAGTAGGTATTCGGTCGCTTGGCAAACGTCGTTCTGCACACATTAATTTTATTGTAGTATGACACATTATGTTTACTTGACTTCAACCTGTCCTAAGTAGGTATACAATAAAACATAAAAAATTGTTCACGGAGACGTCTTACCTAGTCCAGAAGTATATCACGGTCACATCATAAAAATATATTTCGTGAAAGATTTATTCTATTATAAAATATATAATAATTATTTTACATTTAGAGACTGTTAAACAGCATAGATCTTAAATCAAGTCACACTCGTGAACATTTATTCCTCATTGAATTGTAGATACTGTAATAAATAAATTAATTTTAAGTCTTTAATCTATTATAAAATATATTTTACATCTATAGACTGATAAACAGCATAGCTATGCTTAGATCTTAAATCAAGTCACACTCGTGAATTCCGCAATGGATGGGAAGGTAATAAAATAATAATTTTCCAATCACTCGTTCATTTCTCCAACAACGTTCTTCAAGTTGCCTGAAAGAAAATAAAATAATTATCGTAAATGTGTCGTAATGCTCCCCAAGTCCCCAACCAATCAACACACTTACAATACCTTACAATAGGTAAAATGACACCCTTTTCTTCATTAACACAAACTATAACTGCTCCTTTCAGCTGGTATCTCCTTTCAGAATGAAATAGGTTAGGCTCTATCTAAGAGCTTATTATTACTTGCTCTTCTACATTGCGAACGAAATACGTAAATATCATTCCACAAATAGTATAATCTTAAGTCGATTTTAGATGTAGGTACCTTCACTTCTCAGCAACCACCAGCGGAAGGGACCATTCGCCATAGCCTTCAAGAGAGGTTTGCATGGACTCAAAATTGGTGGCCTTTTAAATTACACCAATAGGCTAACACTGTGTGTAACTTTATTACTGCAGTAAATTCTAATATTAACATTACTAATATGAATGAGTTAATCAATTAAAGAATACTTACATGTGTTAGCTTTTATTAAAGATAACTCCAACGCCCCATAGAATAAGCAACACTACAGCGATTAAGAATAATACGGAGATGATGAAGCTTATTATTTTGCAGAGCAAATTGCAGACACAACTGAAACAAAAAAAAATACACTGTTGTTTATTGTGATTCAAGAATAATAGTTAATAGCAAAAATAGTTTTATTATTATGCGATCATCTTGCTCAAGCATATCCCTTTTATAGCTAGGTTTTCCTTATGAGTAAATAATAAAGAGGGGACTTTTATGGAACACATGACAAAAATAACAGTAAAGAATGTAAAAAAGTATACAGCGACTCTTCATGCAATAGATACAGGGCGTCGCAAGGTTATTTCACCCGAGCCACTAGCTTCTGAGAATACGTCAGTATTCAGAAGAATACAAAATTAAATTTTTTGTACGTCAAACAAAACTTAGAAAATTGAGAAATGACAATACGGTATTAATTAGAATAAACGGACTGTGTTATATTAAAACAAAGTTTTAATGGTTAGAGGGATATGAGAATATTTTATTTTATTTAGTAGAAGTCTACCCTGTGAAACACAGGGTAGACTGAATGCCTATTAGTTTTCACTATACGTATTATTAAAAAGATAATGTAGAAAATATGAATCACGTTATGTTATGATATGACAAATACTTTTATCTTGTACCTGTTAATCTTATCACTAGTTATCTCAAATGGTATTTGTGGGCGTTGTTTTTGAATCACTCACGGTCGATACGAAAAAGTTGGGTGGACGCGTGTTGACCATCGCACAAATTAGTCCACGGTCGCTAAAGATTGCGTGGTGTATGCATCATACAACGCGCTATTCTGCGAGTAGCATATCAATGCAAAATTCTCGGCCATGGCGAGATAAAGCTAGCCATTGTATTCTTATATCTGCATAGAAAATAGCCGTCTTTGAGTATTGTGACGTCAAGATAGAAATGAGTAACAACACCGTCGGCCTTGGACAACTATTTCTCTCTGCATCGTTGTCCCTAGTTCTTAGTATCGGGACCACCACTAATCTTCTTCACAGCCTCACGCCACTTGTATAGATTTTAGCGTCCCTTATGTTCGGTTTACACGTGTTAAGTAGTTAACTAAATTTTAAGTAAATTAATACGTGTAAACGGACAATTTAGTAGTTAAAATTTAGTACGCAAGTAAACAAGTAATTTAGAAATTTTTCTATTTTCTAAGTAGGTGGGCGGGGCTTATTACTTAATACGTTTATACAGGCACTTTACTAAATTATTAAGTTTGGAAACACACTAAAAATATTCACCTAAAATTTAGTTAAAATTTAGTTATCTACTTAACTACTTAATACGTCTAAACCGGACTTTAAGACGAGGTACAGTCGCCAGATCGACATGCTACATATCTATAATATTGGTGTCTTTGGTGTACTAATAAATAACTAAATTTGCGAAACCCAACTCACTAAAATAATGTCACACAAAATTAGTGTTCAACTACTTTGTGTTTAATGTTGTACTGTTGTACTCGTATTAATTACTAATGCTATTATGTTACGATGAAATTGTACGACAAGGTCGCTACTATTTTGTGCCTCTGAAACTATGAAATTAACGCTTTCATTTTATGAAAACTAAAAACATATAATATCTACATAATAAGCCAATACTGATTTAATGCATTAAACTGTTTCATGAATCAGTGCCACGAAAGATAACAATGGCATATGTGGTGACAATATTTTTTTTGTGTCAAGATAAAATAATTAAAATTTATAATCAACTACATATCAAATTGTTACTGATACGGGGAAAATTGTGTGTAATCTGTTATATTTTGTTTTCAAGCCTACATACTGTTTAGCATTCAAAAAGTCACGTTGAGTAAGCGAAGCGTTATCATACGATGGATGTAAACGGAACCACAACCATTGTTTAATCTACTTATACTTATTTATTATCTTGTTATCTCATTTTATCTTTCTTATCTTTATCTTATTTTATCTTATCTTCAACTTTACATATGTTTACGTCTTCTATAACTAGAGTCCTACATAGTCCTTTTTGTGATATATTATTATTGATTCCAATCCATTATTCCAATTCCATCTTTTGTCATTGATTTCACGTAAAAACCTGACTGTTATCATTGATTCCACGTAAATATTACTGTTATCATCGGATTCCACGAACGTTTTATTCTGCAGACGCAAAAAATCAATAGCGTCTAATACTAATTTGTTTTAAAAACTGACCTAGCTTATAAAATTAACATTGAACAATTTAGAAATGTTTCGAGTCTCCTGAGGGATACTTAATTCAGTGTAGTCCCCTTTCCTTCTTACTTATTCTAAACACAAACATACTTTTTCTTTCATTATATTATGTCGTGCTCCGGTCAATGACTCATGTCAGAATAGTGTTCTCTGAGGAGAGCGAAACTGGTTACACGTTCCACGTCGATGTCCCTCTCAGTAACCCATTAAACGACTCTATTGTGCGTTGTGTATTTTTGACTAAGTTCTTTGGAAATATTCAATTAGTATCTACACCGTTAAACTGTTGTCTATTTGCACATAAATTAAATCATTAGTAAGTACATACCAAGACAAAGTTAGTATTTAGGTTAGAGTAGCATCAAGTTCATTACAAAATTTAAAAGCTTTTAATGTAAACAGCAATTTGCAAAAGGCCTTGAATCGCTTGCGACATTGAATTAACTAGTCTTGGTGTTGTTATTCATATATTTTAATATTTTAATTAATCAAAGAGTAATAGAATAAAAAAAGATAAGCAAAACAACCAGTGATCGACAAAAAAACTTACTAACAAAATAGCATGTTCTCCTTACCACATTTTGGTATTTTATTCCTTTTGACTGTAAAAACCACTAAACTGTATTGAGTGTTAGTCACAACTGACGCAACTAGAACTGTGGCGTTGGTATAAAAGGAAAACTGCTTCATCAGTCGCTATCTTAACTTATCACCGAGTTTATTGACAACGATCGATGCATGTAACTGGACAATCGATCGTGTTTACAATTGATAACGATTAGAGATTGGCATTGGTTTAATTTGGCGATAAACAAAACGGTTTCCTCGAAATCTCGGATTTCGTCGAACCTTTTATATAACTTTGTAAACTGTTTATAATTGATTACGATTCTTGATTACGTACATTTTATACTAAAGATCCCAAGTTGGATTCGTCTCATTAATATGTATTTTTTATGTTTTATTACTTTTACGTAATTTAGAGATAATACTGACATTAGATTCTAAATGCACTTTGTTGTTTGCTTTGAAGCAAAATTTACGAAGGAGTCCGAGTGAGTCACTAGAAGCGATATCTTTATAGCCTAGACACATGTTACCACAGCTGAGAACTATGACGAAATGTTACAAATTCATGCTACTAACATTAACTAACAAAGTACAGTGTTCTGGCAACAAATCAAAAACAGTGTTTTATGATTGAAGAAAGCAATGACTATTTTTTATGAGTTACAGAATACGTCCCAGTTTATTGTAGTTCTGTTTTGTGTATTATAAAATGTATTTTAGTATGTATTTTTACAGGTGGTGTAATTTAAACCGGACCAGTTATCCAATTTTCATGTACTAACTTGTTTACAGATTTATTTTTAAAACCAAGTTCGTACCTACTTGATGATCTGACGATCTGATGATCTGACTAGTTCTATTAGTCAAAATGATTATGAGCCGTCGCTTCGGCTTGTGTCAATTTTTAAGCAATTGATCGAGTTAAGCATAGGTGCGGACAGCATTTGATGGGGGACCAATAAATGAAAAAAAGAAAAAATCTTTATCCCTTCTGTGATTCTGAAGGCAGTGACAACGAATACAGAAACAGTGACACAGACAGTGAAAATACATATATACATAAGTCTATTGTATTCTGTATTTATATTAAACAAATTAAGAGACCTTAACTAGAGAAAAAAATAAGGCCAATGTGTAATTTTCTTAAACAAAACAACTATTGAGCACATTGGACTAAATTCCGGTGGATTTTCTCTCGAACAATCATTTGGCTTGATGTAAGTTCAAAATGCTACATCATACAACCTGTTCAATCCTTTAACACTGGTCGGTGTGAAAGAAAAGTAAAACCCTTCCAAAATTGACACTTAATGTAAAAGGAAAAATATCGCGAGTTGCGTCAACTCCGTTAAGAAGATCGGTAGAATTCACGACGTTCGTGGAGTTTCCATCTTAAGAAGACCATAACGTTTATGGTGCTGTCTTCCGGCCGTGCCGTGAAACAAAGAAGCAGTCGTGCGCAGCGCAATCCTGCGACATTGGATGTTAAGGTTGGTGGGTTCTTTCTTACTGATTTTGGTATTGGATTGGACATACTACCAACCTACTGCTTCATAAATACATACATACATTTATACAGTCCACATTACATACATCGAAGGATCGCCCCTGCGATTACCGCACAATTTTTTGTGGCCTTCGAGCCGAACATAGAGTAGGCTATTCATTATTCTTTTATTTTATTTGACATATTATATTTAGTTTGCACGTTGCAATGGCTAAAAAGGGTCAGAAGGTTCAGGAAGTGTACGAGGAGTGCATAGGTGATGTTGAATTAAACGTTTTAATCAACAAAAAGCAAAGAATTTTTGAACAATTACAGACAATATCTGACATGTCATTAAATGTAACTGACAGCAATATTCGTGAAATGTTTCTATTGCGCGTCACGGATATAGATGAGCTACGTTCATCTTTCGAATTATGTATTTTTGAAATTTATAAATGTCAGTTACAAGCTGGTATGAAAACCATATTTCAAAGTCAGGAATTGAATAGTTTTGATGAGTTGTATTACCGTATAAAATTGATTTCTTCAAAATTATTAGCGAATGATAAGAACGTTATAACTGAAAAAACACAGTCGTGCATCGAATCTAGGCCACGTCTTCCAAAATTGGAGTTGTTTTGTTTCGATGGAAATATTGAGAATTTTAATACCTTTTACGAGACATTCTGTTCGTTGGTTCATAATCAGCCTCAGATACCTAATATAGATAAATTTCACTATTTACTCTCATGTATCAAAGGTTCCGCTTTGAACATAGTCAAAAGTATTCCGATATCTGCTAATAATTACGACATTGTTTGGCAAGCTTTACTCGACAGGTATCAAGATAACCGTATGTTAGTTCGGAATTACTTAGATAAAATGTTAAACTTTACACCTATTGCGAAGGAATCATCCTTTCATTTGAATAATTTCTTGGAAACCTTTGATAACTCATACAAAGCTATACAATCTCTTAATATTGAAGATTTGAATAGTTACATTCTGTGTCATATAGCATTACGAGCCTTGGATCCATACACTCGTAGGTCATTTGAACAAAGTATCAATCAAAAGTCGATACCAAAATTCTCTGAATTGATTACTTATGTTACTAATCAAATAAAAGTGTTGGATCATTCTAGTTCTTATGGTGCTAGTACAAGCAACCAAAACGTCGTACAAAATAAACGTCAACCGGATGTAAGTAGGTTTACGGCGCGAACTAGAAATAGTGCACAGAAAAGCTACGCGCATGCATCGTCATCAAACTCAAAAAATAATTTATCTTGTTTGCATTGCGGAGACAATCACATGATATATCGCTGTGCTCAATTTCGTAAATTGAGTGCTTCGCTACGAATCAGCCGTGCTGATGAGTTGAAGTTATGTCATAATTGTCTTAAACCTAATCATACTGTTGAACAGTGCAGGAGTGAATTTAAATGCATTATTTGTGAGCGACCACATAACTTATTATTGCATCAGGACGTAACGAAAACGTTTCTCGCTTCCTCTTATGACTCCGGTAATGCATCGATTCCTGCAAGCGCGCCCGCCCAGTCGGGAGGCCCTTCAACTGATAATAATAACAGTTACAGTACGGTGTTGTTGGGTACCGCGATTGTTTATATTTTAGATAACTTTAACGTCTATCAACCATGTCGCGTATTAATTGATTCCGGTGCACAATCCAATTTTATTTCCGCTGCATGCTTACAACGTTTAGGTTTATCTCAACGTAAATGTCCATTTAGCATTTGCGGATTAGCTGATGGTTTAGTTAAGAACTATGGCATGACGTCATGTAACTTAAGGCCGCGTCACACTGATAAACCTGTTTTTAATATTGATGCTGTTATTCTTCAGAAAGTAACTTCAGATTTACCTACCATTAAAATTCCTGAGCATATAATAAAACAGTACGATAATTTATTTTTAGCTGATCCTCATTTCTATAAGCAATCGCCAATTGATTTAATTTTAGGCGGTGACGTTTTTCCCCATATTTATAGTGGGAAGAAAATTATTATGGGTCCCAATATGCCAGCCGTGCTGGACAGCATATTTGGGTATATTATAACAGGTAAATTAGTTACACCGTCGACTAATGACGTCACGGATGTGAACGTTGTAGCGTCTACAACGTTGGTGTCGTACACCACTGATGATCATTTAAATGATACTCTTAAGCGATTTTGGGAAATAGAATCCTCGCCGTGCGATGTTCCTTTAAATCCCGATGATGAAGTCGCTGAAAAACTATATATTGAGAAACATTATCGTGACGAGAGTGGCCGATATGTTTCACCTATTTTATTAAAGCCAAATCACGAACAGTTAGGTAATTCGTATGACATAGCCTTTAGGAGACTCACGCATGTCGAGCACCGACTTGCGCACTCACCCGAGTTCCGGAAGGCTTATTCTGATTTTCTGAAGGAGTACGAGTCACTGGGGCATATGGAGCTATATCGTGGTACGGAGCCGTCTAAATATTTTATACCACATCACTGTGTGTTACGGCCTTCTAGCTCCACAACACCGTTGCGTGTGGTCTTTGATGGATCACAGAAAACTAGTACTGGGGTGTCACTAAATGACAACCTTTTGACCGGCCGTAAATTACTTCCAAATATTTTAAAAATTATTATTAACTTTCGTCTCTACGACATATGTTTTACGGCGGACGTGTCAAAGATGTATCGAGCCGTGCTCATCGACCCCGCTGATAGGTGTTATCAACACATATTATGGCGTGATACACCGTCAGACCCAGTACAAGTTTACGAGTTGAAAACGGTCACTTACGGACTGCGTAGCGCGCCTTACACGGCCATTCGCACGCTGCTTCAACTTGCCCAAGACGAACGGTCAGACTGTAGGGCTTCCCGAGTTCTAGAAGAGGGTGTCTACGTCGATGACTTTTTGTGGTCATGTCAATCTGTAGATGAAGCTTGTACCTTACAAGACGGCTTAATGAGTCTTCTGAAAAAAGGCGGGTTTGAATTACGTAAGTGGGCTAGCAACTGTCCCGAGCTACTGACACGAATGAAATCAGAACAAATAACGCAAATAAATTTTCAAGATGATACGTTATCATCATCCTTAAAAGTCCTAGGATTGACATGGTTGCCCTCATGCGACTTCTTTTCATTTAATTATAATTTAAAAGATAATGACGGAACGAAACGTTCAGTACTTAAGCTGCTTGCTAGTATATACGATCCGGTTGGTTTTATTTCGCCGTGTACTTTCGTTGCCAAATGTATCATGCAGGATCTTTGGAAACTGAGCCTCGGCTGGAATGACCGTTTACCATACGAATTGTTACAAAAATGGGATAAATTTATCGGTCAATTACCGATCCTTTCACAACTTCGCATTGAGCGACACCTTCTAGTGAATTCGTTTGTAAACGTGCAATTAATCGGTTTCTGTGATGCGTCATCACTGGGTTACGCAGCTTGCATATATTTTCGTAGTACTGACAAGGATGGGAACGTCAAAGTCAAACTATTGACGAGCAAATCTAGAGTTGCTCCATTGAAGCCATTAATGCCTATCCCTAGGCTTGAACTTGTGGCAGCCGTGCTGTTATCGAAGCTAGTACGTTTTGTCGTACAAAACGTTAAAGATTTTAATTTACCAATAGTTGCCTTTAGCGACTTGAGTGTAGTTTTCTCGTGGCTACAAACTCCGCCATACAAACTAAAAGTGTTCGTGGCTAACCGTGTTAGCGAGATTGTTGACGTGATTCCGCCCAATTGCTGGTTTCATGTAAACAGTGAGAACAATGCAGCCGACCTCTCTTCTCGAGGCGCGCTGCCTGAACAACTTTTAGCAGTAGCGGACGAATGGTTTAGTGGCCCTGCATGGCTTGCTGGAGATCCGCATTGTTGGCCAAGAAGTACGTTATTTTTAAAAGAAAATGATATCATTCCAGAACTTAAAACTAACGTAGACACATTTACCTTTAATTCTTATAATTTAAATAACTTTAATGATCTCGAATATTCCTTTAATAAAATTTCATCGTTCAGTAAACTCGAGCGCGTAACAGCGTGGTGTCTTCGTTTTGTAAATAATTTAAAATGTAAAAAATCTGATCGAACATTTGGTTCACTAAAGTCTTGCGAGTTAAAGCAGGGACAAGATTTAATTATAAAAGTCATTCAAAATAATTATTTTTATTCTGAAATGCAAATGCTGGCAAAGGGAACTCATGTATCATCCCTTCGCAAACTATCTCCCTTTATAGACCCTGATAATTTCCTCAGGGTGGGGGGTCGAATACAACAGTCGGATTTACCGTATAATATAAAACATCCGGCACTATTACCTAAGAAGTGCCACATAACAAATTTAATAATTGATTATTTTCATAAATTGTACATGCATGTAGGACCGCGCACCTTGCAAGGCATTTTGAATAATAAATACTGGATAATAAACGCTCGTAGTGTAATTCGTTCAGTTTTGTCGAAATGTCGGGCTTGTTTTAAATTTCGTCCATACTCCACACAGCCTATGATGGGTACGTTACCTGCAACTAGGCTTAAGGCCAACAAGGTGTTTGACCATGTTGGTTGCGATATTGGTGGTCCATTCTTTATAAAAGAAGGTATGCGGCGAAATGCAAAGGTTACTAAGGCATATTTGTGTTTATTTGTATGTTTCTCTACAAAAGCAGTGCACCTAGAAGTACTCTCAGATTTATCTTGCGAATGTTTTCTGGCCACATTTGATCGTTTTGTGGCACGCCGCGGTCTCTGCAGTTGCTTATATTCCGATTGTGGAAAAAACTTTATTGCAGCAGCTAAACATTTAAAAAACGTTACTAATTATTTTAATTCTACGTCTAATTCTGATGAAATTCTTTCTGGATTATCCTCGCGAGGCGTCGAATGGCGTACAAACCCGCCTAATGCAGCTTCCATGGGTGGTCTGTGGGAGGCAGGCATAAAATCAGCCAAACATCATCTCTACCGTGTAGTAGGTGATAGGTCCTTGACTTTTGAGGAGTTAAGTACCTTATTTTGTAAAATTGAGGCAATTATGAACTCGCGACCATTATGCTCCCTTTCAAATAATCCTAATGAATTTGAAGTTCTGACTGCGGGTCATTTTTTAATTGGACAGAATTTATTAACTGTTCCGGAGAATAATTTTGAAGATGTACAGATGAAGCGATTGTCACGTTGGCAATGTATTCAAAAGGCATCACAATCATTTTGGAAGCGATGGTCAAATGATTATTTGCACACTTTACAGCAAAGAGAAAAGTGGTTCACCTCAATTCCAAATGTTAAGAAGGGTGATTTAGTGCTTCTTAAATCTAACTTAACCAAACCTTTGCAGTGGCCTCTTGGCAGAATAGAAGAGGTTCACCCTGGTTTTGATAACATTGTACGTGTAGTTACTGTACGCACGCAAACTGGGGTTTATAAAAGACCGGTAAATAAAATCTGCCCATTGCCATATGCAAACTAAATATAAAATTAGGTTATTAGGTTAGGACTTAGATTAGGCACATACACTCAACTTTTTACTTAACACTAACAAGTTTCTTTAT
This sequence comes from Thymelicus sylvestris, assembly GCA_911387775.1. Taxonomy (NCBI): domain Eukaryota; kingdom Metazoa; phylum Arthropoda; class Insecta; order Lepidoptera; family Hesperiidae; genus Thymelicus; species Thymelicus sylvestris. The sequence continues at coordinate 6,790,843 of OU426896.1, read as the reverse complement.
TTTATTTTGAATTATTTCGTAAATATTCATTAACACAAATTATTAACACACTCATTCTTCACACACCGACACTATTAGGAAATCATCACACTGATTTCGGTGGGGGGTATGTTCAATCCTTTAACACTGGTCGGTGTGAAAGAAAAGTAAAACCCTTCCAAAATTGACACTTAATGTAAAAGGAAAAATATCGCGAGTTGCGTCAACTCCGTTAAGAAGATCGGTAGAATTCACGACGTTCGTGGAGTTTCCATCTTAAGAAGACCATAACGTTTATGGTGCTGTCTTCCGGCCGTGCCGTGAAACAAAGAAGCAGTCGTGCGCAGCGCAATCCTGCGACATTGGATGTTAAGGTTGGTGGGTTCTTTCTTACTGATTTTGGTATTGGATTGGACATACTACCAACCTACTGCTTCATAAATACATACATACATTTATACAGTCCACATTACATACATCGAAGGATCGCCCCTGCGATTACCGCACACAACCCTTTTACTTGAATAAAAAAATTGTGTTTTCATATTTATTTTTTATTTTTTAATCATGCATTTAGTGAATAACACTTAAAGGAAGCATTGAAATGAAGCAACAAAAAAGTGACAATAGGCCGATTTGTTCTTAGGTATATTAAGATAATTAGTTAAATAACTCTGGAACAGTTAATAAGGTATTTAAGGCCAATTTCACGGCAATTTGACCCTACATAACAATGTGTCGCTTCAATTATTATTATATTTAGTTTCAAACTAAATGCCAAGGAACTCTGTAACTTATGTGTTTGTTTTGTATTGAATAGTAAGTAGGATGAAAATTAAGGGAAAGGAAGCTGATAATGTGTAGAGTAGACAACCTGTATAACATCTCATGATAAAAATGTCCTTCACAAGTCATAAGGGTAACGACTCATAATGTTATTAAAATAAAAGTACTTTGTCAAAATGAATAATTTGACTATAATAAACAATATTATTATACTAAATAGTACACAAAACAAAGAATATACTACATTTAGTTGTTTTTTGGCCGTAAATTATACCTACATAATTTTTATCTCGTTTAAAATCGTTTCAGTGAAACATCTTTCAGAAATTGTTGCAGAAGTTTTTGCTGCATTGTGTGTAACAATACGAAACTTCCATTTCTATAAAAACAACACTACTGTGAGTTCTATTACCTTTTACAGAAGTTAAAAAAAAATAATAAAGAAGGGAACTTAATATTACTGAGCAAAGTTTTCTACTCTCGGTTGCCGTAACACTACGATGATTCCGACGAGGGCATTATGATAAAAAAGTTTTGTGTATTTTTTTAACTTTTTCCATTAGAGCGGTTCTCCAGAGTGAGGCACTTGGTAACGCAGGAACGACTAGCGTGAAGCGAATCCTAACAAATAGGAACAGAATACAATAAAAGTTGCTACTTTATATAATAGGTTTACAGTAATGAATGGAACGAAACAAAAGAAAAACGTAAGGAAGAAACATTATTGTTTTTAATTCATTCTGTTTAAGAAAAGTAGCTTGGACGATTGTAAATTATAATAAGAATACTTAGAACACGTAATTAGTACTAAGGCAGTAATGATAAAAGTCAAAATACGATAATTATGAATAGTTACTTAATTTTATAAAAAAATTGATTCGAAACATTTTAGGATAGAGTAGGTATATAAAAAATCATGCGGTTCTAAAAACGTGCTTTACAGGCCGTCATATCTGGTTTAATATCACGTCATCCATGTTCTAATGGTCAAGCCTTTTCATTTCATACCTACATCAAGGCTGTTTAAAGAAAAATATCATCTGCTATCTGTTGCCGCATCTCGGGGCGGCTACTTTAAAAAAATTTAAAAGTGTAATTTTTGAATGCGGAATGCCTACTTGAGCTGAATGACAGAGTTAAAAAGAAACCATGGAGCATAGAAGGTAGGGAGGGCCATCTCATATGAGGGAAAAGTTGAAAAAGTCCAGCTGTTTACTGAAAATAGAGGTTCCAATAATGGCCATTTCAGAATGGCGCTAGTGTCTGAGAAATACATATATTCAAACAAAGCTGTTGCAGACCGCACCGCAGCGCCACCCGTGATTGGACGCGTTTTTACGGACACTATTCATACACAGAGATGGCCCTCCTTCTCTATCCTCCATGAAAGAAACGTAGGTAATATGTAGGTATACTACGTAGGTAAATGTGTATTGTTTATCAAATTAGCTGTGGATTTGAAGAAAATTCGTCTTGGCAATTTATGCCCACATAATATACACATTTTTGAGATGTGTTCTATGTGTAATCCCGACCAACAAGCAAACGAGCCACCTGATGTTAAATGGTAACTGAACATGAACATGAGTAATACCAAAAGCATCACCGATGCGTTGTTGACTTTGATTTTGAGGGAAGAAGAAAAAATAAAGTATTGAGTTTAAAGCTCTCAGTCGGTACAAGGTGAGTTGAATGCCAGCTGACTCAAATAAAAGGTTGTCACAGAAAGTTAATAGGACTGAAAAATATTAACAAGTTAATAATAATATTGAAACTTATCTACGCGGAGCCAGCCAGCCTAGCATCTGTCACCTTTTCCAATATCCTAGTTTGCCGGTATAGGATTGGAGTTTATTCTAGGCTTTACATGCCCAAATTATTTTAAGAGGTATTAAAAACATATTGGCCTACTGCGAAGTTTTCCACAGAACTTGCGCTTTGTCTTTTAACCTTTGCGCCAGATCTGAAGCTGAACTAGTAATATAATAGGAGAACGTAACAAATCGAATCAATAATTTCTAATGTTTTCTCATGTTTCCTATGTGACTTCGCATATATAGATGTATGCGTAATATAAATAAGTTTGAAATGTTTATAGGGCAGAATATAGTGACCATTTAACTGTCGAAGTCGTTTCTCGCAAGCGATAACACAAGTTCTTAAAACGGTCGTTCGCGTGAGAATGAGCAATTTCCTCTCGACCGACACGATTTCGATCTGACTTCCTGTCTGGCCAGCGATTTTAAAATTTATAGAATCGCTTTACATGAAATTGAAAATAAGAACAAACACCCCTCCTTAGTACGTGCCATGAGAAAATATGAGCACAAAATTTCTCGCTAGGTACGTGAGCTTAAACTGCTCGCAACAATAAGAAAGGTCGACGATGTACGATGTTCGAAGAAAAACAAATAAATACAAGGCTTAAAAGCTATGCAAATGTTAAGGGTGATTATTTTCGCACCATACCCAATTTTTTAAAGGTATAAATCTGCAAAATAAAAGCGTAATTTTCTTATTTTTTGAACGAACCTTATTAAATTGTTTTGAAATAAGAACCTTCATTATTATGACGTAGATCAAGCTTCACTTAATTCCAAACAACAGGAGATGAGATTTGGGATTTTATTCCTTTGCCTGCTAAAATTAATTTCGTTGTAATAAATATTTATTATACTCAGACAAAGGTGTATTATTATGAATAATAGTATATCCGTGACGTATGACAGGTTATGGTTTATTTAATTTTGATTCATTAGATAGAATATTATGGGTACAAGATTAATTATGTTCGGAGCCATTTCGTTAAACTTTTTTTAAATCTCAAATATATTTTGTTTAATATTTTGTGTAAACACACAAGCACTAAAATAATACTTACCTATCGAAGAGCCGAAATAATAATAAGTAATCATTCAAACTTTACACATTACCACTATCAAAACAAACTAATATAATAGTTATTTTCCCAAATAGTTTTGTTTTGAACAAATCGCGCAAAGCGAAATAATTTAATAATTTGCCCGCGGATTCGCCCGCGGTAGAGATTGATTTTTACGATTCCCGCGGGAACCCTGAACTTTATCGGGATAAAAAGTAGCCGATGTGTTAATTCAGGGTATAGGCTATCTCCATTCCAAACAGCCAAATCGGTTAAGTAGTTGTGGCGTGATTGAGGAACAAACATCCAAACATCTTTACAATTTTTCCCATATATAATATTAAATAGGATTTCATTTCATGTCTATTTTCTTGTTAATAATAATAAGAACTAACGTTAATGTTACGATCGAATGGAAATAACTCATGCTCGAAGGGATATCACAGATAAATGAAAGCTGATAACATAAGTAGCAATGTTAGCTTCGGTAGCGAATAGGATACTCTTTCCAAGATAGGATAAGAATATTGCTAACGGATACTATGAACATTTAATACACCGAATTAGCCTATAAAGGTCTTTGTTGCGGAATACTGTCTCAGCATTTCATATAGCCAGCACGACAAACCAACTTAATTACAACTCGTAAAGACTTAAACTTGCAAGATAAAGTGGACTTACTCGTAGGAATAGCTCGGAGCCTCGAACTGTGATCTACAACAGTCCGGTCTGGTACAAGTTAAGTACAAATGAAAAGTTTTAAGGAGTCATTCGTTTTGCAACATCTGCTTGCGATTTCTGTTGAAGAATTTGAGAAAATTAATTTTCATTGCTGCATTTTATTTTACACGTTGAAAATTATTTTAGAAACATTCTATAAAAATATGGCCAATATATTTGGTTGCGCGAGCGATATTCATAATATGTTATATTAGTTATGCCATTTTATCGACCTCCGCGGCGCTCCCACTGGCTAGTGAAAACCATAGAAGGAAAAAGAAGAATGTCAAGATTGACGCAATACTTGTGAAAAATTTTGTATCTTCCGCCCGCATAAGTTTTAACTTCTATTATTTCGCATCTCAAGTTTTCCTTCCGCATACAGTTTTCTCCGCACATACCTAATTATTCCGCACCCGCTTAAAGTTCATCCGCATCACCGCTTTCTTATTACCATTATACCGCCGCGCGGCTGAATTTGTGTGTTCCTGTGTTCCGACCGTGGCCAGACTGTGTCAACTGGTTCCGCATGATTTGCAGCTGCGTGGGAGTGGTGAGTAGATTGATGTGCTTATCTATTATAGCTTATTTTGTATATTGCTCCGAACCGCAACGCTCCGCAGCCATCAGCGGCTTATTTAGTCTTTCCCATTTTCCTGGAGGAGCTATTTACACGCTCCTCCAATATTTTTAAATTTTTTATGGATATATGTTTATGCCGAAAAGTGAGTTCTTGATTCGTTTGTGTTCTATTATTTTTTATCCTAGTCACAGAATAAAAGTTTACATTTACAATTTTTTTTGTTCCAGAGCTTGAACTCTTTCATGCATAGTGCATGCACCACATTCAATTTATAATTAATGTACCATAAAATGATGATTATCTTCGTATCCATCGGTTATATTTACAATAGTAATATTATGTTATGTATTATGTGTTATAGAGTTGAATTATTCTTATAATTATCATTTATTTCTTTCATCTGAGTATAAAAAATATATAAAAAACATTCTTAGGGCATGTTTAGGGCATCCCGTTTCATGACGTCGGCTTCTTTTAAATCAGTTATTTATTTAATAACTTAAAGTTGTATGGTTTTACGTATTTTTTCGATTTTTATTCCAACATTGTGTGTTTTTTCATTTTTTTGAGTGTGACTTTTTCGACCCATCTATATTTTTAATTATACGCTTAGTTTTGTACTACGTCACAAATAAACTCAGCTAGAATAATTATATTTTTTATAAGTTCTGCGCCCTAGAAATCTTCTGTAAACTTTACTTCCATTTAACCAATTGAAAATACTACGAATCAATTGTAAAAGCAGAAGGACCGTACATTCTGCTTTCAGCTCGATACATCCATCGTGATTGCAGACCGTAAGTCTCGTTACTGACAATACGCTCCTCGAATAGCAAACTAAATTGCGTTACATTGACTTGATTTTAAAGAACCTTCCTTTTGGCTTTAAGCCATTAGCAGCTCACTGCGGAATACAATTGGAGGCCTAGAGAATTCCGCGTTGTTGCAATGCGAACTGGTTGAGGGATTATTTGAATCTGTGATCTCCGACATGCCTTAACGACTACTATATCACGACAATAACAGTAACTACTGCTGCATGATATGTCTTCCAAGAATAATAATAGTAGTAATAATGGTATTAAAATCAACATCTATACTAATATTATAAAGCTGAAGAGTTTGTTTGGTTGAACGCGCTAATCTCAGGAACCACTGGTTCGAGGTGGAAAATTATTTTTGTGTTTGATAGTCCATTTATCAAGGAAGTTAGTTAGTAAGTAGTTAGTTTATTCCACAAATTACCGCAGGTGAAATCGTGTGGCACAACTAGTTATCAATATGAGTAATCCCTACCACAAGCGGGTCGGATTTAGTCTCTTCTAACGACACCTATCTGACGTGTGATTGGGTTTAATATTCTAACACGCCCTAATACGGCTAAAACTGTGCTCAACATATTGAAAACAAATTAGAAAATTGTATCTTTTCCTTCTATAATTTAATATGTTGTAAAATAAAATTGGTATCCTGTATGCACAAATTAACGCACAACTAGGATTCCGACACAGCGTTATTTAAAACCGACAAATACAGCAAAAACCATTATTTAGCTGAATCTTTTAAACTCAACTAAAGCGAGAGAAACGATCATTTAGTACAAACTCTGATATACGGCAGTCCAGTTTGGTACAAATGGCGAACAAATTGTAGATTCTTAAGTCCAATTCTTTAAACCACGGAAATTCACTCCGTTACCAGTTTCCCATTCGCATTTTCTTTGAGTTACTTTTCATTTTTATTGACTTTAATTTTATTGTGTTTACTATTGGAGCAAGTTACGTGCAAAAATTACTGCATAATATCCCAATAATTATTATAATTTATTAGTAATAAACACTTGTTTTATATTTTTTCTTCTTTGAACAAGTCGCATTAGATAACTAATATTTAATGCATTTACATAACTAATATTTGAATAAAATAAAATTAAAATATTACATCAGAATTTATCTACAAACGGTTACTAATTTTGTAAACTAGACGTACTCTTATAACTAATAAATACATTATATCCTGAAATATCTGGATGAGAAGTTAAAAATTTATTCAACTCAAGTTTTTTGTCCGCATCTATACACTTCACAGATTCTCAGAGATATCGCCGAGAAATTCATGCTAGTATACAAAGTACAAGTAATTGCTTGAAATTTTGAAAAGCGAATGCAATCAAGGCTAGTTCGATGGGCAGTACGCTGAAAGTTTCCCGGTGAATTCAACTCGTGACCCGTACCGATCCTTTTTTCCCCACTTTACCCATTTCAAGACTGATGAAATTTTGAAACTTTTCAAGAAGATTGATTTCGAAATACATTGAACTTCAACTTTTGCTCTTCGTAAAGGAGAAAGTTATACCTACAGTTTTGAATGAAATTAAAATGAATAGCTGCTAAAATGAAATATTGTATATAAGTTAGACCAAGCTTCCTGCTTAAAATTTTGATTTTACTATACTTATCAAACTAAAGTGTTCTCTATTACATAAATTGCATTTCTAATCAAAATCATTTGTAAAAAAATATAATAGTTATTTTATCCGAAAACAGGAGACATATTTATTTAAATTATAGTACTGCTATTAAGAAAATGTTAACGTAAATACACGTATTTTTGTAAAAGAACCAAGACCAAGAAATTATGTACACCTATAATATAAGTATATCGGATATATATAGGGAAGAGCTGGAATAGTTCATAAAAAAATTTAATCCTATATTTCGAACACGAATATCAAGGATTTTGAAAACTTGCACTTGAGCGTAAATTACTTACTTAAAAAAAGTGAAAAATCTCACGTAATTTCTGAAAAGCTGTGTCACGAAATACATTCATATTCAACTTCAACGTAGTAATAGTTGCCCTGCCGTGTTAAGTGACGGTAGAACGAACGCAGCCCACGTGTAATTATTATAAACATGGTTAAATTTCCTTTTTAACTTACACAATAGTTTTTGCCAGCGTACTGAAATTAAAAAAGGCAAATGTTTTCTTGGGTGTAAATTTAAACGGCTGATTACAAAATGTGCACGCCAGTGTAAAATAATTTCAAACTGTTTTTGCTTATTCGTATAAAAATGCTTAAATTCCTTTAAAGTGAGGTTTAATATGCTGAAAGATGTCGAATCGTATGTAAAAATGACATAAGAGATCTGAGATCGCGCTCATGAGTCGAGGTCGGTTTTTTGATTCGGTCCTAATGCCTGTATTCACTGTGAGTTCTCACAGCGAGCGCATAGATAAACATTACTTGAATAAAAATAGCTATGCGTTTGTCAAAATCGAAAAGTAGCTGCAGACCAATTTTACCTAACGCATAGTATTGGACTATTGGTTTAGATTATATCAACAGAAAGGATCGATTATTTGTATTGCCATCTTTTAACATAAATTTTCATCGTTAAATAACTAGAGTTAAGGTTTTCCGCATCAAATGGACCAGTTACGGGGCTATATAGAGCAGTTTGCGTCTGCTCAGCCAAGTAATACTTAAGTGATGACTGTGAAACAGATGGCTCGACATAACGAACGCATTAAAAACTAGCGTATCTTGCATCGCATTGCTTCCTTACTTAGCCAAGTGTCATAATAAATAAAATAACGAAGAAAAGATAATGCAATTTTAGTAATTGACTGAGCTGCATCGATTCATGGAGTTGGAAAAATCACTTCTTTAGCGTTCTAAAACTTTTCTCTCGTTTGAAGATACGATCGGGAACAAGAAGCCACTGCGACGCTTCAGTGCATTCGACTTAACAAAGTCAGTCCCCTTCGTTATTACAATAATGAATGTTCCGAGCTTGGAGGCACCAACTTGAATCACAGTTTTCGCACACAAAGAAAGTCACTTAAGTTACGAGTACGTCATGTTAGTGTAGGATTAGGACATGAACATTTTATTTTTTATGAAATAATTTTCAACAACTAAGGCTTTTAGACATCGATACACTTAATAATACCTAGGTATACCTAAAGGTATTTAAAAAACATAACAATAAAATAAAATAATTATAGGTTATATGAAGAATTTACAATGAAAACTATCACGGCTATGTTAGCATAAGTAGTTAATGAGTAATAGTCGATACTTCGGAGCCCTACATTGCGCGTGGCTGACACTTACTTGCCCGGGTTTTTAATGGCTTCATCGGCAAATGGCAAAATCGGAGCACTAATTTGTGCATCTATCCAGCAAAACGTCTATGTGGCAAATATTATCCGTCGGCTTTGTACGTGGTAGCTGCGTATCCACTTGAGCAGCCTCGTGACGAGCTGCCTCATCGTGAGCGTGCCGCGGGTTGCAGAAAGTTCATGCGTCTCCACTTGAGCCATAACAAGAGGCAACAAGCCACTACCGAGCCACTGTTCTCTCAGTCAGTTCAACTCAGTTTCGTACAACCGTCTCCACTGAACATTGAGGCGTCTTTGAGCACGAACGTTTAACCGACATGGTTTGGCTCGCTGCATCGTTTGGTTCAAGTCGCCGCAAGAGGCAGCTGCTCGACCCGCGGCTGCCTCAAGTGGATACGCGGCTGTACAGTATATAATTATGTATATAAGGTATAGTAATATTTTGGCAATATATAACGTGACATAATTAAGTAGTTGAGACCACAAAATAAGTGTAGGTAATAAAATAAATAGGTGTTCAAAGAAAAATATTGTTAAATATTTGCATTTTAAAAATGCTGTTGTAAAAATGCGCTATCGCCTCTTTTAAATTTTGAACAACTGGGCGGAATATTCTGAAAGAAATAAAGGTGATGTAGCTTAAAAATTCAACTTTAAATTTTCAGCAAATATTAGTGGAATAGCGATCGGTTTGAATAAAATATATTGCATAGTTCTTGAAATCTAGATATTTTCGGTTATACGCTAGTTTGTTTCCCAACTGAATTTTTTTTTGCAGTAGCTTCCTTAATTAGCTTTATCTAGAGCACGCATCTATTAAAGGAGCTTAATAACAACCTAGCAACCTAGCATAATACCGACGGAATCAGAAGACCCGCTGGTAAAATTACTTTTAAAAAGAACCTCATGACTCATCTACAGGCTTGTCACCAAAGTAACTAAGGATATTATCTCTGACATTATGTATGTATTTACATATGTCTGTGTAGGTAATAATATGTATAATATGTATAAATCATATTATTATAATCAGTTTATAATTTTTATAATAAACACTCATAAAACTTAATCTTTTTTATGATTCATTATTTTCCACTAATACCACAGAAGAAATAATAGTAGGTACTTATCTAATACTATAGCTTATTTTTGATTTGTAAACAAGTTGTTTTGAAACAAGATAATTATTTTATCTAGCACGCCTTCAGGCTTTTATTACCATTCTTATCTACGTCCATGGTATGTGTTTAAGTCCTATCTAAACGTGGATAACCATAACGGGTGTGATGTATTATATATTCGTTTCACGTAAGAGCTCCTCTTATTATAAGTTCAGGGAAACTAAAATAGTAGGAACTATTAATTTTTTTTCTCAGCGGGGCCATGGGAAGATCGATATTTTGTTAGTTGCTAGATATTTAGTTCCGGATGTTGTTAATAGATGGCGTTAGTAAAAATAATTTGCAAGTTCTGAATCACGGTATCAAAAATGATACTTACATGTAAATTACTTAAGTCATAGGCAACTAAATCTAACTAAGTAAAAGTAAGTAGGATTTGTAAAAAAATGATCTCTACCGCGGGCGAAGCTGGGGGCAAAAGCTAGTAGTAGATAAAATTGATCAGCTTAGTAGGTACCTACATGTGAGTAATACCTAACATCGTATACAATACATAATATACACTACAGTAACATCCCTATAATTTAAGCTTAGGTACGCTTACAATGCAATTATGCCAACGTCGAACTAATTTCGAATATACCCTACCTAACAACCAATAACTGATATCTAGAGTAGCTCACAGTTTCTACAATTTGCATAGGAATTAGTCTACGCTACAATTACAACATTATGTCAATTCTAAACAATTTAGATACCTAAGCAATACCCTCATGCATACTAAACCGAAGTACTAATAACAATCAACAAAGCCCTAAGTTATGCTCTACAATAATGTTGGCAGAATTGTGTAATTGTTAATATGGTAATAGTAAGCCTTAACTATGTAAAATGTAGGTAAACTTTTACAAAATGTTATGGGTACCCACTATAATTGTTTTAAATGTTGGTATTTAATGCAAATTAAATGGTTTGGCTGTAGACGGTTTGCAGTGAGATAGTCAGGGAATATGGTGTAATTTCAGAGGTTTTTCGTTAGAATTATGTTACACTAGTCTTTTACTTTATCCGTAATTAAATGCAAGTATTAACTCTGACCCATGAACGTCGTGTGACGTCTTCACTCTTCACCGATACGTTGCCAGCCATCAACTTAATAGTGCACTTTATAATACTTACTATTAAGCCTACAATTCAAAGATGTTATTCTGTATCCATAACATTCAATTTCAATTCGTTGTCTAATATATTAGTCTTATCAGTTTCGTACCTACTAACTTCAAAGTTACTGCTACTCAATGTTTAACGCAGGTGCTTAGTAGTTACGAACTGTGCTGCAACTGAAACTGCGATTGGATACCTGCATACATCCTTAGGGTGAGGCCAAACGAGCGTATTTTTTGAGCTTTGAGTCACGAAAACGAAAACGAGTCAGTTGAATTCGGTTTCATGCTAGTCCTATTTGTACCACACGGCGACGCAAAATGAGTTTTACTTTAGTATAAAACTGACTTAAGCCCAATGCACACGTAACGGGTTTTTCCCGTACGTGCCACGTCCCGTACGGGATTCCGCTGCGTATGCACTATCGTATACATTTTCTATGAAACGATGTTTACAAAACTTCACGTCCCGTCCCGTACAGGAAAAAACTCGTTACGTATGAATTGGGCTTTATTTTACGAGACACAGCTCAAAAAATACGCTAGTTTGGCCTCATTATTCCTTATGTGGCTGTCGTGGTTTTACCCCCTGACGAAACAATAGGGGTGTTATAATTTTGATGAGTTTAAGTGTCTGTGTATCTGTGGATCTGTATGTCTGTGGCATCGTAGCTCCCAAACGGATGAACCGATTTTGATTTTTTTTTTTGTCTGAAAGGTGACATAATCGAGAGTGTTCTTAGCTATGTTTAGTGTAAAACTGTGAGGGGTTATCAATTCAAGATTATAAAATGAATCAGATTTTCAGAAATAAAAATGCAAGTAGGTACCACTCCGATCAAACGATTCTTACTGATCAATTGAAAATTTTGTTTTTAGATTATATGTTTATAACAATATCCATACTTCCATATCCATACTATACTATACTAATATTATAAATGTGAAAGTGTGTTTGTTTGTTTGTTTGTTTGTCCGTCTTTCACCGCGTCGCAACGAAGCTGTTATATGGTATGGTTTTTGTGTGTGGAGATAGTGAGGAGGGTGGAGAGTAACGTAGGCTACTTTTTACCGCGGTAAAACATCCCCATGGGAAGATCAATATTTTGTTAGTTGCTAGATATTTAGTTCCGGATGCTGTTAATAGATGGCGTTAGTAAATTCATTTGCAAGTTCTGAATCACATTATCAAATGACACATGTAAATTTGTTAAGTCATAGGCAACTAAATCTAACTAAGTAAAAGTAAGTAGGATTTGTAAAAAATCGATCTCTACCGCGGGCGAAGCTGCGGGTAAAAGCTAGTAAGTAATATGCCGCGCATGTCTTTTTATAGGTATATGAAGATTATGAAGTACTTAAGCCCCTATGTTAGCTACAGAGCTGGTTGCAAACCATCACGGATGTTTGTCTTCCTTTGAGCAAGGTAAGGCTTGAAACTTTGTGCCAATTGATATTTGCTAAAGGTGCTTCAGTTACAAACTTCCTTGTGTGCTGTGCTAAGCTGAAAGTTTGCTCAAATTCCCACTAGTTTCTGGCCAAGACGGTTGAATAACCAGTATTACAGCATTTAAATCCTCCCTGCATACTAGATGTTACTTAATCGGTATCCATAACTGTCCCACTTCAGGACTCAGTCTTATTGATTGAGAATGTGAGAGTTAAATGCCGTCCTTCATTACACTGGACAAGTGGAAATTAGCTACATTATACACAGTTGAAAAAAAACATTAACAGTTTTATATAGTTTGTTAAACTTAACTAAAATCAATTATTAATCTAATCAACGCATAGTAACTAATAGAAGTCCGTGTAGGATTCAAACCAAGTCTTCCTGTATGGGAAAACGACGTTCAAACAAAAATATTATAAACTAAAACATCATTGCGTTCAAAATACTAAACTATAAATACTGCTGCTAAGATAAATGCAATGGATTTGATATCCTAAGAATTATGACGATGGATATGTGTATCATTTTTATTTGCATAAGTCTATATGCAGTAATTATTATTTGAGAAAGGAGAATTTTGCATTTCTTTCGATTTTATTTTCACGAGCAAGTGTGGGAAAATTATCTTTTAAACCTCGTGTTCTGTCCACAAGTTTTAAGTTTCAAGACTCGTCTCAAAACTTGCAGCGCACCGCAGGACCCGTTAGTGACAGTTGCAGTAAATTAGTTTGGAATTTCTTTGGAAAGAGAAATATTTAAGCGAATAGAGATAAATTTCAAGTATCCTTTAGTTACACGTCTTTGTATTTAAGTTCAATTTCTTCTTGTCTCTTATCGTGGATTCGTATACTTTTTTCCACTGTATGGTATGTACTAATCTGTCTTAAAGCTATTGCTGCTTGCAATGTTTAAATTTCCATTTAAAGAATGGTCGTTGATGACTAAGCTTACATAGAGGGCATTTTAATTGTCCATTTTAATCGTAGGTAGGTATAACATATCGAGTTCAAGTTGCATTTGATTATACAGAGTTTAAAATATTTGAGTTCGAAGACGGATATTTAAATCTGGTCTTATTAGGCCAATTTTACTTAAGGCGTTTTCTATCTATATCCATTTCTATCATCAATGTCTATTTTATAACACGATTGTATAATATACAATCATATTATGATTTGACGCTGGCTTTGTAGTACGTTTGTCACGGGTTCCCTAAACATTTAGTTTTATTTAGTACGCAACTAAATGCAATGCATTTATGCATTTTTCGGAACGTAATATTAGATAGCTCTGTTTCACTATCGTTTTTGTTGGAGAAATTTCCTGAACGTTTGTCAGATTATAATGTTACATTAATCTAGTCTGTCCATCAGTGTGGATTAAGTTGTTTTAATCTTTTATTTAATAAGAAACTGTAATCTAATCGAAACTTTTCGTAGTAAAAAACTTTACAACAAGCAGCAATAAAAACAATTGCATAAAACGTAACAAGAGAATATATTTAACGACTTTTTACAGGTAGGTTTACCGAGGAAGATAAAAATAAGATTTTTAATGGCGCTGTATCCATTTCATGTTAGTCGAAAGCTTGAAACAAACTTTACAACGAAATTAAACTTGGGATATAAATCTGAAAGTAGAAACATAAATTCAGAAGAGTGCTGTTGTTAATTTAATCTGGCAAAACATCAGAGTCGTTATCGCGCCTTCCTTTAAGCAGTTATGGCTTGCGCCGATGATTATGAACGGCTCGCCAAGACCCGATTTCTGCAGGGTTGAGTTGTTGAGTATTCTACTATTATGTAGTCCACGCGAAAGGAATTAAGTGCAATTTATTGAAATGAAATATACGTTGTAGTAAGGAATAAACATTGTTACTGTGGTTTTAAAGTTTATGTCAAAAATGTCAAAGATTAAAAATCGTGAAAGAAAAGTAAAAAGATATCGCAAATAATTTTCACTTCGTCCCTGTCGCACACTTTTCTTCAAATGTAATGTCGTATTTTATGATACTGTCACTTCCAACTATAAATGGATACAGCGTGACTGGGGTAGCGGTTTAAATATCTTGACAGCTGACACTTTGTCGGATACTAGTGACCGATGACCCTGTCAACCTCAGCCGTCAACTTTCTGGCTTGTACCTTTTTCCCGGAGCTGGACTTATCACGACAGGAACGACATTTGCATGCCCCTTAGTTCATATAAAAATAATGAATTTAAATTGCAAATCAATGTTGATATCATTTTAGATTAATACGTGTTACATAACTATAAATAGGTACAGTTTTATTTACGTTAAACATAGCTAAGAACCATTTCGATCACGTCAGCTTTCTAACAACAAAAACCGCATCATAATTGGTTCATTTGATAAGGAGCTACGATGCCACAGACAGATACACAGACACGTTAAACTTATAACATCCCTCTTTTTGCGTTGGGGGTTAAAAAGAGACATTCAAAAGACTATTATTGTTCACTTAGGTTTTTAGTTACTACAGGCAGCCCTAAATATCTGAAGCTTAAACAGTCGCTTCCGACGCCCAAGGACTGTTTCCGTTGCAAACCGGACGTGGGAGGCGAGGGTAGTGGTGGGAGGAACTAAGCGGATTCGAAACAGATTTCTCATTGCGACATTTTCATTTTACCGAATAATTAAATAGTTAATGTTTTTATTAGCAATTTAGCTACTTTATACGGTTACTGGAATGTACAATTTAAAATTACGTAAATAAATCTATATATATAAAATTGAAAAGAGATACACTGATTAAACAAAAAAATCTCAGAAACTACCGAATCGATTATGATGAAATTTGGCAGGGAGATAGTTTATGCTAAGGAGACGTCAGCTAAGAACGGATTTTTGGAAATTCATCCCCTAAGGGGTAAAAGTACTGGTTGGAGGTCATTTTCATACAAACCAACTTCGTCAGTTTTAAGAGTTATAAATATGATTCTTTATAAGGAAGTTTATAGTAATAAACTAAAGTTAAATTTAAATTTTTTTTTTGAAAAATCATCCCTTAAAGGGTTAATTTCTTGGATGGAACTTAGTAGGCAACTTCGTCATTTATGAAGTTAAAAACAAGAAAATTTACATATTAGTTCAAGATTAGGAACAAAATTTAAAAGTAATGAGCCTTTTCGTAAAATCATCCCCTAAAGGGTTAATTAAGAGGGCGCAAGTTAGTATGGCGACTTCGTCAGTTTTGAAGTAAAAAGGGTGAAAATTTGTATTTAAGCTTATAGTGAGAAACAAAAATTTTGTGTAGAGAACTTTACGGATGGGAGGAGGAGGGGAGAGGGACAGGAAGCGAGAGAGGGACTGGAATCGGTAGAGAAAGCAGGAGAGGGAGCGGAAGAGGAAGAGGGAGCGGGAGAGGGAGTGAGAGGGACATGAAGCGGAAGAAGGAGAGAGAGTGTGATAGGAAGAGGGCAGAGGGAGAGGGACAGGGAGCGGGAGAAGGAGAGAGAGAGGGACAGGGAGCGGGAGAAGGAGAGAGAGAGGGACAGGGAGCGGGAGGGAAGAGAGGAAGACGGGGAGGGGGAGAAGGAGATGGAGAGGGAGAGGGGAGGGAGAGGGGAGGGAGAGAGAGAGAGATGTGTAAATCTTGAACGGATGGAAACAACAGAACCGTTTTAAAGATATTTTTTACTGTTTATTAAAATTATTGTGTCAGATAGACAGGCATCTGTTGTCATGTCAACCCTTGAACTGATTCGACGGAAATTAATTAATTTGTTCTTTAGGTATACTTTGGGTCATATTTTAAAAAACTTTTTCCCCGGAAACAACATGAAACTTTGTATGGAATATTTTTAAAATATCAACGATTTGCTTTAAATTTGCAACAAACGTTCCTCCTTTAATTGATGCAATACATGATTTCGAGTTTTTCAAAATTTTTCATGAGTAAGAAAAAAAAAATAATGTTAATATTGTTTATTATTGGAAACCCGCTCCCGGAGGAATGATCTGTGATTGTATCGTAGGTATCAGTATGTAAATTCCTAAATATAAGTACTTCAATGAACATGAATGTACATAAATGAACCTGTTTTTAAATTTTCTTCTGTAAGGGGTAGAAATATGATAAGCATAATTTCCGTGTGCGAAGCCGCGGGCAACAGCTAGTGTATCATAACTTCAATATTGTGCTATGATAAGATTATTTGAGTTTATAGGTTTTACGGGACATAATATTATTTTCGGTAATATTATTTCGATAATATTATTTCGGTAGTTGGATGGGTGACCGCTAGTGGCAAAAAGAAGCGCTCATAGCCCGGCGGCTTGCGTCGATCCTATGTGATCGACAAAGTTAAGCAACAGCGGGCGCGGTCGGTAGTTGGATGGGTGACCGCTAGTGGCAAAAATTTCTTGAGCGTTTCCGTGCTTCGGAGGGCACGTAAAGCCGTCGGTCCCGGTTGTTATCATAAGATAACAGTCGTTAAGCCATGTCGGAGGCCCTCGGGCGGTTTGAAAACTTCCGACACTCGGGTTGGCCACTAACCCCTCCACCAATCCGCACTGGAGCAGCGTGGTGGAGTATGCTCTAGGCCTCCTCAAGAGGAGAGACCCATGCCCAGTAGTCGGCCATTAATGGGTTGAAGCCAATATTATTTTCACTAAATCAGTTATTAATGCGCCAATCATAAAAAAAATGATTCTCCATAATGGTCTCATAGATTATCCCCTATTCAGTATCGCCATTTCGCAATCGTCATGTCTGTCTTGGCCAAATATTATTTATTTACTATTAAACGTATTGTAATAATAATAAAAAATAGTTGTATCCTTTGCTGTTTACTTTAGTAATCCTTACAAATTTTTACTTACAGTATACAATCATTCGTTAAAATGCATTTTAACGCTATACAAATATGAAAACACACCGCCTTTCTGAACACCTGTTTCTTTTGCTTGCTTGGAATCGCGTTTATTATTTGGGTTGTTTTAGTTTTCACGATATGCAAGCATGTGCTTTTTAAAGCCGCTCCTAGCATGGCTTGCGCGGCTTTTCTAGCTTTAAATTACTCGTAGCCATTGCAGTATGCTTAAAAGTTTGAATCGCATTGCAGTAACACTTAGATTCTATACATGTACCGAGGAAAATCTTACGATACATGTTTAAATTACCTGATTGAATTGGTTTTTTGGTTATCGTTTTGATTTTTTGATATCGTAGTCTTTTAACGTTGATTTCGGGGTAATTATTTTTTTACTTACTAGTAGGTAAAATGTTTCTACCTAGAAGATATTTGAGAGAAGATATTATTGAGGCTATTTAATAACGCTATAAATCCGATTCTGAATACGGTGGTAAGCCTTTTGGCTTCAACTTTGCGCAAATAGGACCAGCGAATTAGTGAGACGAATTACATCTGCCAGAAATGCAACTACAATATGACGATCACGAATGCTCTGTCAAGAGCAAAACCGACTATTCTCCGTTCGCTGTAGCATGGTGCGGGTGACATTTATGTGTATAAGTATAGACATGGTATAAGTATAGACATGCGTATAACGTAACACCATAGACGTATTACTAGGTACTGACAGATCTCAACGTCATATAGACAACTGTCACCCGCACCATGCTACGACAACTGTCACCCGCACCATGCTACAGCGAACGGAGTATAGCAGGTTTCATGGCCAGAAGAAAACTATGGGATTTGAAAGATTGAAATTATTTTATACTACCTATTAATGATACACGTGGTAGTTTCAAATTCACGCGTGCTTTATAGCCTGCGAGTTTTTGGCAATTATGAATATAAAGGTAAAAAATGTTACAAGCAATTTATTAGCGCGCGTATATTGCAAATAAATTAAATTTTGAAGCGTTGCGTGATGACTATCGTATGAGCCTGGGCCGGTTTAATTAAATTGATATACTTTATTACAGTGTTTGAAACCGTTATATTACGTGAGCGAATGTGTTATTTATGGCGGCATAGAATGATTAAAGGATTAGTGTAATAATACGAAAATTAATTAAGCAGGTAGGTAAAAAAAAAATTACAAAGGTGTAAGAGGATTTGTGTTGTAAGCGACTTTGCTTTCTGCCTTTGTTCTCCAGTGGCCTGACGTTGCTACAGGTTATCGTATCTTCGCTGAAAGAAAAGAAAAGTACATGAGTAGCGTTGGGGCGCTCCAATGAGACTCAAGTCACTCAAGGGCCTCTCTATACAAAGATGAAGTTTAAACAAGCGAAATTTCTGCCGACAGGGCCTGTCTGCCTTAGCCCAGAGCGACACCTATGAATGTATCATCTATCTACGAGTATTTATCTATCTACACACATAAAAGTACCTATAATTTGTCGATGAAAAGTTGCTTCATCCATTCTTTAGTCATGTCATGTTTTTGCACTGTGCTGAACAGCAGAAGAAGCTGGGGGGCTATAAAAAACGTTTACACACTTATACGCCCGCGGTAAGTTTTTACCTGTGTCGCGGGTGGTACGGACGACACATTATTATAACACATCATAATAACACCCATGACGAGTACAAATATTTATCTGTCACATATATCTGCCCCGGCTGGGAATCAATCACGGGACCCGTCGCTTCGCAGGCAAGATCGCTACCAACTAGGCTACAAGGTTGGCTATAAGTCAAAAATGTTTTCGACGTGATCATTATAGTGTCTGAAAATCAGTAATATGCGAAGCCCTCAACCCTCATTACCTTCTTGGCTGGCAACGCATCGGCAATATCGTATTTCTATTGTTATTGTGTTGTTATTGAATGACTCATCTGCCCGGCTATTTGCATAAAAAAGCTCACTCCTTTTTCAGCATTTACTTTATGAAGAATAACAATGCAATAAATATTTCGTTTTAGTTAGAATAGAACGTTAACAAAAGCGTTGAACTTATCAAAACAAAAAGACTGATTTCGTTTCGTGTAAAAATATTTTCTTTTACGTCATGTGTATTCTATAAATTATAATAAAACATTAACTGATCTTTGTCCGTATTGTCCGTATAATATGAAAGATATTTAACAGTAAGTTTATTAATTGGCTCTGTTTATTGCTTTGTCCATGTGTAAGGGTTTTTCTGATTTTTACCTTGTCTTTTATCTAATTTTGTTAAAAAATATTATTTATACATGACCATCGAAGCTAATATCCGCTACCGAGTGATCTTAAAGATCCATTGTCTAAGTTGGCAATAAAAATAATAAACCGCCCAACTTTCAGCATTAAGCGGACTGAGGATAACCACAAGACCGTCATCTTAATTAAAGAAGGTACTTTGCTCCCAACTTTTAAGACGAATTTATTAAAGGGGTTGACACTTTGTACTCGATTAAAAAGTTCCTAAAAATCAAATAAGGAAATGCCATTAATGTTATTTAGTAGTTACTATCATTATATTTATTAGCCTTAGGATTGGTTTCTTGATTAGTATCTATGTAAAATACGCATTTTAATATTTCGTCAGGATTTAGAACCGATGAGGCAAAACGTTGAATGATAAATATTAATCGCTCATTTTATTACTTTAATTTAAAAGTTTTATTTCTTCTTTTGTGATTCATTGTATTTTGTCTTCGTGGATGAGCGGTACACAGGTTTACACCTAGTACAGGGGCCCTTGCAACTAGCATATAATCTGTGAATCAATAAAAGCATTTTCATTTTCATTTTCTATTTGTCTTATTATTAGGAATATGTAGGTAAGTATCGCTGTTATCATCCTCAGCAAAACCAACACCGTAACAGTCCAATTGCTTGCTTGAAGAGTCTTACATTGTTTACTTGAGTTGTTACATTGAGAGTTTAATGCCAAGGCTCACTACGCTGGCCACCCGACTTGCGATCAGACCGGATTTGCGACTTAACATACGTTTTATAACATTATGGAGAATTCGGATGTTTCCCATGATGATGTGCATAATCACATCAAGTAATTATTTATTTATTTCCAATGTGTTGCTCATACTAGCAAAGGATTCAGTCAAAATGTCGAATCTACATCAATAATGTTTCTTACTGAATTGATAAACACATCTTTAGTTAAGAATCTAATTAGGAATATTTTTCAAAGTTCAAAAGAAAACATTCTGCTTTCATGGAGTTTATTAACTTTAACAATAAATAAATGAGAAAGGAAAATCTCTTCAATTCAGAGTATTTTTAATGAACAGACATAATTCAATTTTAAATTCACTGAATTTTATTACGAAGAATAATGTCGCTCGCATGAACTACAAATAAAATTAATGGTTTTTATGATTTTATTTTAACATACCTTCTTCATATATTCTCAGATTTATATCATTATCGAAAATACTTTAGGTACTTTATTTTAATACATAAAAAAGAAAAAAAAGAAACATAATTTCGACATGATTCGTTAGGTTTGAGAAGACAATACTTTGCTTGTTGAAATTCAAGCTGCTGACCAAAAATAAAGTCGTTTCTTTACAATGCAATTGCAGTTTTGAAAAGTCATGTAATAAGAAGCTCGACCGAATCAAAAATAAATCGTTGGTAAAGTGCGGATGACACTCATTTCTCGATCTCCTCAGTTAGTGGTCATAAAAACTGTGTACGCATTAAATATTAACTACATTTCCAACAGTAATGTTGAGTAAACAAACCATGGCATTCATTTCATTTGCTGGATTATAGTCTTACTGAGTGAAATAAATAATGAACGTTTGGCCTGATCTCTTTGTTAGGAATGCCATCATTAATTTCACAAAGCTTTTGTATTTGTAGTCTTGAATGATGAATGTATAATTGGGAATTGTCGCGCGAGATTTTCAAGGCATATTTACAAATATATTTTACCCAAAACAAGTTTTAACAGAACACAGATAACCGGATTTAAGATTGAAATGAGTTAAGTATATCGTTTAATCATCTTGAAGTAAAATGTACGTCCTGTAATCAGTAGCGTACAGTAGGTAAGTTCATACACACCTGTGTAATCTTGAATGAATTGATTTATGCCATCAAAAACATAACTTGTAAAAAAACCCAAGTCTCGCAACTCAGTTCTTCTACCGTAAAAAGTTATGAGATCAATGTAATACCAAGTCGGTTAATTTATTCAGTTCCTACTTAAGGTTCCTTCTGTCTTAAGTTATTACGTAATTAGCTAACCTAACAAGTAACAACATCTTATAGTGACCATATCAATATTCAAAATCTTTTATGTTTTAAATAAATAGATCGACTTGACCATCGCATGAAAACACAATGTATCTCACAAGTAATATCTACCTACATATTAAATTTGTTTAGTGCGATTGCCATGTCAATCTATTTATTTAAAACATAAAAGATTTTTAATATTGATATGGTCACTATAAGATGTTGTTACTTGTTAGGTTAGCTAATTACGTAATAACTTAAGACAGAAGGAACCTTAAGTAGGAACTGAATAAATTAACCGACTTGGTATTACATTGATCTCATAACTTTTTACGGTAGAAGAACTGAGTTGCGAGACTTGGGTTTTTTTACAAGTTATGTTTTTGATGGCATCTCATTTCTTTTTGTAGATAGTCCTATTTTTTTTCCTTTTACAAGTTACCTTTGAACATAATTATATCTATGTACCCATCTACACCTATTATTCCATTATATTATATACATGTACATTCATTCACTGCAAATGTAACTTTGTTATACATACAGGTACAGTGATTCATTAACTGCAAATGTAACTTTGTAATCCTATACCTTTATATAGGATTACAAAGTTATTTATGCAGTGGATGTATCTAGAAAACTGGAGTGAAATTGCAAAATATTTTAGTTTTTCCTTGATCTATACACTAAACACTAATTGTGTTCCAAATTTGAAGCTTCTATGTCTGCTAGAAGTGCCTTAGAGTTTTGATGATCGGTCAGTCAGTGAGTGACGAAATTAAGAAATTTTGACTAGTTATAATTCTTAAACTACTGGTTCAAATTGAATGAAATTTGAAATATACTGTGTTTATACAATGCCTGCTTGGTTATTCAAAATTCAGGTTTCTAGCTTTATCCACAACGAAGTTATAGGGGGTCGAAAATGGCCTGAATTGCTTCGAGAAAAGGATGGTACGGCCGTGCCGGGTTTTTGCTCGACTTGGCGGGGGCACTGCCGTGCCCCCAGATTTACGACAAAGTAACACATAAGTAGTTGAAATCGAATTAATGATGCATTGAAGAAAACATTATGAGAGATCAATATTTATGGGTGAATAAAATGGTAAGAAGTTACTTGGTAAAGATTGGCCATTGGGCCATATCCATAGTCCATACTACAATGATTTTTTCAATAATCGATGGAAACTTCTAGAAAGGTAAACCCTGTGGGGCCATAATAATATACGGTCACAGACGCGTTTTAGGTGCGAATTTTAAAATTGACTTTAAAGTAAATGGACCAGTGTAAAACTTTATTACAAGAGTTACTTGTTATCCAGTAAGGCATAAATTTATATTTATTGTATTGTATTGTAAGAATATTATTTACGGGTCAAGATTTTTGATTATAATTACGTATAAAAATTATACTTAAACTTGTCCTTTACCGTAAACAGTTTTTTAATTAGTGTTATAAAATTTTCAGCTTTAAAATCCATGTTTAAAAAGTTTTCAATACCGGACAAAATTTGTTGCATCAACGGATTTTCAACAATGTTAGCGAATGGGATAAAGGTTGTGAAAGTAATTATGTGTAGTTACGGCAAAAATTTTCAAATACAGTAGAATCAAGTGTGAAATAAAGCGAAATTTATGCGGTGCCATAACGTAGGTTTTAAAATGCAATATTTAATGGAATTTTTGTATGCGCAGTCATTACTGTTCACGGTGACATTATGCATGTAAATGTTAGTGCAATATTTAAATTTAAGGATATGTCTCTACACGATGTTGCCGTTACTATTTTGGAGTAAAGTTTGGTTTGAAAAAACATGGTAGATAATAAAACTTGTAAACAAGTTGGTAATAAAAAAAAACTAAATACACGGTTTTATAGTGTCAATGAAGATACCAAAGAAAAAAAAACCGTGCAAGTGTGTGTCGTTTCGAAGTAGTAAGTTTATCGACTATTACTCATTAACTAATTATGCTAACATAGCCATGATATTTTTTCTTCTAAATTCATCCTATTTTTGAGAATTTTTTCACTTGTCCAACTCCAACCGTTTAGCCGGTGGGGGGGTGGGGGCACTTGACTCTAACCAAAATTAGCATTTTAAAGCCAAATAATTCGCAAACGGACCACTAATTTCCAAAAATAGTCGTTTAAGACTCATACTATTTTTGAAAGACCTTTTCAACGATACCCCACACTATATACGGAGGTATACCAACCTGACTCCACGGAGGTAGGTGGTAAACTGAAAAAATGTTTTTCAATATTTTATTCTACAATTCTGGAGTTTTAATAAATATGTATATCCATGCCAAATTACAGCTTTCTAGCACTAAGTGAGTCTAAATAGGCTTGTAAAAAATGAATTCTATCTGATAGCTTAATGTATTCTTATTAGGGAGCTCTCTTCCATACCTACCATAGAATACAAATTTAAATGAAACAATACGTAGACGTTTTAGACGGATCTCAAGAAAATCCTTTAAGATGTTTTATTTTTCGTTTTGTTAGCAATATTGCAATGCGAGATCTCCCGGAAATATGGCGTAGTGGCCTATATGCAAATTTTATTTGAAATGCGCAAAGTTTCCAAAGAACGTTGAGCTTTCAATCCTGAAAGCAAACAGTTTCTATAAGATTAGTCGCAAGATGCTTCTTGTCGAGTCAATATTGACGCGAGAGCCCAGACCCCAACTACAGTCGTCGAGCGCTCTTTCTTAAATGCGCACGTTTTCTTGTAGACTTATTGTCCAGTGCAGGAGTATTTGTTCAGCGAATATTGCTTTCTTGTATCGCTTGTTTTAACACTGTGTCTGCAATATTAGGTTGTTGTTCCAGGCATGAGTGTGTTTATGAGTTTAGGTTCATTGAACGAAAGAATGGCATATGGCTATAGTTGCGGATAACACATTCTTATCCATGCTAAGTACTTAGAAACATTAATAATTATGTATTTTCTATCTTATTCAAAATGCAAAGGCAAGATACTTTCTGTAAATGAATAGAAATCAGAGTGCAGAAATGGAAACTGGAAATATTTTATGAGATGAAAGATTTATTTTATCATCTCAAACATAATGTTTCATCGAATAATATGTGGTCCTAAGCTGCTGGTGGAAAGTTTTACAAAACTTTTTTAAAGCCAATAGTTTAAAAATGTTTTTAAAAAACTAATCAGGCGAATCACCAGACATAACTTACTATCCTACAGACTGAATCATAAACTATTAGGCAAAAAGGAAGTTCTTTCTGGCTTTCAAAAATCCAAATGCAATATGCTATTCGGTTTCTTTACATGATAAGTACGCAATTAGCATCGTCCTGTCGCGGTAGTCGCATAACGAAGCTTGGCTCCACTTATTATAATGCAGTCTGCTTTGGCGATAGACCATCATTATAAAATTTCCTCTATACCATTACAGCTAGCATTCCAAATGCAACTGTGTTGATAAGAGCTAAAGTATATTTTCCAATGTGCGTAGCAATTTGCTACGGAAAATTTTCGTATAAACATTATTTGTGGATGCTGCATTTTGCCCACTTCACCATAGTGTATAGAGTGAAGTACCAACCCCACTCGAGTTTTTGTAGCAAAGGGGAAATTCTGCTCCGTCGAACTTTTGACATAAAAGTAAGGATAACATTTTATTTTGTTTTATGAAAATAACAGGGGCATACCTGACGCATATGTTACCGATACAATTATTTTCTGTATCCATTGTTCCTGTGTATTTCATAAAGATTAAACTGAAATCGAATAAACTAAAATGAAACCTGAACATGATCGAAAAAATATACATTTCATTTCACTGTCTCATTGTCTCTTAAGGTATAGCTTATGGCTATGGCTTTCCTCTGTTGTGGAAGTAGATAAATATAACAAACCTAATATTATTATAAAAAAATATAGGATAATGACGCATGGTCATACTATAATTATTTCTTTATAATATTATAATACACAACATAATCATACATTACACACAAAAACAAACTTATAATAAAATAAGCAAAGTTTCAAAACAAACATAAAAACCATAAAATCATAGATATTACAGCTTCAAACCTTCTCCGTGTATATGTTTTGTGTGTTTGAGTTGAAAACGTGGATATGGCAAAGAAACGTAGCGGAACTTAGATAAACTTCGACTGGCGCGATCTTAACTTCACGTGGGAAATTATATCAAACGTTACGAAGTTCTGCTGTTTATGTTACCAAGAAAAACATTAACCGAAGTTATGTTTGGAATTACTCAAGCAGTGTTAATTGGAATGGATGGATCTTAACTCTTAATTGATTTAGTTGTAAAAGTAACATAAACATAAAGTAACATGTACCTACAGTTAAGATAATAAATTTTGTCTACGTGTAATAAAATTAAATTGGACATTTTCGTAAAAAGTATTACGTGAACTTTTTGTATTACTCTGCCGAAGAAGCTTTGTTCTTTATTAAAATTAGTCTATAATAAGTGATACTGTTCGTACAAGTTTATGAAGTTATCAGTTAGTTTCATTTTCTATTTTTGTAATATTACAAATTGTTGTCATGCAGTAGCTATCTAACGAAAACTGCTGATAAAACGTATTATTGCACAAATGATTAAATAGGTTAAAAATAATTTGTGAAATATTACGCGCGTTGATGAATCTTATAATATGTAAAATATAACCTTAAGTCCAAAGTTGTAAAATAAAAATGTGAATTAACAAGACCTCATTTGTGTTTAAGAAATTAAGTTTTCTTAAGAAGTATTTTTTATTTATGCTAAATGTCTTATGAATTAGGTATAATTATTTTCTTCAGGTGATCATAGAAAAAAAGAGCTCCTAAAAACAAACCTAATATTCATTTCAGTTAGATGATAAGTGGATTTCTTTATTTAAAAATACAATGACGTATAAAAAGGACCGGAGACATATGAATAGCGAGTTTTCCTTAGCGCCTGAAAGTGATAACAAAAGCGGGGCGTTTCTATGCGATTTGCATTAGAATGCGCGGGAAATGGTGCAGCCTTTGTAATAGCACTCGACTACGGTCTTACTGCTAGGTGATGAAGAGAACGATAATTCTATTCCAATATAAATTTAGCATTGTTTTGTGGGTTCAATAGAGTTTTCTAAGCCAAGGGATACTTAAACCTTGACCCGGATAACTCTCAATCAAGGATAACTTGATTTTGTTCGCGATGCCTGTTCTGGTACTTTAGTATGTACATTATACTTCAATGAGTTTGACGGACACTTTTGTTACAATTTCTAGGTTTAAGGTTAGTTCCAAATAAACTGTTTAATCAAACATCGGCCATCAAACTCCGAGTAGGAACAAGAACAGTTATTTACAGTTACACAAAAAATATTAGGCGAGGATTTTAATAAAGTATTTTTTTTTCGTCTACTCGCTACTCTCATCGCGGTGAACCGCGGTTTAAAACATATAAAGGACCCTTCATCTGTAGAGATTTAAAAACTAGGTTAAACCACCTCTATTGTTATGAGGTTTTTTTAATTAATTGTTATTGTATGTAGTTGCCTTTTATTTACTGTCGTTGAAGGGAGCCCGGGGTAAAAATTATTATTTAACAGATAAATATTTAATAATTACTATCACTCTATACATATATTGTTCATCAACTCCAGTAGGATGTATCAGCTTTCCTAATTAAAAAGACTCTCATCATAGCAAGTTAATTACGCTTTTAGGATTTTTTTTTTTGGGTTGAATATAAATAAATCTACTACATCATTTTTAGTACCAAACTAGCGTGTTATTTCTTCTTTTAGTTGCAGTATAGAGGCCGTAGACTTCATTCGATAAGCTTATGACCACCTTATAAGGTCATTATTAGGAGCTTCTTTGCATATTAGCTTATCAGAAGCTGTTATTAACAGCTTACCAACTGATCTCCCCTACCTGAATTGTCGACTACTAATAAAAACTTCAATAAAAAAGTGACACAATAACACCAGAATAAAAAAGCAAGCCTTAGGGTGGATTCGACCAAACAAGAGTAAATCTTAATCTTAGAATAAATCGTCAGTTAATCGAGAGAAAATCAATTTTACGTTTTACCATCTACAATTCTAAGAATAGTGGGCCAATTCGGGAATTGTTTCTATACCGCCGCTTCGCACGGAATAACGGAGCTATTCGTAGAATAATAATTAAATTGACTTTTATTGATATTTAATTTAACTATTTAATTTAATTGACTTTTAATTTAATTGACTTTTAATTTAATTGATTTTTAATTTAATTGATTTTTAATTTAATTTTATTGTTCACCAAAGTATTATGTACATTTAACTGACTTTTAATTTAATTGATTTTTAGGTTACCTGATTCTTATTTGATGTATTTTTAATTTAATTGATTTTAATTTATTTTTATTGTTCACCTAAGTATTATGTACATTTAACTGACTTTTAATTTAATTGATTTTTAGGCTAGCTGATTTTTATTCGATGCATTTTTTAATTTAATTGATTTTAATTTAATTACTTACTTTTAATTCCATTGATTCTTGATTTTACTAATTTGTAACCTAAATTACAACATTAACTATTGTAACAATTTTATTGATCCTTCTAAATATTTTAGCTAAGTATTATACCATTCAACAATGTAATTAATTTATTTTATTATACATAGAATTGTAAAATCCAGTCACTATTATTATTTTGTATTATTTTAAATAGGAAACATGATTAATGCCACTTACTGTACAATGATGTTTACATCTATAATTAAGGTGACATTTATCTTGTTATTTAAGTAGCCATATAAATTACTAAAATGTTCTAATGTTCACTTTGTTGATGTAACTGATAATAAATAAATAAATAAATAATGTAATGGCGTCAGTCAGTCCAATCATCTGATTTCTGTCACCACACGACAAAACTTGACAAATCCCTCAAACAAAAAACAAATAAAACGTTTGACAGCTAGCTAGCTTACATGACAGCTACTTTTTCACACTATAATACGGCAAAATCGAGTTGACATGATGTATGCTCTTACGCTATCCCGTTGTAGGACAACATTTATTTGCCGGGTTTTATTTTCGTTCACCATTCACTCTGCTATTCGCGTATTATTATTCGTAACGCAAGTATACTATCGATTACGTGGAAAAACGGCTATGTATTTACTCGAGATTATAATCATGGAATAGAGTATTTCTCGTATAGTTACTCGTGTATAAGTTTAAGTTTGGTCGAATCCACCCTTAGTCTATGAAGTCTTTGTTTGTACGTCGGACGAATGAATGCCCTTTCAGAACTACGGTCCCAAATCCGAGCTTTTTCTGTGTGATTGAAATGAAATGTCTACCATACTCCACCATATTCACACAAATGCTTGCTCGTGTATATTGTAGTTTTTCTTGAAACCGATCTACGTTGCAAGTACCGATAGTATGTGGATATTGGGCGGAGCGGGCATCCGAATTCGACGTAATGGGCAACGTTAGTTCAACTGGACATAACGATTGATTGCAATGAAACTTGCGGACTGCAGATATTTCGACAGATTTTTTCTATCGGAAAAGGTTGGACAATGATTGGTCGAAGCGCTTTGTGTATCTGGGAACTATTTAATTAGAAAACAGTTTTAGATAAGCAGTTTATAATTATTATTTATAATTAATTTTAATTACCTTTGAATATTAATTTACAGAATAACTTACGAGAGTTGATTCACGTTAATTGTGGGGCTTATGTACAAATGTGCAGACTTCACGCACTATGTGCCGGTAAAATTCAAAGTTATAATTGGAGTGGTAATCATAATCGTCAATTACACACATTGTAATGAAAGTATTTTCCAAATATACTGAAATGAAGCCAAGGAGATTTCACACTAGATCAAATATAACTATCTGCTAAAAACATAATTTAACTACTAGATTTAAATCAAGGAATAATAACGTGTTACTTTTCTTCTATTTATTATACTCGTACCTTCCTTTCTTTAAAGCTGTTTTATTTTGAACTTTCAAAATACTCTAGAAGTTGTGTTCACCCCATTTTCTTAATATATTCAAAGCAAGCTCGGCTTTGTGCCTCACAGCCGTGCCTTTTGAATACGTATAGGGTTTAATTTCGTAAACAGGTCATGTCACGCTGAATAATATTAAGCAAGTGTCATATGTACAAATTACATTACCAAAAAGGGTTGACACAGTATAATCCTCGACAAAATGAAAGGTGAGTTAATTGTACTTGTTTAATGTGTACTTTCGCCTAGCTTTTCCTATGTTATGAGAGTGGTGATACCCAGAACACCTTACAAACACCGTGGGTGTTTGTTAACCTGACAAGAAAATATTATATCTGACAAACAAATGTGTGATTTGACTGGGTGTTGATTCCGGGACCTCACTGGTAGTTTCGTCATGTCCGTCCGTCCGTCTGTCTGTCCGTCTGTCTGTCCGAAGCAAAGCGCCGAGACCCTTAGTACTAGAAATCTTTTATTTGGCATGGATATACTTATTTAATAAAATTCCATATTCGTTGAATGAAATATCGAAAAAGAGGATTTTTTTAGGATACCTCCCCTGCAGGTAAAGTGAGGATGAATTTTTTATTCGTCGCGTACCCTATAGTGTGGGGTGTCGATTGAAAAGATCTTACAAAAATATTACAATTAAATAAAATACAAATATTCTTTATTGTTCAGCAGTTACAAAAAAATAAAAATACATAACATTATGAAAACAATTGGCGGTCTTATTGCTAAGCAGCAATTTCGTCTAGACAACCTAAATAGGAGAAAAAATACACAGGACAAAGATTTATTAGGTAGAGTGTACGAATATTTACAACTTAATTTGTGACATCATTAAGGAATTAATATAAATACTAACTTAAAGATATCAAAAGTGATTAAGCGACAGGTACACCTAATTTTTGAAGGAAACTCTGGAAGGAGCATGTCTGATACAAACAGGTAAGGAATTCCATAGTTTCACAGCAATGACAGAGAAGGACTACTCGATTCACGTCACGCATGCCTCACTTCCATATTCTAGACGAAATGGTTGTAGTACAGTCTGTTATGCTCGAGATGTCACTGTCTATTTCAGGCCTTAGTGCACGTTTAAGAAATCCTCCGCGGTAGGGGCCTGAGCCCAACTGCGTCAATATTGACTCGACGCGAAGCATTTCGCGACTAATCTTATAGAAACTGTTTGCCTTCAGGATTGACGGCTCAGCGCTCTTGTGGGAACTTTTCGTATTTCAAACAGAATTTGCATGTAGGGTACATCGCGATATTTCCGGCGGACTCCATTCGAATGGAATATTGCTGACAAAAAGATCGGTATATCTGTTAAGCTTTTTAAGGTTGGTTCCATTGAATTGAACGTCTGTCTTTGCTTTGAATAGTGACCCTATTTATTTATTATGCAATAGAGACTTTTATAAATTTCAATTTAAGTTCTTCCATCACTATTGAGGAAAAAAAATGTAATGATAACTGAAATTTTTGAAGAATTTTAATTGTAACTAAATAGAAGACAAACTAATTAAAATGTTACTGTAGCTTCCACTTCTAGATTCGTGCACTTTTCAAAATACAACAGAACTGAGATAACTATTTCTTCAGAGCGAAGCTTAATTATCTGGTTACGTTATTAAAAGTTCTGAATTCGCTGACTTTATTACTACGTTGTAATAATAATTATTATACCCTACGACACGATAAGCAATGAATGTAAACAAACCAAAATATAAATATACCAAAGTTTTATACGGATCTATCTAAACCTTCAATCTCAATGTCAACCTCATTGCGTCGTGAAATCTTTCCGAGTGCCTTGATCCTCTAGGTAGGCGTCCCCAATTATACATTCGTTTTTCATTCAACGGAGTGCGAGCTTAAAGACTACAAGGCCGCCGGCTTTGCGAAAATTAATGATCGCGTCCGAACCCAACAAAGAGATCAGGGAAAACGTTCATTACTTATTTCTCTTAGTGAAATAATTAATCCCAGGGATGAGACGGGACGTCCGCCTCTTTAATTTGTTCACAGATATGGGTTTAATACTGAGAGGGTTAATGGCACTAGGTATGTATATTTATGTTAAAGATAAGTTAGCTCGGTAAGATAAGTAAACCTGTCAGATGAAGGTAATAACTAACGGCTGTATGAATAGCAGACAAAATTTGAAAAATTAATCGGTTCTCAACGACTTCTAGTAATATTTTTAGGTTCTGGATGAACAACAGGACACACGATAGAAAAAAAAACGTTCAAGTGTCAATGGAAAAATCAAAGTATTAACTTTCAGCCTTAAATACTTTTCGTCTTTTTTCCTTTTTCTCAAACCATATTTCAATGTCTTGCCTTATTGAGTTTGGTGAATTATTAAAATGAAATTTATAACAATAAACGTCAAACATCATATCCAATTTGTCAAATAAACGAGTATTCTGTATGAGTACCATTCCGTAATTCAAAACTTGAGTGTAGTATATAATTTCATAGCAAAACTGAACTCGACAAACGATGGTACTCCAAGCTAGCCGTAACTAAGCGAGTCAAGTGATACTTGGCGTTTGGACCGTTGTAGTCAAGTGACGCTGTGTCTCTTCACTTCCTCCTATCTTTATTTCTGTTTTATTATTTCGTGCTGACGATAAATTTTGTTTTCGTAAAATAAAGGTATGTTTTTTATCATACAGCGCTAACAGATAACTTGTGTCAATCAAAATAAAATTACAGTCAGTTATTCTAGAATCTAGATA
Organism: Thymelicus sylvestris; assembly: GCA_911387775.1. Taxonomy (NCBI): domain Eukaryota; kingdom Metazoa; phylum Arthropoda; class Insecta; order Lepidoptera; family Hesperiidae; genus Thymelicus; species Thymelicus sylvestris. The sequence goes on along the minus strand of OU426896.1, from coordinate 6,758,152 downwards.
TACGAATATCTTACTGCGTTTAACAAAAAAATAGCTTCTTTTTTTTGTTAATTTGGCACCTATTAATAATAAACAATAATAATAATAAACGCTTACACACTCATACCCCCGCAGTATCTTTTCACCTGTGTCACAGGTGGCATGACACATATAAGACGTCACAATAACCGTTCGTTCCCACTAGTTCTACTGCTTAGTTCTATCGTAGAACTAGCACCCGTGACACAAGTATAAATATTTATTTGTCACATAAACATCTGCCCCGGCCGGGAATCGAATCCGAGACCCCTCGCTTCGCAGTCTGGGTCGCTACCAACCAGGCGACAGGGTCGTATTGCTAGTTTTCTTTGATAAAAGTGGATCAATTAGATATGTAGTTACCGAAAATCTGGATCTATTTTCACAGTCATATTTTTTTAACTTAACAGGGAGGATCACACCATAGCATCCGTTCAATAAACTCGTAGCAAAGCATGTAGGGAAGAGAAAAGCTGAAAGTTAGTCAGTTAGCTGTTTGTCTTACACAAGTTGTGCAAATTACTCGGACAAAGCGCAGTGTTGGTCGACGAAAGTTGAGAGCTCAGCTTAATAGAAATTACATGCTGTGTCACGTTGCAGAGTGGTAAATACTTGCACTGAGCGTTTAGAGGTATGAAACTGACGCGAACATGTGTTTAATCCAGAATCTATCGTGGGATGTTTTTCTATCTAATCGCTAACGATTGAAGGAGCTCCGAAATTTTGGTTACCAATACTCCTACTAAGTAAGAATACTCTGTCACTATTTACGTAATTACTCTGCAATATTATTTCCGTTAATAAAAAAAATTGTAAAATTTTAGCTTGAAAATAAAGTTGTAAAGATCGTCTTTTTTGGATCGAAAATATGGGCAGAATTATAGAAAACGTAAATAATAGAAAAGCTCGCCCCAAAACGAATTTAAAAACCGGCCAAGTGCGTGTCAAGCCACGTGCATTGCAATGTAAGGTTCCGTAGTTAATCGTGTTAGCTTTTGTATGATTGACGAGTATTTTTATTAAGTTATATAAATTTTTTTAGATAGATGAGATTCTGGTAGTTAATCTTTTGGTTTGACGCCGCAGATATTTTTATTTTTGACATAAAGTCAGTTGTTCAATGTCGATGGAACAGTAAAAATGGTTGTGAACTTTTGATATAAATTATGTAATTTAACTAGAATTATACTTATAAATACAAATGTAAAGGTTGAAGAGTTTTATTTCCCGGCCTGATTCTAACAATCGACTGTTACTCATTAACTAAGCTACCCTAGGCGTGATAGTTTTCCTTTTAAATTCATGTATACTACATAAGTATCTCTATTGATTTCATCTTCATCGGATTATTATTTAGAGTTTAGTAAAGTGGCCGTGACATTTTACCGGATCTGAAATTCACTCAATGTCTGGGACTGAAGGTTAGGTACTCTAATACCGACTGACTGCAATGCGGACTCAGGAGATTACATTTTGGTAAAAATTTGAAATGGGATAGAAACGAGTCACTGCTCTAAGATTATCTGAATAAGATTCAATTTGGAATACATTAATTGTCAAAGAAACAAATAGTAGTACAAAATAATGATGAGTCTCTTCTCAGTGATCAGCGGTGGAACTTTATTGATTTAACTTAAGCATTTGCAGATTACTTACTTAGCTGAAAAGTAAAATATGGTTAGGCAATGATTAGGCATTTAATCTGAAGTAAAATATTCACATATGTGCCGCTCGCCAATACGTTAATATCAGAGCCAAGCCAATATTCCGATTCCCTTCATTCTAGCTTAGTTAGCCTACCAGAAGAGTCACAGAAATACTTTACTTACTTTTATATAACAATTTATACCTAGTAAAAGTAAGTATTCAATATAACAAAGAGTACTCTGGCAACTATGAGATGAGAGATGAGAGAAGTTCCTAATATAGCTAAGAACATCTGATAGGCACATCATTTCTACCGTGAGAGTCGACATTATAATATCGGAACTAGCTTAAAACTACTAGGCAAATATTGTCGTCGAATGAGATATACTTTTTGTAGGTACAAGTATGAAATAGAAAAATATGAAATTCATTTGCATTCGCAGTATATTTATTTCCAACAAAGTTAATAAGTAGTGCTGCTGTTACAAACTCACGTCTGTATGTAAAATCGAATGATCAGTGATTTTGGGCTTCAATTAATCTTATGAAACAATCACCAATTGCTGCCACAGCCGGCATTCATTAGTTTTACATTTTTGCTGTCGCTTCGTAACCATTTGGCACTCTAAAGAAATAACAATACATGTATGAGAATTATCGATGAGGGAAATTGAGACTCTATGATATGCAATGCTTTTATTGGAGAAGGTAATAAGACGTAGAATTTAAGATACTTAACAATCTCTATGCCTTAAACATTTACTGCCCTTCAAAACTAAAAATCTATCTGTTAGTCACTTGTTCTGATCTTAGATTACGCTGACGCTTGTTATCACAGACATATATACCTAGAGTAGATGAGGCATGTACCTCGAATTGTATGAAAACCAAGCGTGTCACTTTTTTTGACACAATGTTATGTCACAAGAATATTTTAGTGATTGATATACCTCATCCTAGCAATACCAATACGAAACCGATTTCTTACCGATTCTCGATATCGATAACCGATTTTATAATCAGTCTGGTTGGTTGTTATTGTACGTATAGGTTATAGTGCTGAATAAAACCAAATAAATAATTTTCTTTTGTTAATATTTTGTTATTAAATATCATTGGGGTGAGTTTGATTTAACTTGATTATTTAGATATTATAAACACAAATTATAAAATTTATTAAATTTTTATTAAAATTATAAACACGTTTCAAAAATATAAATAAACAGATCAATATTATATTAAATTCCTTACTTCAAAATTTTATGCAAAATAAAAAAAGAGAATTAAAACAAAATATAATCATTTATTTATTGAAATCAAAACCTTTATAATTTAATAATCAAAATAACAAAAATGTACCACCATTAATTTAGACCGATTTGAAAAATTCTTTCGATTGATGAAAAACAACTGGTCAAGAGCTTGTAAGGCCATGCGCAATGTAGGGTTCTATACTTGTAAGTTGATCGATTATTACTCGTTAACCTGCAAATATTTCGTAACCGTGTGAATTTTTTCACATGTCAAACTCCACCTTTTTAGCTGGCAGGGGAGACGGAAACTTGAACCAAAATTATCACTTTTATTAGTTTTGTTTTTAAGAAAATTAGCATTTTATAATTTTAGCTCGTTTCCCTTATTAGAATTATTAATGAAAATGAAATTATTTCACCTACCAGTGAAATTGTTGTATTCATATGAGAATAATGTTCTTTAAACCGAACCCATAATATTTTTTTTAATATCTTTGCAACGATACCTTACTCTATCTGTATTGGGTAGTCAAGGAAAAAAATCCATCCCCACTTGAACTGCGGTAAATAAATATTTTTAATATTTTATTCTACGACTTTGTAGTTTTAATAAATAATTATGTACTTCCATGCCAAATTACACCTTTCTAGCTCTTAGGTTCTCAGCACTAAGTTGCGAATGGACGGACGTACGGGCGAACAGATATGACGAAACTATAAAAAAAATACAGTTAGTTACCTTTGGAATAAAATTTGTGTTACAAAATATATGTCTATGAGAATATTTATTTATTCGACGATTCTCAAAATCGATTAGAATCGAGACCAGGCAGGGTAAATGAAAAACACTATATACTATATTTGACCGAAAAACGACAATATTGACAGTACCACGAAGTAAAGCGTTACTTAGCAACGATTGATAGTAACGATTGTTGTATTTTCATTGCATGTTCCAACAAAGAAACCCTAAATTTTTTAAACCAAAATGAGCAATGTATTGTGTAGTATGTAGTACATATACTCAGTAAGTGCTCGTCATTGTAAAACGTGGTAAAACCACAATAAACATTAAATTAATTTATTTTAAATAGATAGGAACACAATTTTATAACGAAATTACTTAGCGATGAAAGAAAATGTTTTCTTTATCTTTCCTAACTATATTTGTAGATTTTCTACAGTTTATAACATTAAAATCAGGCATTTTTCGTTATTTCAGTTGACATCTGTTGCCAATAGCAATGAAAGTCCGACTAAATGACACGGCGCCTCATTAGGATTTCAAATCCTAATTGTTACACGTGAATTGTATGAACTTGCCGTGTCTACTCTGGGTATACATGTTTGTGCTTGTTATATTACCACAGAGAGTCTTCATAATGAACTTGAGCGCTTGCAAAATGGTTGTAATCAATTTATCTTTGGATAAAGGATATTTGTCTGTGTATCTTTTTCCGCAGAGTCTAAAGTGGGTCCCATCCTCAAATACTCTTTTGTTCAAGATCGTTAACAATCCCTCGTATCCATCATTTATTTGCGCAATCGCTTTACCTATCCTCATCCCTCATTTAACTCGTGTAGAACTCAAATAAAATTTATTGAATTCCCTCGTTTTCCCCACTCCGTCAATGTAGATGCAGTTAAATTGTAGAATTCACTTATTCCAAGCATTCGCCAACTATAACAATTTTTTCTCTGTAAACGGAGATTCAAAGTGCAGTATAACTTAATAATACAATATTGTTTGTTTGCTGGTTTTATTGTCGTATTTATTTGTTATTGAGTATATTAATATTTATTGTTTTTTAAATAAATATTATTGTTGGTACCAGGGTCCTCCTAATGGAGGTCGATCATTGGCCTCTGTATCATCCAGTTTGATGGAACAAATGCATTGTGGGTTTGGTGGGTTTTTCTAAAATATGTTTTTACTAGTTCTGTCCACGGTTTCGGAGAGCCAGAGGTAATGCAGGTTCCCTGCTTATGATTTGTGTGATGTTACTGACCACTTATCATCAGGAGAATAGTCTGCTCGCTTGCGAGCTATTTAATTTAGGTTTTACAGGTAGGTGTTCAAATTATGACAAATAATGGACAAATATTATTGCTATAATATGAGTAATATTTCGTTGCGTAGAAATAGGAAGTTACTTTTCATTATGTAGTATCATACTTCCCGAAGATTGTATAACAAACGTTTGTTAACCCTCTTTTTTCTTTTCATCCCTTCTTAATAAAATTGTGGAAATGTGGGAAAAATATTAAGCTTTTCCCCCGCTAAGTAAAAAGAACATGATTCTGGAAAAATATTGCCTAATATTTTCTTACATATGAACAATATCATGTCACGTAAAAATATACACCGAATATTTACTGTCTGGAAGTGAATAATACTGAAACATTTAGTTCTTTCTTTTCTATCTTCTGCCTTAGGCATGCCCCGGTTGTATCTTTAGTAACCACTTACCATCGGGTACAATAAAAACACAATACAAATATTATTTATTTGTGAACAAGAAATAAATACACAATAATACAACAAGTTACGGTATACAAAAGGCGATCTCTCAGGCAACCTTACGGAAGAGGATACTGGATAGCACAATACAAAGAAAGAAAGGTACCTTGTCGGATCACTTGTAGGCTATTTATATTAAACTTAACAAAATATATAAATACTGATAATAATACTCACAGAGAGAAGTAGGGTAGAAGCACGTATTCTCGGTAATGTCCGAGTATCCGGTAACTAGTCAGTTTTTCTATCAGTGCACCATTCTACCAATATTACATTAAATTTTGTTAATGGCAACATATTCTTGGTAATATTTTGTACAAATGCTATGGCAAAACTGTCTAAAAAGTGCAATAGCGTCGAAACTGTTTGACATGAAAGTTGTGTGATAGGATTTTTTTACAAAAATACAAAGTTCAGTTACTGAACTAGGACGTCACCGCGTCATATTGTTGAGCTTTCCATACTACTGCGGATAACGATACGGTAACAGGATTACATTACTGTAACATTTGAATGAATTATCTAGCGATCTAACCTACAAGTTGACGTGAATCTAATTAAAATGTTAATATTTTTGCGTTTCACATCTATTGGTACTCATAAATCCCTACTTGACCTAGTACCCGGCAAAATCGTACATTTTTTACCGGATATTGGTACGCGCATCAAACTTGAACCAAGACCCGTTAAACTATCTTTATTGAACCTTATTGCCTTCACATAGGTCTCATTTTAGCTTGAAACTGTATATTTTTCTGCCGGATACTGGTTCGTGAACTAAAAGTTGCTCCTAAACCTGTCATGGTCCTTATTGTCTTGAGTTAAAGTCTCACATTCCTTGGAATTAATAATAATTACCTACCTTGTTTATTTTGGTTGTTTTTTCGTTTTCCTGTAGCATTTCTATAATATCATTGGTAGCTGAGATGGATATTAAGGCATGTGGCAAGACTTGCAAGAAATGTTTCATTTTTTAATTTCAGCTAAGACTGAGAAGCAAAAGGCTGTATTAAAAGCCATGGAGGCAGTCAAAAAAGGGACCTCAATTTCAGCTGCTGCCACGCGCAGTACGGTATCCCACGGTCAACGTTGCATGTTATAATCCGTGGTCTCTATCCCGTCAATTGCTCCAAGGGACCGGGTACAGTTTTGTCGAAGGAAGAAGAAAATCATTTTTCAATTGAAAGTTTCAGTTAAAAGTCTCCATCCATCCATCAGCTTTTGGAAGTCCACTGCTGGACATAGACCTCCCCTAACAAGCGCGATTCTGACCGGTCCTGAGCCTTCTGAATCCAGCGGATACCCGCTGTCTTCTTCAGGTCGTCGGTCCATCTGGTCAGGGGGCGTCCTGTGCTCCTTTTACCGAGGCGTGGACTCCATTCGAGGACCTTTCTTCCCCAACGGTTATCGGTTCTTCAAACTATGTGGCCAGCCCATTGCCACTTCAGCCTACTAATTGTCTGAGCTATGTCGGTCACCCTCGTTCGTCAACGGATTTCATCATTTCTGATTCGATCGCGTAGAGAAATGCCGAGCATAGCTCGTTCCATAGCCCGCTGGGCGACTGTAAGCTTATGCATTAGGCCAATAGTGAAGCACCACGTCTCGGATCCGTATGTCATCACTGGCAACACACACTGCTCGAACACCTTTGACTTCAGGCACTGAGGTAACTTTTTGGACGACAAGATATGACTTAGTTTTCCGAACGCAGCCCATCCGAGTTGGATTCTACGAGTGACTTCTTTCTCGAAGTTGGACTTACCCATTTGGATTACTTGGCCCAGGTAAATGTACTTGTCTACAACTTTGAGAGCAGCGCCGTCAACAACAACCGATACGGGTGTGACATGGACATTTGACATGATTTTCGTCTTATCCATGTTCATCTTAAGACCCACCCGTTGTGAGGCGCTGTTCAAGTCCTCGAGCATTGTACCAAGTTCATCCAGGGTCCCGCCAGGATGACTATATCATCGGCATATCGCAGGTGTGTGATTTATTCGCCATTAATATTAATGCCAAGTCGTTTCCACTCCATCAGCTTGAACACGTCTTCCAATGCAGCGGTAAACAGTTTTGGGGATAAGACGTCCCCTTGCCTGACACCTCTCTGCAGTTTGATGGGGTTCGTTGCTGTGTTGTGTACTCTGACGGTCATGGTGGCTGATGTGTATAAACACTTCAACACCTCGATATACCGGTAGTCGATCCGGCACCGCTGAAGAGAATTTAGTACTGCCCAGGTCTCGATAGAATCAAAGGCTTTCTCATAGTCCACATAGGCAACTCGGTCTTCTGTATAATCTGCCGCAGTGTGTGTATGTAGCCCATGGTACTGTAGCCTTTTCGGAATCCTGCTTGTTCGGGAGGCTGGAAGTTGTCAAGTCTGAGTGCAATGCGATTTGTGAGCACTCTTAAAAACAGCTTATAAACGTGGCTCATAAGTGCTATGGGCCTGTAGTTTAAAAGGGTCTTATCCCCTTTCTTAAAGAACATAGTCACCACACTTCTGCTCCACGCTTCCGGGGTAGTCCCAGTATTAATGACGGAATCGAACAGCTTTCGGAGCGCTGCTAAGAGGGGTCCCCAGCTCTTAACAGCTCAGTTGTGATTCCGTTATCACCCGGTGCCTTGTTATTTTTAAGCTACTTGAGAGCCTCTCTAATCTCATACAGGCTAACGTCCGGGATATCTTCTGTGTAGTGTCGGGCTAGTTTGGCTTGCTTATCGCTCTCCTCGAGGGGAGCTGGAGCTTGAGAGCAGGCATTCAACCATCCATAGTATCTCTCCGTCTCACTCAAAACTTCGGGTTTCGATGACACTAAGGTACCGAGCTCGGTCTTCAACCTCGTAAGCTGACTTTGCCCAATAGACAGATCTCTGGCGAATTGCGTTGTTTTTTCGCAAATCGCGTCGCCTGCACTTGGAGATCTGTTCATTGAACCGTCTGTACTTCGCCATAGAGGTCTGACACTGCAGTACTGCACACATAGTTCTCGTTGGTCCTTCACTAGACCGACGGTTTGTTCTGAGAGAACCTGAGATATACCACTGGGGTGGGTCTTGAAGTACTTCGACCCTACCTCGTGGACAGTTGTTACTATCTTGGTGTTAAACTCGTCCACTGACGTGCATGATTCTAGGCACGCAAAACGGTTTTGTAGTTCGAATTAAAAGCTCTCGGAACCCTGGATTTGGACAGGTGTTGGGCATAGCGTAGACTTCATCAGGCGTGACCGTTCCAGCTTGACGTCGATATTTAATATGCTTCTTACAAGGCGGTGATCGCTTCCGGTTTTAAGCCTGCTGATCACAGAGACATCATTAAATATATACCGTTTGTCTGCCAGAATGAAGTCTATCTGGCTTTTTGTTGAACCATTAGGGCTTATCCAGGTCCACTTGCGATGCGGCTTCTTCTTGAAGAAGGAGTTCATCATGAATAAGTCCTCCTTCTCCATGAAGTTTGCCAGCAATTAGTGTCCCCATTGATTCCGTCGTCCATATACGAAGGGTCCCACCTTCATCTCGTTGTCATTTCGCGTGCCTAAAGTCCTCCATCACAACTGTGAAATGAGTTTTCGAGGTATGGATGGTTCTACTAATGTCATCAGACACAACCTCAACCTCATCGTCGGGATGTGTCGAAGTTGGCGCATATACCTGTACGACCTTCAAAGAATACCGTTTGGATATTCTGAGTGTAAGGTACGCTATCCTGGGCGACACGCTGCCAACTTGCACAATGTTGTTGACGAGGGACTTGTGGACGAGAAATTCGACACCACCTTGGGACAGGTGTTCGCCTTCCCGGTGATAGAACAAGTTTCCGGATTTGAGTATTATCCTGTCCTCCTCCCTAACTTGGGACTTCAGATAAACCCACAATACTCCAGTATAACTTGTGTTTCTCTTCTTCAAGCTCTTTTACCTTGTCGTCGGTCCACAGTGTCCTGGTGTTGTATGTTGCCTGCCTGTTGACTGGGGGCCGAGGCTCATTTATGACTATCATGCGGGGTTTTTAGCCTGTAGTCACCACGCTTGGCTAGTGCGTGTTGCTGACCGCAGGTGATAGCAAGTTCAATTCTTCTATTTTGTAAGCGTATTTAAGTGCTTTCTAGCTAATATACTGTTCATGTAAGGTTAGTATTATAGGTACCTATTTGTTACTAAAGTTATAATAGTTACAATTTCACAAATAATTGCAGTAAGTAGTGCATAGCTAAGAGTTCAAAAATAATGTGATTCATAAATACCTCCCTAATGATAGTTGATTTAAATAAATCATATTAAAATAATTTAATGATTATACAATTTAATAAAGGAATTACCTATGTATGTATAATTTCTCTTAAATATACATATTTTGTTTATTTAATGTGTATTCTTTGGTATGAACATTTCAACATTTCTTTGGTATGAATTTTTTATTTCAACATTTCTGTGAACTTTAACGTCAAGCAATAAAGTTTCAATTCGCGGTAAAAATTACCGGATTCCAGGACTATTTAACGAAAACTAGTACAAATTTAACGGATACTGGGACAAAAGGCTTATTTTTAATATTTTTCGAATTATTGTGCATAAATCTTTTTACTAAAATGAAACGATACAATAATCTGAAAACTAGCATAAATTACCTACCAAGTCATATATATCTCGTTTTTCTAAGGTTATTAGTTTTTGCATAACAGACCTGCAAAGTTCGTGAATATCAAAACTTCACGGATATTGGGCCGTTTACCCTAATACAATTTTAATCAAAATAATGCCGTGTAGTTGGATGCGGGGAAGGCTGTTTAGTCTGTTAATAAAATAACCAAAGGAATGATTTTTTCATTTTGCCCAGTGTTAGACGGAGTACTGTTTGACGGACAACGTACAGCATTTTTAACCGACTTCAAAAAAGGAGGAGGTTCTCAATTCGACTGTATTTTTTTTTATGTTTGTTACCACAGAACTTTGGACTGGGTGAACCGATTTTGATGATTCTTTTTTTAATCGAAAGCTGGTGGCTGTCATGTGGTCCCACATAAATTTTATTGAGATCTGACAATGGCATCTATGAGAAAACCACATAAGTCGTAAATTTGTGTTAAGATGTGTGCGACAAATTGACGAATAACTCAATATCACGCCAACCGATTTCGATGATTTTTTTTTAATCGAAAGCAGGCGCTTGTCATGTGGTCTCACATAAATTTGAACGAGATCTGACAACTATGTAGTTTTTGAGACTTTGAAGTCGGTTATTTTTTGTTAGTAAAATTTAGATTATGGTCGAAGCGATACGTTCCCATCCCTAGCGGGGTCTTGACAGCTGTTTTGCCGCGCTTTCATGGCAATACGAAGTTGTGTGTACAGATTAAATTGTGTTAGAATTTACTTGTATTAAGCGTAGGTATGTGAACTGGTATAGTCTGCTATCCTTTACAAAACAATTTCCAGGTATTTGTTACGCTTCTCCAAAATTAGGCAGCTGACATCACGATGACCTCAATTAAAATTCGAAAAAAAAAGTTAACATCACTTTCAGTAATGGCAATTTATAATTATTAACCAAAAATATTTAAAACGTGATTACTGTGCAAAAAACAGGGTACAATGTTAAATTATGCGCGATAATATTGCTCTATATTACTTTCATGACATGAGACCATCAACGCGCGTTAGTCGTAAAACAATAAATGTTATTTTAGCTCCCTGGCATAATATCTTATTCAGAGTCGTTTAATTGACTGTGAATTTCAGCGAACTTTGAACCACGTTTACGTAGTTCTTATTTCTGTTTTAATATAATTGAAACTGATCCAAACTCAACCTTAATTAAATAAGGTATACGAGAACAGCATATTTTCTTGAGACCAAGTTTCCAAAGATTTAGAGTTAATAATTACAATGAAATTTCATAATATAATATCCGTGTTGACTGTTTAAAAAAATATTATCGTATGTGAGAAGAAAGTACAATATACATAATTACGATAGCCTTTGAACCTGTTACCTATTATAAGACGAAATTTCAGTGAGATTTGCATTAAAATGGCGCAGCCATTGTACAGTAGCAATCAAAACTGTCAGCGGCAGAGCCGATTCCGATGAAACGGTGATTATAGAACTTGATTATAGAATTTATTTTTTGTCAAAAACTTCGTTTATTCCTAAAAGGAAATCATGTTGATGTGTGAAACTAAATGAGCTTATTTATATGCATTTGATTTTTGCCATCAAATGTATAGCTGGCCTCATTGAATTGCCTAATATCTACTTACTTTTCGTTTTCCGTAATAAACATACAGGATTGCATGATTAAAACTTGCGTTTTCGATGCAGGTGTAGTGCAACACTCACTTCTATGTGATCTTTTTAGGGATCCAAAGTCAAATAGGAACCATATATAGTCATATATAGTTTCATCATGTCCGTCCGCCCGTCCGTCCGTCTCTGTCCGCAGCATAGCGCAGATACCCTTAGTACTAGAAAGCTGAAATTTGGCATAGATATATGGTATTAAAACTACAAAACTTTTAAAAATATTTTTACAGGGTACTCATATTGGTAAAGTACTAATTTTGCAAAGATAACCTTTGTTGCCTCAATTCAAACTAATCCTGGTGTGATGCTCTATTAACTTATCTGTAAAAATCATAATGTGTCCTACATAGTACAAATCTGCTCCAAAAAATTATCTAAATGCGATTGCTCATTCAAGTTCATCTGGGTCCGAAGGCGCTTAACAAGGCACGTCGTGCAATAAATAATGTCATCGTAAGTATGAACTTCTTTTCAGTGTATGAATTCCTTTAAATTGACTCACATCACAGTACAAATTTAAAAACAAATATGCTAGTTATTTTGGCTAATCGCACATTGGGACGTCATAGCACTGACGGTTTGCAATCAAACGTTAGTGCCCATGATACGTACCTATATAAAGCAACAGCCCATAATTGTCCAATTGCTGGGCTCGGGGTATTCTCTCACAATGTGAGGGTTATTAGGCCATAGTCTACCACGCTGGCCAAGTGCGGATTGGTGGACTTCACACACCTTTGAGAACTTTATTGAGAACTCTCCGGTGTGCAGGTTTCCTCACTATGTTTTTCTTCACCGAAGCAAGTGATAATTAACTTCTTATACGCACATAATATTTGAAAATTAGAGGTGCGTGCCAGGATTTGAACTCGGGCCCCTTCGTTCGGGAGACCAACGTTCTACCGCTAGGCTGTTGTTGGTTATATTAGGGCGATTGCTCATTCAAGTTCCAACTGGGTCCGAAGGTGCTTAACAAGGTGCGTCACGCAATGATTTCATTGTAAGTATGAACTTCTTTTCAGTGTATGCATTTCTTTAAATTGACTCACATCGCAGTACAAATTTAAAAACAAATTTAATATGCTAGTTATTTTGGCTAATCGCTCATTGGGATGTCATAGCACTGACGGTTTGCATTGAAACTTTTGTACCCATATGATATAATAGCACACGAATAGTGAGTTTTTTCTTGCGTCTGGAAGTGATAACAATAGCGGGGCGGTTCAATGATATTTGCATTAGAATGCGCTTGAAATGGTGCAGCCTTTGTGCGGGCACTCCAAAGCGCCTGCACCCGAAGGAATTTTCAATAGAATGCTGATTTGAACACCGGACGCTATTTTTAGTAGGCATTAGATAGTCGACGGTAGGTTATTACTATAGTAGGTATAGTAGTAATGTTTTATACCTTTTTATGGAAATAGCCGGCAAACGAGCTGACGATCCACCTGATGGTAAGTGAGTATCGTCGCCCATGATCAACAACAACACCAAAACATCACTGATGCGTTGCCGGCCAAGAAAGTGAGAAAAAAAAAGAAAAAGAAATGACTGGTTCTTAAGCCCCCAGCCGGAACACGACGAGTCGTTTGGCGGCTGACTAATGCTCAAGGGTGGTAGCTATTCAGGCGAACCCCATGGAGAAAGAATAATAATGATTACCTATAAAATTTAATGCAATTTTTGACGTGATAACGTCTTATGAATTGGTTGACTCGGGTGTCATTCACGAAAACTGTGTAAGATTTGCCGGAACGTTATCATGCGCGCGCGAGAGAGAGGTTCGCTTGACCGGCGCGCGCCTTGCGTCTCTCTTCTACGCGAGCGTTTCTGGCGTCAACGAATTATGTCAGTGAATTATGAATTTAAATTTTTATTTTCATTTAATTCTATGTTCCAAAAACTTATACCACGAACAGACGTTGTCACGTTGAATCTCCGTCCGTATACCGACTTTACAGACAACCATTTTTTTTTAAATGACGCGTGTTGGTCCAAGATCCCAGGGCCACCAGACGTCACGTATTTTCTGACGGACGAAATGTGGACGATTGAGTAGTGTTAGTGTATACTACGATCGTATCGTACGACTGCTAACTTGGTCAAACGGCCAATTTCCAGGTATCAGATGATCAAGGTACATAAAAACATTATAAACTTTACGTGAATTCTCATGGCTGATTTTCACGATGTTCTAGATAATATAGTTAAAAGTAAGTCGTCAATGCTCCCAGATACTTTCCGTTGGCCATATTGCTTTGTAGACGCTTTAAAATTCCCAAAATAATTAGTTATGTGCGCCTACACCAAAACAGACACTTTTACACCGCGCAATTTGATTGCTCTTCGAATTCTACAGGAGTCGATTAGTGTTGATACCTTATTATTTTGAGAGCTTTAAAGCATCTGCAAAGCAATATGGCCGACGGAAAGTGTCTGGGAGCATTGCCGACTTATTTTTAACTATATTTTCTAGAACATACGTGAATATCAGCCATGAGAATTTACGTGAAGTTCATAGTGTTTTTATGTACCTTGATCACCTGATACCTGGAAATTGGCCGTTTGACCAAGCTAGCAGGTAGGCATACGCTCATAGCGAGCGATAGTCGAGCTGCGTCTCGTATGACCTTTGCAATGAATAAAGCAGTGCATAACTAGCTTCCGTGTTTGATGGTCGCTGTCCCCGCGCTCCCCTCAGGCATATACTAAACACGTGGCGACGACCGAACTCACAAATTTACACTAAAAAATGTCTGCAGGAGTGACGTACGGTATTTTGTGTACGTTCGATCATTTAGTTAATGATTGGAACAGTTTTAAAGCGCGTTTGATGCAGTGGTTCATCGCGAACGACATTACCGACGCAACGGACAAAGGCAAGGTCAAACGGAGGGCGATAACGCTCAGTGCACTCAGCGAGTCAACGTTTAAACTGGCAAGCGACCTAGCCCTACCTAAGAAGGTGGAAGAGGTGGAATTCGATAGGATTCTGCAACTGCTCGACGAACATTGCTCACCAAAACGATTCGGCTTTGCGGAGAAGTCGAATTTTTACTCAGCCATGCAACGGTCGGGCGAGACCCCCACCCAGTGGGCTGCAAGATTAAGAGGATTGGCGGCACACTGCGGCTTCAAAAATTTGGAAGAGGCCCTCTTGGACAAATTCATAATGGGCATGGCACCGGGACACGAGAGAGATAAATTGTTTGCGCAAGATCAACGAGAATTGTCGTTAGCAAAGGCGGTAGACATGGCGGAGAGCGTGCGGTGCGCGCGCCAGGCCGCCGGCGCGGGCCACGGCGGCGCCGCGCGGGCCGCAGGCGACGGCGACGTGTTCGCGGTCAACCAAGTGAAGTGCAGCGTGTGTGGTTATACCAATCACAAAGCCAGTCAGTGTCGTTTTAAGAACTACAAGTGTAAAAAGTGTAATCGTAAGGGTCATTTACGGAAAATGTGTCGTAGCGATGAGGGCAAGGTTAACTGCGTAGAGGAAGTGGATGAAGGAGACGATGGTGAGTGGATTCATAACATTAAATGTGACAGAGCGACGCCCATGACCGAGCGCGTTAGTATTGGTGGTATATTTTTGGAGTTTCACATTGATAGCGGCTCCGCAGTCAGCCTTATTTCTAAAACAACGTATGACCAACACTTTCGGGAGGTCCCCTTGTCACCCACAACAAAAAAGCTAATGAGTTATACCGGAGATAGGATCATTACATGCGGTGTTTTTAAAACTCCTATTAGCTACAACGGTAAAACGCATATGATTGAATTATTTGTGGTAATAAATAACGGTGTGTCTCTGTTGGGAAGGGATTTTTTGTACCTTTTTAATTTGCAGCTGTCACCTGTGAACGCAGTAAGTTTAGATAACAGTTCAATTGTTCACGATTTTGTCGCTAAATTTCAAAGCGTGTTTTCGGGCGAACTCGGCAAATTTAATAAATATACTGTCGATTTACGAATTAAACCAGACTCTAAGCCAATTTTCTTCAAAGCAAGGCCGGTACCCTTTGCTCTGAGAGACAAAATCGACGAGGAATTAGACCGGTTACTGAAGTTGGGCATTTTAAAACCCACTGAGCATTCCGAGTACGCTTCTCCAGTGGTACCGGTTTTGAAGAAGGATGGCGGTCTGAGGTTATGTGCCGATTACTCAGTAACCATTAACAAGCAATTGATAGTGGATAAATACCCCTTACCTACAGTTGACGAACTATTTTCTGAATTAAATGGAGGAGTCCAAGTCAGTAAAATTGATTTATCCATGGCTTATAATCAATTTGAATTAAGCGAATCGTCACAAAGCCTAACTACTATTAACACTCACCGCGGGTTATTTAAATTCACTAGACTAGTTTTCGGGCTATCGTCGGCGCCTGCAATTTTCCAGCGCGCCATGGAGTGCATTTTGGCGGGCCTCGAAGGGGTAGTGATCTTCCTCGATGACGTACTAGTCACGGGCAGAGATAGGGTTGAGCATGAGCGACGATTAATCGCTGTCTTGCAACGGTTAAAAGACGCCGGGTTGACTGTGCAAGTCGGTAAGTGTGCGTTCTATAAACACGAAATATGTTATTTAGGACACGTTATAGATAAAAACGGCATTAGAAAGTCACCAGATAAGGTGAGGGCGGTTTTATTCGCGGCTAAACCCCTAAATGTTTCACAGTTACAGTCGTTTTTAGGTTTAACCAATTACTATCGTAATTTTTTGCCAAATGCATCATCTATTCTAAGTCCTCTTTATGACTTATTACGTAAAAATGCTAAGTGGGAATGGACGAAGACTCACGATGATGCATTCGATCAAATAAAAAATATTATGGCCTCTGATAAAGTTCTAACCCACTTTGATTCGACAGCAAAATTAATTTTAACAGTTGACGCGTCAGCGACAGGGTTAGGAGCAATACTATCTCAGATAGGAAGCGACGGAATGGAACGACCGGTATCTTATGCGTCGCGCGTCCTTTCGACCGCGGAAAAAAATTACGCACAAATACAAAGAGAGGCGACGGCTATAGTCTTCGGAGTAAGACGATTTCATCAATACCTTTATGGACGTTCCACACCGTTCGTGTTACGTACCGACCACAGGCCGCTATTGACCATTTTTGGTCCCCATCGGGGTATTCCCGAAGTGTCCGCAAACAGACTGCAGCGTTACGCAATATTTCTATCAGCGTACAATTATACGATAGAATATATACGGAGTAAAGACAATTCAGCCGATTTTTTGTCGCGGGCTTCAATAACAGCGGGCGCGTGCGGCGCGGCTATCGGACCCGGCGGCGGGGGCGCGCCGGGCGGGGCGAGCGGGGCGAGCGGGGAGACCCAGGATGAAGACGACCGCGCCGCGTTCGTTAACTTCGTGCTACGAGGCGACATGCCGGTGACGTCACAGCAGCTACGTTCGGAGACCGATCGCGATCCGCTACTCGCCAAAGTCAAACATTACATAGTGAATGGATGGCCGAGGAAAGTGGCGGATACAAAGTTGAAACCGTTCCATTGTTGCCGGTTACAGTTAGCGGTCGAAAACGGTTACGTTATGCGCGGCCATAAGGTGGTCCTGCCGGAAAAATTAAGAGATAGAATCTGCAACGAGTTACATAGTTCTCATTTCGGTATCGTTAAAATGAAGGCGCAGGCGCGGAAATATTTTTGGTTTCCCGGCATCGACGCGGCGTTGGAGCGGCTGGCGGGCGCGTGCGACGTGTGCGCGGCGCTGCGGCCCGCACCGCCCCGCGCGCCCCTCGCCGTCTGGCCCCGCCCACCGCAACCGTTTTACCGGGTGCATGTTGATTTTTTAGGACCGTTTAATAATCAAATGTTTTTAATAATGGTAGATGCTTACAGCAAGTGGATAGAGTGCTATGCGATGTCGACCTCGTACAGTTCTAGAATGGTCATAAGCAAATTGTGTGATTTCATGTCTAGATTTGGGGTTCCTGATACCATAGTGAGCGATAATGGAACCTCCTTTACTTCCTTGGAATTTCAAGATTTTTGTAAACTTAACGGAATTAACCACATGCTATCACCAGCGTACCACCCGTCTAGCAACGGCCAGGCCGAAAGCATGGTGAAGGTGGTGAAAAATGGATTAAAAGCAGTAATTCTAAATAATAACAATCGTAAACTTGTACAAGAACACATTTCTAAATTTCTATATGACTATAGGAACTCCAAAAATAGCACCACAGGAAAATCGCCCGCGGAAATAGTTTTCGGTAGACCACTGCGCTCCAGGCTGGATCTGTTAAAACCTCCTACGTCTCCTCCATCCACGGATCTCTCTCTTACCGTAGAACGGAACCAGTGCTTGCAGGCTAGCTACCACAGAGGAGTACAAAGGGCAAATTTTAACAAAAACGACCCAGTATGGATAATTCAAAATAACATTAATAAAAACCGTAAGTGGATCAAGGCAGTTATCAAAAGGAAATTAGGCACTGTATTATACTCTGTGTATATACCAAGTTTGGATCGCGAAGTAACGAGACACATAAACCAGATAAGGCGAAGGGTCCCCGCAGCAACACCGTGCAGTGGCGACGACGACGACAGCTGGGTCGCGGACGTGGTCCCCGACCTCCGGCCGCCACCACACGGGGCACACGGCGAGCCCCCGGCTGGCGATGGTGACCGCTCGCCGGACCCGTGTCTCAGGTCTCTTCGCAGCGAGGACGGTGGGGAGAGTGATATGGAGGGTTGCTTTACGACTCCGCCATCGACAAGCCCTCAAAATCCACGACGTCGCGCGATAACGCCGATCTTCTTGGAATCTCCGGAAATGGGCTAAACTACTTGATAGTAAACTTAAAATTAGGTTAAGACTAGCTATAAGAGGGAGGGACTGTTAAGTATGTGTGCAGCGGGTTATGATGATGCGTATGGTTGTCTTGTATGTGTGCGTGCGAGCTGCGTCTCGTATGACCTTTGCAATGAATAAAGCAGTGCATAACTAGCTTCCGTGTTTGATGGTCGCTGTCCCCGCGCTCCCCTCAGGCATATACTAAACACATAGTTATACTCGTACAATGTCAAGTCCGACCTAATACAAGCTATCAAAGTTTTTTACATCTCCAGACAACACACGTTTGCTAAACTGGTGATCCCGCGTTATCTTGTGTCACAAAAGATAAATCTGTGTGCAATATTTAAAAAAAAACAACGCCTTTCACGGCTTTCACAATGACAGCGTAAAATTATAATACACGTGCAAGCAGATGTAAACAAAATTCTCGTTATGTCCGTTAAAATAAATAATGTTAACAATAAATATATTTATTCATGCAAACTACTGGTTTTGCGTCAGTAGGTTAATAACATAAATAGCAGAATGTAAATCCAAGCCAATAAAACCTTAAATTTCATCGCACGTACGGGCAACAACCGCCGGGATGCAATTTGCTCTGCACAATAAAAAGTTATGTGGTAGTTTACACCGAATGTCATACGATAACGGGGTACGCGTTATTACAAATTGATTCCGTCAAAGAAATAACGAGGCATAATCGATCGCGGGGGAATAGAGACAAATGTCGTATTGGTCGCAGATTTACAGCGTGGCGCACGCCATCTGGCGTCCGAATTTATGAGTTTAATCAGAGTCGGCGCTCGCTGCGAACCCCGAAGTTTGGTCACAGACAAGGCGAGAACAGATTTTTGCAGTAGTTTCATAAAGCGAGGGCATTCCACTTAGAAGGGGTTAATTATGTTAATTAGTTATTCGAATGCGTAACTGAAAAGTGTACGTATTGTCGTTAGTGTTAATAATGTATTTTAATAACTTAATGTCTTTTGATTTTATTAGATGTACATACTATAATTATCTCTGGCAAAACATAAGTTAGAAATTAATAAGTGAAGAATCCACAGCGAAATGGACAGGAAGGAGCGAAGTAGGTACTCGTAGCGATATAAAAATATTTTTTTGTAATTTTTTATTATCACTAAAGAGTGACTTGATCCGACTGATATTTCTTTAATAAAATATATGCCTGATTTATTTTATGTAATTGTTGTCATTAATCTACCAAATTGTTCTGTTCTGTATTAAAGAATAAATAAATCTGTTACTTTTATGCCACTGTTATCAAATGACAATAATTAAACAAAAATCTTTCTCGTTTTTAAAGGGGGAGTGAAAAATGGGGCGTCAAAGTGAAAATGATTAGAAATATTGTAGGTATTCGTATTACCTAATCGTAAAAGAAACGAAGGTTTAGTATAGAGATATAATATCAAGTATAGGCTGATATAGTAAATTGTGTATGTATTTACACTACTGCAGTGATTGCGTTTAATGTTAGATAGTATTGAACTGGAATCGGGCTCTACAGTTACACGAAAAATTAGACCTAAACTTATTCCTTTAAAGTCTATATTACCATGGCTCTCTTGGAGCAGTTGGAGCATATGCAGTTAAGGTGTATTTAATTGGTGACACCTTTAGCCTATGCCGCTCTATTTGTAAGGAGCGTAGGCTGTTACCTGTTTTGGTATCGTTGGTTTACGAGGATTTCGCTAACAATATAGGGACGTATTGTTAACATTAGTCAACTGGAAGTGACATGTAATGAAGATGGTGAGAGTAGTCGTAGTAAATATCGCAGTTTATCACAATTTGTTTAAAGTTTGAAAGAAAATAGACGGAGTAGTTCATTGTAATCTTCATGGTTTCTGGATTCCTAGTAGGTACATGCATAACGACAATCATTATCGTAAAACTTTAGCGAATTGATAATTTAATCTTTAGGTACATGAATGTGAAGGTTAATACTTAGCCAGATAGCTCTTATATTTTATAATCAATATTAGTGTCCTTTTAGCGATAATTCATTGCAATTGTTAGACATCAGAAGTTATCGATTCTCGAGAGCATACTTTAATCGAATAGAGATATTGATACTAACTGTAAATTGATATAAATTTATGTTTGGAAGAAACATTTAAACACCTAAAATATTATTCTTTTGTCGAAATCAATCACAATGAATTAAATATAAATTATTTAAAATGTTAAAAATAATACTCACTGTCACGTGATCTCAAACGCCATTTTGAGCTTATGACGTCATTGCTCGTATTTTATATGCAAGTTCAACAAACTTCTGTTGATATTGTATTGAATTCAGTAGTATTGAATATCGGTTAGTGACGTCACTTGACGTTTTTGGTGGGGATAATTTTTATTTATCAATTTTTGTTTTATATCGAAGATTATTATTTCTGTAATATTTTTTCGTAAATTTAGGTTTTATCTATAAAATTAAATTAAATCCTATAATAAGTCAACATCCCTATTGGCTCTTTGTTGATTAGGTAGTTAGGTACGGTATCGAATCAGATAAAATTATTTGGACATTTATTAATAACTTGTCCACAATCCGTGTTAAACTGGTTTACCTCATTTACACTGTATGTACTACATCCAAACATACAGACTTGGGATGTTACCCATTCATTGCGGTTCGTGGATGTATTTGAGAATTTAGGCCGACTAGTGTCTTTACCGCATGTTACAGGTCTGATTTCTAGCTATTAATCGTATAATAACACAAATGTTTGTGTCTGTTGTATTAATGTTGTTTGTATGTTTCTAAATAATCATAAAGTGTATACGAATGAAAGTTTTTTGTTTGTTTATTATATTGTTTGTATGGTTCTTAAGTAACCGTAATGTGTACAACTTCGAAAGTTGGAATTCGAAGGATTTATTTTATCTCAATAGTCGATAAACATGCAGACTTAATGCGACCTGATGGTAAATTATCACTGCTACCTATTGAATAGTTATGTAGTAGAAAGTAATTCAAGATTAATTGATTGATGAAGTAATGATGTGTATTTACTTATTAAGACACTCCAACTCAGAGTCACTAACGGTTACTTAAATCG
This sequence comes from Thymelicus sylvestris, assembly GCA_911387775.1. Taxonomy (NCBI): domain Eukaryota; kingdom Metazoa; phylum Arthropoda; class Insecta; order Lepidoptera; family Hesperiidae; genus Thymelicus; species Thymelicus sylvestris. Next base: position 6,736,480 of record OU426896.1, on the reverse strand, counting down.
CTCCTTAGTAAAGAATCACCATACAAATTCTGTACTAAGGAGCGATTTCAGTAACTGTTAGTGACTTTGAGTTGGGGCGTTTGCTACAAGAAGCACATTATGAGGTTTAGTTATTATCTATTTTCGGTTTCAATTAACTTCAATATAATTCAAATTCCATTTAAATAGTCTTTAATAATTTAATGAGAACCAGCAATGTTACTCACTTCTTAAATTTAATATTTTGTAACATACTTGAGTTGTATGTACGTAATCATAGAGAACTAACAACTAACAAGTGGTTTTTTTACGTTTTCTATGTCGTGGCAACCTTATCATTTCAGATGTGCGATCATCACACGTTAGATCCGCTTGTTCTTTTGTCGATTACAAAAAAGAAAATTTTGCCTTGGTAACAAAACAATACTACGCGTATATCAAAGGTTATTTTATGCTAATCATTCTGAAAGAAATACGCAACAAAAGATGAGAAATTTCCATTACCTATTACCTGTATTATTGTTTTTAGAAACGCACGTTCTGGTCTTTATGAACAATAGAAATAGAGTTCGAATTTCACTGAGTGGAATGTAATGCTGACTAACAAGTGTAGAACAATAATGCCATGTTCAGTATCGAAATTGTATGACTGTAGATAACGTTTCCTATTGTTCCCAAACAACGAACAGAAATTTCCGTATCAAGGATCTCATATCGGAATCCTTTGTTGTTGTGTTTGAAAACAGTATTATAAACTGTTTGTTGAAAAATAAAATGTTTGCTTCACTGATCTTCATAGATTGAATGAACAGACATAACTTAGTCTTGCTCGATGAGCTGTGCTCAGAGAAAATAACTATATTTATTACTACTTCAGCATTAACATGACTTACGGCGGCACTCAGAGTCACTTAACGGTTACTTAAACATCTCCTTAGTACAGAATTTGTATTGTGATTCTCTTACTTACTTGAAAGCTGGTGTAATAGCAACAAAAGATTTGTTCAAAGCAATACACAATGAAGTTACTATGAGTAAGTTAAATCCGGATGAAAATTTTAATTTACTTAATCGTTGTAAGCAGTACGAATTTTCATGAAGATAATTATAAAAGGCAACTTAAGATGCCTGATAAAAGTGCGGAAAACTCTTTCTATTATTTCATTGAAACCTTCTAAGCTCCTATTTAACGATTTATAAAACAGCTCCAAACAAAGAGACACAAAGCATTGAGAGTAGTGTACAAAGAAATTGATATTCAGCAGTATAAATTTTAGAAGAAAAATTTTAAGGAAGAAAAAGTGATACGGAATATTTTTATTATCGAAACATTAACGATATTTAGGCAAATTTAAACACCTGTAAAATGTTTTGTATCAATTTGTATTTATATTTGAGACGTTATAAATCAACCAGTAGTGACACAACTCTAACGAGGTTTTTAACCGACTTCAAAAAAAGCGGCCAAGTGCGAGTCGGACTCGCCCATGAAGGGTTCCGTAGCAGCAAGTAACATAATATAAAAGTTCTTGAAGTTGGTTGTAACTTTGATCGAGGTAAATTGCGGTTTACGATTTATGACGTATTAAAAAAAAACTACTTACTAGATCTCGTTCAAACTAATTTTCGTTGGAAGTTTGCATGGCAATGTACATCATATATTTTTTTTAGTTTTATCATTCTCTTATTTTAGAAGTTACGGGGGAGGGGGGGGGGGGGGGGGGCACACATTTTACCACTTTGGAAGTGTCTCTCGCGCAAACTATTCAGTTTAGAAAAAAATGATATTAGAAACCTCAATATCATTTTTGAAGACCTATTCATAGATACCCCACACGTATGGGTTTGATGAAAAAAAAATTTTTGAGTTTCAGTTCTAAGTATGGGGAGTCCCCAAAATTTATTGTTTTTTTTTCTATTTTTGTGTGAAAATCTTAATGCGGTTCACAGAATACATCTACTTATCAAGTTTCAACAGTATAGTTCCTATAGTTTCGGAAAAAAGTGGCTGTGACATACGGACGGACGGACAGACAGACAGACAGACAGACAGACAGACAGACATGACGAATCTATAAGGGTTCCGTTTTTTGCCATTTGGCTACGGAACCCTAAAAAGGAGGAGGTTCTCAATTCGACTGTATTTTTTTTTAATGTTTGTTACCTCAGAACTTTAGACTGGGCGATCCGATTTTGATGATTCTTTTTTTAATCAAAAGCTGGTGGCTGTCATGTGGTCCCACATAAAATTGAGATCTGACAGTGGCATTCATGAGAAAACCACATAAATCGTTAATTTGTAAAATCGTAAAATCTTAATACAAATTTACGATATAAGCTAATTTGTACTGAATAGTTATCATCACTACTCTGTGACAAAATAAAAAAACGGCCAAGTGCGAATCGAACTCGCGCACCAAGGATTATTCAAAGCTATATTCAAAGTATTAATAAAAAAACACTTGTAAACCCTGCAATATTTAATCTGTACAAAACCACATCGCTACTTACCATCTAGTGGGCATTCGAGATTTAAGTACTATAAACTAAAAAAAACGTATGTGTACATGTACGCACGTAAGAAGTTATACTTACCTCTTACTTACATATAAGTACCTCTCGCTCGCACCTACGTCCCAGCGCGCGCCAGCAATCCAACCACGTAACTACCTCTCGTTTGCACCCACGACCCGTGCTAGAAATCCAAAACAGCGAATGCTGTGCGTCTTAGCTGGAGAGCTATTGAACCATTTGACTATCCCACTTCCCACAAAGCTAGAAATTTATTAAATGATATTTTATTATCAGTCAATTAAGAAAGTACCGTTCTGGCAGGCATCTCGCGGTTGCTTCATGGCCCATTAAAATTTTGAAAATGCAAAAAATATATTTTTTTTATCCCACTCCCACAAGGCTACAATTTTAATATGTTGTAATTTACATATGTTTAAGTGTAAAAAAAATTTGCCAGAACATTTTGAGGGTTGCAAGTATGTGCCAGAACAGAGCAAAGTTGTCATCGGGATTGCAATTCTATCTTTCTATGTATAATTTCAGGCTCTAGTCTGATTTGATATCATTCAAATGTATAAGGCGATTGTTGGTTCTCACAGATAGTACATATTGATGGAAATAAATTTCAGTACTGCCATAGAAAAAATAATAATTTTCATACAAATGTGTCCATCTATTCATAAATTCAAGCTCTAGCCTGCTTTTGATGCCATTTAAATGTACAGAACTATTGTTGGATCTTACAGATCGTACACTTTGGTGGAAATAAATTTCAGTATTGCCATACAAAATATAATAATTTTCATACAAATGTATCCTTCTATGCATAATTTCAACCTCTAGCCTGCTTTTGATGTCATTTAAATGTACAGGACTATCGTTGGATCTTACAGATCGTACACTTTGGTGGAAAAAAAATTCGGTATTGCCATACAAAATATAATAATTTTCATACAAATGTATCCTTCTATGCATAATTTCAACCTCTAGCCTGCTTTTGATGTCATTTAAATGTATAGGAATATCGTTGGATCTTACAGATCGTACACTTTGGTGGAAAAAAATTTTGGTATTGCCATACAAAATATAATAATTTTCATACAAATGTATCCTTCTATGCATAATTTCAAGCTCTAGCCTGTTTTTGATGTCATTTTAATGTATGGGACTATTGTTGGATCTTACAGATAGTACACTTTGGTGGAAAGAAATTTCGGTATTGCCATACAAAATATAATAATTTTTATACAAATGTATCCTTCTATGCATAATTTCAAGCTCTAGCCTGCTTTTGATGTAATTTAAATGTACATAACTATTGTTGGATCTTACACATCGCACATTTTGGTGGAAATAAATTTCAGTATTGCCATACAAAAAATAATAATTTTCATACAAATGTATCCTTCTATGCATAATTTCAAGCCCTAGCCTGCTTTCGATGTCATTTAAATGTATAGGACTATTGTTGGATCATACAGATAGTACACTTTGGTGGAAATTTTCAGTATATCCATACAAAAAATTATAATTTTCATACAAATGTATCCTTCTATGCATAATTTCAAGCTCTAGCCTGCTTTTGATGTAATTTAAATGTACATAACTATTGTTGTATCTTACACATCGCACATTTTGGTGGAAATAAATTTCAGTATTGCCATACAAAAAATAATAATTTTCATACAAATGTATCCTTCTATGCATAATTTCAAGCCCTAGCCTGCTTTTGATGTCATTTAAATGTATAGGAATATCGTTGGATCTCACAGATTGTACACTTTGGTGGAAAAAAAAACAGTGTTACCCTACAAAAAAAAAAAATTCATGAGGCAAAATCAGCGAGTTCGATTCCTGGCTAATAATATTAATTTTTCAAAAATCTAATTATGCCGTTTTGGTTTTCTTCAAAATCAGCCCTGAGACTCCTTTGACCACTTTTCGCTATTCCTCATAGTTTTGAATTTGTCCATCCACGCTCACTTGAAAAATTCACCCTGTATACTCTTCTGGCAGATACTTGCAACCGCTAGAATGTTCTGGCTGTTTACATATATTTTTTAAACAATTGAAAGAATGTTCCCTGAAAATTTGAGCCTTGTGCGAGTAGGTTATGAATTCCTCTCGCGATGACAACTTTGCTCTGTTCTGGCACACACTTGCAACCCTCAAAATGTTCTGGCAATTTTTTTTTACACTTAAACATATGTAAATTACAACATATTAAAATTGTAGCCTTGTGGGAGTGGGATAAAAAAAAAAAATTTTTGCAATTTCAAAAATTTAAGGGATGATGACGCAACCGCGAGATGCCTGCCAGAACGGTACTTTCTTAATTGACTGATAATAAAATATCATTTAATAAATTTCTAGCTTTGTGGGAAGTGGGATAGTCAAATGGTTCAATAGCTCTAGGGCTATCTAGTATCACGCACCTTCATCATGTCGCTTTTTGGCTCTCGCATCGTAAAAATTTTACTGTCATAATCTTTTCCAAACGCCCCGTTAGAAGTATAACTACTTATTATAAGTACTATTGTTTCTTCTGTGGTATAACTTACTAATATGCCTTTATAATAACTTTATAATACTTCTATTACCGAACATAATTTAAAATTTTATTTCAATTCTTAACAGCTGAGTGTAAACAATCTGAAGTGTGTACACAGGAAACCAGATATTGTAACACTAAGTCTTGTAACATATAAGAAGTGTATAAACTATCGACAGCTTAGCAAAGCTCTCGAGTTTGCAGCAGTTGAGACAAAGCGATCAAGTTTTATCAAAGTTATACCTAGTATCTTGTCGACATTGTTTGCTCTCTCCTTGATAAACTTGATGTAAGTTTATGTTCGCATTACGTTGCAACGTCTGCTTTATCTGCATAACACTACATTATAGTTGAATAGAGTTGCAAGTCGCAAGTCGGCGTAATAATTTAATTTTTTTTAACATACACAAAAACATGTCCAGAAAAGAAATATGTCGTCAAATGAAAAACTTAAAGGAAGCTAGCTGTGTTTGCATAAATATTTTCGATACACGCAGCGCTCACGCATGTTACGTCCTTGACCTAAACGACGTGACTTTTGTCAGGAGCCCTTTTTATTTTTATTTTTAACAGGATTATTATTGTGTATGTCATATCAATTATAGACAAATTAGCACTTAGGCAAAGTTAAGTTTGTAATAAGTTGTTCTCGCTTTGCATACCTATGCTTTATCTATGCTACCCGCAGTAGAGGCTACACTAGTGCAGGGTGCGAGTGTTACTTATATCATGTGGCAGATGTGTGTAAATTAACGACACTTACGCCCCAACTCAGAGTCAATAACGGCTACTTAAATCGCTCCTTAGTAAAGAATTGCCATACAAATTCTGTACTAATGAGCGAATTCAGTAACCGTTAGTGACACTGAGTTGGGGCGTTAGTAAATAATATATATTATAATAATAGTATCTACCATTTTATAAGCCCCCGTATAAGCCTGTGAAAACACAATAATTGGAAACAAAGAGATTAAATACATATTTCTATGCCTTCAGTGTAACGTTTTGTTCGGGATTACTTGATTTGAATTTTTTTTAATTAAGTTACTCTTCATTTATTTTGAAGATTGATTAAACTCCTTGGTTTGGATCTTCCTAGAGTTTTAACAAGTTTACAACAATTAATTTAAGATAGAGATTTAGATTAACTGGTATTATATACATATTTTTGGGAAAATATTTAATAAAAGTTATTATTCTGTTTAACTGTACATAATTTATAGTATAAGTATTCTAAATATTTCCCCAGTAAATGGCCTTCATTACAATCTTTAAAGGTTTTGCCTTGAACAGCAACGTGGAAGTTCGGATGGCTATAAAAAGATATTCCCGCCGATATTATTGAGTGCGCGATAAACACACAATGCTAGTTATAAATATTGCTTAAGTTATCGCCGAAAAGATATATAGAGGTAGATGAGGCCAGGCGTATCGCCGCCGTGGCAGTTATTGCGTTTTTTATGCGAAAACTCCCTAACAAATTCTATTTACAAGCAATGTTGTTGACGGTAACGTTGAAACATGCTCAAATGATCCCTTATATATTTTTATACAGTACAAAAGTTTCCTTCATAGACGTCTCGCAAGTACCACATCATTTTTAAATAAAACTGGATGATAAACTGCTATAAGTTTTCCAAAATATATTGTGTGTGTAAAATTTTAGTTGAAAAATAGAATGTGCTAGGTTAGCAAGTAAGTCTCATCATATATCTTCTGTGTATTCTAACCTTTGTGTGTTGTCAATGGCACTCACGACACAGGGGTCTGATGTGGGGCTATGAATGTGTACCGTAATTATTATTTTTATATCTTGGTTTCATATGCATAAAAATATATTAATACGTCTTACGTTTAATATTCCCAAATTGATGAACCGAAGCGATGCATTAATAAAATTATGATTAGATAAATATGTGGCCGGCAAATATTAAATATTAATATGTTATTGCTACGACGTAGCGCTTCACTCTGGTGGCGTAGCATGCCCAGTACACTTTTAACTTAATTTTATATTTTATATTGTAAAGTAAATAATTATTATAATCTATAAAAAAAAGCAAAGCAACAACCCATAATTGTCCCACTGCTGGGCTCGGGGTCTCCTCTCACAATGTGAGGGGTATTAGGCCATAGTCTACCACGCTGGCCAAGTGCGGATTGGTAGACTTCACACACCTTCGAGAACTTTTTATAGAGAACTCTCCGGTGTGCAGGTTTCCTCACGATGTTTTCCTTCACCGAAGCAAGTGATAATTAACTTGTAATACACACATAATATTTGAAAATTAGAGGTGCGTGCCAGGGTTTGAACTCGGGCCCCTTCGTTCTGGAGACCAACGTTCTACCGCTAGGCTATCACTGCTATTATACTATAATAAAACTCAAAGGGCAAATTTTCTGTACATTGAATATATTTTGAAAATTTTGATTAGGGGGCACTTCAATAACGTGTTAGAGCACAAAAATATTTTTTTTAGAATTATTGTCTGTCTGTCTGTTTGTCTGTCCGGGCATCACATGAAAACCCTTGAACGGATTTCGATGAAAATTGGTAAAAGTATTACTAATACTCCGGGTCATATTTTAGGATACTTTTTGTCCCGGAAAATTAAAAGGTTTCCCCGGGAAACGGGATGAAAGTTTGTATGGAATATTTTTAAAACATCAACCGATTTGCTTCAAATGTTACAAATGTTCCTTGCTTAAATTCATGGAACATATATTTTTCATTTTTTCAAAATTGTGCAAAAAAAAGAAAAAAAAATACAAATTAATGTGAATATTGCTTATTTTTCAAAACCCGCTCCTGGAGAAATCCTTTGTGATTTCATCGTGGGTTTCAGTATATAAATTACTAAATATAAGTACTTCAATATAAATTCACCGTTTTTTTAAATTCCTTCTGCAAGAAGTACAAACAAGGTAAAACATAATTTCCGTATGCGAAGCTGCGGGCAACAGCTAGTATAATTATACATATATTCGATATTATATGTAATTGTGTATTAAATTAAATTATTTTTATTATAACTATGTACGTTGCTGCAATAATAAATATTATTTTTACTACTTACCCTTCCACTCCATTTTCATTTTACACAGTAAAAGTGATCCAGTCATAGTTCCGGTATAAAAAAATGCTTTGAACTTTGGGCGAACCGAAATTCCGTTTTGTGAATTATAGTACATCGTTCAGGTAATTATAAATGGTCATTAGCTCGATTATCTATTATGTGCAAGAATATTCTTTGATTTAGGTACTTACATCACAATATTCCTAGTAAGTTGAGATCAGCTCCAGTTTCGACCAAAAGTCGGATACGTGAATTTATATGAGTACTAACGTTCTGCTTGCAGCTTTGTGAACAATAAGTACCCTATATTTTAAACCATAATATGGTCTAACTATGTTCAAAATCTCCTTAAAATCCGTTCATTAGTTTTTGCGGGAAAGACCAACAAACATCCATACATCCATACATACTCACAAACTTTCATTTGTAATATTAGTAGGATGAATAATAATATGTAAATAAGAAATTCTTACTATAAATCATTGAAGTATAATGTCATAGAATAGACATCTTGAACAAAATGTGTGTCCTCGCTGGGAGGTTCTATTTTCAAAATTGTTCCCCTGTTCTCCTTTCAAAATCGAACGAATCCATTGGCAATTGAAGCCGCGCGGCGCCAATAAATTGGAACATACATTGTGTTCGCGGTGTCCATTCTATACGCTAGTAATAATACTTCAATGCTATAAATGGAAGTAGGTAAAGGCTACCGTTTAAATCAGCTTCGGGGAGGAATACAACTTTCCTAATGGCTTTTTATGTGTTTAACCCAAACATAGGACTATAACTCCACATCAAGTAAACGTTCAACGCGTAATCACACGCCTCATAAATTTCAATATTATTCAGAGCTCTTGTTTCTGTGACGGCGAATAAGCGAATAATTATTTTCATATTCATACGCTAAATACGTATATAACGTAACCTATACAAGTTACAATGTTGAGTGTAAGACAAAACTTAAGTTAGCCGGATAATCTTAGGTTTATTTTCGACTATTAACCATCCTTACTTTGCTTCGGTTTTCGTATAGATCCCTGATTTTTTTATATAAAATATAGTCCATGTTACTCAGAAACAATAGAGCATCATATTTGTGAAAGAATTTTTGGAATTGGTCCAGTAGTTTTTGAGTTTATTTATTACAAAAAAAAAACGAACAAAAAATCAAAACTTTCCTCTTTAGAATATTAAGTTCAGAAAAGCGGATACTGTCAGTTAGGAACTAACTATTAAACCTAACCTCGACAGTACCCGTGGGGTTTCTAATTTTGTTTTAACTCAATTTAACCTAACCCAGACAAACAAAACTGTTCCTAAGTCATGCAATTATTAGTTGATTGCAAATAAAACCCACCTAATTATGTACCTACTGCTTTCACCATAAATGATGATGAAAAATAAAATATATACCTAGATGAATATTAATTATTTGATAAGAATATTAGTTATTCTGTCACTCATCATTGGATTAAAACCATAATTGTAATAAACGAGTAACCACCCTCGCTTTGCTTCGGTTTTCTTATTTTTTACACCTTGGGTTACATTATTGGAGTTTTATTATGGATCCCTAATTTTTTTTTTGAAAATATAATATAACCTATGTTACTCGGGGATAGTGTAGTTTCCCAACAGTGAAAGAATTTTTGAAATCGGTTCAGTAGTTTCGGAGCCTATTCAATGCAAACAAAAAATCAAATCTTTCCTCTTTATATATTAGTATTAGATAATCATGATACTATGTTGTAAAAATACTCACGCCTAGACACAAGCCTGTTTTAATATGCTACACAGTAAATGGTACATCACTAACACAAAACGTCTAGATGAGTAGCTAAACTTTAAACATCAGGCTGGCCACGAACAACAAACATGAGACGTACAACTTCAGTATTATCTTAAGCAGTGTGTATCCTACCCTCGCAGCCTACGTACATAATCATTATATGCAAATTGCGTCCTAGAACAACAGCCCTTAGCTCTCAGGTCATAAACAGTAGTTGATCGGTATTGTGTGTGACGGCGTAACTAATATTCAAATCAATGACGTCATCGGATTAGTCCTGCGCCGCTCAATTTCCGTTGATTGCTCCATATCTGCAGGAAATGGGCAACGACGTAGGTAGTTCCTACCTCTAGCTTTGAGGGTTGTTACTTTATAAATATAACCCTGATTTTATGAACAAAATAACTGATATGGCCAATTGGGCTAAGAGTTTAAAAAATGCCAAAAATAAGAACAAAAGTATTATTGGTATTTTTGTCAGGTAGAAAAAACTCATTATGTTAAATATCTTGATGTCAAATACCATCAGGTACATTTTTTGGAAACCGTGGTCCAACTATTCTGTCCATCACATAATTTTATTATAGAACGTGTAAAGTAATACTAGAAAACTATGTGGAATACATAACCCGGTTTTCGAAATAGCAGAAAAATAAACATAAGACTCATAAGACTCATCAGTATATTGATAATTAGGGATCTAAGCTTGAATTTATCATCGCCAATAAAATTATCTTTCTCCAGCTCTGCTGGTCTTCAGAGATAGCTACATCAAAAGTCTGAAGCTTACGTTACTCAGGTTTTCTAAATTGAATCATGAACGTCAGTATAAACTGAACTGGATCAAAGCTATTGTGTATGGTACAACTAATATTCAAATGAGTGACGTCACTAGATTAGTACCACGCGGCTCGATTTCCGATGTCTGCAGGAAATGGGCAGCGACGCAAGCGATCCTGCTTTGGCTTGCAGGGGTGTTTCTGACAATACCGATGTTCACATGCCGATTTTCTATTAGCATCAGGAGAATTATTAGTATGTTTAGTATTAGTAATACCTAGTTATGGCACACTTCAAACACCTCAGTAAGTAGCGGATATTATAACAATCTGTATGATAATACGTGAAGGGAAAACTTTTGTAATCTTGTAAATATAAATCTTGTAAATTTTGTAAACCTATAGGTGACGTGTGTAAAATTTGGTATTACTAAATAGAACATTGAAAAATGTCATTGTGAAGTCTTAGTACCTAACCTTTGGCAGAATTACATTCGAATTTCAACTGAAGAGGCTTTTAGTTTAATTAAATTAATAAGTACAGATATAGAATGCGTAGGTTGCATAATATTATTATCATCGTTAAAGATTTTTTCTAATAATACATAAATAATGTAGGTAAACTTTTATCACGATTCGGTAGATTATTTCCAATACAGCCTAAATTTAGCAACGTTTTATTTGTATTGCTGTATTTAACAGAAGCTACTGTTAATATATTATGTGTTTCTTTAATATTAATAGGACTAGCTAGATGAAATACTTGAGTTATTAAAACATTAACATTTTCATACAAACTGTCAACCCTAGCAATAATGCCTACGTCTAACTGAATGTGCAATGTGTAGTGCACTCTACGGTCAGCCGTATTTAACTTGCCGCTCGCCGCAAGCAAATCCAACCAAGTATTTATCTCTATGAGTGTTTATGGCATCAATAAGTACCAATAGGAGACAATAAATACGAGTATAGAGCGCTATGTGAATAAATCCATCAGCCGACTCTACTACTGTTTCATCTTCATGCATAATAATTTAACGATTACTGTTTTACAGTAACAGAACTGATCGATGATCGATTATTGATATTCGCAAAAAGCTAATATTGGGACTATTTATTAACGCAAAGGAATATGGTAGGTATAGGTATGCCGTATGACAATGACTTTTAAGAGTTTTTTTTCTCTTTGTTAGTCTATCTTGGCGTTTTTACCCGGTAATCTCCGAAATCCACTTGGCGGATTTTAATTTATTATTGTAGTAAGGCATACTGTCCCCAGGGCTTCATTTGGCGATTACATGCAAGCTACATAATGAAACATACATATACGCAAATATGACGATGCCGCCCCCTGGACAGATTACGTACTTTTAGGTCTTCCCACTTAGACGCACGCCATTTGCAAGTATCGTCAATTGTTGCTTGCTTGCATCTTGCGTAGTAAAAGTACGAAATCTGTAATCGGTACAATATTGTAATTTTAGACGCCTGTAACAGATCCGACAGACGCGCCAATACCAATCCAGTAAAAAAAACCGATTGTTAAAAGCTCTCCCACACTGTAATCGATGTAGATACCTACGTTAAAAATATTTCACGACTTTTCGAGTTAAGTCGGAGAGAGACGGGTATAAAGTACTTTACCACAACGAGTACTTCAGAATTTGAATCGTGGTACTACGAACTTGAAGAAGGCACCTAACAAAATTGTATTGGATTTCCTCTTCTTAAGCAGATTGCTCTGGAGCCAAAATTTTGCATACTTAAATTGTCTACGTCTCATTTAGTTATGTAGATAGTTGTGTTGTAGTATACATATGTTAATTTTAATGTGATTTGTTTTTGTTTAGTGTTTGGTTAGTAGTGCGCCTCGGCTTTGGCTGTTATTACAAGTAGCTCCATGAAAAAAATGAATCACAAGTAGGGAAGATTAGATTCATACAAAGAGTAGCATAATGCACCCATGTTTGCTGAATCGCTTCACATCGATAATTACTTTTTCTTGAAACATTAAATGCAGGATTATACCGTCAAAGTACTTTGCGACACCGATCTTACCGCAGTGCAGACGGTCAACCCTATTTGACTTACCCGCTTCGTTCGTTAACCGCAAGCCAACTGAACAAGTATTTATGGATTGTGACTTTATAGCGCTGTAAAGTTCAGCAATATACGATTGTACCGATGTACGACTAAATGTTCTTCTATGTTATAGTTTCACATAAGTCTGCACTTCGCTACCATGTTGCTAGCTAGTATTGAAGTGTTTCCAAATTATTAATGTTGTTACATTATTTTTACTTTTGATGAACGTGACGATTACCTACAATTTTATTATCTTCTTGTGATTGGAATTTAATTATGTTTGAAATGTATTATGTTTGTTTGAAATTATAAAAATACTTCAATGCTCAGTCCTGGTGCACTCCGCACTTTTGGTGTGATGTTACAAGACGCGTTCGACGTGTCGGATCGAATTTCAGGAGGGCTGCCACGCGTCGCCGGCGCCGCGTCGCGCCGGCCGTGTCATACATTTGTAATCTGTCACACATGTCATCACAAAAAAAGAAGACAACCCTGACATTGTCAGAAAGGATAAGAGTTATGATTAGAAAGAGAAGCAACGTCTAGATGTCGGCGCAAGAGTCGCTACTTACATATTTAAATAATTTTGCGGAGTGACTCTTCTGTACCAATAGGTACTATTAAGTATTCTGTGATGCTACCATTGAAGTATAATGTCATTGAAGAGACATCTCGAACAAAAGGTATGTTCCCGCCGGGAAGTTCTATTTTCAAAATTGAGCCCCCGTTCTCCTTTCAAAATCGAACGAATCCATTGGAAATGCAGCCGCGCGGCTTCAATTCATTGGAACATACATTGTGTTCGCGGTGTCTGTTCTATACGCTAGTAATAATACTTCAATGGATGCTACCAACATAATAGCAAAATGCAGGCTTATGTGAAAATCATTATAGTTTTAGTTTTTAATTGTAGGCACCCTATTTTATAATGGTTGATCTGGTATCTATCCAGTTGGGATCATTAGATACATTATCTCACTGTGGTTTAGCTGCTAATAATGATGATATTTTGCAAAATAACCGTTGTGGCTGACCGAATTTACCGATATCTAAATTATAATATTAATAACGGTTTGAATTTGCATTAATTACCTATAGTTTATGAAACATATTGAGGCAAATATTTATCATTCTGTAATATGTTATCAAGTGTTCGCGATTCATTGTTTATGAATGGTGTAATTAAGTAAACTTAATTACAAAAACGGACAAAGTACAATATTATCATGAAACCCGTCGAAACCTAATTTACTAAATTAATTATAACGGGGCTTAAATGATAAAATCTACGGAAATAGCTATTGTAGATTTTCGTCACAGATAAGAGGATATCGTTCCTTGTTGTCGTCGTTTTTCTTCGATTGTCGAAAATGTCTTGCTTTTGATTAAATAATATTTTACTTATAAAAAACATATAGTTTTTTGCTTATAATAAACTTATAAAAACATATACCTACTGTAGCCTAGTTGATAATGACCCTTCCTGCGAAGCGAGGGGTCCCGGATTTGATTCCGGGCCGGGGCAGATTTTTATGTGATAGATGAATATTTGTACTCGGGTCATGGGTGTTTTGTGTCGTCCAAGCCACCCGCGGCATAGATGAAACCTACTGCGGGGGTATGAGTGTGTAAGTGTTTGTTATTATTATTAAACACATCCATATTGACCACCTACATTTTACAAAATGATTGACATAAAACGCCACGAGCTCTCGATATAGCGATTTTAAAGTGAAGCACCGACCTTAGAATTGAAGGAAAAAGATACGGAAAATTACTTTTAGTCCGTGCCTCGATTCCCAAACGACAAATACGGCGAAACTTCACCCCCGCTGTTCTACGAGATGAAAAAGTTTGCGGTTTCAATTTCCACCAGCTATTCTGTATGCAGTCTATAATTCTCCGCTTCCATTATTACAGCGAGACGCTCGTTACCCCCATTTAGCTGGTAGAAAAGACTGGAGAAGAAAGTGGTTGTTTCAACTGAAATGAAATTCATAAATCACGGCAACTGAGATTGTAGACGGCGCCATTCGGTCTATTTCATGTTCATAGCTCTCCACATGTATAATACTTGTTTATCTCGAGTGCATCCAGATTAATGCTTCACTTAGTATCTATATAAAAGTATTTAAGAAGTACTTAGTGGAACCACGAATATTAGTAAGTAAACTTTTAGTAAGACAAAGTGGCGATGATTGGGTGCCGTCGACTTCATTCAACGGGGGTAATTCACTCAGGTGTATTTACATACATATTTCCATATTGTAATTAGGTAGATACATCATCTAGGTGGCTTATTACGTAACTGCTACAAATAACACAAAAAAACCTAAGTGTTTTGTATCTACAGTCTTCGATTATATGTGTTTACTAGCTGACCCGGCGAACTTCGTATCGCCTAAGAATGTAGCAAATCAGAGATCATTAAAATCCCTCTCCCTCTCCCTCTCCCTCTCCCTCTCCCTCTCCCTCTCCCTCTCCCTCTCCCTCTCCCTCTCCCTCTCCCTCTCCCTCTCCCTCTCCCTCTCCCTCTCCCTCTCCCTCTCCCTCTCCCTCTCCCTCTCCCTCTCCCTCTCCCTCTCCCTCTCCCTCTCCCTCTCCCTCTCCCTCTCCCTCTCCCTCTCCCTCTCCCTCTCCCTCTCCCTCTCCCTCTCCCTCTCCCTCTCCCTCTCCCTCTCCCTCTCCCTCTCCCTCTCCCTCTCCCTCTCCCTCTCCCTCTCCCTCTCCCTCTCCCTCTCCCTCTCCCTCTCCCTCTCCCTCTCCCTCTCCCTCTCCCTCTCCCTCTCCCTCTCCCTCTCCCTCTCCCTCTCCCTCTCCCTCTCCCTCTCCCTCTCCCTCTCCCTCTCCCTCTCCCTCTCCCTCTCCCTCTCCCTCTCCCTCTCCCTCTCCCTCTCCCTCTCCCTCTCCCTCTCCCTCTCCCTCTCCCTCTCCCTCTCCATCTCCCTCTCCCTCTCCATCTCCCTCTCCCTCTCCCTCTCCCTCTCCCTCTCCCTCTCCCTCTCCCTCTCCCTCTCCCTCTCCCTCCCCCTCCCCCTCCCCTCCCCCTCCCCTCCCCTCCCCTCCCTCTCCCTCTCCCTCTCCCCTCCGCTCCCCCTCCCCCTCTCCCTTTCCCTCTCCCTCTCCCGCTCCTGCTCTCTCTCCCACTCCCCTCCCCTCCCCTCCCCGTGTTACATAATCGGGATCCGCCGAACATGCGCGAGCTGTCCGGCCGCGGGGCCGGTGATGATTGTTGCTACTCGTACAATCACGTTGTCACGTAGTTCCTTTACTACGTAATATCTTCTGAATGGAATGTCTGATTTGAGAAATTCAAAAAGTTATCTATAGGTATTGAAACAGTTTTGAATATGAAATGATTTATTTGGATAAGGATTAATATGAAGGTATGGTTTTCATGATCTGATTTTGGTCATCTTTTTTATTAACATTTAAAATGTAAAAAGTGGTTATAGTGACATAACGACAATAGTTGGACATATACTATCGCGAGGTTTTTTGTAGATATTGATGTGTTCTATAATATTGTAGAACATTTTTTTGTTCTATCATCAATAGTTTCCGCAGCGTATGCGATGTAAGAAATTTTTAAGCAAATTTTTTCACACTTTGGTTCACGTTACTGATGTTTTGGCAAGGATCCCTAATGTTTTCTAGTAATAAATATAGCCTATGTTACTCATGAATGATGTAGCATTCTAATGGTGAAAGAATTTTTAAAATCGGTTCAGTAGTTTTTGAGTTTATTCGTTGCAAACATACAAAAATACAAAAATATAAAAATACAAAGCTTTCCTCTTTATAATCTTAATATATAACTAGCAGCCCGCCCCGGCTTCGCTCAGGTGTAATTTTATTTTTAAACATTTAGAGATATATTTGTAATTTTATGTTTTGACGACCCGTGTGGTGCGATTTCTACCATGGCGGATCGCCGCGCTAAGGGTCCTGTGTTCGATTCCCATCGAAGCGGAAATTAGAATGATGAATTTGAATTTCTGTTCTCGGTCTGGGGGTGAATGTCCTTGTCTAGTGTGTTGTCCATGGCACCCACGACACAGGGAATCCTAGTGTGGGGCTATGAGTGTGAAACGTTATTATTTATTATTTGTTTTTATTTATTATCTTTTTAAAGGACATAGGTATGTGTTTTTTCTTTAAAATTTAAATTTGTACTTGCCAACCTATTGTTATTTTTATAACATATACATTTTACTCAATTAATTTATTTGTAATGGGTTTATTTTTTTACTTGAACTATTTTTTTTAGATTCCTCTATTTACATTTTTGTACATACATACATCTATTTACATTTTTGTACATACATACATACATACATATATTTACATTTTATTGCTTTAGTAAATAAAGGACTACGCTACAGTTGCTTTGCGTGGGGCCACACTGGTCATTACGCGGCCGCGGCGGTGTTTGTTTTCCTAAATTCGTATTATCTTCTGAATGGAATGACCGATTTGAGTAGTTCAAAAAGTTATCTATAGGTATTGAAACACTTTTGAGTATGAAATGATTTATTTTGATAAGGATTAATACGAAGGTATGGTTTTCATGATCTGATTTTGGTCATCTTTTTTATTAACTGTTAAAATGTAAAAAGTGGTTATAGTGACATAACGACAATAGTTGGACATATAGTATCGCGAGGTTTTTTGTAGATATTGATATGTTCTCTAATATTGTAAAACATTTGTTCTATCATCAGTAGTTTCCGCACTAAACAACTGGCTGCTTTCCATTCGATATAAACGTTAACGTTAAAATCGTGTTGTCGTGTGAACGACTGCCGCGTATACGGGAAAGCGTATACGGGAAAAAATCGAATCGAATGGACGCCGTGTCAACGTAGCCTAACGCGGGAGCAGGCAACATACAACTGTCCATGAGAGAAGCATGGGTTTTCCAGATTAACGCCGCAAATACTTAAAGACTGACCCTGTGATTTATTTTGTTGATTTACTTTTACAACTGTTGATCTTTCATTATCTGCAGTCGATCGGCGACGATATAGCGAATAGCCATCGTTCCCGGTAATTGTTTCTGCCACTAATTCCCGTGGACACCGTTTCGAAAATTGACCATCTACCATATATGGTGAATTTGAATTGAGATTTCCACGTGGGCCATGAATCATGTTTTTAATAACAACTTCATGCAAGCCTGGATCAACTTGTACGTCAGGATTGACTTATACATCAGGAATCTCAGTAGGTAGATATGATTTGATCAACTTCATTTGGTATCAACTTTATTTTCTCAATTAGCCAAATCAAGATTATGAGCATGAGGCAATCTGCTCGCAGCGCGTCTCACCAAATACACTGTGTTTCACAATTAAATCTATTAAAGATTTCAACTTTAGTCGGAAGACTCGTGCAGTAATATCATGGCGATCAATCGGTGATTGGCCAGGTAAAAACTCCTGTTTGATTTGTATTTACTAAAGACTGCATGTGAATGTGATAAATAAATCTGCAGTGCCATAATAACAAACATACATATGTCATGGCATTTTGAGCTTATTCATGCATATGTCGAGGACTTCCAATATAATATGTTGCTGGAAGAATTGTCATCCGCCCGACATTGTTTGGATTTCCATCGGTAGTAATTGCATCTCGAAGGTGAATAGATATACTCGTCAGAACGTAGTTTGGTCTGGTTCAATCTGATGAAGGTCAATCTCTCTATGTTTCTATATTTACATACATATCAACAGCATATTGATGAAATAATCGCCGACATTTCAATATGTGATTGTCTTTATTTTCAGGAACCATCAGACGGTATGAGTAAAAATTTATTGAACTAACTTTTTTATTAGTTTCAGCTCATGTAAATGAGATAATGTTTTGATGACAGTCATTCAACAATGACATAATTGTAAACAAAAACAATGCAATGACACTTTATAATTGCCTGTATTAGGATTTATCATCTTGATTGAGAAATGATAACCATCTTCACCTTTCCAAAATAATATTGGATATTGTGACGCATCATGAGATTCATGCACACGCTATAACTGATCATTTCTGCGATGTAAAACAATATCACGGGCTTCCAGATTTTCTCCAACCATTACAATGGCAACTTCATAAATTTTTGGTGCATTGAAACGTCTTGCATGTTGTCCTACAGGAGTTTTATCAGCTCTGATTACAATTTTATAACTATCAGATGTCATGTGATCCAATGCAGTTTTAAAAAATGTAATCAACTGATTATGTAACTTCCGTGGGCCTTAAGGAACATACAAAAAAATTACCCGAATTTGTTGAATATCGGGTACTCTTACAGAATTAATTTGCGTTTTTCCACCACTTTCAAGGTGAAATTAATGAAATGCTGAAATTATATTGGAGGACATAGATGATGAAAAAAAATGCTCTTGAAAACAAAATAAGAAAATATAATGTATCCATTCAGTTATAGGGTTGTGAATTAATGAAAAAAATAACTTAAGGCATTTTATGGCCTTTCCATGTAATATAAGTAAAATTTAAGAAATGCATGTATTACTCTTTTTGTACGGAGTAAACGTTTTTTTATTATTTAAAACAAATCAGCTGACATTTTTTATTTTTCCATACAAAATGTCCTTATGGAACTCTTTGGTATGGAACCCTAAAAAATAGCTTAAATGCTAAGTTGAAGTCTTTTCAATATCCTAAATAGTCCTGTTAAAATTCGTTCAGTAGTTTCAGAGATTTGGCTAGTACTTACTGGTCATTGCGCGGCGGCGGTATTTATTTTCCTGAAGTCGTAATATCTTCTGAATGGAATATCCGATTTGAGTAATTTAAAAAGTAATCAATAGATATTGAAATAGTTTTGAATATGAAATGATTTATTTGGGTAAGGATTAATACGAAGGTATAGTTATCATGGTCTGATTTTGGTCAGTCTTTTTATTAACTTTTAAAATGTAAAAAGTGGTTATAGTGGCATAACTACAATAGTTGGACATATAGTATCGCGACGTTTTTTGTAGATATTGATATGTTCTCTAATATTGTAGTACATTTTTTTGTTCTATCATGAATAGTTTTCGCAGCGCACGCGATGTAAAGAATATTTTAGGTAATTTTTTACATATTATTGGAGTTTTAGTAAGGATCCCTAATTTTTTTTAAATATAATATAGCCTATGTTCACCGCGAATAGTGTAGCTTTCTAACAGTGAAAGAATTTTTCAAATCGGTTCAGTAGTTTCGGAGCCTATTCAATGCAAACAAAAAATCAAATCTTTCCTCTTTATATATTAGTATAGATATATAAATTACGTGTCACGTTGTTTGTCCGCGATGGACTCCTAAACTACTGAACTGATTTTAATCAAATTTGCACACCGTGTGCAGTTTGATCCAACTTGAAAGATAGGATAGTTTACATCTCAAAATAAAAAAACTTTTAACAGAACGAAGTCTGTCCGGGCAGCTAGTATTAGTATAGATTTATCTAGTAACTAATAACTGTAGAATGAAATTCCCTTCCTATTTTATTTACAATTTATCACAGCATTATTAAAAGTTATCTATTAAAATATCATCTTAGTTGTGCCAATCGTCTCCAAGTTGAACGACAGTAAAAACAGAATAGCAGAAAAACAAACGTTTTGACTCTATGAAAATATAAGGGTTTTTGTCCTTAAGCGCACGAAATCCCAAACATTCTATTTACAATAAATTAATTTTTAAAGAATAACAGCACAGAACTATTAGTTGGTCAATTAATATTTTATTCAGTTTCAAACTTCATCAGTTACAAAAATGTTGATAATTTATGTCTTCCAAGTTTATTTTTATAATAATTATTTTGATTGTCCAAATGAAACGTCATTACTCGTAAAATAAGAATTACCTAAGTAATGTCTGTAAAGTACTGTTACGAATATTTTAACGAAATATTTATTATCTTTCTTTGAAACACAAAACTGAAACGTCCTAAAAGTGTGTCTCATTAAAAGGGCTTTCAATTTTCGTTTCGTGAACGAAATTATTCTCATTTAGACAAAATGTAACATTTTATCGTGAAACAAAAGATTTTCTTGTTATTTCCGTTATTGGAATTGACGAGTATAAGATGTAACTCGTTTTGCTGAAATTTGTGCTTATTGGATGTTCAAATTTGACATGGGATAGACCTCTGTCTGTTCTCTGTCAAATTGGGAGACTTAATCTAGGGTCAGCACATATTCTCCAAGGTATATTCAGGTATGTTAAGGTAAGGTGAGGTTATATAACGTTGGCTTCGAGGTACTATGTTGCTGGACAAAATTTTATTACCTATAAAGCTTTGAAAGTGTAGATTATTGGGTTCCTTTTTAACCGACTTCAAAAAAAGGAGGAGGTTCTCAATTCGACCGTATTTTTTTTATGTTCGTTACCTCAGAACTTTGGACTGGGCAAACCGATTTTGATGATTCTTTTTTTAATCGAAAGCAGGTGCTTCTCACGTAATCCCACATAAATTTGAACGAGATCTGACAGATACTTTTTGAGTAATTTTGAAGTCGGTTATTTTTTGTTAGTAAAATTTAGATTATGTGTGTATTGAAGTCATGATCTTATTTTACACGTATACCTAATCTTGCAATTTTAAAGAGATTTAAACTTAATTAAACTTGTAAGTTACGTAGGTATTTTCTAAATTGAAGTTTATTATGCATATCAGTAGAGGCTAGTAAAATCTATTGGGTATAATGGTTTCTAAAATTTAGTGGTTACCTTGAATTTGTTTTGTATTGTGTTGTTTGATGACATGTACATTGTACGCATAAAGTTCTGTCATTACAAGACTACTCATCCAATACTAGCTAGCATATTGAAATAAGCACTAATAAACCTACTATATTTTTAACTTCATAACCTACAATTGTTAGGAAGAAACCACTTTTTATCAGTCAGATTGCCTGTTGCATACATTCATTTTTATTAGCTTTCATGTTGTACACCGAGTATTATGGTTTAAATATTAATAACATCAAAGGGTCGTAAACTCAAAGTAGGAGCATGGGAAGTCGTATTTTCACAGGGCTATTACTCTGAGGCTATATTATCATACTCGATAAGTATTCTACAAAAAACCTCGTTTGCACATTATAATATCATTGTAAAAAACACAAGCGTGTCAACCGCTTTCAGTGTCGCTAAATAGTATGAATGCTGGCATTAAGTGTTTATTAAGATACCTAATTGTTAAGTAAGAAAAAAAGCAAATTTATTTCGGGTTATTAATAAGGTACATCATTCATAATACTGTCAGTGTTCATTTCATGACTATCAATAATTCAACAACGAACAATAGGCTACGAACATTTGATTCAGAGTTTATACACAACAAAACGTGCCAGACGCTTTGCGCTATTCTTAGGTGAATGAACTATGTACTCCTTAGAAACAGGATACGGAATTGCTTGGAGATAGCATATTATTAATCCATCGATTCCAGTTTTAGTCGTAAGATATTGTCTATTAGTCGTAAATGCATGTCATACGTCTTTCATTTGTACTAAACATTGCAAAAATTCGTAAAATCAAGGTAATCTTCGACTAAATTCGTATTAACCCGGTAGTAAGTTCAAGGTAAGTAACATGAACTAACTTTAATCAAAGTCACACAGATAATTAAAAAACTAATAAATATTTTTAATTATCTGTGTGACGCGAATGTCTTATAATCTATTAGAGAAGCTTAAATGAACCAGTAACTTGATCCCAAGGCAATGTCTTAAGGCCGAGCTTATGCTGTGAAATAAAAATATTGTTTAAAAACAAATGAATAAACGATTTATGTGTAGTTAGGTTAAGTAAGCACTATGAAATGTACTTAGATAATGCTGTAAAATTTACAGTTTAAAATTATAAAAGATTACTTTCTAACCTGATAAAATAAAATAAAAAAGATTTTGATTACATTATCCCTAAAAGTAAAATCCCTAAACAAATTAATTTATTACTATCTATTATTAAGCTTTCAAGATCTAACTATATCATTATCAAAAAACATTAAAATACATGTTGTAGCGCTGGAGAAAGCCACCTTATACAAACCCGTAAGAAGAAGAGGAGGAAAAAATATCATCAAATGTCTGAATCCCTAAATATAGGGCACAGCTTAATGTAAGGTTCTTAGTTGTTCTAATTACAGTGTATAATAATTTATCCCCGCGCAATTCGGCTTGAGCTTGCATGTTATAAAGTGCGATTTTATCGCATTTATGCCACAACAACTGTATTTGGTGGGCGGGTTCAGGTGTAAAGGGGATTTAAAGTTCATTGCACAGTTAGAGGGCGGGTCCCTCGCCCATATATCTTAGAAACTGCTCCGATAAACGGCTCACAACAATGTGCTCGAACGGAGACCGGAATCTAATCTCTGTAGAAGTTTTCAAACCAGGTGCTTTTGTCCGTTTCGTTTGGTGCGTATTAATTTTCAGCGTGGAAACAAAACTTTCCTTTTGAAAAGTTTTGGCATTGTACTTGGCCATGATATTGATTGCGCATAAAATGGTTCGTGTTATTTATAATTTTTAGCAAGTCTAAATATACCGTCAAAATGTTTTAAAGTGTTTTTGTTGCAGTGTAAGATAGCCAGTAACCGGTTTTACCATTTCTTATTATGCCACTTAGACATCGCAATTTTTTTATGTTACATTTTAGAATTGTAGGTACAAGTTTTGTGCACATTTTTAAATATTAAAGTTAAACATGAAACCAGTAATGAATGTTTGGTTGTTAAAATTTATAATTATAACGCACTTTAATCACTAGAGATTTATATTAAAAGCGTACTTCAATAAACCGAACGTGACTACGTGTTGTAAATCATTTTCATGTCGGATTAATTGGATTTATTCCGCTTATAATTATAGGAGTTGACTGCGGAAAATTTTTAATAAAGTTTTATCCGTTAGGTGAAATGATTTAGTTGAAGTAGGCTATATTAAATAGCTTTGACGTTTGAGTTTTCTTAAAGCAATTATTAGCATTAAGGTAGTATGCATTTTATTGTTATAATCTATACTAAACATCAGGTTATTTAGCTGGACTTTGGTTTTTATTGTCAGAAAAGATACAGCACCCATCTAAAATCCACTTCATTAACTTAATCAACAGAATTATCGCGACTGAAATAAACCAGTTTCATCTGGTTTGTCATTAACTCCCACCCGTTTCCCGTATACTCTCACGTGAAGTTTTGAAGTGCAGCCATTGTCTGTGTTCACTGAAAGCTTTAACCTTTAGTGCGGGGTATTATTAGCAAGGATATTTAATTATACGCGTATTTTCACTTACATTCTTACTTGTACTTTTTAATCATGCTTTTACTAAACATCAATTAAGAGTTTTATAACGAATTCTATAAATATTCATTATGTAGGTACGCCAATTACGCCTATTATGTTACCTTACTAGTAGGTCTTCAATTTCATTGGGAAGACTCAACTCAACTTAGCGAAGACAATCACATTATATTCACTCGGAAATATCTTATTTCATTTAAAATTTCTCAAGAAAATTCCACATAAAAATAAATTGAGTTATTGAGACGCCGTTGCGTTTGTTTATAAAATATTTCTTCGAGTATGGTATATTTTATAGCATCTAAATTCGTACTAAGTTCATGCTGTTCCGTGCGTAAAGTACCTAGACCTTTTTTAACGGTGCGAAAATTCGTGACTGAATTTTCTATTAATGCACGGCGCTTACCACCCTTGCTAAGCTCGGTAATAATAGACATCTCACGTAACAAATTATAATCAAAAAATAAACTTCAATTTTAAATGCAACTTTTGATTACACTTTGCTATAAAATATTATACGATACTCGTGACGTAAGTATTCTATTATTGTACGTCGTTAAGCAACTTCGCTGCGCTTGGGCGCTAACTTTATATCCCTGCAATAATAGGCCACATTACGCATCGTATCGTAAATGTACTAACATATTATCTACCTACTTTTACATTTTTCTCAACTTTTTCTGAGAAAACTGTTTAACCAATTTGAAAGTGGCTTTCATTGATATCTTGTAGGGAGATATTTATTGTTAGTTTTCTTTCAGTTCGATCACAAAATTAAAAAAAAATATTTTAAAATCCCAACTTAACTTTCTCGACTGTGAGTCTGTGAGTCTGAATAGGTTTTCCGAAGCGAAACGAGGGCGGTTACTACTAGTGTCGTATAAGTAACAGATATGCTGGAAGTGCCGAGCTATAGCCACAATCTGCTAAGTGCTGTTCCAGTAAGTGTGCCCTAAATGGCATATCCGACCGCGAAACCCTGCGAGACTGGGAATACGAAAAGGGGTTATACGACATACCTACTAACTAAATAATAATTGTTAACATCATTCAATTCGTAATTATTCTGTTACACCATTATTCTGTTGGTTACCAATCTGAATATCTGGATATATGAATATATTGAATTTTTTTTTATTAATAATAAGTATTAGTAACATGTACAGGCACCTGCAGAGAAAAGTAACCCATCTGTTACTGTTAACAGATGAGTTACTTTTCTCTGCAGGTGACTGTATATTTATGCACCTCATTTTTTAGGTTTCCTTACGGAACCCTTATAGTTTCGTCATGTCCATCCGACAGTGGGCTTAGCGCAGAGATCCGTGTGCTAATTTTCATAATAAATTATTATGACCTATCACATCTTGGTAGTGTTTATAAATTATCGAGTACCTAATTAGTCCGTCAACTTATAACTACAAAACCCTACAATGCGCGTGGCTTGAAAAGTACTGTACTTGGCTGGTTTATTTATTCTACCATTGTTTTGCGATTTCTTTATATAATACGAGAAGAAGTGAAAAAACGGCAGTTTCTTTACTCAGTCAATCCCGATTGACAATACTGCCTTATTCTAATGCGTATATCCAACATCAAAAACTTTTTTCCAACATGTTACCACGGCATGACAATATACTGATTGATATAGCTTTCACGTAACCCGGGTTCATATCCCGTATACTGGCTGATCGATGCAATTCCACGAGTATTGGTAGCAGTTTGTATTTTTGCAGTGAAGTTGTATTTTTGTAAATTACAATCTGCCAAACTGCCAAAGTGGTGTTCTTTGTGACTGCGGCAGACTGAAAATAACGACAGAACGCGAAAAACTGTCGGGAGGATGAATACGTGAAAGACAGAAGAGTGATTTGTCGATTAATTTGTTACTAGCGCTCACTGCTGTTAGCTACTGCGTTTTTCGAGTTATTAAATACCTTATATCTTATTCCAGATTATGATCTACCTGTGGTGCAAAATTTCATGAAAATCCGTTTAGTAGTATTTGCGTGAAGAGTTTATATTTATAGTTTATATACAGTGTGACCAGCAACTATCTAGCGATAATTTAAGGGCATGAAATTTTATCGACAAAAATAGCCACCTTTTTATTCAATGTTGCTACGCTCGCGTAAGACTCATATTCAATAAGCAACCAGTCTTGCAATTCAGATAAATGATTTTGATGTCATTTTTTACATAGTATCCTTGTTAATAAAACTTTTGATGTAAGCTATTCTCGTTATTGGTATGGAGGATATTAGCTGCTTCTTGAATTAGGTGAGTATTTTTTTACATGTTGCCGTATTGCTAGCCAAAGGAAATTTTCAGAAATTATTTTGCATAAATTGTAGAAGATTTTAAGATAGTTTGTGGAAAAAATTACCTTTTCTACAGCCCCTGAAAAATGTTAAGTTTTTTTTTCTAAAAAAATCAACATTGTTCCAATATCATTTCCATTTTGATAAATTAATGATTTACAGTAGTAATATAATATGTATATAAGGCAAACTATTGAGCTAGCTTGAAGAAAAAAATCACAAGCCTAGACCTAATAGTTGGGCTGTATTTTCAAGTTTTCTCCTAGAATCTGATTTCTTCAAAAAAAAATACACTATTTCCCAAATATCAGCTGAACCACTGAATATTGCTGAACATACATGGGGGTTAAATTGGTAGGTTTGAGGTCCTCTACCCCTGGGCCACCGTTGATCCACCATCCCTGTTACACCGTGTATATTTTGGTAACTAATGGATTAACATTCAATGCATTTGAGCTAAAAGTGAGATTTGTATACATAAAACGAATATAAAAGTGAGATATAATACTCACAATCAGATATTTACACACATACATTATATTCGTTACAATTGTGTAGGAAAACTTTAGTTAGTTAATATTACTTTTGCATTTTTGCTATCTTTTATTCTTCCATTTGGATTCCACTCAGCTTTTCGTTTCTTAGTACTCGTCCAGAGCTTTTGTTACGTCAAAAAGCTATTTCAGTTACAGCTTCGACGTTCCTTACCTTAACCGACTACAGAAATTTTTAATGCACTTCACCACAGAAATTCTCAGCTCATTTTAAACTTTTGTTTATCTTACTTAAAAAGAAATTATTAATTAAGCCATTGAAAATGTACAAGGAATGATTAATTTTCAGCTTGACTAGGAATACGGCACGAATACGAAGAATACTTTTATTCAAAATGCAAACTCTACCAGAACAACTTGCTAATTAAAATACTTCGACTTGTAAGAGAATTTTATAATTTATGCTGTAAATGGTACTGACGGGAAAAGAGTAAGTAGAGAAAAGTCTTGAGTTTGCAAAGATGTACTGTTGTTATTTAACTAAATATTTTAAGACGTTCATTAGCGTGTATTCTGTTATAAAACTCCTTCACATCTTAACCGACAATACAACTACAGTCATGCTAATACATTGATAATAAAATTAGCACGAAAATGAATTTAATTTAATAATTTGACCAATTCAATCACTTGTGCATATTTGATACATATTTAGTACAGTCAGAATGCGGTCATTATGCAGTATCTACGCGTCAACCTTGTGAATAGTACCAACACTAGAAACCAACCAAACCGCAACCATCCGCGAACCACATTTGGTTGCTGCGGTGCCGCGTAGCGTGGAAATGGTAAACTTGAATAGACACTCGAGGAATTCTCTATTATGTGAAAATAAGCGTGTTTTAGGTATTTCCGATTTCAATCAAGTTTAAAATTATAGAACTTGTTTTGATCTTTTTTGGCTACATTAAGCATGCAAACAAAATGGAACCGGAACATTACGAGGAATTAAATATAAATTAATATGTTATTTACATTGGTTAATGTACCTAGTTTGATAATACCTACACGCAGTTGCCTAATTGTAATTATATATTTTACATGTTGATTACAAAAAGAAAAGCTTAAAATTTACATAATAATTAAGAGCATGAATATTCTTCCCAATATAATGTTGCGGTATTATTGTGATTAAATGTAAAATTTTGATCAACTCACGTATTATCCAGATTATAATATATAAATGCTGATTCATAATCAGAAATATTAATTTTATTCGTTGCTTACGCCGCGTCAGTAACAATAACAATGATGTGTCGCATCCGAGCACAATGGCTGCTATGCGTTCCACAATGCCTTGATTTATTACGCGTCTGTGCTATTGTCAGCTTAATGAGATCGTCTTGTCAACACTGCCGCTATACAAACCATACCGCCCTTATAAATCATACCAAACATCGCGTTCCTTGCTCTTTGCCTTGAATACCCATTACTAGCTATGTATGGTTTGAGTATAAGTGCTTGTTCATACCGACTCGCGGGCGCGGTCGCGGGCGCGGTCGCGAAATTTCAAACATATGAACTACTATGAGAGTGTTCACATACAAAACGCACGTGCGGTGTAAGTAGCGGGCACGCTAGCGACAACCGCGCGCGGCCCGCTAGCGGCAATATCAAACGCATGAGAATGTATGAGTGTGTTCACACTGAACTAGCGGCGGAACGCGCGATTATGTCAGGTAAGTTCAACCATTTTGAACTTGTCGCTAGAAACGATAGCACATGAATTCATTATGTCCCCAGATTAAAGGGTTGTTCTTTCATCTAAGATCATGTCCTTCAATACAGAAGAATTTATTAGTACTATTCAGGCTAGAACTGATTTGATTTGAACTCAGATTTGGCAGAGTAAACACAGGCATCTTATGAACAGAAACATTCTTAATAAACTATGGAAGGAAATTGCTGAATTGTTTCCTGATATGGAGGGTGAGTACCTAAATGGAACTTTAGGTATGAATTTTCGGTTAAAAAAAGATCGTCGTCCATGTTTTCAACCTCTGACAACATGTCACAATCGCGCAAACGCCTGGCGGCCAGTGTGAACACGAATCCGCCACCGCGCCCGCGACCGCGCCCGCGCCCGCGCCCGCGCCCGCGCCCGCGCCCGCGAGTTCAGTATGAACACTCACTTAGTGCTTGTTCATACTGACTCGCGGGCGCGGTCGCGGGCGCGGTCGCGAAATTTCAAACATATGAACTACTATGAGAGTGTTCACATACAAAACGCACGTGCGGTGTAAGTAGCGGGCACGCTAGCGACAACGCGCGCGGCCCGCTAGCGGCAATATCAAACGCATGAGAATGTATGAGTGTGTTCACACTGAACTAGCGGCGGAACGCGCGATTATGTCAGGTAAGTTCAACCATTTTGAACTTGTCGCTCGAAACGATAGCACATGAATTCATTATGTCCCCAGATTAAAGTCCACTAAAGGTTGTTCTTTCATCTAAGATCATGTCCTTCAATACAGAAGAGTTTATTAGTACTATTCAGGCTAGAACTGATTTGATTTGAACTCAGATTTGGCAGAGTAAACACAGGCATCTTATGAACAGAAACATTCTTAATAAACTATGTAAGGAAATTGCTGAATTGTTTCCTGATATGGAGGGTGAATACTAAATGAAACTTTAGGTATGAATTTTCGGTTAAAAAAAGATCGTTGTCCATGTTTTCAACCTCTGACAACATGTCACAATCGCGCAAACGCCTGGCGGCCAGTGTGAACACGAATCCGCCACCGCGCCCGCGACCGCGCCCGCGACCGCGCCCGCGACCGCGCCCGCGCCCGCGCCCGCGAGTTCAGTATGAACACTCACTAAGGCTTTGTAAGTACAAACTAAATATGTCTTTTATAGGAATAGCTGACAAACGAGCTAACGATCCACCTGATGGTAAGTGGCTATCATCGCCCATGGACATCAGCGATACCTAAAGCATCACTGATGCGCTGCCAGCCGAGAAATAGGGAAGAAAAAGAAAGAAAGAATCCCCAGCCGGAATTACGACGTGACGATTATATTATGTACGTAAAGTACTCCAAAGCTCGAAGAATTTGTGGAGTAATTTCGTAATTTCCGCTCTATTCATCCTTGAGTCCAAGTTAACCTTTGGGTCTCTTCCCCTTCAATTACTTTGGAAACTGTTTGGGTCAATACGGGTTGTGTATTCAGTTTCATCAACAACATGTATGTATATCAATCACAAGAACAACGCGTCCACGAACTGGTAATTCCAAAAACATTATTAGAGGTCACTATAAAGGCCATTACAGAGTTCATCAATAAAGTTCAGGAGTTCGGAATAAACAAATACATAAAGATACACACTCATAGCTCCACACTAGGATTCCCTGTGTTGAGGGTGCCATGCATACACAAAGATACGAACAAACACGCCTACTATTATTATGTTGACATCAATATAGTGACTTTTTGAGAATGCTAATTAACCCACCTATTGCAATATTACAACGGAACAATAAAGAATAACTTATTTATTCTTATAAATTGGACTGTATGGAATCAAAAGTAAAAACATGATACACATGACACATAAGAAATAATAGTACTTATAATAAGTTGTTGAAGTATTATATGTATATGTTATCTGTGCACAGTTTAAATTTTGCGCCTTCTAATATTTTTTTTTTTTTTCGCTGCTCTCTACTCTGTGGAACATTGATGGCGTTGTACAAATTAAATTTTGTTAAAAGTAAAATCCTAAATAAAGTGCTTAAATATTACCAAAAGTTATTTAATTGCAACAGGTTATGGGCCCAGTAAGCCCTAGTGTTAGCAAAAGTTGTAGAAAGTTCGTAAAATCTGTGATTTCGACAAGCCGGCAAATTCGTAACCTAGAAGCACGCGGTCTATGAAGAAAATTTTTTCAAGCGATCTAAATTTCCTTCACAATAATGTCGTCTAACAATCCATTGGCATTAATTGAAAAATTAACCGGCCGAGACAACTACTCGACCTGGAGATTTGCAGTTAAAACATATCTCCAGCATGAAGAATTGTGGGATTGTGTGGAGAAAGGCGATGTAGACTCAAAATGCGACACGAAAGCGAAGTCTAAAATAATATTTCTTGTTGATTCAACGAATTACGTTCATATACAAGAAGCTAAAACCGCCAAGGAAGTGTGGGACAACCTAGCTAAAGCATTTGATGATTCAGGGCTGACACGCCGTGTTGGATTGCTTCGGGAACTGTGTACAACCTCACTCACCGGTTGCCAAAACGTAGAGGAATACGTCAGTAAGATTATGACGACGGCACATAAATTGAGAAACATTGGGTTCAATGTAGACGATGAGTGGTTAGGAACCTTACTACTCTCAGGTCTACCCGAGTCATATCAACCCATGATTATTGCGATTGAAAGTTCAGGAATAAAAATCTGTGCAGATTCTGTGAAATCTAAAATTCTGCAAGATGTTAAAATGAATGAAAGTCAAACTTCAGCATTCGCAATAAATCAAAATTTTAAAAAGAAAGGAAACAAAAAGTTATTTCAAAAAGGCCCTCGGTGCTATTCTTGTAACAAGTATGGTCATATTAGCACAGAGTGCAAATCAAAGAAGAAAGGTAAAATGGAAAGCTCAAGTTATGCTGCCGCATTCATTGCCTCCGATAACAGCAGTGATGCATGGTATGTTGACTCGGGAGCTTCTGTGCACATGACTAAATGTAGTGACCTATTAGAACATCAAAAGGAGTCAATCATCAAAACAATCAAGGTAGCTAACGACAAATCCTTGTCTGTAAAATGTTCTGGGCAATTAAGTCTAGATGTCTGTGATGAAACAGGTCAGTGCAGAAAAGTATTACTCCAGAATGTGCTCTATGTACCGGAGCTAGCCACAAATTTAATATCAGTTAGCCAAATAATTAAAAATGGTGGCCAAGTTAAGTTCAATAGCAAGGGATGTGTTATTCTGAACAAATATAACACAATAGTGGCAACAGCTGTTCTAGTGAACAATATGTATCGACTTAATATGTATGGTGGACATGCTTACATATCTGATGTTCATGAAAATGATGCATATTTGTGGCATCAGCGTATGGGTCACCTGAATTTTAATGACCTAAATAAAATGATGGAAAACACTGAAGGAATGAAAATACTGAAGAAAAAGGATAATTTAACATGCATAACATGCCTAGAAGCAAAACAGACACGATTACCTTTCAAACATAAAGGAACGAGAGCCACAAAACTCCTTGAACTAGTGCATTCCGATGTGTGTGGACCCATGGAGACAGAGTCTCTTGACGGAGCCAAGTATTTTCTTACCTTTACTGATGATTTCTCTAAAAAGGTATTTGTTTATTTCTTACAGAAGAAGTCAGAAGTCATAGATAAATTGAAGGAATTCAAGAAATATGTGGAAAATCAATTAGAATGTAAAATCAAATGTCTCCGCACTGACAATGGCCTCGAATTTATCAATAAAAGTGTCTCTGATCTTTTAAAAAGTAATGGCATTATGCATCAAACGACTGTATCGTATACACCGCAGCAAAATGGAGTTGCAGAACGACTTAACAGGACATTAGTAGAAAAAGCCAAATGTATGTTACTTAATGCCAAATTGTCTAAGCAGTACTGGGCAGAAGCCGTACACACTGCAGCCTATCTACTTAACAGAATTCCTACGAAATCCTTGTCATACAAAACTCCTGAAGAAATGTGGTCAGGAATAAAACCAAGTGTCAGTCATCTGCATGTATTTGGGTGTGAAGCTATGGTACACTTACCAAAAGAGAAGACAAAGAAATGGGATGCAAAAGCAAAGAAGGCTATTTTTATTGGTTACTGCGACAATACAAAAGGCTACAGGTTTATTATCCCTACTTCTGGATTGGTTGTGAAAAGCAGAGATGCAGTTTTTCTGGAGTCAACCATTGTAAGAAACTATGTTCCGGTGGACTTGACTGAACCAAAAGGTGAGAGTGAAGAGCTCCCTTCTGAAAGCCCTAGGTCAACTTCCACAAACGCAGAGACTAGTTATGATGAATGTGAATCCGATGACTCAAAAGACAGTAGTATCTATGTACCAGACAGAAAAATTGAGGATATATACCCTTCAAATATAACATTAAGGCCAAGAAATAAACAATTACAGTCTAAGATAGAAAATTTTCAAAATTATTTATGCTATAATGAAAGCACTCTAGATGTACCTCTGACCTACAATGATGCAGTTACATCAGCTAACTCTGATAAGTGGAAAATGTCAATAAGTGAAGAATTGCAATCTCATAGTGATAATAAGACATGGACATTGGTTGAGAAGCCAAAATCGGCCAAGGTGATCGGCTGTAAATGGGTGTTTAGAGTAAAGGACGAACCAACAGGTCCACGGTATAAATCTCGTCTGTGTGCAAAAGGATATGCACAAACGAAAGGAATTGACTATGAAGAGACCTTCTCACCGACTGTCAGGTATGATTCCATTCGTTCACTTTTATCAATAGCTGCTGAACAAAACCTACAAATAATGCAATTTGATATAAAGACAGCCTTTTTGTATGGTGAATTAAAAGAACAAATATTTATGGTTCCACCTGAGGGCTTAGAATGTGCGCCTAATATTGTATGTAAACTTAATAAATCTCTTTATGGATTGAAGCAAGCTCCCAGGTGCTGGAACACTAAGTTTAACACAGTTTTAGAAAAGTTTGGTTTTGTCAAAAGCTTGGCAGATCAGTGTGTCTATGTTGGTCATGTTAAAGGAATTAAGTGCTTTCTATGCCTATATGTAGATGATGGCCTTTTGTTATCAAAAGAAAAGCTAGTTATACAAGAAGTTATTAATGAATTACGATTGAACTTTGAGATAAATATTTGTCCTCCTAATGCCTCCTATGTTGGTATGCAAATAGTTAGATGTGACAAATATATTTTTATTCATCAAACTAAGTACATTGAGAGACTTTTAGAAAAATTTAACATGAGTAACGCTAATCCAAATAGTATTCCAGCTGATCCTCATGTGAAGTTACAGAAGAGTGAGACGATGCGCGTGAAGGACCTACCATACAGAGAAGCAGTTGGATCACTCATTCACTTGGCAACTGTAAGCAGACCTGACATTATGTATGCAGTTAGTATGGTGAGTCAATTTTTGCATTGTTACAATGAGTGTCATTGGAATGCTGTGAAGAAAGTTCTAAAATACCTAAGAGGGACTAAAGAATTTGGATTATGCTATCGGGCTAAGCCTCAGAGCACTGATTTGATTGGCTACAGTGATGCAGATTATGCCAATGACATTACATCAAGGCGTTCCATGACAGGATATGTTTTCTTAAAAAATGGAGCCGCTATCACATGGTCTAGTCAACGCCAACAGAGTGTAGCTCTGTCAACTACAGAGGCGGAATTCATGGCTGCCTGCGCAGCTACCAAAGAAATAATTTGGTTAAAACAATTATTAAGTGATGTGGGAGAGTATAAACAAAGTTCTGTGTGTTTGAATATAGACAACCAAAGTGCTATAAATGTAATTAAAAATAGTGAATTTCATAAACGTTGTAAGCACATAGACATTAAGTACCTATAACTTTGTGAAAGAAAAGTACTATGAAAAGATTATTTCTTTAAACTATGTAAGCACAGATCATCAATTTGCTGATATTTTCACTAAAGCTTTGTGTCGAGATAGATTTAAGTTGTTGAGGAGTAATATTGGCATGTTAAAATTAAACACTTAATGTTTTATTAGTAAATAATTTAATTCAAGAAGGAAGGCTCTAATTTGAGGGGAGTGTTGAAGTATTATATGTATATGTTATCTGTGCACAGTTTAAATTTTGCGCCTTCTAATATTTTTTTTTTTTCGCTGCTCTCTACTCTGTGGAACATTGATGGCGTTGTACAAATTAAATTTTGTTAAAAGTAAAATCCTAAATAAAGTGCTTAAATATTACCAAAAGTTATTTAATTGCAACATAAGTAATGATACTTCAAGTTGACTTTGAAAGCGTACGCATAGTTAGTTAATATAAACAAAGGTATTTACATACTTAAAACATATGAGTAACTAGCTATAAACTGTCTTATATCTCAGGTCCATGGTCATATTCATTCCATTAGTACATTTACACCTAAAGTACTCCTCAATTAAAAATTCACGGCATGTGCTTGTAATAAACCCCTAATGTACGCTCAAGGCATCAAGCATTAGCTGCCATTGTCTTGTAGTGGTCAGGTTCAAGCGAGCATTATTGATGAGGAATGAGGAGATGATGTTGCAGGAATATTCAGAGCTCAGATATAACGAGCATTGTCTAGTACAGTTTGGTAATACAAAAAGAATATTGGTATTATTGAAAGTAGATGTAAATTGTGTGAGGTCATGTACAGGCTACAATCATTATTTATACATATAAAAATTTACGAACTTTTCATCAGAGGTCATTAGCTGTCAGTCCCGAATATTATTGTTTGGTAGCAGACATTCAATCCATGCCATTGTCTTCTTAAGAACTACTGACACTTTAGTTGACTAATCCTTCCTCCAATTCGCACTGCATGAGCGTTGTGCATTTTGAGAGAAACGTGCTCTACACCGAGTTGATTTCATATACTAAGCAAATACGACGCAGCACTATATTATTTCAACCGAGTTACTCATTTACTTAGTTAAAATCAGCAGTATCCAAGTAAGCTGTTTAAAGTCCGGTAACACGTAATAAGTAGTTAAGTAGATAACTAAATTTTAACAAAATTTTAAGTAATACGTGTAAACAGACAATTTAGTAACGTTTTAGTTAAAATTTTGTTATCTACTTAATTACATACTTAATACGTGTAAACCGAACTTAAGGGAAGCATGTGTGATATCCTAGAGTACTATATTCTATAATACAAAACCGATACCGTATAGTACTCGCTATGCATAATACAAGGACATGCTTGTGGTTAGTCGCTCACTAGGGGTTTCATACTTGTACTGAATTATGGGTCTTGTGTCATGTGGGAAGTTGGGTTGTCGTCGTAACGAACATGTGTCAAAAGAGAAGCGAGGAACTACACTTTCGTCTCAAAAGTGTTATGACCTATGGTTATAATTATTTAGTACCTTACGCCCCAACTCAGAGTCACTAACGGTTACTTAAATCGCTCCTTAACACGGAATTTGTTAGGTGATTCTTTACTAAGGAGCGATTAAAGTAACCGTTAGTGACTCTGAGTTGGAGCGTTAGTGTATATCTCAATGGTAATAAATAAAGAGATGTAGATGTAGAGATTGAATAATAGGTATTGACAATAACTGTACTTTAATATAACTTTATATTTAAACTAAATCAGCATGCTATATAATTTTTAATAATTTTGTAGTAAATATTTTAATATAAGTGTTGACCACATGCTGTCTCCATCACTCAAGGTCGACTGGGAGAGAATATGTGAGGTATTGCAATAAAGAAATAAATAAAAAATAAATCAATTATTCTTCTATCTTGTAATCCGTAACTGATTACTTTTATATCCGCAAAATCCCTTTATCATATCTATCCCAGTTTTATGAATCTAAATGTAAAGTATATCAGGACTAATCTGATATATTACGTCTCTCACAGGTTCGATTAGGCACTAAATCAGCTCGCCGACTCGCGTAGAAAAAGCGGATTAACTTATGATTTCACGTGTCCTTGCTTCTTACGTCGGGCGATGGAAATTGCGGAGTAAAGATGTCGGGGAACTGGAGGTTGCGGCCTTATTTATTTTTATTACCCGTCCCCTCGTGCCTAAAACGTAGTTTAAATAGAAGATCTGTATCTTCCTTAAACCCAATCTACACCTTGCGTTGCTATGCCCGATTTTAGGAAATATTTAAGCGTTTTGAGCAAGAAAGTCAGCAAGTCAAAATTTTAAAGGAGTATATATCAAATAATAATTAATTATTAGCTTAAGTAATATAGTATTTTTTTATGTAACCAACTTAACAGCACCTCATGTTAAGTCGCCCATAGACGTCAATAACAACAAAGACATCACCGACGTGTTGCGGACCAAAAACGATGCAGAGACACGTATTATTTCTGGCTTTCTGGCAATGTTATCGAAACACGTAAAAACATTTTATTGATAAACAGCAAAAAGATGATCAAATGTTCCAATATGGATAGAATTGTTTTAGTGAGGTTCATAAAATTATAGTCATCGTGAATATTAGAAATTCGTTTTGTAGCATGCTGTGTCTATAGCATGTATCTTGGTTGGTTTGTTGCCAACGCGCTGTTGTATTCCACTTTTTGGACGCTGTGGAGATTTACACGCATCTAATTTATGTTTTAGAACAAAATTGCCAAGAAAATAAAGTTATTTCTGTAACAAAACGAATGCCTTCAACCTGTTTACGGCTACTAAGCACAGGTCTCTGCGGATTGAAGGAGGAGTTAGTGGCCAACCCGAGTGTTATGCACAAAAATGAAATAATTACTTCCATTTTAACAATATTTCGATTATCACTGAAATCAGTGTCGTAAACAATGATGTTTGCAAATATTGTTTTAATATTCGTAATTTCGGATACAATACAAATATCGGTTGATGCTGTGATATCAGATAATATTTGGCTGTAAAACGTGATTTTTGTGGGTAAGTAGAATATTGTAAATTTAAATATTGTGAACATATTACTTACTATTTTATTAAAAAAAGTAAGCTTTTCATAATGAAGATAAGTTCATTAAAACACAAATAATGAATAACTAAGTTAACGCACAGAATCATTCCTCTGTATTAGGATTCGTCATGTCGCCCAAGAACAAACATTCATTTGTGAAGTCCATTTTTTAAGACAACACCTATTTGATAACAATCTTACAGAATTTTACACCATACCTAATTTGTAAATAAAAATAAGGCTGACACAAAATGAAAAAAAATTAACGACAGATATGGGCTATGCTTAAAATTCATTTATGTAATACCAAATTAATTTCTATTACTTTATTGATATATTTTATCCAAGTAAGTGTCGTTTAAAACAACGGGCTATGAATAGTTTATCCCGAGTAGAATAATAAGAAGAAAGTCTTTACTAGGACATTGTGACTGACTCCAATCATATGCTGTTAACGTTGTCTAAGGATTCTTGAGACTTAGGAGTCTCAGAACAGAATTCTTACTGGATTGGATGGACTACCCTTGATTAAAAGTACGTTTTGTAGACAACCAAACGAAATTTTTACGAAATTTTTAAGGTAACACCCTTGATTAAAAGTACATTTTGTAGACAAGCAGTAAGTTATACCTCCAGTAAGAATTCTGTTATGACGTAAGCACCACGACTATAAGCTCAACAGCTGTCATCCAGCGTCCTTTGAATATGCATTCAATCAGCTGCATGGGCAAGTATAGATGGAAGTCACAAGCGTGGACACTCCGTGATTTCAAAGAATGCAGTTGGAAATATAAAGCTGGATTTTAAATTCTTTTCCATACGTAGATCTAACGTTCCTAACCTGCTTCGAATAGATTCGAACTTGACCTGTAACTAGTAAAATTGTTGTTGTATTGTCGGACACAAATCAAATTTAAAAGATAAAAAGAAGTCCATGTTATTTTGTGGTGTTGTGAAATATTTTTTTAAATTCTACATGTGGCTGTGTAGGGACTCAATATTGCTGCAGCGTTGCCTTCTTCTTTAGTTAAGTTTGGAGAAACATTATTATTAACAAGAGCTAAATTTTCCCGAGATGAATACTGCTGACCAATGGCGAAGATCTCTTGGGTGTGTTTTTACTCCGTATCACCAAATTTAATCCGACGGTACTCGTGCATGATAATAAGGTTCTTTGCATACTGCGTTGGCTACAACTTTTCGCAACTTCTTTCTAAAACAACCGTGAATGTCTTTTCAACGTGTTTCGGTTACAAAGTTGGAGACGGTTAATAAGCAATTTCACCATTTTCTGAATAGCTGTAGGATTTTGCCTACATAGACAGTAACCGCACTCGAAACAACTGTTTCACAAAAATCACTTGTTGTTAAAAAAAAATCTTCTTTAAATTTTAAATATTTTATATCTTTTATGGTGACGAAAACGTCCCATGACAAGGGGCACGGGGGGTAGAGCCCCTCATTAAGGGGTAAGGGGGGGCGAAGCCCCCTATACTAAAAAAGCTGTAAGAATCAAAAACGGAACAGTTAGGTTCGTATAAGTTTTTTTACGCGGAAATAGCGTCGACATTTATGACGAAGTGTAGTTTTTTTGCGTAACTGAATTAAAATTGAACATTTAGTTGCCATAATTTACTATTAGATGATAATTTGATGAATGTTTGGAAACAATACTTTGAACAAATGTTATTTCGGCTTATTGTAACTACGATAAAAAGTTTTCGACCAAATGAAACATCGCAGTAACGAAAAAAAAATCGAATTGATAAATAATTATAAAAGGTCAACTGATACAGTGACAGACTTGACTTCGATGAAGTAAAAAATAAACGAAACAATAATAGTTGAATAGTTTTAGGTGAAATGAAATTCGGTAAAATATTTTTCGAACTTATGATAGGTAAACCCTTTCTAGAGTAGGTATCGACCAATATTATTTAATTTTCTACATCTCATTACAGCAAATTACTCATAAAATTACTCAGCATACAAATGTCTTCACGTGTTTTAATACGAAAT
Organism: Thymelicus sylvestris; assembly: GCA_911387775.1. Taxonomy (NCBI): domain Eukaryota; kingdom Metazoa; phylum Arthropoda; class Insecta; order Lepidoptera; family Hesperiidae; genus Thymelicus; species Thymelicus sylvestris. The sequence continues at coordinate 6,696,833 of OU426896.1, read as the reverse complement.
CGATTATACATTTTGAATTACATATTTGAGAAGAGACGCCACGTAAATTTGTGTCTTGTTTTAATAAAACGTCTTGATCCGTTACTTGTTGAATTGTTGACGATGTGCGATGTTAGCTGTGCGATGTTGTGCGATGTGTGATGTTAGCTTTAACAATTTAGGTATCTGAGATTTTACTGCAACGCTACACGGTTGGCGTTAATCTTAACTTTTATATATTTTGACAGGAGTTAACTATTTAAAAAATGTGCTCAACATTCTACGCTACGTTATGTAGCTTGAATCGCCTTATTGCAAAAATAATGTATCATGAAGTTATGAACAAGAACTTCCTGTTAGCATCAAAAGGAGTTTGATTCGAAACAAATAGTTTAGTTGTAGGTAATGACAAATAGCATAGTTTTATTGTGTTGCAATGCGTCTTGGAAATATTATACACGCATTTCAATTTATTCCTTTTTGATCGTAACTGTAGGAACTTTGCAAATAAAAAAGCGGTATCATAATCGTAAGTCACTTCTTTACGATCTTCTCACGTACCACTTTATCCGACCCTATTTGAAATCAATATTAATTTTCGGGGATTATGTCAATCCTTCTAAAATTATCGTATCTGCTGTAACTATAATGCATATCTATGTATGAAAATATTCACATACTTTTAAAGCGACAAATGTTAGAGTTAAAGTTCCTTATAACAAATGAAATGTTATTACACAAAAATGTAACTAAATTGTATTCTATTGTAATGACGTAACCCTCTAAAAAGGAAAATTTAAAGCGAAAGCCAATCTGAACTGAAATAAAAGAATGTAGCAGCCCAACGGTAGCTCCCTAACGTTACAAGACTCGATTATTGATACGCTGCCAGCAATGAATATTGATGAGTACGCAAATGTAGCCGCTGCGTCAACCGCGGAAAAATCGGATTTGTACCTGCAATATATGAGTGCGAATTAGAGAGGGTTTTTATAAAAGTAGCAATTTGTATAAGATCCCTGTTTGAAGCTTAATGGGGCTCAGAGAGTGTGTGAAGAGTTCACAACCTCTAAAGTCATTTAGATGTGAAATTGACTTTGGGAGGGTTTATTTCTAATATGGAGAATTGATTTAATTTGCCTCTGTTAACCATTTTTCATGCTGGAACTTCATACAGGTATGGTACAAGTTTGATCAATTAATCCTTTGTAATAATAATTCAAATGAAATATACATAAGACTGCTAGATGTAAATTAAAATAGAGATATGGCAGGTTGTCTACAGAAAGAAGATCGGTTTGCAATGTAAGCTGAAAAATATTTACAAGGAAAGTTAATTCATGTAATGCGATCAAAAAAAATTATTCAAATATCAAAGGAAATATTTTTTCCATGTTTCGCTTAATTAGAATTCGGTTAATTAAAATAATTTTGGGATACCTAATTAAAATTCAGTGGTCATGTAAGGGTTCCACGGATCGTGGTCGGCTCTCCGCTAGCTATAAAAATATAGTGACCACAAATCTTAATCTTTGCGTACGAATAATATGATAATTTCAGGGACAGGATAAAACGAAAAAGTTTTCGTATCAGTACCCTCCACAAATATATTTGTACGCTTAATGCGTATAGCGAGCACTGCGGGGACGCAATCTTCATAAATCGCGAGCGGGTCGACCTTTTGTCTTTGTCTCGTTACCTCTGGGTTTAGGCAAATTCAGATCCGCCACAAATTGCCCCTACAGGGGCACATTGAGCTAGTAACGTTCCATCTTTGTCTTGTTACCCTACGACAAGTTCACTCGGTAAAGCAAACAAAGGTGGAAAACTTAGATTCGTATGTAAATAAGGTTATGTGTGCGTTGAATAAGTAACTCAGGACACAATAAGACCTCAGTTTCTGTGCCTTTTTCAAGAGAAGTCAGCGTCAGAGTGCTTCATGAATATAAACGCCTATATTTATGCTAAAGGAGGCTAAATATATTGCTAAAGTATAATATGACTTAAACTCTGAGCTTTCAAAGCAAGGAAAAAAAACGATGCTCCAATATTTTGTACGTTTACATAGGTCGGATACTTAAATATACATTTGTATGAAATATATTCGGCAGAGCAAAGTAGCTTAAATATTTTTCTTTCGAGTTACTCAGCCCAACTTCATTAATTATGCAGGTTTGTAAACAAATCGTCCATAAAAGAGTTACTTGAATGCTCCATTACATTAAACTGTTATCCGCCTCGACTTTAGGCTCGTTACTTTTTAATTAAGTAACGAGATTTGGAACTGTGTTCAACAAAATTAACTCATATTCTCAGCCTGATTTTCATTCTCGTACCATATGAGATCATCTACGTAAAATATAGCTTTTGACTGTAGAATTCCCTTTAATATATGATGGCAATAAACGCACAGACATTTTCTACTTTTCTTCTACAATGGTGGGTGAAATTTTATCTTTTATAAACTTGATACGTTTTACAATTTGCCGGTATTTCTTGTTTAATTTTTAACATATCGTATAAAAAATTTTGATTGTGTTAATTATTAATTTAATATTTTAAAAGTTGTAGTAACTTCAGAAAAATAATTATGATAAAATTACTATACTTTATGAATAATAGGATACTTAAAATTAATGAGTAATACGCTCCGAATTTTATCCGAGCATTGAAGTTAGAAACTCTAATAACTATTGCAACAACTTAAGTCACTGGTCTTTCCGTCATTACGACATTACTTCTCCTGCTATACCTTGATCGTAGCCAAAAAGCCGAACAGCGATAACTTCTTGCATCTGATTTAAAATAGTTCTGCTCTGAACTGTGCAATTAAAAGTAGTCACAGCATATATTATCAAGTGGAAAATAAAATATTATATAAAATGTCAACAACATTTCACCATTTCAGTTTATTACCGACATACCAATATTTAGGCATATGCTATTCTAACACGACACTGATGCAAAAGAAATTCGCAAATTCTTGCAAAAGTTCCTAGCACTTTGTCCGTTCTCAACAAAGTATGGACACTGGTCACGGCTTCAGAATGGACCCGACGATTTATCGACTTCCACTTTTGTAACAGAGCTAGAATGGAAAAGTTTTGTTAACGCTACGATATAGACTGTGGAGATATTTTTATTTTTGGGACCACTTATAAGCTTTGAATAAGGTCATGACTAAAAGGTTTTGTACAGATAAAATAAGATTAGGCTTTTTTGTATCCAATATTTGTCGCAATACGCAAGCAGAATAATTTCGTCATATTATACGGTTTTATGGGGCTTTAATATTTTTGTAGAATTTCTCTATAAAAATATTTATATTGAGAGAAAAGCTCTTTTATAATTCTGCAAAATTAGGATTTTTACTTAAGGAATTAATCCCCGAGAGAGCGCGATTTATAGATTTAAGACACGTTCTTTGACATTTATTTACATTACCTCTATCCATACTTATATTATAAATGTGAAAGTGTGTTTGTTTGTTTGTTTGTCCATCTTTCACTTCGCAACGAAGCTGTTATATGGTATGATTTTTGTGTGTGGAGATAGTGAGGAAGGTGGAGAGTAACGTAGCCTACTTTTTACCGCGATAAAACATCCCCATGGGAAGATCGATATTTTGTGAGTTGCTAGATATTTAGTTCCGGGTGTTGTTAATAGATGGCGTTAGTAAAATTCATTTGCATTTAACGCTATCAAATGATACATGTAAATTACTTAACACACAGGCAACTAAGTCTAACTAAGTAAAAGTAAGTAAGTAGGATTTGTAAAAAATCTATCACTACCGCGGGCGAAGCTGCGGGCAAAAGCTAGTTACTTACCTATATTAGTGATGAATATATGAACGACTTAATAATCTCAAATTTAAATAGCATAATAGAAAAGCTCTTATTATTGGACTGTTTTCTCTGTTCTAGTACGAGGCCGTTTGTATCTGTACTAGCCAATTTGATTACACCTACCTTCGATAAATCAAATGTCAGTAAATTGCATTTAATTAATTTTAACTAGAATCATATATTCTGAAAACTGGGAGTTATTACATTTCTACCAGACCAGTAAACTTCATCCCTAAATAACGAGTAGTTTCGACACTCACTGCAACTATCAAGCTACGAAAGCTACGAAAAACTTTTCTCGCTCCGTTGAGCAATAAATAATATCGCGTAGGTTCAAGTGTAATTGACACAAAATATACTACTTTTAAGTATGTTTTGTGCATTGCAACGGCATAAAAATGCTGTATTGATAGAAGATTGAATTTATTTTAATAGTAAAATTAAGTAGTCCCGAAAAATTGATCCTAATCATTGAAGTATTATTACTAGCTTATAGAACAGACACCGCGAACACAATGTATGTTCCAATGAATTGACGCCGCGCGGCTTCAATGTCCAATGGATTCGTTCGATATTGAAAGAAGAACAGGGGCTCAATTTTGAAAATAGAACCTCCCGGCGGGGACATACATTTTGTTTGAGATGTCTTCTCTATGTATATACCTTAATGATCCTAATGCATATTATTTAATCGTCAGAAAATGTTAAAAAACAAATCCAGACACGTCGAATTAAATCGATCAAAATGAAATTACTCATAATTACTCTTTAAAGTGGTTGTTAATATTTATTTCTATTTTACTTACACACATTATAATGTACTGAATTCAAATGTTTTTATGTCAATTTAAAAATAAACACCCCAAAACTTTCACAGGCTATAATAAAAGTTGGGGCATCGATAACCCTTAATGCAACAAATTTAATGTCGTGTGCCGGAAAAGTTTCCAAGCGCGGGAGAGCAATAAATAATATTGCGAGCCACAAGCGATCGATACATTTTAAAGTTTCCGTTTATGAATGTGACCAGGTCGTGAAGAAATGGTTTTAAAGTACAATGCTCTAAATTGTACCAAAAATTAACATGTAGTTCTGCCGTGTGAAAAGCATTTTATGTACTCCAACAATAAATAGGACGCACAAGAAGTACGAGCTTAATAAGTTAACGTCGGTCCCACATAAATAACATGTTTCTACATTTTCTTTTAAAACCGAACCCTAACAAGATAAAATATAATAAACTTGTAACTATAGAATGTCTTATAAAATGATCGATTATAATTCATAATATAATCCTATTAAAGATAATAGGCTTAAGATAATTCTATTAAGTTATTCCGAATCGAAGCTTAAGGCGGGATTCTCGTAAATAAATAATTTTAATTTCGGAGTTCAACGTGTATTTAAAATTTCATTATGGAAAATATTGAAGTGAAGTATAAAATTAATAATATTAGTGAAAATTAAATAGCTTGTAATAGTACGCATGAAATTTAATACGAGATAACGTTTGAGTTTTTAAACCAAAGTGGCGTCAAGCGGTTCGACACGCCAAAGTTTCAGATTGTAACGAGTAGCCAGAATATCGTATTAAAATGTTTGGCGTAACGATGACTTGCATCCTTTTATTTGCAAATCAACTTTTGGTTCCGAATACGTTCGTAGATTGGATTGGATTCACGAGTTGAATTTTTGTCTTTTTCTCGTGATTCGTTTCAATACATGACATAAAATACGATTTGTTAACACGCAAGGAAACTTTAAACTAAAACAGTCTGCATCCTTGTACTGCTTAAGTATGATGTTTTGTTACAATGTATGTGACTTGAAAAACTTGCAAAGCAGTATACATTACAGTAACTGTAATTTGGTAAAATTATGTAATCTATATCTATACTAATATTATAAAGAGGAAAGCTTTGTATTTTTGTATGTTTGCAACGAATAAACTCAAAAACTACTGAACCGATTTTAAAAATTCTTTCACCATTAGAATGCTACATTATTCATGAGTAACATAGGCTATATTTATTACTAGAAAAAATTAGGGATCCTTGCTAAAACATCAGTAACGTGAACCAAGGTGTGAAAAAATTTGCTTAAAAATTTCTTTCATCGCATACGCTGCGGAAACTATTAACGATATAACAAAAAAATGTTCTACAATATTAGAGAACATATCAATATCTACAAAAAACTTTGTGATACTATATGTCCAACTATTGTCGTTATGTCACTATAACCACTTATTACATTTTAAAAGTTAATAAATAAGCTGACCAAAATCAGACCATGATAACCATACCTTCGTATTAATCCTTATCCAAATAAATTATTTCATTTTCAAAACTGTTTCAGTACCTATTGATACCTTTTTGAATTACTCAAATCGGACATTCCATTCAGAAGATATTACGTAGTAAAGGAACTACGTGACAACGTGATTGTACGAGTAGCAAGAATCATCACCGGCCCCGCTGCCGGACAGCTCGCGCATGTTCCACGGATCCCGATCATACCGACATTACCGACGGATTTGCCTATATCTTTTTATTGTAATATAATATGTAACACGGGGAGGGGAGGGGAGGGGAGTGGGAGTGGGAGCGGGAGCGGGAGAGGGAGAGGGAGCGGGAGAGGGAGGAGCACAAAAAAGCTATACCGGCTAAGAACGGCTGTACCAATTTTTATGATCTCTGATTTGGAACATTCTTAGGCGATACGAAGTTCGCCGGGTCAGCTAGTAAATAATAATTCAATAAAATATAGTTCACTCAATAAATCAATGAAATAAAAGATTCATGAAATAGATTATTCATACACTCGTAATAGATTATGTAATATTCAATAGCAATTTTCATAAGGTTTATTATTATTACTAACTTACCAAAATGATAACATAACATTATGTCAATAATATTCTATTATTCTTCGTCTTTCTTTTACTTATAATACATAGATAAACTTACGCTTTTAGGTTAGACAATAAAACTTCAATAGATTAAACAAGAATGTATTTGGGTAGATAAGTCGTGGCGCCATTGAATAAACGGGACACTTATGGTGAACGTACATTTATCCGCACCGTACGTGCCGGACGCACCGCTTTTATATGAAATTATATGAAAGCCCGATGCGGATGACATATGCGGCGGCATGTGCGTTCACCATTAGTTAGACAGCCTTCTTCGGTTGCTATTAACCCATTAACGATTCATACAATAAGTAGATACGCGTATCCAATGCAATTATCGACAATTAATCAAACATGGTGTCGCAATATCGGCCAGTCGAGTGATATTACAATATTTGCTTGAATAATTTATCACCGCCACTGTACACACTAGATCATATTAAATGCCAGCGGTTAGGCTAACAATGTTGATATTGGATCAACAAAACAGATAGTGTACACTTGATTGCATGTTAGGGTTATAACTCACTGTTACCTTTATAACGCATCATGTGACCACATTAATGTTATTATTATCACCAGCATTCCATTTATATTTCCGTTATAAAATCTATTTGATACAAGATACAATACAACAGACAAGCATTTTCATAGAGTCCTTTTATAAGTTTTGAGACCATGGTGGTTTTAGATTAAGATAAGATCCGCACAAAGAATACCTATTTAGGACATTTATTTTCAGAAGACTAAACTACTGTAATAATAAAAGGTACCTTGTTATTTATATTTGAGACGTAATGGTAAGAAATAGAGATAGAAAATGAAAAAAACGTAGTTTTTTTTTTTTGGATGCATATTGCATAGAATACTTAGTACGTGTCATTCAGTTTAGTAAGATATTTGTTGTATTAGTAGGAAAAGTACATAGACGTAGCTAATTAATGCAATTTTAGTTAACTTTTTCAGTTTTTGGATATTATTCCCTTACTCACCATTTCTTATTGAGGCAAAAGTCACGTGTTGTAATTTCATCATTTTTTTGCACTCACGTGAGGGCTTGTATAGTTGTGAGCTCAATCAGACTTAATTCTAAGAGTTCACAATTGTTTTTGAAGCCAAGAAAATTTTAACACATACAATTCCGCTAGCTGATACTGAAAAAAAGACAAGTTGTTAAAAAAACCGTGTATGTAAAAATGCTGTATTGATAGAAGATTGAATTTATTTTAATAGTAAAATTAAGTAGTCCCGAAAAATTGATCCTAATCATTGAAGTATTATTACTAGCTTATAGAACAGACACCGCGAACACAATGTATGTTCCAATGAATTGACGCCGCGCGGCTTCAATGTCCAATGGATTCGTTCGATATTGAAAGAAGAACAGGGGCTCAATTTTGAAAATAGAACCTCCCGGCGGGGACATACATTTTGTTTGAGATGTCTTCTCTATGTATATACCTTAATGATCCTAATGCATATTATTTAATCGTCAGAAAATGTTAAAAAACAAATCCAGACACGTCGAATTAAATCGATCAAAATGAAATTACTCATAATTACTCTTTAAAGTGGTTGTTAATATTTATTTCTATTTTACTTACACACATTATAATGTACTGAATTCAAATGTTTTTATGTCAATTTAAAAATAAACACCCCAAAACTTTCACAGGCTATAATAAAAGTTGGGGCATCGATAACCCTTAATGCAACAAATTTAATGTCGTGTGCCGGAAAAGTTTCCAAGCGCGGGAGAGCAATAAATAATATTGCGAGCCACAAGCGATCGATACATTTTAAAGTTTCCGTTTATGAATGTGACCAGGTCGTGAAGAAATGGTTTTAAAGTACAATGCTCTAAATTGTACCAAAAATTAACATGTAGTTCTGCCGTGTGAAAAGCATTTTATGTACTCCAACAATAAATAGGACGCACAAGAAGTACGAGCTTAATAAGTTAACGTCGGTCCCACATAAATAACATGTTTCTACATTTTCTTTTAAAACCGAACCCTAACAAGATAAAATATAATAAACTTGTAACTATAGAATGTCTTATAAAATGATCGATTATAATTCATAATATAATCCTATTAAAGATAATAGGCTTAAGATAATTCTATTAAGTTATTCCGAATCGAAGCTTAAGGCGGGATTCTCGTAAATAAATAATTTTAATTTCGGAGTTCAACGTGTATTTAAAATTTCATTATGGAAAATATTGAAGTGAAGTATAAAATTAATAATATTAGTGAAAATTAAATAGCTTGTAATAGTACGCATGAAATTTAATACGAGATAACGTTTGAGTTTTTAAACCAAAGTGGCGTCAAGCGGTTCGACACGCCAAAGTTTCAGATTGTAACGAGTAGCCAGAATATCGTATTAAAATGTTTGGCGTAACGATGACTTGCATCCTTTTATTTGCAAATCAACTTTTGGTTCCGAATACGTTCGTAGATTGGATTGGATTCACGAGTTGAATTTTTGTCTTTTTCTCGTGATTCGTTTCAATACATGACATAAAATACGATTTGTTAACACGCAAGGAAACTTTAAACTAAAACAGTCTGCATCCTTGTACTGCTTAAGTATGATGTTTTGTTACAATGTATGTGACTTGAAAAACTTGCAAAGCAGTATACATTACAGTAACTGTAATTTGGTAAAATTATGTAATCTATATCTATACTAATATTATAAAGAGGAAAGCTTTGTATTTTTGTATGTTTGCAACGAATAAACTCAAAAACTACTGAACCGATTTTAAAAATTCTTTCACCATTAGAATGCTACATTATTCATGAGTAACATAGGCTATATTTATTACTAGAAAAAATTAGGGATCCTTGCTAAAACATCAGTAACGTGAACCAAGGTGTGAAAAAATTTGCTTAAAAATTTCTTTCATCGCATACGCTGCGGAAACTATTAACGATATAACAAAAAAATGTTCTACAATATTAGAGAACATATCAATATCTACAAAAAACTTTGTGATACTATATGTCCAACTATTGTCGTTATGTCACTATAACCACTTATTACATTTTAAAAGTTAATAAATAAGCTGACCAAAATCAGACCATGATAACCATACCTTCGTATTAATCCTTATCCAAATAAATTATTTCATTTTCAAAACTGTTTCAGTACCTATTGATACCTTTTTGAATTACTCAAATCGGACATTCCATTCAGAAGATATTACGTAGTAAAGGAACTACGTGACAACGTGATTGTACGAGTAGCAAGAATCATCACCGGCCCCGCTGCCGGACAGCTCGCGCATGTTCCACGGATCCCGATCATACCGACATTACCGACGGATTTGCCTATATCTTTTTATTGTAATATAATATGTAACACGGGGAGGGGAGGGGAGGGGAGTGGGAGTGGGAGCGGGAGCGGGAGAGGGAGAGGGAGCGGGAGAGGGAGGAGCACAAAAAAGCTATACCGGCTAAGAACGGCTGTACCAATTTTTATGATCTCTGATTTGGAACATTCTTAGGCGATACGAAGTTCGCCGGGTCAGCTAGTAAATAATAATTCAATAAAATATAGTTCACTCAATAAATCAATGAAATAAAAGATTCATGAAATAGATTATTCATACACTCGTAATAGATTATGTAATATTCAATAGCAATTTTCATAAGGTTTATTATTATTACTAACTTACCAAAATGATAACATAACATTATGTCAATAATATTCTATTATTCTTCGTCTTTCTTTTACTTATAATACATAGATAAACTTACGCTTTTAGGTTAGACAATAAAACTTCAATAGATTAAACAAGAATGTATTTGGGTAGATAAGTCGTGGCGCCATTGAATAAACGGGACACTTATGGTGAACGTACATTTATCCGCACCGTACGTGCCGGACGCACCGCTTTTATATGAAATTATATGAAAGCCCGATGCGGATGACATATGCGGCGGCATGTGCGTTCACCATTAGTTAGACAGCCTTCTTCGGTTGCTATTAACCCATTAACGATTCATACAATAAGTAGATACGCGTATCCAATGCAATTATCGACAATTAATCAAACATGGTGTCGCAATATCGGCCAGTCGAGTGATATTACAATATTTGCTTGAATAATTTATCACCGCCACTGTACACACTAGATCATATTAAATGCCAGCGGTTAGGCTAACAATGTTGATATTGGATCAACAAAACAGATAGTGTACACTTGATTGCATGTTAGGGTTATAACTCACTGTTACCTTTATAACGCATCATGTGACCACATTAATGTTATTATTATCACCAGCATTCCATTTATATTTCCGTTATAAAATCTATTTGATACAAGATACAATACAACAGACAAGCATTTTCATAGAGTCCTTTTATAAGTTTTGAGACCATGGTGGTTTTAGATTAAGATAAGATCCGCACAAAGAATACCTATTTAGGACATTTATTTTCAGAAGACTAAACTACTGTAATAATAAAAGGTACCTTGTTATTTATATTTGAGACGTAATGGTAAGAAATAGAGATAGAAAATGAAAAAAACGTAGTTTTTTTTTTTTGGATGCATATTGCATAGAATACTTAGTACGTGTCATTCAGTTTAGTAAGATATTTGTTGTATTAGTAGGAAAAGTACATAGACGTAGCTAATTAATGCAATTTTAGTTAACTTTTTCAGTTTTTGGATATTATTCCCTTACTCACCATTTCTTATTGAGGCAAAAGTCACGTGTTGTAATTTCATCATTTTTTTGCACTCACGTGAGGGCTTGTATAGTTGTGAGCTCAATCAGACTTAATTCTAAGAGTTCACAATTGTTTTTGAAGCCAAGAAAATTTTAACACATACAATTCCGCTAGCTGATACTGAAAAAAAGACAAGTTGTTAAAAAAACCGTGTGAGTACGTAATGTACGTAATAATACGTTCTTGGCGTTAATATCAAATAAATAGTTTTAAACTTTGAGTTTGTTTTAAAATATTATGATAGCGAAAGGAATTCTTAAGTGAAACACGCTTTAACGTTCTTGAGATAGGTATTTTTGTGTCAAATAAAATAAAATAAAATTCTCGTGTTTTAGTTCCTTTTCAATTGGAAGGTCTTTAAAGTTACAAGTGTAATTATCCGTTTAAATTTTGTTTAATATACCTTCATACTCAGGTTTAATAAAATTATAATTATTGAATATATAATAATATACTTATAATATAATTTTTTATATAAAATATTGACGTTTTTCGATACAAACTAAACGTGTTAAATAGCCGTTGTTTGTTGTCAAATTGATAGGTCAGAATTAATCAAGATTTGGTTTTCGTTATTACGTTGGGGAATTGTAACCGTTGAAACTAGTAATTTAAATCATGGTCAAGCACGTTCTAGTGTATAGAAACTATAATTAAAATTATTATAAAAAGTTTTTTTTTGTCTTTTTTGAAATAACTTTTATGTGCACATATTTACTGTTCAGTATACAGAATACCGTGAAGTGATAATAAAATAATAACAAGTTGTCACTGCTACGTTGCAAGAAGTTAGCATTAAAAGTTAGAACAAGTTACTGAGAAGTAGCTATAGGTAAATGTGGAAGATAAAAAAATAGAAAAGCAATCAACGAATCGCGTGTGTAACGCGAAAATTCAATTCGCGAAGGCATTTGGAACAAAAGCTTGATTTGTAAATTAAGTTAGGTTCCGCGGTAAATTATTGAGTTGTCAAAACGCAAGACAATAATTTATAGTATTTTTAGCAAATGTTATATATTTAACAATATACGTACTAGCCTTCGCACGGGGAACACTAATAATCTAATGATCTGATCACTATTATACTTCAGAGGGTTAACCTCTAGGCTAAATGTGAATATAGCCTGAAAATTTAAAGAACATGTAGAGAACACACAGTAATATCTCATATTGGTCGCTGTTGAGGCACATACTACGAGGTGATATACTCCTTATCAAACTTAACGTTTCGAAAAATCACTCCACTGGACTACCTACATGTTACAATTCCCGTAATAAAGAAATAATAAAATTCAGCTATCGCGTATACGTAAGGTAAATCCAATCTGCAGAGAATCAGACCGAATGGTTGATTTCTGAATAAAACGCTGCATGATGTAAAGATGAGCGGTGAAACATTGGCCTGTCAGGCCGCATGACGTGTCTGGCGCGCAGGATGTACTCCAATATCAGTCTCATAAATTGAATTCATGTCTACGTGATACAGTTACGAATAACATTGTCAATCAATGACTCGACTTGACGTTTAAAGGTACTTTGTTCAAATAATAATGGTGTCCCAAAATTCACGCAAGATTCGTATTAATGATAAAACAATTTGCACTATACTGATAGACAAGAAAATAGTGTGTCTGTGTCTTGTGATATAAAATGTTCAGCAAAATTATTTTAATACTATGTTTTGAGCTATCGTTAAGCCATACTATGGTCAAAATATTTTAAGAATTTAAGTATTTACAATGTATTATAAATTAATTCAAGTTTTTAATGTAAATAGCCAAGAAACCATCTTCACCGGCCGATGCGTTGCCGGCCAGGAAAGAAAGAAGAAAAAGAAATAACTGGCTCTCAAGACGCTAACCGGAACATGAAGAGGCGTTTGGCTGCTGATTCAAGCACGATATTAGTAGCATTAGACGAACCCCACGAAGAAATAACAATGGTATTAATTAACTATTTAAAACAAAATTACCACAAGCGAATGGTAAGTAAGCCGTATCTTTTATCTTTTTTAATAAAGCGCTAACAGTAACTGAGTGACTGTAAAAATACTCGTCTGGATAGCTATTTGGAATGATTTCCAAATTATTCTTCTGAACTGCATTCTAAATATTATTACCCTTAATGAAATTCGTGACTTGAATACCCAATAATTGACTGAGGACAACCAAAAATAGATGTCATTATAATATATAATAATGTAATCTTTTGACGTGACAACGTCTATTAAACCGATGAACGCCGGGTGCACGCACGAAAAAGCATGACTCACTGTCACGTTCCGCCAGCGAGCGAGCGAGAGCGCGGAACAAGCGATAGAGAGGCACGATCGGCTACGATCGGCTGAAGCGCTCGGTAAAATAATGGTAATTTAATTAAAATGATTCAATTTTATCTATAAAAGTATGCAATCATTTCATCAATGTTTTGTCATGACGTTGTCACGTTATACTACCGTCCGTAAACCGACTTTACAGACAACCATTTTATTTCAGCTCGTCGACTGCCTTAACTTTACGTACAAAACATTGAAACTGTTCCACGAAATTTTCGAATTCGAAGAAACTTTTTATTGAATTACAAATTTGACTCCAATTGAAATGTCATGCTAACAAGAACTACGAAGATTGAGGGTCGTGACACAGATTGAGATTATTTACTTAATTCCTTACAGAAAACTATGAAGAGGACTTTTATACTTTTTTTTTATAATTTAAATTATGCTATTTATACAATATTTACCTTATTTTACTTCCATTAAACTACATACGTCATATATAAATCGATAATACAAAGGGATTAAAAATGTGCTTGACTTTCTCGCTATGGGCCTTAGACAAAACCATATTATTATAAAGTAAGCGCGTATTTGTAATGTATGAGGATGGTAATCTTCACAGCCACGGAACTGCTAAAGAAAATCTTTCACTACTTTGTGTACCTTACATTAATCCAGATTTGCGCTACGAAATAGTTAATAAAATAAGTACGAAAATTTTGTATGGCTGAATTATTGTTCTTCATTCGTGAATAGTTTATAAAATACTGTTATGGGCGTGAGTTGTTTGTATTGTTTTTGTATGTGTGTTGTATTCGACAATTACTGTGACATATTGTTTCACTGAGAGTGACATATTTTCCAACAAAGTGAAAGTTTATTTTTCTGAGCAGTCTTCTTTTAATCGAAAATAATAATTTGTAAATCTTTATACTTATAAAAAGGAAAAGTAAAATAACAGCGGCAGACTCTTTATTCACCATCCCCATGTTATTATTAGAATATTAACATTGCCATTATATACCATCAAACGGTACCAAGAAAACCTAACATTTGGATACAATTCATTCATTCGAATACTGAAAGCAAGTCTTTTAACATAAAAAAATATATTTTCCCCTCGCATTTTCTTTCAGAAGAACCTTTAGTAGAGGTATAAAGACCTCTTTATGAAGCCATCTTTTCACCGGCTAATTTACGAAATGAATCATTTTCATTCCCAGACAGGTTGGTTTGTGTTGTTTTTGTTGATGAGTCCTACTTATAACCAATTTCTGTCGACGGTTTTATTTATACAACTGTCTAGTGAAGGTACCTGTACATCACAGCGCGATCGTTAAAATTTTAATTGATTTAATCTCACTACGATCATAAATGTGGTAGTTTGTGAGGATTCATGGATTTTTGTTACTCTGCCACGCAAATACTGAACGTATTTTCATGAAATTAAACACACACGTAGACGATAATCTGGAATAAGATATAGGTACGTAGAGTACTTATTATCCGAGAAAACGCAGGCAAAGCTACGGGCAGAGTGTTAGTTAAACATAATGACGATCACCCTGTAGTCTAGTTGGTAGTGAACATGCCTGCGAAGCGAAGGGTCTCGGGTTTGACTCTCGGCCGTGGGATATTTATGTGACAGATAAATATTTCTACTCGGGTCATGGGTGTTATTGTGATGTGTTATATGTGTTGTCCATACCACCCGTGACACAGATAAAAACCTACTGCGGGGGTTTTTCTATTTATTCACTTTAATTTCATATTATTGAGCAAAATATAGTCATCTGAGTTTTGTTATGATATTTTAAGAATCTAAATATAAAAATCTACCCAACGAGTGATTATGGATGTTTCACACAAAACCAAAATACTTGTTTCCTGTGGTGTGTGGAACACACATGTCATTCATACACTGTGACAAAAGCCGTTCAATTTAAAGAGTTTCCTCGACGAAGCTTGTACAAAAGAGAACCAACGAGTATGCCAGTTGACTGTCAAGTGGGAAATGAATTACGTTCTGTATTTACCGGAAGATGACATTTCTCGAATCGGCCCATTAATTCTTAATGGCGCGCCAGGCAACATTTCATCTGTTTGGCTGAACACCAGACCTTCGCCGCAGAGCTATTTTCAGTAGCGTATCCGAAAATTTATAACTATGAGTTAGTTCTAAATCGTTGGATAGCGGCAAAGTAAGTGGGATTTATGGAAGCCGGTTTACGGTCTATTTGTTTGTATGGAATGTAAGTTGGTACTCTTCTGTTTTTTTGTTATTCGGGGAATACGGCAATTGCATTAAAAGTTGCCGAAGTATAGATTAGGAACAACTTTAGTAGTTTCTGGCGTCGTAACTTTTGTTTGTCGAACGAACTGAATTCTAATACAGTTTTGTGTGTTACGTTACAATAGACTTTTTTATGTATTCAGGATTCGGACGACTGAACTCGGTGCGGAACTTTATTTGTCTAGCGTTCTTTTTGCTGTCAGAATAGCTGTCAACATAAAAACGATTTTTGTTTTTTTATGTAAATAGCCGACTTACGAGCCACATTCATAAATTACCACCTTCGATCATGGACATCAGCAACACCAAAGACATCACTGATGCCCTGCCACTAAGAAAGAAGAGAGAGAGAGAAGAGAGAGAAAGTGAAAGAAAGTGAAATATAACAACAACAACAACAACAACAACAAAATCCTCTTTATTGTACACCAAAATTATATCTAGATACATTTTATAATACAGAACTTACTACAATAGACGCTCTTATTACTTAAATAGCAATCTCTTCCAAACAACCTATTAAGCTTATAAAGTGATTTTGGAAACAAGGTAGGGTGCACAATTAAAAATAAACGTTTGTCAGCAGCTAGTATTAAGTTATTGGAGACCACAAAAGAAGTGTAGGGAATGATTTAGGACACGATATAATTAAGTATCAAGTGGTGTCAATAAATGTAATATATTCTGTATTATGAATGATCCTCTTCATAATGTGTAGTGTATTACAAGTCAACAGAGATAAAGTAAAAAGGAAATCAATGTTAATTTTGTATGAAACTTGTAGTAAAAAACCTGATGGTGATAGATAGATGCTTTTACTACTTTTAATATCATGAAATATTTCGCGTTGATAATATATGTATTTGTTGTTGACGTCGTCTGTATGTATCTTGGTATTTGACAAGGGATACAGTAAGTTAAGACTTTAGATTGTCTCGCTTGTAACAACACTTGCAATGTTCCGAGTAATTACTATATAAAGTCCAGTTTCTGCCTCTAAACCCACACTAAACCGCAGCTCTAACAAGTATCATAAACTTTATAGTGAAGTTTCTCCACAACTATCTTCTGCCTTGCGTTGAAATTTGAGTCAGATTTCAAATGTTCATTTAAACCAGAGTTTTAATGTAACTTAAATTACAATATTTAAACATGAGTTTTAATGTAAGTTAAATTATCGATATTTTTTTAATTTCACCTTCGCAATATTAACCGTCTAAACTATTCACCACTATGACAACGTCTAAGAGCAATAATACTAAATTAATATGATCACAATCATCATCACATCATCATCAGATTTGTCGGAACATCATCAATGAGCTCTAGAACAACCGAAACAAAGCTTGGGGCATGACTATTCCAGCTTCGGTGTTATTTATGTTATTGTAGCTTGGTATTATTCCAGTGATGTTTTACTCACTTACGACAGTTTTATATCGTAGTTACGGTACTATGGCTTGTTATTCTATAATCTTAACCAATTCAATGAAGTTACTAGGATTATTTCCAGGGTTACGTAATTAGAAGGTGCCAATGGAACTCTTTTCATAAAACTCCGCTATCTGTTCGTCCATCCATCTTGTTTCCGTTAAAATATAACTTAACTAGCTTTTGCCCGCAGCTTCGCTCGCGGTAGAGATCGATTTTTTACAAATCCTACTTACTTTTACTTAGTTAGATTTGGTTGCCTATGACTTAACTAATTTACATGTATCATGTTGATAGTGTATATCAGAACTTGCAAATGAATTTTACTAACGCCATCTATTAACAGCATCCGGAACTAAATATCTAGCAACTAACACAATATTGATCTTCCCATGTGGTTGTTTTACCGCGGTAAAAAGTAGCCTACGTTACTCTCCACCCTCCTCACTATCTCCACACACAAAAATTATACCATATAACAGCTTCGTTGCGACGTGAAAGACGGACAAACAAACAAACAAACACACTTTCACATTTATAATATTAGTATGGATAGTAGGCGAAGCGCTCATAGCCCGGCGGCTTGCGTCGATCCTATGTGATCGACAAAGTTAAGCAACAGCGGGCGCGGTCGGTAGTTGGATGGGTGACCGCTAGTGGCAAAAAAATTCTTGAGCGTTTCCGTGCTTCGGAGGGCACGTAAAGCCGTCGGTCCCGGTTGTTTATCATAAGATAACAGTCGTTAAGCCATGTCGGAGGCCCTCGGGCGGTTTGAAAACTTCCGACACTCGGGTTGGCCACTAACCCCTCCACCAATCCGCACTGGAGCAGCGTGGTGGAGTATGCTCTAGGCCTCCTCAAGAGGAGAGACCCGTGCCCAGTAGTGGGCCATTAATGGGTTGAAGCCAGCCAAGCCAATGGATAGTAGGTAGACACTTGAATTTTTTAGAGTGCGTACAACTATGGTCAACTATAACATCAAATATTATCTACAAATTTAAAAGACTATCTTATAAATGCAGATTTGTTTTAACACAAGTAACTAGAGGTACTAAGCTTTCATATTTTTCATTTTACAGCGTAAGCCAGTGTTTCTACGAGCAACACTTTATTAAATCAAAACATTTACTAAAATTTATCTTTTCTTAAGTTGGAAATTCATGAGAATTAACTTCTTTATCAAAGTTCATTAAGATTGTGTCTTGACGGCGTGGATGCTCCGCTTTCTCGGGATGCTGAACGCTTCAACTTAACACTAAGCGTAGTTTTTTTTTTAATTTATAACAGAATTGGAGGAAGTGAAGTACAAAAATCATCAATATTGTATTTTTATTAAATTAAGTTAGTATTAGTCTACTTTGCAACAATCCGCGTTTAACATGTATGATGGTATATACTTTAAAACATGCGTGGCACCTCCCTCCCTCCCACAACGGAAACATGCACTACAATAATTAAACGTATATACCAACATACATACCAGCACCAACACGTGTTTCGCCCCGAAACGGAGCATCATCAGGGTAAGTTGACTCTACGATGGTTAGTCGGAAAGTGAGCATCGTTCACTGAGCGTGGCGTATTTATACCCAACTCGCCCACTGATTATCTAATGATGTTGTAATAATTAGTGATTAGTAATTAATTAATTATTCAATCAATTAATCAATCGATTAATTAATTAATCAATCAATTAGTGATTCACGTCGGCAGGAACCGGGTCTGACGTAATCTGGTGATGTGTACTGTTGAAAATCCTCAGTAAAGGCGAGTTGGATACATTTATTTGTTCATTCAGCAGTGTAAAACTTGGATTATTATTATGTTTTATTATTTCTAACTGCTCTAGTATACTTAATTTAAAACCCTTTTCAGATTTATGACGCCGGAATGACCGCATCCGTATCCGTTCCGGCATCTTCCTGCCACCCATGGCAACATAAAATGGCAGCATTTCACTGCTATAAACAGATTAATGTGTGTTCCATTATCACCTCAGAACTATCAAAAAGAATTAAATACCATCTATCACATTGCTGTTGCTAATGGGTATGGTAGGGAGATGGTGGATACTCTCATCCATAAGAGGAGAGGCTTAATGGTGCGTGATCTCTTGTACGCGGCTCCCAACGACATAACCCCAAATAAATATCGTTCTAGTTTAACCTACCTTGGTCCAATTTCAGAGCGAATCGCAAAAACGCTCCGTCGTAACAACATCTTCGTTGCATTCAGAACAAACAATTCCTTGCAATCTATAACAAACGGTAAAGATAAAAGAGGTAGACATGAACAATCTGGTGTCTACAAAATTGTTTGTTCTGATTGTAATGGCGTGTACGTGGGTCAAACTGGTAGAAATTTTGACACACGTTACCGGGAACATATGGCCGCGTACAGGAATGGTCACGCGGATAAGTCTAATTTCGCTAAACATCTAATAGAATCAGGTCACAGTTTAACTAGTAACCATACATATAATATATTACATAAATCTGAAAAGGGTTTTAAATTAAGTATACTAGAGCAGTTAGAAATAATAAAACATAATAATAATCCAAGTTTTACACTGCTGAATGAACAAATAAATGTATCCAACTCGCCTTTACTGAGGATTTTCAACAGTACACATCACCAGATTACGTCAGACCCGGTTCCTGCCGGCGTGAATCACTAATTGATTGATTAATTAATTAATCGATTGATTAATTGATTGAATAATTAATTAATTACTAATCACTAATTATTACAACATCATTAGATAATCAGTGGGCGAGTTGGGTATAAATACGCCACGCTCAGTGAACGATGCTCACTTTCCGACTAACCATAAACAAACAAAGTAGACTAATACTAACTTAATAACAATGGATTTCCGCAAAGTAACGCCTGATACTATTAACTATAACTATATTTTTATTAAAGACACTAGTCTTTAATAAAACCAAAAAAGTAGTACTAATATAACCAAGAAAACACTGTTAATCTGATCGCTACCAAACAGGATAAGGACACCTTTTAGGCATATCTGAAGGTTGCCTGAAAAATTTCATCAAAATCGGTCCCGTCGTTTTGTAGTCCATGGCACATCCATTTTTGTATCTTGTAGACAAAATATGCGGACGTAAATAGCGTAACATTATTATGATACTAGTTAATAAATATGGTTTAGATTCATGACTCATTTCATAATTGATAATATAGCAATTTTATAATATTTTTCTCGAGCTCTTACGAACTGTTGACCGGTATTGCATGTACCTCGTTTATTAATCATGTGAATACTTTAGATATGGTATATAATATGACCAATTACTTTGGATATAGTTTGATTAATAATTAATCGCAAATCTTCTTATTGCTTTGTGCTATCAGTAGAATAAGAACTTGTGAAGTAAGGGTTAACCATTGAACTCCCATTACCACAGGTAACATGATGGTATACCTGGGCTTCTAGTTTCCTAATTAACAACAATAGATAGTTAATCCTCGCAGCGAGCTGCTATAATTGTAATTTTCTATGGTTATAAGAATCATGTTTTCCACACTTCATAATTCTTTATAATTAGGATGGCTGTAGTCATAAATTTGGTCTATAACAAACTTAATATATTAGTTAATGCATTTTGCTTAAATATTGAAGAAGGAAATTTCTCAAGTACTACGTAATAAGTGACTTTAGATAACTAGTCTTAAACAAAGCACTTGTAGTTAGCACCGCTTTGTGGAAGCCTGCAGTCTTGGAAGGACGCAGTATAAGTAGGGATTCCGGTATATATTTATGAGAATTCGTAGATAGTGAATATAGTGTGTAATAGTTAATTTCTTTTTTTATTAAACGATTGCTTTTAATAAACATACAGGTATTGGTTTTAAATTTATAGGGATTTACTCCTCGGTAGAAGTCTATCGTTAATTATCCTTTGTTTTATGTATTTTAAATACAGAGGTACTATTAATAAGAAAGTTTATTCTTCTATAATCCAAATCCCCTACTACGAAAAAAAGAAAAGATTGAACTGACCTAACTTAATACTTTATTACCATGACGATCAAGAAAAAGTACCTACGTAAAAAGGTTGGCAATGTAACGTTACTTTGAAAATAGAATAAAATTTCTTAAAAGTTTTAAAGGTTTCAAAATCGGGCGAGAAATTACTGGGATTAATGTCATTTGGAAAGTTCCACAAACATCTCTTAAGTCTGTGAAAGTTTTAAAATTTTTCTCTGCAAGGTGCAATGAATCCAGAGAGAGCGTTATTAGAAAGTTCTTGGAAGTCGGATTATTCGCGCTGTCGAGAAATACTCGCCAAGAATATTATGGTTCTCGAACAACAAAGTTATATTTTAATACTTGATGCAATGCATAAAAAGATTTTCATGCACTTTCTTTGTCTGTGTAGCATTGACGGTACTATTATCTCACTTTGGTTTTGATATCTGAATGATATTGTGTTACTTGTATCTTGTGAAAGCATTCATAGCTCGTCTTGTTTCAGTACATATTAGTACACCATTAAAATTATTAAGTCAGTAACCGAACCCAAATGAAATATTTGATATTTGAAAATGATACAAATAAGTAATTTAAGATATCTTATTTTTTTATGTTTTATTCCTTCAAAAACCTCTGATAAAGGTTAACAATGCGCTAATAATGTTAACACGATTACAGAAGCACATAAGAATATTTCACATCTGTCATCATTCATTCAACAATCGATTGTCTGCAGCTGCTTGTTCATAATAATTATCATTGTGTCAATTGCTTCGATTACTACACGGCGTCTTTGGTAAACTCAGTTCTCTGTAGCGTAAGATTTGCATCGTCATAATAAAAGAAGTAGGTTTTATCTGCACTTTAAGCACGCTATTAAACTATTCTCCTACTGGTATTTTCTCATTGACAGTAATCCGATTATCTTGTTTGCGTTTAATTTGTTGAACATTCTTTAAGCGTTAAATTGCTGTTTTAAAATCCCCCTTCCCTCGTTCTAGTCTCTTTTGTTCCTCAGTTTTTAAGAAGCTTTGTCGTTTTCTCGGACGCATACCACGTCGAAACTTTAGCACTAACCGCCAAAGTGATCGTAATATTATATTCTTTGCCTTTCAAACTTCGAACCAGCACCGATGTAAAAATCTCACGAATACCAATACGTAGTGTAAAAGAGCGCAGTGATTTATTAAAATGAACAAGACAATTTACTTTGACTTCAAAGATAAAGTAAGATGTAAACATACGAAATTTTTTATGGCGATTTCTACTTGAGCCTTTAAATTCATAATCATTCATGAGTCATGACATCATCAAAGCCATAATTGACAATCCACATTTATTCATTTAAGCACCTATTGATTGTTATATCAATGGAAGTCTGTATATCAAAGATATCGGCGCGTTTCTTATATCAATTAAAAAGGTGGGGCAGCCCACCTTTTTACTTTATTTCTATTCAGCTTTTACGCCAAATTGTAGGTCCAAATTGTGTACAGCATCAGCGTTAACGTGAGCAAAATTCATGGAACACTCTCATCAAACTATATATTCATGCACTGTTTTCGGGATAACGGCATAATAGCACACTTGATTGGTATATCAGGGAGCAGTTTCAACAAAGGTAATTAAACACCTGTTTGTATGGAGAGCATACCTGATATATACTGAAACTGATGTAATTTAACTTAATTACTTTAAAAATGTTAAAATAATAACAAATCAATAACGTAAACTAGTATAAATAAAAAAAGAACAATGAACTCGACTGCGCAAAAAAACATTAAAAACGATCATGTATCTAAATGCCTTTTCTCTCTCTTCTATCTCTTTTATTTGATACTCACATTGCATTATTCAAATTTTTTTATTTTTGGTATAGGTACCTCAAACAATGGTATCTCTACGCCCAATATTAAATTTGTTTTTTCTAATTTCACTTATGTAAGAATACTTGGGCTGTACGATATTTTAATTATATGTATAAATTATCGAGCGGTTTGAAAAATATGAGGGAACAAAGGATATTACATGCATACATACATACCTACATACACGATACTAAATAACGCCAGTATCCCCCGTGCCCTCGATGTCGAACGTTTTGAATCAACCATGATTGACATTGTGGATTAACGGTTAATTATTTTGGTAATAATTAAATCAAGTCGACATTGTAAATAACAAACTATTTTAAATTGAGGGTGATTGGCATACAAGGAAGGCCTTGTATGCCAATAAATAAGGATTTATTTGCTTGCATCGTATTACAACAATCCCCACACGAAAATCCTTTGTATTTTGCGAGTGGCATTTGAAGGTACGTTAATCAGCTGCTAAAATTTCGATTGAAGCCTGTTTGCTGTAGTTTAAATTTATTCGAAATTGTACTGTTTTATTCTACAAACTGATCTTAACACGCTCCTTAAATCCTCCTTAAATGGTTTCTTTAAAAACTTAAGTGGTCCCAAGATACTCGTGCTTAAAATCACAAATTAGATGTTGAAGAAATTATCACGTTTTGAATTTTATTACAAAAAAAAAACACTTGAATTTAATCCTATGATAAATAATGGATTTAACGTTCAGTTTAGAAAAAAATGTTCCGAGTTTTGAAATTTATTGAGTATCATTATGATTATAAATAATAGATAAGGTAACGAACAAGACAAGTTTGTTTTGAAATTAATCTTACTCATTAATTTGCCATCGCGAACTGGAATGGCAATTTATTGCAAAGATAAAGGAACTTCACAAATAGGAATTCCTGACCTTTGTAATAATTCAGCAAACCTGTAATTAGAAATGTTCAGATGTTACTTGGCTGAAGGCAATCCGTTTTATGCAAGAAACTTTAAGAGATTTCGTATACTTCCAACGTCTTTGCTGATTTTCTACTGTGTATATTCAAAACTTCTAAAATAAAAAAAAGATTTAGTGAAATGTGTATTAAGTTAACGTTATGGCAAAGACATGCTTTAAATTATTAACTATTTTAAAAGTATACTCTTCAGACAATATTATGATGATGATGATGGGAGTCTTCAAGAAAATAGTGAATATTCTTCTGCTCACTTAGTGGGCTTACAATCCCGGATTTCATTACCACTTACCATCAGTTGGAATTTCACTCAAACATTAACTTCATGTAAAACAATTTAATTTTACGAAGTAGGTAATCACTACCTAATCAAACACACCCTACGTTTATTTAAATACGAGTCATTTCAAAACCAATACGAAAACAATCAGTCTGATTACATCATTGTATATGGGATTTCTACTCGCATTTACGATGTGATTTATTTCATAGATAAGAGGTAATTAAAACACCAGGTAAAGTAGATTAAACTGTATTGAAGAAACGATTCACCAATTAAAATATTTTTTGATTGTTCTACCTTTGAACTGTTCGTAACAAAATTGTCAACTTTTTTACTGAAATAATAAATATTGAGTATATCCAATGTAGTAATTAAGAAAACAGTCGAAGGAAGCTTAACTTCAGGCTGGGGATCTAATTACAAAAATGCCAAGTCGTTCTCTCTGCTAGGGAAATTATTACAGCAATTTTTCACTCAAAAGTTTCATGGGTAAACTCGATAGGACCGGAGGAAAACAATTAGTTAAGTACAATGAAAAATAATGTATTAATATTTTTTCTTCTTCTTCGTGCAGACATAATAAAACTTTGTCCTTAAAGCAAATAGTGGGCCTAGTGGGATCTCTTCTTCACATTCTATATTTCTTTCATATTCTTTACTTTTTTTAACCATTCGAGAAATTCCACGTGAAAAGAATTCTGTGGTCACAATCATCACGATTTGATTAAAATATGTAAATAATAAATGCTACAAAGTTTCTCGTATCTATCTAATTACGAAAACACCAAGACATCCTCGCTGCAACAAAAATTATTACGGTAATTTTTCACTCAAAACTTTCATAAGTAAACTTCGAAAACATGAGAAGGAATTTCACTAAGGAAGATTTATTCGCGTAAACAACGATGTTTTATTTTCTGTTGCGAGGAAAATTTTCTCAAGTTCAGTTAAGACCTATTACAATGTATTATGCAATGTAGCTGATAAAAAGCAATTTACTTTAAATGCGTAGCCATTATATTATTATTGCGCTGTTATTTTTTAAAAGCAAAAACTCAAACACAGGTACAAGGAACTTTACAAATCTTTTAATCTATTTTGATTTAATGTCTATCCGTACGTATAAGTAAGATCAGTTCCGGACCTGTGGTGAAGTATCTATTAGTGAAAACCCGTATATGCCGAATTATACCTATCAGTTTCACTCATCGTATACCTAATTTTTCTGATTAGCATAATGTTTTATAATGAATTACTACACTTCACTGCACTTCACTACGTAGTATCAAAATCATGTGTTATGGAACGTATATCAACTATATCACAGAGTCTGCGAATTTTAATTCCATGTATGTAATTCGCAACTTCAAGTTACAAACTAGCTAATAAACTATTTATTCACCATTTCCAAAAAGTCATTTCAATTTTCAATTTCTAATTTAGTTCATACCAACGAAAAGTTAGGTTTGTAACAATATTAAAACTATGCTAACATTGTTGCTGAAGTATAATTTCAGTACAGAATTTCAATTTATCTTTCTAACAATAATAGTGATACATAGGAATATATTTCATTCCTGATTACCTACGATAATAATACAAGATGAATAGCAATGTCGAGCTACGCAATTCCCGAGACAATCTAGATGCCGAATTATCCGGTAATGGTGCAAATGGATTCCAGCTCATTGCTGTGCTGCGTCTAAATATATGACAAGCTTCTGCCTGCTGTGTTGCTGTGAAATTCAGCAGAATTATGATGTAAGTATTATGATTTACAGGAACTATCTTTCCATATACTTATACAACATCTAGCGCTTAGATAATATACAACTATTGTTCAGGAATCGCAATTTGAGAAGGTAAACTCGAGCTCCGTAACGACGTGTGATGGAGAAAATCGTTGATGATTTTTTTTATATCAAGACTTTTCAATACGCCAGTAGAAGTATTACCTACAAGGTATATCAGATCCAAATAATTCCAAAGAATTTGACCCCATTTTTTCACATATCATAATTTCCATTCAAAACTTAATTTAGATAAAGTTAAAAACAAAGAGATGAAGTAAAACGTATAGACACTTCCATTAATCTAAACGCGCGTTTCTGATGAATCATTATACATATTTACACAAGACCTATTCTGAAGACAATCTCGATACGAAATTACTTAGTAATGGCGCAAATGGATTTCTGTTTATTGTTGTGTGTGGCTTCTAAGTAGATGAGATATATGGAAATTTCCGCGTTTCCGTGCAAATGGCGATGAAACTTGAGGTTTCTGTGCGTATAATGAACGTGTAGTAAAGTTCAGGAACGATGTATTGGGGGAATTTGTTCTACAATCTCGTAATTACGTATATCGTAATATTATACTTTAGAGTACTTTCATTGGTTTACATTTATATGTAAACCAATGAAGTTTGCTTATGCAAAGCAGATCATTGTCACCCTTTAATAATGAGTATTATTTTGTCATTAATTATGGCTGCAATATTGGTACTGACGCTCTAATCACATAAAAGTAAAAACGATTTTGGGTTGAGTCATTTATCTTATTGTCTACGTAGAATAAAATTTATTAATAAAAAATAAATTGTATTGCTTCAGAAATTTTTCTTTATTAGGCACATACTTATGTCCTTTATCCGATCTCTCGAAGTAAGGTCCATTGTATTCGCGTATGTAGTTTAGTGAAATTCACTATCGTCCAACATTGTGAACTACGGACAATGAAAAGCGATCCTACAAAGCCTCCAAATTAACATACATTTTACTCGTCATTTATTTGTTAAAAAAAATATAAAGCGTGTACCAGAAATTTTTTTCATAGTCTTTCTTATGAAGCATGCAAGCAACAACCCATAATTGTCCCACTGCTGGGCTCGGGGTCTCCTCTCAGAAAGTGAGGGTTAGGCCATAGTCTACCACGCTGGCCAAGTGCGGATTGGTAGACTTCACACACCTTCGAGAACTTTTATGGAGAACTCTCCGGTGTGCAGGTTTCCTCACGATGTTTTCCTTCACCGAAGCAAGTGATAATTAATTTGTAATACGCACATAATATTTGAAAATAAGAGGTGCGTGCCGGGATTTGAACTCGGGCCCCTTCGTTCGGGAGACCAACGTTCTACCGCTAGGCTATCACTGCTGTGAAGCATACTCATTTAAAAATAAACGCGATCAATGAACCTGCTCCCTTTTTGAAATCGTTCAGAGGCTAAAGGTGGCTTACTACACGAAACACAGCGACTTTCCCCTTATAAAGTGTGGTAGAACAATTAGAAAGTATTTTTTCATCTCCTAAAGAGGTAAAATGTATCTTCGTAAAAAAACAGGGTGAAATTTGAATGAGTACAAAAGTAAATTTTGTTGAAAAAGTCGTAAGCAATATAATAATAATGTTTAGGATTATGTACCATAAAGCAAAGCAACAACCCATAATTGTCCCACTGCTGGGCTCGGGGTCTCCTCTCACAATGTGAGGGGTATAGGCCATAGTCTACCACGCTGGCCAAGTGCGGATTGGTAGACTTCACACACCTTTGAGAACTTTATGGAGAACTCTCCGGTGTGCAGGTTTCCTCACGATGTTTTCCTTCACCGAAGCAAGTGAAAATTAACTTCTAATACGCACATAATATTTGAAAATCAGAGGTGCGTGCCAGGATTTGAACTCGGGCCCTTGGGATCCTCCATCTTAGTCGGGTAGTATGTACCATAATATAGTAATAATATAGGTAATTACCTATAGTAGCAGTTCAAACAAAATTACAACAGCGAAACTAACGACATCTAAAAACTGTGTCGTAAATCGAGCGTAGATGAACACGACGGTTGAAAAGATAAATTGAATTTTATGTTGTTTTGTTAGGGTTCCATTTTACGTACTGGTCACTAGAGTTGTTTACACGTGCAAGCTTCAAAAAGTTTCACTACGCTTCGTTAAACTATACGCGTGGGATTACATGGCAGGGAACTGCCCTCGAACACTAATTTAGATTGGTCGTAGAGCTTCTGCTCATTCAGGGTAAAAGTTGTGCAAAATACATTCATTTAAACTAATGTAGCAGTACTAACGTGGATTTGTGTAGTTATAATATGGATAGGCTATAGATAGATGCAGCAATTTGAGTAAGACATCCTCGCCCAACGTGGATTCGTGGATTTTAAATTCATCATATTATTCGCTACAATTATAGAAAGATAATGTAACTTTGTAACTATTCAGAGATCATTAGTTATTTTTATAATGATCAATTTATTATATAAAAACTATACATATATAATTACTAATACCACAGAAGAGATAATAGTACTTATGATCTAATACATAATTATAATTTTCAATAAAGGTATCGTAATATTTCTTCAGCTTAATTATTTTATCATGAACGAGTTATGACTAGCTACTAGCTAATAAATTATACTAATGTTTCTCACAACCTATGTTTCTCACAACTTTAGTTGTAAACAACTTTTCCAATAAGTTTAGTGCTCTCAAACTTCCGTAGTTGGAACAAACAAAAACTAAAGCATTTCAATATGGATTAAGGTAACCCGCGAACACTTTGTTAGGTAACTTGGGATAAGGTGAAAGATTTTGTTCGCGTTGTTTCGTTAAGAGGAAAGAAGAACAAGGAGATAGTTAATACACTTTTAAATTAGAACTGTTCACTACTACAGCAACATATAGTATATTTGCTATGGATAATGCTATAATCTCTACATCTGAAGTATGAATGAAAAAATATTTGAATATGTGATACGATTGTATGATAAGATTGTTTTTATGGAAATAGCCGGCAAACGAGTTGACGATCCACCTGATGGTAAGTGGCTATCGTCGCCCATGGACATCAGTGACACCAAAGGCATCACTGATGCGTTGCCAGCCAAGATGGAGAGAAGAAAAAGAAAGAAAGAACCCTCTCAAGCCCCCAGCTGGAACACGACGAGTCGTTTAGCGGCTGACTCATGCTCAAGGGTGGTAGCTATCCAGGCGAACCTTATGGAGAAAAAATAATAGTAATAATGGTATTCATAAACAGTTAAAATAAATATTACCAATACCTCGAAGGGCCCTACCACCAGCGGGCTGGGTTTAGTTGCCTCTTACGACACTCATCCGGCGTGGAATTGAGGTTATAAACCGTGGTATTCTAAACCGTCCCAATACGGCTAACAAGGTTAGCTTTAACCCATTAATAGGCTGCTGAGCACGGGTCTCTTCTCTTGATGAAGTCAAAAGAATACTTCACCACGCTGTGAAGATAATCAGATTATAGTTACTAATCAATTTACTCTTCAGTTCGTTGCTATTCACCAGCACATATTATGTATATAATTGTGTCTGAAAAGTTGAAATTCAAGTAAACAGTTGCTTCAAAATAAAGACACGAAGTTAGTGTATTCAGTGTATCTCAAATATATTTATTTATTTTAAAATTTAATGTACACGAATAAGCTAAAATTAAAACGTTATTTAAATCAATAGTACATAGGCACTGCTTATTTCAAAATGAAATTTCTTCCAGCAGACCTGGTAGCTGAATTTTTATGCGAGAGGCTTTAGCGTGCACATAAAAATTAGGGAATATATTTCTCATTTTCGTAAAAATAGTATACTTATTTAAAATATTGCGCATCGAGATCACGAACAAACTAATCTCGCCACCATCGAAAACACAATAAACGTACGTAGCCCCTCGGGAACGTAAAGTGGATTACTTCTAGTGTAATGTAATATTTATTTGCGTGCAGGTAATATTTCCCGATATTTTCTGCGGGCTTCTGTTTCAATATACGTACCGTAATATTGCGTGAAATATTATATCCTCTGCTTTATGTGACTAACACACTAGAATACCGAATTAATAAAGTGTACTAAAATATAACTTAACCCTTAATTCGACGCCGTGCAGTATGCTTCCCGTTGAACTAATAAAAATCTGCATCAAAAAATAGACGGAGTATTTAAAATTATAGGTGTTATATGGAATCCTAAACTATCAGACTAACTTGTCAAAAATCAGCGTCGCATGCACATCGACAGGACACGATTAGTGGCCGTCGAGATGACGGGGAGGAAAGACTCGCTGCGCGGGCTCTCGGTAAGTTGTTATTTATTTATTAATTTACTACTTATATCCTTGTATTTTTATTGAAAACTAAACATAAAACACCTAGGAAGCTACTTATAATGTTTTGATTGTCTTATTGATATTTTTAGAGCTTTGGCGACGCTTACAACTTGTATGTCCAGTATACTTCCCGTCGTCGAATGATTAGTAGAGTAACTGCTAAATAATATGTCCAGTATTTTTCCCCTTGTCAATGTAGTAGAAAACTAAATACTAAATTTTATGTCTAGTATTGTTAAAAAATATACGTTGTAGTATTATTATAAAATATACTTTTGCTTTTTCTCGTTTAAATATTTTTAAGAATTCGTAAATAAAATGTTTTATAACTTATTAATTTTTATTTTCAGAGCTTCAAGTCAAGAAGACATCGCTTAGTAGCATGGGTGTCGCCTGAAAATGTTTCTTCGGACATTGATAATGCTTCTGAAGTTGATAACGAAGAAGAACTTGCTGTTCATGAAACTGAAGAGTTGTCCTCTTCACCTAAATTTAAAACATTTAGATATGAAGAGATTATATCAGAACATATCTGAAGAAACTTCATTCATAGTTGGTGCCCCTGAATATCAAATATTTTATTTTACTATCCATTAGTCTTAAGGTCCACTGCTAGACATTCCTGTGTCCCCTAACTTGCGCCACTCTAACCGATCCTGAGCCTTCTGAATCCAGCGGACGCCCGCTGTCTTCTTCAGGTCGTCAGTCCACCTGTTCGGGGGGCGTCCTATGCTCCTTTTTTCGAGACGTGGGCGCCATTCGAGGATCTTTCTTCTCCAACGGTTATCAGTCTTTCGAACTATGTGGCCAGCCCATTGCCACTTCAGCCGGCTTATTCGCTGGGCTATGTCGGTTATGATCGTAGACGCCTAGTTCGTCTACGGATTTCATCTCTTCATAGTGTTAGCTGTGCGACTGAGCTTGTGGATTACAAGGCTGACATTCCATCAAACGAGTTCCTGTTTGATTTACTGGATACTGACTCTCCGTTGGAATATTTTTTTCGAGTTTTATCTTCTGATATACTCGAAGATATTGTCAACAACACGAACTTGTATTCAACCGAAAAAACTGGAAAATCTATACAGTTTGACGACCCTGTAATCTAGTTGGTAGCGACCCTGCCGCGAAGCGAGGGGTCCCGGGTTCGATTCCCGGCCGGGGTAGATATTTATGTGACAGATAAATATTTGTACTCGGGTCATGGGTGTGATTGTGATGTGTTTATATGTGTCGTCCATACCACCCGCGACACAGGTTATATAACCTACTGCGGGGATATGAGTGTGTTAGCGTTTTATAATTATTATTATCTATTTAATTGAGCATTGAGGAATTAAAAGACTTTCTCATGATACCTCTTACCATGGCTATAGTGAGAATGTTGTGTGCATGGGTATAGTGAGTGGCTGACATCATGTCATTGAAATGTTTTGAGCAGATTCGACCCAACATCCACTTTGTAGACAACTTTGATTCGAATGAGGACAATAATAATTTATATAATTATTGTAATATAAGGTATTTTTTCAAAATACAATCAGTATTTTTCTATGAAATCATTGTTTCTTTTATTTAGTATCTTTGACAAAGGGAAGTATACTGCACATGGTTGGAGAGCATCAGTATCCTATGAACATGATAACGTCCAGCATAGTGGACGTACATTTTTCAGGAAACTTACATAGGTAGAATTTTTCAGGTATTTATTCTAGGGTCCCTTACAACCTAAGATTCAAAATAAGTAACGATTTTACAAATTTAATGAAAATAAAAATCCGTCGAATTAAGGGTTAAATCAACAAATCTCTCATTAGTATCGAAATAGCTGTTTGATGGACATTGATTAAATCTTAGTATTATCACAGAAGACATAATAGCATTTATAAGTATTATGTACTTTCTTTTGGTACAATATGACGTTCATATACGCAACTGACATTTTTACTTTACAATATCTTAGAATATGCAAATTACATATTCACTTTGAGTTAAAAATATTATGAAGTAAGAAATCTACATTCTAAGTCACATTCCCTGCATCTTCCAATCGTAGACGGCATTTGCTTCTAGATTAATTTCATGTTTATTTGCAATCCAGCAATATTTATTTTTCCTTTCCTGCCAACTTATTTTTGCTGCAATATAATGTGGCATTATAATAAGAACGTGTGTGTACGCACGTAAGAAGTTATATTTCTTTGGCGTAACAGAGCAAAAATAGCTAAAGATTTCATCCCGTATGCCACAACTCTTTGTTAGTAAAAGGAATCAGTTATCAGCTAACTTAGTCATGTCACTTTTTGGCTGTCGGTGTGCGCGCGCTTGGTATAAATTTTACTCTCATATTATTTTCTAAACGTGCCAAAAGAAGTACAACTTCAATAATGTGGACAGGTTGTTTAACTTAAGTAGGTTCTTTAAAAGAACGCTAAAAATAATATTAATAAATTAATCTCTTAATTCAAACAATTTTACGATTTTATTCAAGTTAGCACCTAAAAAGTGTTGCTACTCAATACACAAGTGTCGAAAGTTCAGTTCCAGTAAAGTTTTCATTGTCTCCCCGTTGGATTAATACGTGAACTTCCCAAAGGGTTATTTAAGTTTTGGGGCCGCACGTTTCTATTAATTACCTAAGTTAAGCGAAATCGATAATAATTAATTAAGATCTGAATTTAGGATCGGATAACGACTTCTTCGTAATTTCATCTGCATGAATTCAGAATCTGTTTTTATCAAATTCTTTAACAATTAGTTTTCTAAGTTCGACAAAGACATAATTAGCTATAGCTGTATTTATTTTGTCGATAAAATGTTCGTAGAATATCACATGTACATGACATGCAGTCCCTACTTCAGTGCAAAGAGTGCTTTAGTCTATAGAGACATTGGAAAAATTGGATTACGTTAGTTCGCCAGACAAGATGACCTAGCTCGGCAGTAGGTTTCCCTTTGCCAATGTATTAATCCCGATGTGACATAAACACACAACATTATGTCAGATAAGGACGTGTACATAACTAGATGAGGTCGATGTCATGAGAACAATTTTTGGGTATACTAAATGTCTTAGGTGTGTTTTTAGAACGTAGCACGTCAGCGTGTCAAGATAAGTTCACGCAAAGGAAAAAGAACTGGCGAGCAGGACCCGTATGTAATAATAATCACAACAAAACATAAATGTGAAATGATCCAAATAAAATAAAAAAATACACTGACGGACTCATAAACTGCATCGAAGTTCAGGATTACTTTCGAAATAATATTTTTGATAGGTATGCAAACTTTTTAGATTAAACTTGAAACCGATTAACCGATTTAAACTGAAAATGTCGAGACTGTCCAATTAATAATCCAATGTCCAATTAATAATTTTAAAATGAACATATTTAATTAATCTTAAGTACAGACTTACAAGTGAAATTAAAACTATAAAAGAACTACAAAAGTATAAAAGAAAAGAACAGAATTCTTTACAGTCAACCTGGGTTTGAATTTCAGTGTAACTTTAAACGCCACAGAGCGTTTCTATTATTGTTCTAATTAACTCAACCTAATTCTAGTCATTTTATTTGAGTCTCGAGGATTTTCTTTCAAAG
The DNA here is from genome assembly GCA_911387775.1 of Thymelicus sylvestris. Lineage (NCBI taxonomy): Eukaryota > Metazoa > Arthropoda > Insecta > Lepidoptera > Hesperiidae > Thymelicus > Thymelicus sylvestris. Next base: position 6,662,499 of record OU426896.1, on the reverse strand, counting down.
AACATGTCGTTTAAAGTAACATTAAAAATATAAAAACGATACGACCATTAATAATGTACAATTTAATGCAATAGTAATTAAATACATAATTATAAACTAGTTATAAATAAACGTGTCACTAAAAGCTTTAGAGTTGCTAAGGTAAAAAGTGTAATACATGAAGGGTAAATAATGACTCAGCGAGGTAATTACACGAAATCTGTTGCAATTAGTCATGCTTAAAAAAATAACGGGGTTATTTGAGAGGGCGCGGGAGGTAAGCACGCGATAAAGCACTCGGTTTGCACCAGTTTCGCTACGAAATTGACTGACTAAACGAAATTGTTCAATTAAGTCATTAAACGAAAATGACTGGCAATGAAAGTTTGAATAAACACACCTTATTTAGCCGTTAAAGGGTTCATGGCTGTATGGCATGACTGAAGTCAGGCGGTTGACTTCGTGACCGCCAGAGTACGGGTTGGGTTTATACCTTTTTAAAAAGAATCTTTAACTATTAAGTACTCGTAGTTAGTGCATTCTTTGGTTCTTGATTAATCGGCATTATACTATGTATTTTCACATCTGTTTAATGACGAATGTGCATTTACAGTTTTGTTAGTACCTACTTTACTATTTACACCCTCTACATCCTTACATTCTTATTTTCATTTTCTATAACATATCTGGAAAGATCTTCTATTTTCAGAAAAGTCACTAGCAATAGCATTTAGCTCCTAACTTACCTAGAGAAAATTGAAGATAAGTTGTTGAAAATGATTCGTAATCTGTAATATATTTTGACTTATGTTATGTTTAATTATGTACACAAGAAAAACTAAATTAATTTTCAACAGATACGTCAAACATCAGACGTCTAACGTCAGAGGTAAGTTCAATAAAGAGCGTGTCGGTTCGTCCACGGCCGTCACTCTGAAACCGTTAATAATACCGCTAGCCTGACACCGCGTGTAAAACTCCAATATTATGTGTGTTAAACAAAATTATACCTTAAGTCCAAGTCATAGAGGCTCCTCAAACCGTTTCAGTATGTTTGTCTTAGCATACCTGCGTTGCGAGTTGGACAGTTTGACGGCGAGCCGTCGCGCGTTGGGAGCTGGTGTTATGTGACGTATACCTAGGTTATTGGAACGAAGTTCCTTATCGCGCGTTGCGAAAGGGGGCTAGGCGGAAAATTTGGTAACGACACTTTTTGACAGGTAACGACACTTTTTGCCGTCGTAGTTTTTTTTACATAGAAAGCAAGCCAAAGTACTAGGATAGCAAAAACTGCATGTTTTTGCTCTCCTAGTACTGACTGCAAGGAACTTCGTTCCATCCGGGTGTCCCTTGACACCTCTCAAGTTTTTTTTTTATTAGGTTTCAGTCAGTATACAAATAAAATTGTTACCTTACCTACTTTGTAAAATCTATAAAGTTATTAGTTTTACCTTACCTACTTTGTAAAATCTATAAAGTTACTAGCTGACCGGGCAAACGTTGTTCTGCCAAAAAATAGATGTTGTCCGATTCTCCACCCTAGCCGATATGCCTGCAAAGATTCACGAAAATCGGTCGAGCCGTTTCGGAGGGGTTCAACTTCAAAAAAGCGTGACACCAGAATTTTTGAAGTATAAACTTCTTTAGTACGGGGGTGACTTGAAATTTTATGAATGAAACAAAACTGTCCAGTAAAAAGAGACAAACACAAATTCTAAAGTGAGATAGGAAGCATTGTACGGGGGTAGGGTAGAGGAGTGAGGGGTAGGGGAGCGGAGCGGAGCAGGGCGGGGCGGAGCGGGGCGGAGCGGAGTGGAGTAGTGAAACCTACATTTATCATCTTCCCGAAATTTTACATTCGTCTCATTATTTTGAAAACAACAATTTTGAAGGTTTCACTTCTACCACGTGTAAATTGCACACATTTTAATTATATATTAGATTACCTAGTTATCTGCTCGCGGCTACGTATGTATAAATATGATAAATACCCTATGTCTTATTTCTGATTATTGTCTACCTGTGTGATACATTTCATGAAAATCCGTTCAGTTGTTTTCTCGTGAAAGAGAAACAAACATCCATACAAACATTCACATTTATAATATTAATTGGATTGGAAAAGTAATTTAAATCAAATACTAACGCAGAATCATTAACAGTTACTTAAATCGCTCCTTATAGAATTTGTATGGTGATTCTTTATTAAGGAGTGATTTATGTAACCGTTAGTGACTCTGAGTTGGGGCGTAAGATAACCAAATTTTTAAATTGAGTTAACCATTCTTTTCTAAAAGTGTCCTACGTAAAGTGTCCTAAGTACCAATATGCTTATTGCATATTGATACTTAGGGCAAAAAGCACTTAGAGCAAATTCTTCTTAAGATTGATCAAGGAGGGCTGCTGAAACTTATTGAAATTTCAACATTAATTAATTTTCCGACCTTACTTAAGTTGTGACCCGATCAATCAACGTCAATGATTAAATAAGTGATTGATGTACCCAAAATTCTTGGCTATAGAATTAATTGTTAATTATTTGCTTAAAGATTGAACCTTCATTGAACTAAGATCAAGCAATTATTATAATGATCAAACTAACAACATAAGCTTTTTAATGTCAACTTTGTGTTGTTAATAAATAACACATTAAAAGACGTTCACAATCATAATATACCTACTTATACATAACTCGTAGAGTACTTACTATTTAATACGGGTTGTTGTATACTCGTCACATAGTAAAATCGCCAAATTTTTCAAACACCATGCTAGTAAATTCGTCATAGGTAGGTAATGGTTAATGTAAATTCGCCATCGCTGTTTTCTTCTTTGCCTAAAGAAGTTGGCTGGTAGAGAATGCTCTTAGCATTAAGCTCGCCTTTTTAACCGACTTCAAAAAAAGGAGGTATTCAATACGACTGTATTTTTTATGTTGTTACCTCAGAACTTTCCACTGGGTGAACCGATTTTGATGATTTTTTAATCGAAAGCTGGTGCAATTAAATTGGAGCTTGAACCAACGAGTAGTTTTTGAGTTATTTTGAAGTCGGTTATTTATTCTTGGTAAAATTCAGATAATATACAGTCTGTTTTAGGTATAATAAAGATTGAATAAATAAATAAAATATTTAATGTTATAGATCGTATTCTTACTATATCGGTCACTTAAATTAAAAGAAGATGATTTGATTTGATTTGATTTGAAAAATCGGTATCCTTTATTGAACGGACGGAGAGGTTATGGTATCGTTCCCACCTGTTACAGGTCACCAGAGCCTGTACAAACAAGTTTAATCCCGCGGTAGTGGCTCGTCTGCTAGTTTTACTAGACTACTTATATAAAATAGATTATTTATTTTATGCGTCGTTATGTTACTACAAAAGGCCTTGGTTGAGTAACGCGTATGCGCGTATGCCTGCACAGTCATTCTTTTATTTTTTATGTTGTTGAAAAACATAAAAAGGAACTGGAAAGAAATAAGGAAAGGATACACACATCGATGAACCCCACAATAAATCTTAGATGTACTATGTCTACCGTGTGAGAAGTGTCGGATCTTCTGTTAGTAACGCAAACTTGATCATGCTTTAGCCATATTAATCTAATGTCCAAAAGCCTGCTCTTGAATAACAATTTCATAGAAAATAATGGACAGATAATTGTTATCTACACGCGATAAGGATTTGCTTCAAATCACCAGAAACTTATCCGACCATATGATGCACTCTGAAAGCTATGGAGTCTATGCTTTCCGCGTAGAGGCAAACAAATACGAAAAAAGGATGACTATAATTATTAACTTTAATATTTCAATCCTACAAACTGGAAACTGAAAGGAAAACTTTATGAAAGTACTTTTCGCTTCTATTTTCCGCAACTGAATAGACCGTTATTAATTTAACAAATGCTGCTAATGAATGTGTAAAAAGACCTAAGTCGTTTTAATTTAGATTCCTACCGCAAATGAAAAGTCGCAAAAAACGTAGAGCGCGGTCTTTCATAATTAATGTAATTATAAAACGTTGAGCTTACTGTATGATTTTTATGAGGTACAGATTTTTTCGTGTGTATATTGTCTTTTTTTAATAATTTTCATAGATATACCACAGAAGTCATAATAGTACTTGTTATACACAATATTGTGTCAAATATACATTTAAATGCTGGTAATGGATTTTAGTAAGGATTGTAAGAAGTAATTAGAAAAACAAGTCCACTACCAACATTAAATATAATTGTATAAATCCATTTCGATTCGTTAAATGGATCGATCTGGCGTACTTCTTGAAGTAGTTAGAAATAGTTAGCACATAGGTCACATTTTGTCTTGACAAAATGTGACCTATGTGCTACGAGTAACTATAACTATCTGTATGTATTATGTGACTAAATGTGTGTTTTAACATGGATAAAAGAAATGTTTTAATAGCCCTTGAATATCAAATTATTTTGTCAGTCAATAATTATTAAATTAAATAATGATTTATAAACATAAATTAAAATTATGTTTGTACATGTTTATAAATCAAGCGACCAATAAGCAAACTATCAACCACATATATATAAATAAAATAAAACAAAAGACCTCAATGTTTTCTTTTGTCTCTACGTTCCAAGGTATTGAATGATTAATGGTATCATAACAATGTTCTTCGTGTTGACGGTCGTACTGATACAACAATTTGATACTTCTTTAATATTATTTGATATTCGGTTATTTATGACAAACATGATGAAAATTGTGTTTACTTTAAGGTGTTTATTTTATATTAATATGACACCAAAAACTACCGCAAAGTGCAACGTTTTTCATCTTTGATGTTCGACCTCAAAACTGTCACAACCATTTTCTGTTGCGCTTTTGTCCGCTCAAACTAACAAGTTTTAATACATAAAATAACAATTGAAATTCATATCGTTGTCGTTTATCAATAACAGAAATAGATTAAGTTGAAAAATGGCACTGGGGGTAAAAATTTATTTCACGCAAAACACTCACGGTGAAGCTTTAAAATTCGTCCTTTTGTTTACGGCGCAATGAATTTCGTATTTCAGACACCTGCCTGAAACGGTGGGTGTCGCTTTGTTTCCCGTGAATAATTCTCGCCACTGCCGCCGCTTTTATCGGTGTAATTCGCCTAAAATGAAACAGTTTAGTTGAAATTGATAAATGCTGTCGACCCCTTGCTCAATGAACGAGCCTTAATAATCTAACGGATTTTCAGCTGCTTCCTCCTAGTTTTTTAAATCTCATTCGAAATAGTCCGTAAAAAGATCCGGGCTCTATCTGTAAAAGATTTCACATGAACCGATATGTCTCAATAGGATAGCTTTTACTTAACGGATATAGATCTGGGATATGTTGAACCAATTCAATCCCCTTCTCATGAACAGACCTACGCCGCGACATTTTAACAAAGCCAGTATTCATGGTGATAAAATTTCAAAATTCGCATCATGTAACCGATAGCCGTCTATTTATGAAGTATGGGCAGTTGTCGTCTAAATTATTAATGACATCGTTACATTGGCGAAACGCTTTTAGCCGTTTGTTCGATAATCGAATACATAAATCACAATAAAACTCACAGCAGGGCGACGCCACTGCTCCTAATTTATGGGTCTGATGTATCCAGGCCAGACCTCTTCCGTTGAAACTGAATGATTATATACGAACGTAGGCAGTACTTGGAGATGTGGGTTAGTAAAATATATTATAATAAGGTTCAGATGCGAAGTAAATTTGAATTTCCGTATTATAATACGAAGTATATAATTCTTGTGTATATTAATTTTGGCTTATTCCGTTTTGCCTCCCTAAAAAGACACCCTAGGTTGGATACTCGGAAACATTAATTCCATTTAGCAGGCCTAGGGTAGATTCTCGGAAATAATCGGAAAACGTTATTCCGTTCAGAAATATCCTTACTTGTATATCCTATATTCGGGAACGCAATTGGCTATTAGACAATTTTTGGAAAAATATTTTAAAATTTTCGTAGGTTTATTTTATACCTCTTACAATATTTATTTTTTCAAAAAAGTGTTATTTAGTAGGAATAAAAATAACTTTTAATACATTAATTTGAAATTCGCGCGAAAATAGTCTGCCATCTGTCACTTGCTGGCTGTGACGTCACATTTCAAATAACAACAGTTTATGCTCTAACTCTGAAGATATTTTATGTGAAAAACTTACACCTTTTTCACTGGAATTGTGAAAATGACAAGCTACAAGACATGTGCAGTGCCTATGTGTAGAAGTACTACAATTAAATTTCCTAACAAATTGTTTATACACGTTCCTAAATGCCTTCAACGTCGAAAACAGTGGTTACAATTAGCACGTCGAGACCAACAGTTAACATCTGATAAATCTGCAATATTCTTTTGCGAGGACCACTTTGATGTAAGTATTTGGAAGAAATCAACTTAGCCTCTGATTTACTAAAAAAACAAATTAAACCTAACCTAATATTGTTCATAAACATAACCTATAAGTAATTTAAAATCATTAGTAATATGGTGTCGTTAAGGGGACGTTGAGGAAAAATTTATAAAAAAATCTGCCTGTGACCACTTAGCAAGACTGACCAATTTTACTTTATTAATTTCAGTACTTACAAGGAGGTTTTTGCATTCCGAAACTCGGTAGAGCAAAAGTCAGGGTTACACGCAAAGAAATTTGCGACCATCAATGAATCAACTTTTGGGCAAATTCGCACTGTCAGCTTTTGTATAGCCTGACTCCATTTTACAAAACCTCTCAAAAGCACAAATCAAAATATATATTATTAATTTTCTCAGTAAATTGCACACGATAATCGATGTAGTTAGTAGTACACAACGCTATATTTTTGGAAGTGTGACGTCATAGCATGCTCAATCATGGCCGCCCGCGTTTCGGTTCTCGTGTCCACAGGTAAAAAAACTCAAATCTATTTTTCAAAAATAAAAATATTTACAATTTATTTTCATGCAAAAAATGTATTGTTTAATTAATGTTAACCAATATGCAACCATATTTAACACATTTCATATTTTACCGTGACAACTGTCAAATAGCCAATTTGTACGATCGAGGCGTAGTCAGTACAAAAATTATTAAAACGGCAAATAAACGCTCACATACTCATACCCTTTCACCTTTTCTGTATTGTGGCTATACCATAGACTTGCAAAATGAAACATCACAAGTCAACAAAAATACCAACTAGGTACAGACAGCAAATAAAGTTCAGCAAGTGTGTGAAAAGATAGACACTAACTAATTAATAACAACGAACTGATCATAATTCACCATCTTATTATCAAAGTAACACCTAAAAAGATATTACATGTTTTTTAATTTTATTAAGCAATTTTGGCAAAGGGAGCTCTCCCACCTGGCAAAGTATATTGCCTGGGTGGCGGCTGAGCTCCGACTGATCTTGTTGGAGCATTTGTATATATTAAGCCGGCGATCGTAGAAACTTCGATAGCGTGATTCAGGTCGGCGTGACGTGTGCGCGTCGTGGCCACACAATGAACTAACAAATGAAAACACAAACTACTCATTAACAACAAGGACTACTCGAATATTTTCTATAGGCTTAATTGTTAGTTGATGAAACTTCCATTATTTTAATAAATATTAAACAAACTGGTCCTAAACTTTCTTCTTAACCGGCAATGCATGATGCCTTTCGGTAAAATACATGGGCGGGGTGACTTGAAAACAGCAGCGTTGGCTTTTTGTACAAAAAACAACAATCTAAGCCGTGCTTTCTTTTTCATCTAGTCAGGAGATAAAAATCAAGTCTCTTAAATAAATATACTGCGCATTTAATTTACAACGAAAAGGGTAGAGAGTATAAATCTAATCTCTTTTAGAAAAAGAATGTGTGGAAAGGGTACCGTAACATAAATAAGGAGTGAGGTGTAAATTGCGCGGTAGCTACGTGATCTTAAGTGCTTGTTCATACTGACTCGCGGGCGCGGTCGCGGGCGCGGTCGCGAAATTTCAAACATATGAACTACTATGAGAGTGTTCACATACAAAACGCACGTGCGGTGTAAGTAGCGGGCACGCTAGCGACAACCGCGCGCGGCCCGCTAGCGGCAATATCAAACGTATGAGAATGTATGAGTGTGTTCACACTGAACTAGCGGCGGAATGCGCGATTATGTCAGGTAAGTTCAACCATTTTGAACTTGTCGCTAGAAACGATAGCACATGAATTCATTATGTCCCCAGATTAAAGGGTTGTTCTTTCATCTAAGATCATGTCCTTCAATACAGAAGAGTTTATTAGTACTATTCAGGCTAGAACTGATTTGATTTGAACTCAGATTTGGCAGAATAAACACAGGAATCTTATGAACAGAAACATTCATAATAAACTATGGAAGGAAATTGCTGAATTGTTTCCTGATATGGAGGGTGAGTACCTAAATGGAACTTTAGGTACGAATTTTCGGTTAAAAAAAGATCGTCGTCCATGTTTTCAACCTCTGACAACATGTCACAATCGCGCAAACGCCTGGCGGCCAGTGTGAACACGAATCCGCCACCGCGCCCGCGACCGCGCCCGCGCCCGCGCCCGCGAGTTCAGTATGAACACTCACTAACAGTGTGTTGAACATTAGCTGTGAGCTGTAATAAAATCATTAGAATTAATTTGAATACTTGATTTTTATTCTTTGTTCAAGCGTACATAAAGAAATAATTTATTTATTAGAACATTTATTTATTGATGTTTTACTTTTTGGTTAGTTTAGTATCTCCCTACTAAGTGTCGATCTCTTAGCGTTCATCGTCAGGTACCTTACACCTTAATATCTTTAGTACATTGGCTGATCCCTCAGTGTTCTTCGTCTACAACAGATCTTCAATTTTTCTTCCAAAACAACCATCTCTGGACTGTTAAGAAAATAACCGATTTTCATGGTTTTTGGTTACCAACAATATATCATTCCGTTCATAGCATTAATCAAACACATCTTATAAAAATAAGTATACTCCGGTTATACTGTACAAAAGTACAGTTATTGTGCATGACCTGAAGCGCAACAAAAAAGGCAGCGGCGAAAGAGCCGATGTAACATAAAATATAGAGCGGTTCAAATCGTGTGGTCGGGTCCGTGAGGTTGCCGACATTTAATCTGAGAGAGGTCGCTTCAATTTACAGCCACCGTATACATGCGTTTTTTGTCGAACAATTTTTAACTCGCTACCAATAAACTCTGAAACATTGTACCTATGTACATGTGATGTTCAAACTTTGTATACTTTTTATCAAATTATTAAATGTTGCCCGCGGCTTTGCGCTCCTGGTTAAATATTAAATTAAACTACAATCAAACTTTATCCCTCAGTTTTCTGTACTGGGGATCTCTTCAACCTATTAGTGACTCACTCTACTGAGCACGGGTTTCTCCTCTCGAGGAGGCTTAGAGCATACTCCACTCCACGTGCTGCTTCAGTGCGGATTGGTGGAGGGGTTAGTGGCCAAACCAAGTGTTGGAAATTTTCAAGCCACCCAAAGACCTCAGACATGCTTAACGACTGTTATCTTACGATAACAACCGGGACCGACGGCTTTACGTGCCCTCCGAAGCACGGAAGCGCTCAAGAAATACTTGCCACTAGCGGAGGGTTTTGGGGTTAATTTTACTAAAATATTGGAATTTAGTTTATAAAATAAATATATACCTCTTAGTTTGGATTTCATATACCAACAACAACAAGGTGCAATAAAACCTCTGTCATCCACATTTGTCACTGACTAAGATTCGAATCAGTCAAAAATATGCCTTATGGATAAGTATAATGTATAATTTGGATACTAATTTCTGTTTGTTTAAACTTCTACCATTACATTTTTAGGAACTACTTCACTAACAATTTTCTGTTTCCCGATAGTCTTACAAAAAGTATTTTATGCGTGACACATGTATCATACTTTACTATTATTCTTTACTAGTAACATTATGATCAAAACTGTTTTAACTTTAATACAATAATGTCTCCAAATTGCTACGCTCTTCAAACATTTTATACAGAACACCTAATCGATTTTAAATGATCTTTCGGCTTCGTTGTAATAATTGTGAAATGTATTTTCCAGTAAAGAACGTATCATTATTGAATGGTAAACATGCTCTTAAAAAGTCTTTAAACCGAAATCAACCACGTTTAATAACGGGCCGAAAGGTTACATTCATAAATATGAATCGAATACGAGCAATAAAGTGATAGTTATAATATTTCGTAGTTTCAGTTGTTCTTTTTAACCATTACATGAAATCATATATCAACAATAAGTAGACCGTATACCTAATATTGCGAGTAAAACTTAATTTGTTCAATTATGGGTTTTGAAAAAGGTTATTGTACATGAATAAGAAAAATGAAACAATAACTAGCAACAATTAAATCTGATAATCTTAAATAATAAAGAAAAAAATACTGTTGTATTATATATTCGAAGCAACGTTTAATGTAGGAGATTCTTCACAATATAATATTTATCAAAAAGCAACTGAGTGTTTGCTAGTATATTTTTTAAAATGCTGTAAGCGATATTAGTTTCCACATTGTCGGGGGCTACGAGTGCATGGAAGTCAAGTTAGCACGTTTGAGCTGTTTTTAATCTTCCTGCTGCAATCTTTCATAAAACTAGTACATTTATCATGCCCTGTTACTGGACTAACATCTTGAAGAAAATTGGTTTTCCAATCTTTGTTTGACGTTTCAAAATGTAAATTATATAGAGCTGAAAATATTTTTTATTCAATATAAACTAAATTACAAAATAATAACGAATGCCAGTAGACAAGAACCAGTAATATCAACGCAAAGAGGTGTTGAGGACGGAGTGAATTAATAAGTTCTGGAGATTTCTCGATACCATACAGCATGTCACTGAACGACACCATAAAAATGTATTAAGTGGTAAAAAATCTAATAAAAATAAAAGAAGAAGTGAAGAAGAAAGATTTTTCTTCAAGTAAAAGATAAATATTTTTCAATATTCAATTTTTTAAAAGAAAATTCCTTTAAGTTTTTTTTTTCAATAGGGTTCTAGACAATTTTTAAATAAAAGTAACAAAATAAGCGTCTGAAGCTTTGCTTGCAATTTTTAATAATACTTAATATCTACCTATCTATTAATTTAATAGGTCAGCATTAAATGTCATTACAAATGAAAATATTATTTGAATAGCTTCATTAAGAAAGCTTTATAGGTAATTTTCACCGAGGAAATATTTTCATTACAAAGGAATTACGTTGTAAATTAACGAGAAATTTTCTAAAGCATCCCTTGGCCATTATTGCTATTAAAGGTTATTCGGTTACGGACAATGATATTGCTATGTTTACGTTTTGAGCTCCGTTTGTTTGTACTGTGTTTTATATTTTATGTCATGTTTGGAAAAAATATAGCAAGTTTTTATGCATTATAGCAAGTCAAATAAGTAGGTATTTAGTACTCATGTGATTTTTCGTGACCCAAAGAACAGAAGGTTTAACGTAAACTAAATTTTTAAAGAAAAAACTTATAACAACATCTAATGAAAGGGTTTATTGTAGGGTTCTCAAATAATATTGAACGACTAAAAATACAGTAAAATAAAGAAAAAAAAAACAGTTAATAGTTCTTTATTTAAAAATGTTACAAGAAAACCTATAACAAGTCAGGTCTAAAAAAAACGCAAATATAATTAAAATATAAAAAATAACGGTAAATAGATGGTCAACGTACGGAACCCTCTCCACGCGAGTTTAAATCGCACTTGTCCGGTCTTTCTAATTTGAAACAACGTAACCTTGGTTGACATGTTTTTATAATGTGGTATAATACATTTATATCATAGTAGCAATATTTACATCGAAATGGAATATACATTAATAAAATTATACACGTGTCTCCTAATAGCTTAATTTCGACTTGGTGACTTTTCACTTTACAGGGACGAATTACAAATTTTAAGAGCAGAGAAACAGATTACAATTCATAAAATTAAAACTTTAATTCAAGCGTAAAACTCATTTCTCTCCGAAATTCAAAGGCTTTGCGTAAATTGCAAAGTTTTATACTGTAATATTCTGTGAGCAACATCAAAGCTTCATTTGAAACAATGAATTGTTTCTGTTGCATCCAGTCAAATTTTGCGAGAAATGCGTATTATTTCATACGCCCTTTGAAACTAATATCACTGACCTAAACCTTCCATTAGTCATAAAACCCTCAAGGATAGCAAAAGTGTTATTTTTTTTATTTATTCATGGAAAAATAATGTGTAATGACGTCTATTTATGAAGGTATAGCGTAGGTTGTATTGCTGGAAAGTTGAGTAAGTGCAAGTTATCTACTATGTGCAAATTTCCTATTTTATTGTCTTGTATAAGAAAACTTATTCTCAACGTTTTTAATGATTCAGTTGTGTTTGTGTTTACTAAGGGTATAGTAATACGGTGTTTTGAGTGTGTAAATAACAATTTATGTCGTGCTTTTTAGAATGAAATTGATTTGATGGATTGATTATTTTAATCTTATTTGGCACATACTAATTTGTTCTATTAAGGCTCCAAATAGCAAGAAATAGACATTCCTATAATCCAAAATTAACATTTTGTCATGGTGTAATACGTTTCTAACATAAGAGAATCTTAATGAATTCAAAGTTTAAATTGCAAACTCCCGCTACGGCTCATCAGTGTTAAAAGTTTGTGCTAAAGTAACACTTCAGTTTATGTGGCATACGTCTCTGCGGCATACTCGTCTTAATTAGAACATCCATTCCTTCAAACTCCTGAACTTTAACTACCTCAATTCATGAGAAAAACTTGTGCCGACTTTTAACGACTTTTAATACTCAAATAAATATTTATTCTAAATATTTCAGCGTTTCGTTTTCGTTGAATTTTCTTTGAGAGTTCATTGCTCTGTCGTGGGCGAATAGCGCGTTTTTTATTCGTTTTTCTAGTACGAGATTTTTTGTTTTTATTGATATAGAGGAGCACTTGAGAATGTTACCTAAGCTGGCTGTTACTCTTTACATACCGTCACACTGCAGGGCACAATTCACTTTAATTGATGCTCCAATTTGATTAGATAGATACACCAACGCACATATCACACAGATGGTCAAATGTTTATTACCAGAAGTTACACGAGTGATTAGCCTTAACTGAGTTACTCTTTAAATTGCCATTCCAGACTATTTACGATCTGGTGGGACATTAGTATTCAATGCCTTAGAATCATAAAAACTTTAGTTTTTATTAAAATGTATAACATATACATAATTCTACGTGTAGCATATAATTCTACTTGTTTTCGTACCTAATTTAAATCGTCGGGTAAGGGTCGGAACTTTTACGCGACTCGAGTAACTTTATAATAGCACTACGTTGCAACTGCTTATTATCGATCAAAATAAAGTCTGCTTGTTACGAATATTCGAAAGAGTAGTAGAAAGCTTAAGTACATTGACAATATGGAATTTTCGTAGGTATTCCAATATTTTAAACCTGAAAAATATTGTTCATGATCAATAAAGTTCACGTTAGTAGGTATATTATAGTGTTGTCTCCGTAGAAAATGAATGTCGCTAGAGAGCTAGAACAGATCAAAGTGCAAAGTATCTAAGGAACTATGAGGTTGACTGGGAGAGAATGCTTCTTTTGTTCCTAAACATAATCTAAGTTACAAATAATCTAAATTTTACTAACAAAAAATAACCGACTTCAATTACTCAATAACTACTTCTCAGATCTCGTTCAAATTTATATGGGACCACAAGACAGCCACCAGCTTTCGATTAAAAAATCAGTCGAATAATCATCAAAATCAGTTCACCCAGTACAAAGTTCTGAGGTAACGAACATAAAAAAAAATACTGTCGAATTGAGAACCTCCCCCTTTTTTTGAAGTCGGTTAAAAAGATTAAATAAATAAATAAACTACAAACCATGCTTAGGCTCTGCTCGGACTTAAAATTATCCAAGCAAAAATAATGGTCCCAATTCACCCTTAATATTAGCCGTTTTACACGACTTTTTAATTTTTTGACACTATCAAATAGCCGAACCAAAATAATGGTCGTAAATGAAATATGACTTAATTTTTTTTCGTATTAACAAAGAGTCAGTCATCTAGAACATTTTTACCGTTGCCTGAGCAAAGTTCAAGTATAAATGCACCCTAAGTATTTAACACACATTTGTCTTCACCTGTCAAGAAACCGTTGGGTATTCCTGTATTTATATAAATGGGTCACAACGAAATAACTTCACTTTTCCTAACATCCTCGGCTAGATTGAACAAAGCATAAAATATTGTATTTATGTTTTACAGTGAACATCTGTAGAAAATATTATATTATTAGAAACGATATTGCAGAAACAGGTGCACGGAGTATGCCAGGAGTGATACATGACCGTACCAAGACCGTTGAAGTGTATATAGTTCCCAATATTACAACATAATACTGTAATAACCTCATAATACTGTAACTTATTTTGTAAATTATTGAAGAAAACATGCAACTTTATAAGCCGTGATAGCCTTATGATTAGAATTTATTTAAGACATTTTCAATTCAATCTCATGTGAAGGGAAATCGGTAAATAAGAAAAAAAATCTTATGTGTACATATAGAGCAGTAAAAATTAAATAGCTAAAGTTATAAAGCCATAGATATTGCTTATAATTATGTAGATTGTCATCAAATGAAGGGAATTTTAGTACTTTTTAACACACAAACGATGCTTCTACAAGTAATGACGTTTAACAAAAACTTTCAACTAAAATAAACGGAATGAAAATGTAAGAAATGGGTCACCCTGTTTTCACCATGCACTTTTTACATTTGAAATTTTAGTCTACTCGATAAGTTCAAAATGGTTGAAATTAGAGATACTGCTCTTAAAAATACGTGCGATAGCTCATTCTGTTCGGAATGATGTCTAGAAAAATGTTTCGGAAGCGTTTACCAGCACGTAAAAAATTGCAAAAGTTATTGACAAAATAAAGTTGAAAAAAAAAAGTATTTTATTTTTGGTAATCACTCCGAAACTATTAATATTTAAGAAATTTTAAAACAAGATTCTTAAAGTAGAGGAAATTTCCAAACAATGACTCGCGACTCTCGGAACTCTATCTCCATTATTTATAGCTTTAATTTAACGCTGAAAATGGGTCTCCACGCTGCATTTTTAGGTTGCGCGTGCGGCGTCAAAACCGAGTTCATCACACTCAATAATTTTTTAAGGTATTAATTATTAATTTAAAAAAATAAAAAAAATATGGTGTATTTGAAACACTTCAAAGAATTTGCTCCCGTAGGAAATTTTGCTTAAAGTTAATTTTTCAACAAGTTAGACGATTGTTAATTAACTAAATTTTCTCGAACTTCCATTTTCATTGTACATTAAAAAAAATGTTTAAGTAATTGTCCTATAAATTTTTCGCTTCGTGGAGCCCTTCTTATATACATGCTTAACGAGATCACGTCATAAAAGTTTAAAAAGTTTTAATACTTTGTGTATAATAATTTTATAACTTGAACAAAAAATGAAAAATCCAAATAATATTATTGAAAATATTTTTTTCTCAATTTATTATTACATAATCGTTTTGGCATTCATAAAAGACATTTAATGACTTAAAAAAAAAATTCCCTCATTTTTTTATAATTTTTTTTTTATAAACAAATAGACTATTTCAATGCTTTCAAGAAAAAATTTCTTAATATCTTATTCTTTACAAAACATTATGATTTTTGAAAAAAAAATTTTTTTCTTAATAATTGATATTTAATTGTTTATAATTGTTTTTTAATATTTCTATTGTTTGAATAATTAGTTAATATTTTTTTTTTCTTAAAAATTATAATTAACCATCTTTAATAGAAATGTAAAAAAATATTTTTTTTATCAACAATTTCATTGTTTTTTAACTTAACAATTTTTTATAAACAAATTCTCAACTTTTTTATATATTTTTTCTGAAACACCTAAAAATAAAAAAAACAACGATGTATAACAAAGTACAGATAAAAACATTTTTCAATTTTTTAATTTCGATTCGATAAAAAAACGAAAAAATTGTTTGTTCAACTTATAAAATTATTATACACAAAGTATTAAAACTTTTTAAACTTTTATGACGTGATCTCGTTAAGCATGTATATAAGAAGGGCTCCACGAAGCGAAAAATTTATAGGACAATTACTTAAACATTTTTTTTAATGTACAATGAAAATGGAAGTTCGAGAAAATTTAGTTAATTAACAATCGTCTAACTTTTTGAAAAATTAACTTTAAGCAAAATTTCCTACGGGAGCAAATTCTTTGAAGTGTTTGGAATACACCATATTTTTTTTATTTTTTTAAATTAATAATTAATACCTTAAAAAATTATTGAGTGTGACGAACTCTGTTTTGACGCCGCACGCGCAACCTAAAAATGCAGCGTGGAGACCCATTTTCAGCGTTAAATTAAAGTTATAAATAATGGAGATAGAGTTCCGATAGTCGCGAGTCATTGTTTGGAAAGTTCCTCTACTTTAAGAATCTTGTTTTAAAATTTCTTAAATATTAAAAGTTTCGGAGTGATTACCAAAAACAAAATACTTTTTTTTTTCAACTTTATTTTGTCAATAACTTTTGCAATTTTTTACGTGCTGGTAAACGCTTCCGAAACATTTTTCTAGACATCATTCCGAACAGAATGAGCTATCGCACGTATTTTTAAGAGCAGTATCTCTAATTTCAACCATTTTGAACTTATCGAGTAGACTATTTGTAAACGTTTTGTAAGAAACTTTTGTGAAGTGACAATGCTACGAGATGAATCTTGAATCTTTTTTTTCATAAAGTGTTTGATTTACATGTTCACAAAATTATAACGGTGCACATTACCCTAAAAACGGCATAAAAGAAGATTTCAGATTTGTATTTTAAAATAAAAATTTAAGTATAACAATAAAAATAGATTTATTCACACCTTTTTACATCCAAATTTCATTATACTCGTAAATAAACGCTATCACACTCATACCCCCGCAGTAGGTTTTTACATGTACATGTATCGCGGGTGTCATGGATGACACATATCATCAGTCATCACAGTCACACCCATGACCCAAGTAAAAATATTTATCTGTCACATAAATATCTGCCCCGGCCGGGAATCGAACCCGGGACCCCTCAGCAGGGTCTCTACCAACTAGGCTACAGGCCGGGTCGTGTGTAGAGTGTCGTCAAGGTCGTCAGGGTCGTACCGACTGGATACTATTCTAAGCTAAATTTCCACCATAACTTGCTTGACAGACCATACTTAAGCTTGTACCTCGCTGTTATCACACCTTCCTATAGAAAACTTACATCGTAAACATTACGGACAAAACCAAATCTCGACAATGGTAGCACAATCTGACAGTACTCATAAAAAGTTTGCACCGCATGAACTTTCTCCTTGCATATTCATGGCGAGAACTCGCAAGGAAGTTTTTGGTGAGAAATTATCATAATAATTTTACACTAACTTCATCCGTCTTTCCGGGGCCCGTAAATTGGGTGCGAGTAAAGATCTGCGTACATAAGTCACAATGAATGTACTTATTTGTGGGAAAATAAAATATATTGTGTCCATTCAACTTATTAAATATTAATAAATAAACTTGGTAATGAAACGCCGCGAATCTAAATATATCTTAACATTCACCGGTAGATGTACGAATCAAGTAAATCAATTTATTTTTCAAAGTCGGTCGGTATTAAAGACTATGATAATATGCCTCAGGGCATTAAGTCCGCCCTTTGTAAAAACTTGTTTAGGTCTTACAAAAAAGATTAAATAAATAAATAAATAAAATGTCAAAAATAGTACTCACTGTCACGTAACCTCAAACACCATTTTGAACTTATGACGTCATTGTTCGTATTTTAAAGCAAGTTTAACAAATTTCAATAGACCGCTAGTATTGAATATCGGTGAGTGACGTCATGTAACGTTTTTGGTGGGTTTGATAATGATTTTTTTTGAATTTTTTTTTAAATTGAACATTATTATTTTTATATTTTTTCCTGGATATTAAGATTATACCTATTAAGAATATACCTACTTATATACATACATATCTATAAAATAAAATTGAATCCTAAAATTAGTCAACATCCCTATTGAAATGGTCACACATAGGTCCTATGATTTATTTACACGTTGCTATTTTAACTCAAAGATTAAATTTTATTTTGATATTTGTCAATGTGGCACGATCTTAACACAATGCAGACACGCCGCGGTAACACGCAAGTCATCTCGACACTCGACATCCTTAAATTTATTTAGACACTTCTGTTTAAATTTTCAATTTAAGCTTTTACTGTAGTACAGAAATGTATAGCGCCATGTTGGCTAAAATTAACGTATTTACTCGATTTCAAGATCTGTTCACTGTCAGGTCACATTATGACGTTACCTAAGCTTGATATTCCATATTTAAATCAATTATGGATTATTCACCTTCGATTAAATACCTCATTTTAGTAATTGGTTTCAGATAAAATGTATCTTTTGTGCGTGAAAAGTTGTTAGTGTTGTTTAGTTCCGACATAGTCCTTACTATATGGTAGCGGATACATATTATCTGCCATCTGTCTATTGAGCTTATTTTTCTATTGTCATCGCAGTTACAGTGTACGTAAACCTCTGAATAAGGAAACTACCTTAACTTCCTTGTTCAGATACGTTAACACTACATTTTATGATCACCACGCTCTATGTATGTGAATGGATCGTAATATCGGTAAAAAATTTAAGCATCTTTGATGAGAAAAGTGTAGATTTTAATCCCTACACTAAACCACTAAGTACCTCTGATTAGAATTATTTGAGAAGAGATAAATCATTCAATGATAGGTAGAGATTTTATAAAATTTTATTCCAACCGTCTTATAAAGCAGTACTTTTGTATGCATACCTTAACAGCGAAGTCCAGTGTCTCTGAAAAGAATACGAATTCATATGGACGAAAATGTGAACATTCCATTTCTATTTGCATGGAAAATCCGGGATTTGAAAGCGGCTAAGCTACGAAAGGGTATTCGTCGCTGGCCAGCTAAACAAAGCCGCCATGTTGCAAGATTTATGAACAATTCACGGCGTAATGATATGGACTATTTATTCATATCGTGCTTATTTAGGAGAAGTCACTGAATATGCATGGAATGTATTATTGCCAACAGGTAAGTTTATATAAATAGAAATCATAACTGGACTTGGATCTTGAAAGGTGTAGATTTAGATTTAAACTCCCCTACAAACTACAAATTATCGGATTTTTTATAACGCCAAAAAAGTGAAGCTTTTGTCAAAAACACGCAAGTGTAGGCGCGAACAATTGCTAGTGATATAAAACGCATAAAAATATATAGAGTCACACACTCTTAAACCAGTGTTAAGATTTACTGTGTTGTGAACTTGTGAGTGGCATAGACAGAAACAAAAAAGTAAATAAAAAAACGTGTATGTAGTGTGTACTTACTAGTAGTACTCTTACTTATACTCGTAAATACCTCTCGCTCCCACCCACGACCCGGCGCGCACTAGCAATCCAACCACGTTCCTCTCGCTCGCATCCACGACCCGCGCTAGCAATGCAAAACAGCTCCAGCGAATGCTGTCCACCTACTGTCGTGCACCTTAATCATGTTGCTTTTTGGCTGTCGCATCAAGTATAACATCAAATATTGTGTCACTCGAAAAGTGAATCTGTGATCACTAGAACAAAGCTGAACTGGGCTACAGGGTCGTGACTTATAGTCTTTGTTCTATGACTTATGTTCTATTCTCGATTTTTTACAATATAGTTTATACATTAACAAGAATTTCTTGAAACTTTTACAACAGTACTGAATCAACAAAAAGAAGTGTACAATGGAAATTTTTCCTCTATTCGTAGTTATTTTCCTCTTTTCCTTTATTCGTTTTTTCTTGACCCAATCACTTAGTGGCCTAACATTTGTTTGTGAGCGCAGTGTTTCTGTTGACATTTGGCAACAATGTGACTACACAAACACTAGCCTAAAAGGGTCTTGTTAACGCTTCACTGCCGAAAGAGAGCCTTTCAGTGATACTTGAATACTGCGAGAATCCAATATTTTTTCAGCCAAAAAAGCTTTTAACAATATTCTAATACATCTAAGAGTAGTCTTTTGAAGGCACATATGTCAGTATCACAAGTATTTTACGGCGATCGTATTGATGCTGAAATATGCTAGCCTGGTAGAATTTCTTGACAAGATACTCTTAAGTCTTAGACATTACGTTCATAGTATTTAGTGGTAACTTTGTTACTGGAGTTCCTTTTAATTTGCTGGGACTTTTCCCGCGTTTTCTGAGGTAATAATAAATCGAGGAGGCCTAGAGCATTCTCCACCACGCTGTTGCGATTAGGACTGGTTACAATCCATGTATCGCAATTCTTCTGAAAATCGGCTATATGGCTTAGCAAAGTCAAAGTCACAACCCATAATTGTCCCGATGCTTGGCTTGAGTTTCCGAGAGGAAATTGTGAGAACAATGTGGGGGGTACAAGCTATAATGTACCACGCAGGCCAAATATGGATTTGTAGACTTTTCATCAAACCTTTGAGAACATTATGGAAAACTGTCAGGTGTGCAGGTTTCCTCACGATGTTTTCCTTTAAGATAGTTTAGCTACTGATATCTAATACTAACCGTGACTGACCGGGTCGATCGGAGTTTAGACCACGTTTAGTTGAAGTTTCTAACACTTATTTCCAGTGAATGCTGAATACTTAAGCGGATTTTTCCATTCGTTCTATCCTAGGTATTTTGTTTTATCTATATGTATCCTGATGATATTCTATTTCTAAGTACCAACTGGGAAATTATTTCAATGTATTTTTAAACCTGCTAACTAAATTGGTATTGGCTTCTTTGCTAGTTATCCACTCATAATACGTAAAATCATCTCCACCAAAAATCAATATGCAGATTCAAACAATTTTCCCTTACGTGCCTTTCAATTTGTGGCGTAATATTCTTTATTTACAGAAAAACAAGAACGAATCGAAACGTGTCTTCCTGTCGATTTAAATTCTATTCTATCCAAGACACGCCGACTCATAGAACATACAAACCTGTGTGTATTTGCATAACTTATCTGTGAACGCCTGCATGGCATATTGCCGTGAATATTTAATGTCGCCTACGTTTTCTCCACGAAAATGTTTTTTGAAGCATTCGAAACACTATTCAAACTACGCCAGATGAATAAAGAATTCTCTGTATGGAACTGCCTACTCTGTTTAAATGTATGAGACATCAGTAAAGTAAAGAACAAGTTTTCAGTTGATAAAATTTATAATAAAACAAAGTGCGTCAAAGTACTTTATAATAGTTTGTAACTAAGTTACATATACTGTCGACTTTGTCAACAAAATTCTCTTAATTAACCTTTTCATTATTCCTTACCTCAAAAGGAAAAAAATGGAATCATTACACGATCACTTGTTGTCTGTCTGTCACTTACCTACCTCATTCTTAAGAACGCATGGAGGTTTCAAGTTGAAATTAATATCCAATACTCAGGTCTGCAATCCCCTGGAGCTGTGAAAAAATGAATCTTCTAAATAACTCAATCAAATGACACGGTCGTTTATTCCATATATTTTAAGTACTTGCCGCTGACTTTGAATCATAAATGTTGGAAAGAAGCAATGTTTTATAAGGCAAAATGATAAATCCGAAAACCGTCATTTTGTTACCTTCATCATAACAAAATAACAAGTGTGTACGGAACCCTTCACTGTGCTTCGTGCTCCACTCTGCCACAGTCATTAATTGTCTGTAATTTATCTGTCACTGTCATTAATTTTTTTAATACTGGAAGCTATATTTAATTATTTACATACTAATTGAGTAGATAAATATTTGTAAACTACCTCACGCTCCAACTCAGAATCACTAACGGTTACTTAAATCGCTCCTAAGTACAGAATTTGTATGGTGTTCTGTGCTATGGAACGATTTAAGTAACCGTTAGTGACTCTGAGTTGGGGCGTCATGGATTATTAGCTAAGTAAAGCAGATGAATAATTCTATGGTTCTACCACTCCGACTGCTTTGAGCGATCTCTAGTGTTATCATCAAAATGTATCAACGATTTGAATTTATTTCGTAGTTCCTTAACTACAGGAAATATTAGGTAAAATAATTCTAGTTGGATATTGCAACACATAGTAGATTGTGATCTCAAATGGCGTAAGGAAAAGAGTAATAAAAATAACAGTCATTCTGGTTCGTTATGTTTTGGTTTCTTGGTATAACGTATTCAGATTTTTATTTATTTAATATTCCATGCTAACGATCCCTTCATATTTTTTTAAACAGTAAATTTCAATATTCTTTCTGATATTACAGTAATTTTCGAAGAGTAGGTTTCTTTTATTATAGTGGATATATGTAAGTTAACCTTTACGTCTAGGGAAATCATTTGTTCATTATGTATGTATGTACATTAAACTGTTACTTAAATTATAGGTAAGTAATATTACTAAACAAAAAAAAAACCTCCATAACTTAGACTTTATGAAAGAGACAAAAAAGGATAACAATAAACTACGACTTTTCTAAGGAACCTTAAAGCGCTATTGACCCGATACAATTTTGAAAGACCTTTTAGATCCCATAAAACTACACTAAGCTTCGATAAATCATACCGAATGCGGCCTTATGGCTAAATCCCAAATCGATGCGAGATAAACTGTACCGTCGCGAAAAGCCACATAAAACCGCGAAACATTTGAAAATGATTTATAGTATACCCGATCTGTTTGAGAGGCTAGAAAGAGCAAAAACAGATTATCGAAATCCCAGTTATTTCGTACCGTCCTGGCAACTTAACTGACAGCCAGGATGTGCGAAAATATTATCCTTCAGTAATTTGTTCCAATCGTTCTCGTAGTTGAAGAGACCTACTGCGTACTCATGCTTCTTCAATGGTCTCAATTGATGAAATGTTTAGTATCTTACCCACGGGTGAAATATCTCCAAAGCCCCAAAGTGCTTCGTAAATGTATAAATATTTATTTGAACTAGAAACCCGTTCTGCGGTCAAAATTCAACCGTCAGTGTCATAGGGTTACTTCACATTGACATTTGTATATATTATACGTGTGTGTTTCAAATGCATGGTAGTGTGTTTAATATTATTTTTATGCGTTTCTAATGCATATTATTTAAACACACTAACTGCCCGGACAGACTTCGTTCTGTAAATTTTTTTATTTTTATTTTGAGATTTAAGCTTTCCTATCTTTCAAGTTGGATCAAACTGCAAATCGGTTAAGTAGTTTAGGAGTCTATCGCGGACAAACAACGTAACACGTAATTTATATTTATAAAGATTAAGATTAGAATTGTACCAAAAAAAATGTAGCAAAATATTAACGCATCCATTGAATTCCTTTCGTTGTCGATGCTAGAGAGGCCGTCATAAAATCGAGTTGTACAAAAACAGTCCGCTAAATCCGCGGAGACCCGAACGAAACATATTACGTTCTATTTAGTTCTGCTTTTTATTGTTGTAACATTCAAGTTGAAATCCGATAATTGCACATTAAACTCCGTTTTTTTGGTCGACCTCCCATTTAGAGGGTGTGTGAGATTGTATTGCATTTTAAGACTAGTAAGTTACGATTCGGTCCTTTTTATTGTTTTGTTTATAAGATAATGCTTGTGTTTTATGGCAACTGATTCAAATTTTTTTCATAGAAAAGTTGGGTGATTTCAGTAGGTAAAAGTAAATTATAATTGTTAAAAATATACACAATTTATACACAAACTGTAGTGTTTTGATCTAAACACGCGGTAGCGTGTAAGCCAATTTTCTAGCTAACAGAATTGGCGAGCAGCACCGTGTGTAATATTACACGAACCATTTGGAGCCACTTTTGACCACCTCATAACTCAAAAACTATTCAACATAAACCTGTCAAATTTGGCTCATTTATTAAGACTTGCGAAATACATACGTTTTCCAAATTTCATAAACACACCTCAAACGGTTATTTAGATATTAACGTCCAAAAATCGTGAAATTTAACACTGACTGACCTATAGATCAAAACTATATCCAACTTCCAGGTGACCTAGAAAGTTAAAATTTGGCATGCAGATAGGTAGTCGGGTGGATACAAAGGAATAAATCTGAAAGTAGTAAATTTTTATCATTTTATGATAATTTTTCAAAAAATTGATTCTATTAGGAACACTTACTTATAACGCCTGAAATTTATGAACAGCAATCAAAATTGATGACAGGTGGTCATTATGTGGAATATATAACGAGTGGAATACCACCCTTAATTTTTTTTAATCGAAACATATCAGTTTTAGTACTTTGTGAAGCTTCTAACGGGGGGAAGATGTTAGTGTACGTACGTATTATTTACGTACAGATTAGTGAGACGTCAGTAGCCGTTATTTCCAGTGTATTGCATTGTTTCATTTCTAATGTGTGAAAAATTATTCTTCTCTTATCTTGTATGGCATGTACACCACTAAATTTTGTATTATTTCCGAAATTATACCAGTTTAAAGTGATTCGAAGTATTGTTTCCAAATATATTATGGCACGTTATCTCATCGAATACAAACTACTTATAACTAATAAGAGTATATTCGACTATCGTATTTATTATTATTATTATTACTACTATCGTATCGTATCATATTTATTATTACTATAACAGACTGGGATTAAGTATTAATTATTATTTCAATTCAATATTTAGCGGACATGAATAGTAGAAGATCATTACTTATAAATAATGAAGTAATAGGTATTTTGGACCACGGTGCACTAACTACGGATTTAGTTGAAGGGCACTATTAAAGTTCATGTATAAGGTAACAAAATTAATCAGTAACGTTATGAATAAGTACCTACTAATAATTTCTGTACAAAAAGTAATGATATCCCATCAAAAACATGAATGTAAAGTAAAAGCCAATTTAAAAAAAAAAGAATTGAGATCTAAATGGGTGCCAAGTTCTGTGTAGAAAAGCCTAAAATTTTAGTCACAAGAACATGTAATTCAAGCTTTACATTTGAATTGGCTAGTTTTCATTAGTTAGCAACCAACAAACCAAATTTTAGAAAAGTAACATAGGTCATCAACCTAACAGACTTAACAAAGATAATTATACAAATATAATATTATAGCCTAGATAGGTACGTGAAAACTAACCAAGTCAAATGTGGAGCTTGAATTACATGTTCTTGTGACTAAAATTTTAGGCTTTTCTACACAGAACTTGGCAACCATTTAGATCTCAATTCTTTTTTTTAAAATTGGCTTTTACTTTACATTCATGTTTTTGATGGGATTAAGAATCAACATGAAGAAATAATTATTACCCTATCATCTTAATAAATCATAACTATATTGCTGCTGGCCTCAAGTCTTTTTTGCTGATATGCAATTGTTCTGTAAAATCTGTGACTTATTTTTACTAATATACTGTAACTTATTTTGTCATAGTTAAAGATAAGTTAAAAGTAAATTGATGTAAGTTAACAGTCACTTAACGCCAATTTTGGCACAAATAACATTTGTACGCAAATTGCATAATCGAATAACAGTCCTAATAAAATATAATATCTAATTATAGAGCATATTTTTTCAATCGTTCATTATGCTCATAATAATAATTAAGTCTACGGCGATCGAACTGTGAATGCATAATTAATTTTCTAGTACCGCAGCGGACATGCACTATGACACGGCAGTCGCATTCATTAACATGTTATTAGCCTATTAATGGTAGCAAATTGTCTTAACCAGGTTAATTGGTTGACTAATCAAATTAAATATTTATTTGCTATCAATGCGAAAATTTATACAAAAGACCATGGTCTTGAGATTGTGGTGATAAAATCATTTGGATGTATTGGTAACGTTATTTGGATTACTCAGAAAGATATTAACGCCCAAATTATCCCAGAGAAACGTACAACTGGGATAAATATCTATCCTATATTCTAATCCTAAACATCTACTCGTTTGTCTACTATTAACTTAAAAAAATGAAAATTAAGTAAGGAAGTATATCACGCATTTTTGTTGCGGTAGAAAAGTAAGCAATGAAGTTTCAGCGTAAAAACGCACTTCGCATATAACTCGTTTTCGAGCTTTTAAGGTCCCAACGCTGACGGTTATTACCTCATAAAACAGTACACATGGGTGTGCCTAATGTTTCAGTGGAACGTAATAAAAACTATTTTTCCGTATTAATATTAAAAGTGCCAGCAACACATAAACATCTTTGTATATTGTAGCGCGTTCGGTAATTTCCGTCGCGATCCGAAATCGCACGAGCGCTTTATTTTGTTAGTCGAAACTGTAGCTGCGTAGTGCTTTAGTCGCGTCGTAGCACCCGTAGCGGTTACGCGTCTACGTTGTCTACGAGGAGTCGATTCCAAATCGTTACTTGGTTGGTTTTTCGCCTTGGCGTAAAGCAGCTGTTACCGAACATTGGTCTTTAAGTTATTTTATCATTAAAGCTGATTTTAGTGCACGGACATTTTCAAAGATAATTGTGCTCGGATTAATCGCAACAGGTAAGAACTACTTTACATAATAAAGATTTAATATTTGTATAATGTACAATGTTTAAAACTGAAAATGTTAATCTATTAAGTAATTTAAAAATAATAAGAATATTACATATTATTTAAGGAAACTCTATGAGTCCCAGCTATAAATAATTGTGAATTGTGATTACAGTTATTATCCGTAATTATGTTATTGAAACAGAAAATACATGTCGAATTTTAAGTCTTCCAAAAGGGTTAATAAGCAGCAGTGTTATTATTACAAATGGGTCGCTCTTATTGATTTTTGACAACTCCGCCGTATCCTAAAATAGCAATTGATATTTGAAGTGGTAGGCGAATCTATTGTACAATTTTTAGATATTTTATAAAATTATTGTATGAACTTAAAAATACGATATACAATAATGATTCCGAGTTAATTCAGTGAACCTCTGAAGTCTTTCGAGAAAATTCTAATCAGATAAAACTTATCATCCGACCTCAAATACGTTCAAGGGTCTCTCTT
This sequence comes from Thymelicus sylvestris, assembly GCA_911387775.1. Classification (NCBI taxonomy): domain Eukaryota; kingdom Metazoa; phylum Arthropoda; class Insecta; order Lepidoptera; family Hesperiidae; genus Thymelicus; species Thymelicus sylvestris. The sequence goes on along the minus strand of OU426896.1, from coordinate 6,635,368 downwards.
TATTTTAATTTCAGCGACTTTAATAGACATAATGCAATGTTTACTACCATTTATCATGTATTCAATATTTATCTGCCTAATTTATAACTAAATATGAATAGAAAATCATCCCAGCTCATGGTACAACTACCTTAATAAGGGGTCAAGTCACAGACGTGTACCTAGGTAATACTAATATAACGCACTTCTAGACGTTGCTTAGTTCTAACCTTAGTTTAAGTACTTATTATAAGTACTATTATTTCTTTTGTGTTTTAAGTTTAATATGTGAAAGTAATGCATTGTGGTAGAATGATGCTCTTATAGCTCAGTATTTATATAAAAATAAACCGTGAAACAATGTTTGATGTGTTTTGGTAATGACTCTGGATAATTAGTAATTAACTAATGGGTTCTATCGCGTTTTGGTAAACACTGCCTATAGTGCCTAGGTTCTACTCATGGACATGAAGTAGAGAAAACACTTTCTCGTTTTTTTAGGGTTCCGAAGTAAAATCGGAACCTCTATAGTTTCGTCATGTCCGCCCGTCCGTCCGTCCATCTGTCCGTCTGTCTGTCCGTTCGTCCGTCTGTCTGAAGCAAACCGCCGAGACCCTTACGTTGGCATGGATATACAATTATACATATTTATCAAAACTCCAGAATCGTAGAATAAAATATTGAAAAAAAAATTTTTTTACCTCCCCTGCAGGTAACGTGAAGATGAATTTTTTATTAGTCGTGTACCCTTTAGTGTGCGATATCGTTGAAAATGTTTTTCAAACATATTATGGGTCTTCTTAGACCATTTTTGGTATTAGGGATCCGTTTGCGAAATATTTGGTCTTAAAGTGCTAATTTTGGATAGAGTCAAGTGCCCCCCCCTCCCGCCGGCTAAGTGGTTGGAGTTAGACAAGTGAAAAAAGTCTCAAAAATAGGTAATATGATGCATTTACAAGGAAAACTCTAACATTGCGCGTGGCCTGACACGCACTTGCCCGGTTTTTTTATGTAACTAGAAGACAAATGAGCTGAAGATCCTTCTGATTGTGAGTGGGCTCCGTCGCCCATGGACATCAGCAATACAAAAGGCAATACCGATGCGTTGCCTATCAAGGAAAAAGAGAGATAAAGAAAGGGAGAACTGGGTTTCAATCCCCCAGCTGAAACACAATCATCCTTTAGCGGCTAACTCAATCCAGAGAGTGGTAGAAACAGGCGCCAGAGATAATAATATCAGTAAAAATAATATAATCATACCGGCTGTTATAGGAAGACTAAAATAAAATTACACTTGATATTTTGAAAATGTTCAAAGTATATGTAGTAAATGTAGTAAGTAGTGATTTATAACAACGTGATAGGAATATTAAAGCATATTAATAGATGATAATTCCATCCATCCATCCATGAACCTGATGAAACCATGATGAAAACCTACTGTTACTATTAGCATGATGAAAAACTAGCCTGCAACAGTAGCTTTAACGTTGGTCTCTTGGTGCCGGAGTTCAAATCCTGCACCTACCTTTAATTAAAAAAAAAATTATACGAACTAGAAGCTTGAGAGCCAGTTCTTCCTGTCTCTTACTTCTTGGCCAGGATCGCATCAGTGATGCCTAGTGTCACTGATGTGATCATTTAAATACCGACTCTTGCCCCAACGCAATAAAGTGTAATTCAGGTCGCACAGCGCTAATAAAAAAACGCGTAATGAGTTGCCTTCCATTCTAACGCTATCTGTTATCCTCTCTAGCAATGTCAGGTATTAATAACATCCATGGGCGAAAGTGACCATTAGGTGGTGCTTACACCTTGCGCACCTGCTTATTTGTTTATTTACAGACTTTCATTCGTGGCGACATTGATTAAGAGTTATCTATCTAAAATTACGTCCAAAATAAATGTTCTTAAAGTTAATTTTGATTATAAAATCGTGTTTGGAGGCCGAAGCTAAAAAAATAACAATTAAATGTTCACTTTCCCACATGTTCACTCACAGAAGTTAATTAATTAAGCTTTTGCAACCCTCACCCGACATGACTACTCTTGAGACAAGAGACACTCGGTGGGTTACTCAATGGATATGTAAATAATGCTGCTTGACAGTGTTCCCTAGATACATCGGTATAGTTTTGTTACCTTTTCATTATTCCTTTATTTTATTTGTGTACTCGTAAATGATTTTAAAGGTTACTATAGACATTTAATCATTCGTTACGCGTACCGTGCATAACTGGAATAGTAGACCATGCGGTATTCGCATTTGATTAAACTGTGAGTGCCTTAAGTATATTACATGCTAAGAGGCCCACTTGATACGCTTAAACATTGAGAACTTCGTCAGCATAGTATTAGATAAGAGTGTTATCACCAGGAAGATATTAAAATTATTCATTAAAATATTTAATAATAAAAAATCGACGTTTTTCGTCACCTTTTGTGCCACAAATCTTAAAATTTTACTCTCATCATTTTTTCCATTTATTTCATAACGCGCCTAAAGAAGTACTTCAAAAATGTAATTCCAACGCCTTTTGTTTGGCTGGCAACTCATCGGTGATGCCTGGTGTTGTTGATATCCATGGTTGACGGTAACCACTCACCAGATCGCTCGTTTGCACATTTGTCGGCCACTTATTTGATACAATTAATTTCATGTACTTATTCACTTAATAGTTCCTTAGTTGGCTATTGTACGTACAAATAAACCTAAACTAGATTTAACAGTATTGATAATAATTCTCGAATAAATAGGTAAGTATGGCATTGCCGATATCGATTTTTGGGAACCCATAACCCTCTATCTCAGTAAATGGAGTCCTCGGTAGTAACTTAACAATATAAAGTGGTATATTAATGTAGTACTGTCAACAGGACAAGTGGGAATAGACAAGACTCGACGCCGCTTGTGCTGTGTAATTTATTAACTCTTTGATAATGACGACAACAGGTGTGGAGCTTCTTATGACATTTATGTGAAGTGATTTTCTTGTGGCAAACAATCAACAAGTTTTTTAAGATTTTTATTTTTTCATGGCAAACATAAAACATGATAGGCAGACAGAAAAACGGAATAATGTTTTTTTTTCACTGAATATTACAGTCGATAAACTTGATAAAAACATTAATTGAATTTTATCTACACCACTACTAAGTAGTAGTTTAGCGACGACCATGACCCACGTAACAGGGTTGAAATACATATCGTGAGTACCTATATCATAGTAAAATGTGCTCAATCCACGAGTTTAGTAAAATTGCGTAAACGTATGGGATACAAAATTGTTTTCCTAAAATAACAACCCCATTTTAAATTTCTAAACGGACGCGTATAATATAAAATCTGGGCAAGTTTTGTACGCAAAATTCTCTATTTCTTCTTCTTTTTCTGTACTTCAAGTACAAAATAATTCATCGCGATCTCTGCGCGATTTCCATAGCATGTACGTCACTACAGTTCTGCCGACAGAATCATCGAAGGTATGCGTCGTGTGCTTTGAGTCTGCGAAAAATCCGCGACTGACTTTTTGCGCGCCATGTAGACATTTGTGCGCCCGCAGTCTCAATCGCACAAAAAGAGTGCACTCTGCGTTGCACCATAAGGATTCCGTTTTGACTATGGAACCTTAAAAAAGCTTCAGGTTTTTAATTCATATGCCATTTATATTCAAAGGCTATGTGGATATTAATGCTATATTGATACCTCACCCAAAGTGATTACCAACAATTCGATCAATTAACAAGAACCCTTCGTCTACATGATTCATTAGTCGATATAGCGATAAGCGAAAAAAATACGTTTTATGTGTAAACGGCAATCCACGCCGTTTTTATGACTTAATTTGCAATTTTTCCAACAACGTAGAGAGTTCTTAGTAGTGCTAGGTTAATAAATTAATTAATTTGCTTTTGATACCGACTGCGGGTGCGCTAGACGACTTTATAGTTAGAATTTAAATGTGTTTAAACATCTTTAAACATTTTCTGTAAATTTTCTCAAGTTTTAGGAATAAATATTAATTTTTTTTATGTCTTAATTAGCATAGATGTAGTATGTTTGTAAACTAAAAAAATTTCATGTACATCATTAAAACATTTGGTTAGAGTTCGTTTAAAGGATAAAACAGCTAAGATGAACTCCTTCATAAAACTTCATTGATAAATATATAATATTTTAATTTAAAACAAAAACCATTTTTGATTTATGAACACAAGAAGTAATTGATTTTATTCTACTTGAACTGAAAATATACTAACATGAGGTACCCTTTTTGTTTTCTGATTTTATTCAAGTATCTACTTATTTTTAGCGGGAATATTATTATGCTTCGTACAAAAGTATTAATTTGTCGTCATTTTCAAGTATAGGACTAATGGAATTACAATATTATTTGTTAACAAAGTTAAGCAATATGTTTAATAACGTTCCATTATTACCTACTTTATATTGTGATATTGAAATATTGAAAAACCAATTTGCAAAGTAGAAAATAAAGTTCTAAACTATTAGCGAACGTTTGCAAAGTTTAGTTGGAAATACCAACAGAATTAAGGATGTAGATTCTATCGAAACTTTGATACCGCTATGCGCTGCCAGACGCGAACACACGCCCCGTCTACATTAATTTTCAAGCAAAACAAGAGTATTATTACTTTGATGATCATTATGATTATTGCAATAAAACTAATTGCAGTTTCAACTATAGTTAGATATTCAGTTGTTATTTGAAGGATATTTTTTATAATTTCTTATTATATTTGATTACCGGGAAAACGCACATACAAACCGAGAAAAACTCTAAAAATCATTTTTCCTTTGTAGTAGCTACAAGTTTCATATTTTTCAGTTGGTAAAACAAACTGTGTATCATAATTTAGTTTTACACCATTTTACATCTAAAGTAACCGATCGTCTAGCAATCAAAATCAGCTATTTTAAAGTATCATAGTGCTATAATTTTAATAGAAGTCATAAAAATGAAGACGAAAATTCTGTCAGTTATTTGCATAGCAAAAATCCACTTAAAAACGGAGAGAAGTAATTCAGCCGTCATATTTACGTGACAACGCGTCGACTGGGGTGAGGAGAAGATTATTGGAAATGCCCGAGGGTAGCTCCGCACTAATCTAATAAACTACCCTGAGTCATGCATTATTAATGAAAGAAATATTTTGCACTAGCCTTTGCTTGCGATTTTGTCCGCACAGATTTATTAATCGTGTTCCTGTATATTATCATACTAATAATATAAATGTGAATTTAAGTTTGTTTGTTACACCTTCACGCAAAAACTACTCAACCGATTTGGCTGAAATTTGGAATGAAGATAGCTTATATCCTGGATTAAAACATAGGCTAATTATTATCGCAGAAAAATTCAGGGTCCCCGCGGGATTTGTAAAAATCGATCTCTACCGCGGGCGAAGCCGTGGGCAACAGCTAGTTATAGATATGTGTGTTCGTGTTTTTATATGTGAGCGGTTCAATTGCTAGAGTTTAAAATGACATAGATCATTACAAGGTGAACTCCATAAGTCAGATTTTAAGTGAAAGTAGTGAAAAAAAAAAACAGAAAGTGTACTTGTTCCTTAGAAAATGTATGAAAGGCGACGGTGACCACATAAACTTTAATGTTAATACACTAAAACAAATCGAGCATTTCAAATACAAAATATACGATTACTTATTTCAAGACGGATAAATTTCAGTGTACATAATTATGTATTTTAATCGTGTCGAAAAGAAAAAGACCGCCACAACTTTACACTCTCTTGACACATTGAAATTATTGCAAGAGTAAAATACGTATGTAACCCCTAAAATAATAGGGATGTCCAAAGGGGGAGGCCCTTTAATTCATCGCACAAATATCGAACGCACGTGATGACGCGTTAGGGGTAAATGGGGTAGACGCCGCACACTCGATGCTACGGAAAATAAATAGGGTGAGTGTCGCACACAGTCATGGTTTGAATGGTTATTTATAACTATACATACACATAAGTACGTTTAAACTCTTTCAAGCAGTCTTTAGCTATTTCAAGTATTGTAGTAAACAATACATTAATGAAACGAACTATGTTCACTTTGCGACTAACCATCGTAGAGTCAACTTACCTTGATGATGCTCTGTTTCGGGGCGAAACACGTGTTGGTGCTGGTATGTATGTTGATATATACTCTTAATTATTGTAATGTATGTTTTCGTTGTGGGAGGGAGGGAGGTACCATTCATGTCTTAAAGTATATACCATCATACATGTTAACCGCAGATTGTTGCAAAGTAGACTAATACTAACTTAACAATCTGTCTACTCTTGGTAATTACAAACTTATTCTTTGCAACTATACGCTTACGCTATGGTATTAGTTGCTATTATATTTCCACAATTTTCAATTTAATCTGCCCTGAAGAGGTGCAATAATAGGCTGTAACCGCCCGTAAAATACCAGGGGATCTTATAACGTTTAACACAAGGGGAGAATTTATGTATTACGGATTATTTATATTATACTTTCTACATCAAGGGGCACTGCCAAATAGCATATTATAATGTAGAGTAAAATAATTTTTACTTCCAAAAATATGTAGTATTGGAGTATGTTAGTAAATTGTAACAATATATTTTACTAAAAACATGGAATAAACTCATAAATAGCAATCTTTGTCGATTTTCATTATGGATTTGGTTCTCGATTAGGGCTGATATTTGTGTGACTATAACATTTTGTTATCGGGTCGTGGATGTTTTTAATATCCTAATTGTTATGCACATTGATCTTGTCACTCTTATTAGATACAGACATTTCGCGAATGACTAGTAGATATAGCATGTCTGCGTTAGAGTCATGTCTGCTTGCTTATGATGTGAACTTACTCAAGAAGGGTAAATAAGTAGATTTTTACGAAGTTGATGCACTTTTTATCCTAGAATATACCTTTTACCAGCCATTGAGTAATATAAAGCTGCTGAAACATAAAACGCTTCATAATTTATTCTTTTGTTTAGCGGCACGAAAAGCAGGACTTTCGCTTTGCATTGTACTCGTAGTATATCCCTTCACACGTTCTCATACACAATAGGCACGTACGGACCCAGCTTAGCATAAGCCATTATGAGGATCCCTTAATCCAAATCGAATCCAACACTGTAGCTGGCTGGAGCGAAGACAAAACAATGCTTCCAGATAAAGATCTAAATCTCAGAGGCTTTTGTTATTATGTCCAATTGAATAGCGGTTCATGAGATAATATATTTCACGCACAATAGAGCACGAGTATGGAATTGACTTTATCTTCAATTAATTGAAATGACGTCAGCTAAGCTTCGTTTCCTTGTGACGTGATTAGGATTATTAAACGGTATCTATATCTACATATTTCACCTTACCTTTCCACATAATAATAATGTCACTAAAATTTATAATAATAGATCGAATATCAAATCAATCGAATGGTTATACATACACACGATATTAAAACACGAACAAAACTTTTTAAAAATTTTGCCTGTCATTTCAAATTTATTTTATTACACTTTCTATGATTTATTAAACCTACATTTTCAGTTCTAACAAATTCAGTTTCAGTTAAACGTGTAACAATGTTACTCAACGGCAACAAAATTATTATGTATCACATTGTTGCTCCACGAGAATAATTTTCTAACTAAATTACAGTTCTACTCTTCAAGGGACGTTAGTGAGAAGAACCGTAACAATATTATCAGAACAGGACGGAGAAAAGTCAAAATGCACTTCAACGCTAATCAGGTTTAGACATAAGCCAAAATACATGCAATGTCCTCATAATATCAGGCACAAGGTAGCACTTTGGATTAAATTACAAAGTTTACAAGCCGTTGAAACTTACTAAGTTTCCTTGCTAATATGATAACATAAGCCTTATTAGCTTAATGTTACGTACACTAAGTTCATTGTTTTAAGTTATAGACTCACAAGTACTACCGCTAACACATAAGCAGGTTAGGCTTGAGGAAAATTATCTCCGTTCTAAATGATTTATGCTTAGACGTGGAATTGGTTGGTTAACTGAGGATTAAACGTTGAGCGTTTTAATATGAATGCTATTTTTGCACCTGTTGATAGATTCTCATTTACAGTTAGATTTCTATCAATTTTATTGAAATAGAAATAAGCTTATGACCTTCTTTTAAGTGCTGCAATCGTTTTTTAAATTAAGGATAACGGTAATTTATTTGGTATTAGATATGAGATTTTTCATAAATATAGTCGATACACGATTTGACGATATGCCTAATTAGCGACACCAAAGGCGTCACTAATGCGTTGCTGGCTAAGAAAGAGAGAAGCAAAAGAAATAAAGAATTAGCCCCAGCTGAAACAAGGCGAGTTGTTTGGCAGCAGACTCAAGAAAAAGAGTGATAGCCATCTTGTGAGACCCCATGGAGTATTTCTCCATAATTATAATTGTAAAACTAGTAATAATGAACTATTCAAATCAATTCTATCCTACCACCAGCCGACCGGATTTAATCGCCTCTTATCCATACGGCGTAGGCGAATATTTTCAAGAAATGTTATTAAGTTAGTATTAGTCTACTTTGCAACAATCCGCGTTTAACATGTATGATGGTATATACTTTAAAACATGCGTGGCACCTCCCTCCCTCCCACAACGGAAACATGCACTACAATAATTAAACGTATATACCAACATACATACCAGCACCAACACGTGTTTCGCCCCGAAACGGAGCATCATCAGGGTAAGTTGACTCTACGATGGTTAGTCGGAAAAACGACTTCGCCCCGAAACGGAGCATCATCAGGGTAAGTTGACTCTACGATGGTTAGTCGGAAAAACGACTAACCATCGTAGAGTCAACTTACCCTGATGATGCTCCGTTTCGGGGCGAAACACGTGTTGGTGCTGGTATGTATGTTGGTATATACGTTTAATTATTGTAGTGCATGTTTCCGTTGTGGGAGGGAGGGAGGTGCCACGCATGTTGTTTCGCCCCGAAACGGAGCATCATCAGGGTAAGTTGACTCTACGATGGTTAGTCGGAAAAACGACTAACCATCGTAGAGTCAACTTACCCTGATGATGCTCCGTTTCGGGGCGAAACACGTGTTGGTGCTGGTATGTATGTTGGTATATACGTTTAATTATTGTAGTGCATGTTTCCGTTGTGGGAGGGAGGGAGGTGCCACGCATGTTTTAAAGTATATACCATCATACATGTTAAACGCGGATTGTTGCAAAGTAGACTAATACTAACTTAATAACAATGGATTTCCGCAAAGTAACGCCTGATACTATTAACTATTTCAAGAAATGTATTACCATACGCTACTTTTATACAATTTACATATTTGGACTTTAAACTTGCCTGAAACTGAACGCATAAAAAATTACATTTATACTAATATAGCATTTAAAAGCAGTTTCGCTGATAATCTTGTTACTTTTGAAATGGAGATAACTAAATTTCACTAAGCATTTCGTTTAACAACTTATTTCTTAAAATATGAATAAAATTTACACCGTTCTACTTTTTTTACAATTTTTCCGCAGATTTTAAATACAAACTACGTTGTTAGTGGCGGGTTAAGTATCGGTTTGTGATAGTTAATTTCACTAAGCAAACCGCACTTCGGTTACCCTCTTTATTACCATAGAAAGCCCTCAAAAGTTAATTCCGTTTTAAAATAAAATCGTTTGCAGAGAATGGGCGGTTCGCTTCGTTAGTTAAACAGAGAGGCAATGAAAGGCTTTCCGTGGTTTCTATTGCAATGAACTACAATGTAGTTTGTATTTGGTTGAAGCAGAAAGCGTTTTAAGTTTTTTATTATAATGGTGGATTTATAATGTCGGGCTTATAATGGCGTGCAGAGTACCTGGAGCCTGAACTTTAAATTTTTTATTAAAATAAATCATACATCAAAAACCGAATGAAGACCATTAATTTTAAACTGCGAATGTGATTGACGAAATGAATAATAGTGAAATTTTAGGCGCAAAACAGCAGTCACTAGTTAAGGTGAATTGGTTTTAGGCTTTCATATGTCATGTCTGTCTAATTGAGAATGAGGTAATCTGAATTCTAATCTGAATAGTTGTGTGAGTGTACTATTACCCTAGTTTTTAATTGAAATTCATCATTTATTTTAATGTCATTATTTTTTTCGCCACGCCAATTATTTTGATGATAGACGAGGACGGTAACATTTAACTCTAAACTAAATTAACCATTTGATTGCCATTGCATATTTCTATTACTAAGAGTCTCTGTTATGCCTGTGCTGCGGGCAGACGAAAGGACGGATGGACATTTCAAAATTATAGATAGGGGTTTGGTTTGAATTCGAAACCTTAAATAGCATCGTTCCATATTCGGGATGTCACGTTAGATTGACAGCGGAAGTTGCTCCGAATTTTATTTCCAATATTTTATGTCCGTTCTATATTTGTGACGCTTGCAATGCCAGTCAGGCACTGAAATAACTAGATATAAATTTGGATGCAAATATTTTCCAACATTGACTTTGTGGACTGTTTTAGTCATCTGGATGGATGGTAGTAAAATATAAATATTGCGTGTGGCTAAATAACGGTGAAAACAATTGATCACAGTTACCTACTAGATAATGTTATGCAATTGTATTACTCTAAGAATAGATAATAACCATCGTCTTCTGATCGTTTACAAAACTTTGAACTATGAACAACAGTGTTGATTCAGATCTAATTGGAATGATTTTAATAAAGACAGATCGCTTCTTGCTTCTCACAAGGACGTATGGGATTCGATCTCGGATTATTAATTGAGAGACTGACTGCTTACAACTCTGTTAACTAATCTATATATATAAAATTGAAAAGCGACACACCGCTGATTAAACAAAAAATCTCAGAAACTGCCGAACCGATTAAGATGAAATTTGGCAGGGAGATAGTTTATGCTAAGGAGACGTCCACTAAGAACGGATTTTTGGAAATTCATCCCCTAAGGGGTACAAATAAGGGTTAGAAGACACTTTCATACAAACCAACTTTCTTAGTTTTAGATTTATACATTTGAAATTTTTTATGTAGGTTTATAGTAATAAACAAAAGTTAATTTTAATATATTTTTTTGGAAAGTCATCCCATAAAGGGTTAATTTACTGAATTGAACTTAGTAGGCAACTTCGTCATTTTTGAAGTTAAAAACATGAAAATTTACATATTAGCTCCAGACTAGAAACAAAATTTGTAAGTGTTATGTTTTTTTGGAAAATCATCCCCTAAAGGGTTAATTAAGAGTGCGAAAGTTAGTATGGCAACTTCGTCAGTTTTGAAATACGAAGGGCAAAAATTTGTAGATAAGCTTATAGTTAGACACAAAAAATAACTGTATCACTGTTTTCTCGAAATTCATCCCCTAAAAATAGGGGTTGGTAGTCAACTGCATACAAATCAACTTTGCCAATTTTAGAGTTATAAATATGAAATTATTTATGTAAGTTTACAGTAATAAACAAAAGTTAACTTTAACAAGTTTTTTCGGAAAATCATCCCTTAAAGGGTTAATTTAGTCGATTTAATTTAGTATGCAACTTCGTCATTTTTAAAGTAAGAAGGTTGAAATTTTGTATATAAGCTTAAAGTTAGACACAAAAAATAACTGTATCACTGTTTTCTCGAAATTCATCCCCTAAAAATAGGGGTTGGAAGCCATTTACGTATAAATCAACTTCGTCAGATTTAGACTTATAAATATGAAATTTTTTATTTAAGTTTATAGTTGTGAACAAAAGTTAATTTTAACACGGTTTTTTGGAAAATCATCCCTTAAAGGGTTAATTTAGAGGATTTCATTTAGTACGCAACTTCGTTATTTTTAAAGTTAAAAACATGAAAATTTATATACTAGCTCCAGATTAGAAACAAAATTTGGAAGTACATAATATGTACTTGTAATATTATTACGTTTTTTTGGAAAGTCATCCCCTAAAGGGTTAAATAAGAGTGTGCAAGTTAGTATACCAACTTCGTCAGTTTTGAAGTAAGAAGGGTGAAATTTTGTATATAAGCTTATAGTTAGACACAAAAAAAACCTGTACCACTGTTTTCTCGAAATTCATCCCCTAAAAATAGGGGTTGGTAGTCAACTACATACAAATCAACTTCGCCAGTTTTAGAGTTATAAAATATATGATTTTTTTTATGTAAGTTTATATAAACAACATAAACAAAAGTTAACTTAGAATTATTTTTTTCGGAAAATCATCCCTTAAAGAGTTAATTTAGGGGAATGAACTTAGTAAGCAACTTCGTCATTTTTTAAGTTAAAAATGGACATGGAGCAGGAGAAGGAGAAGGAGCGGAAGAGGGAGATAGAGAGGGACAGGGAGCGGGAGAGGGAGTGGGAGCGGGACAGAAATCGGGAGAGGGCGCGGGTGCGGGCGGGAGAGGGACTGGGAGCGATAGAGAAAGAGGGAGAGGGATATGAAGTGAGAGAAGGACCTCGAGCGGGAAAGGGAGAGGGAGAGGGATATGTGGTAGGAGAAGGACCTCGAGCAGGAAAGAGAGAGGGAGTGGGACAGGAAGAGGGAGAGCGAGGGGAAATGAGACAGGGAGCGGGAGAGGAAAAGGGACAGGGAGCGGGAGAGGAAGAGGGCAAGGGGAGAGAGGGAGAGGGAGAGGGAAAAGAAAAAAGTTATTGTTGTTTACTATACCAAACCCGCTCCTGGAGGAATGACCTGTGATTGTATCGTAAGTTTCAGTATGTAAATTATTAAATGTAAGTACTTCAATATAAATGAACCTGTTTTTAAATTTTCTTTTGTAAGGGATACTAAATAATATGATAAGCATAATTACCGCGTGCGAAGCTGCGGGCAACAGCTAGTAGAATATATTTTTATCACGGATAAGTAAATGCAAGTGGTAAAGTGTATTGAAGCTGACATTCTTTGGAGGTCATTTATAAATAGTATATATTTTCCGGTTTTATTCCGGTTATTATTAAGTAGTTGAGCCATTTGGGAGGCTAAAACACTATGAACATCTGGGTCATAACCTCTCCAACAATCCTTTCTAGAGCAGTGCTGTAGAGTATGCAGGCCACAATTATCAAGAGTTCCTTTCGTTCCGTTCCTATTAGTAGACCTTGGGTTGTTAACAATATGACTATCAATCAACATTTATGTAAATGTGATGATTGATAAAAAATGCGTGAAATGTGACAAATTAATGTGAAGCAAACTGTAATGCAGCAGCCATTTATCTCTGCTGCCAACCACAGGCGGCGCCAGTCCGCCCACTCGCTGTGGAATGAAGCCCTTGTGTCCAGTGAAACGCCATTTTACAAGGAAATTATTCAAAATGCATTAAAGCGCGTCAAGATTATGTACCACTAAATATTACTAAATATGGAAGCACACTTTAAATTAGTAAAAATCTGAACGTAGATAAAGTCGACTGTAGAAGTACCCATTTCAATTGATTTTGTAAGCAGTTTCTGAAGTTTACTAATAGCCCAAAATTAACTTTACACAAAATCACGAGTAGGGACCTGTATAAGTTTCTATTTTCTCCAAATAGCACTTAATGATCTCAAATTATTCATATTATTAAGTTAAATTATACGAGGTTAAACTGAAGCATTTATTAACTGAATTGTTTAAGCAAAATGTTGGGCTGTGGAACCTATTATGACAAGTAACAGAAACTCGGAAAGCCTTTAAACTTTGGACGGATTGTAGAAATAAAATCAGAAAACTTCTTACAAAGGTACGACTCTCTTTTCGGAGCAAAGGCTTTTCAATAATTAAATTTTGTACCTTTCCGCTAAAACTTTCGAGATCTCTCGAGATCGTGCTTGAACTGAGGAAACAACAAGTAATTAGAACTGTCATCGTGTTGTCTGGCCCCCGGCTCTTAAACAAATTTCTTCATTTATTTACGACACGTCGTTTACGTAATAGAATAAGGGCAATGTTCCTGTAGTCGAGGGCTGTCAATCGTATAGTGATGACCGAGCAAAGTTATTAGAAACGCGAAAGGAATTTAAATAGATGGACGATGTGGAAAAAAATGTCGTGCTTTTCTGTATTTATTTTGGAGGACATGTTAAGGTCCTCTTTGATTGTGAAACATGTAAAGCCTATCAGCTTCTGAGTTGACAATTGCCCGTAATCCTATTAAACCTTAGTGAAGCAACATCGTGAGTAATGATTTAAATCAATACCCTTCTTAGACTATAACCTTCTGTCATATTTTTCTTAGTTTATGCCTAAAAAATACAGAAGATACTATACCTAATACTTTTTATATTTCAAAGCTTTCCTGATTCTGTCGAGATATCACTCGGATTGTATACATTTTAATCTTGCCGAACCGAGTCGGATTAGTTACGAAAAATGCTTTCGCAACTAAAAGCTATTAAGAAGATTGTGTTGTGTATTTTCCCAAAACAAGGAATAAAACAAATTTCATTCCGTGAATTCACTTTGGCAGCATTCTTCTAGAAAAGATTTATGATCGTGACCGTGACTTGCACTAACGTTATTTTAGGAAATATAGCGGCTTTTATTTGCTTGGCTTAAAACTAGTCAACGAAATAACCTAAGTCTAAATTACTTGGCTCTCTGCAATTCGTACATTTTACATCTAAATAGATTTAAGCTTGTTTAGTTTTAGAATTTGGTATAACGGCATCTAGAACTGTTCACATCCAACGGGTTTATACGAGTATAACATAGGTTTGTAATTATTTCAAAGAAATTAAAATAGTTTAGAATTTGAACATTTATCAATAATGTATTATGTATGTATTATGTATTTGTATTTTAAAGACTGTCATTTAGATAACACTATCATAATATTTACAAACTAATATATCTTAGCTTACAAGCAACACATTATCTAATATGTTATTAATGATTCTTGATAAATAAATAAATATTGTTTTATGCACTTTATTTTATTGACAGTAGTGAACACAATGAAACTGACTAAATATTATAATAAATCTAAGCTACTTTTGTGTAGATTCGATTTTTACGTTGAGCTAATTATAACTCCAACCAAAATTAAAACATAATGAGACGAAATTAAATCCGTGTAATACTCCTAAACTTCCCCAATATCATCAGGTTTATCGCAAAAACATTAATAAACTTAATTTTCCTCTTGTTACAGATTACAAGGATAATGATGGAATTATCAAGGAGAAAGAAGATTTTATACCGAAATCGTTGAACGTTAAGAAAACATACTTAATTCATTATAAAATTAGACTAAATAAATCAATCAAATGTGAAAGAATAAAATATGGGTATCAAACTAGTATATGTGCTAACGACAGCGCTAGTACTACATATAATTGGAGCAGCACGACCAACGTGTCCAAGTTACCCTAACTGTGTTTGTGGAGGCACGTTCGCAGTTGAACTAAATTGCAACATCGACGGTGAGAACACTCAAATGTTCAAGTTTTCACATTTCTGTTATTTTACTTTCAAAAGTTGTCAAAACTACATAAACGGCTGATATTTTTACCTACGATGTTATTATTATTGCACGTTTCAGTTTCGTAGGCTGTATTGATTTCTATTTTTCATTGCAGGTCGGATTGTAAAGATAAACCTCCTACCAAATACTTATATTAACATAAAATGTGAAAATTCAACAAGTCTAGATTATAGTAAGCTACCAAAATGTGCCAATGAAATGAACACTTTCAAATCAGTCAGTTTTAAAGACTGTCCTTTGCCATCAACATCGTTCAAAAATGTGTTGGCGCAACTGGGAGTATCGAAAACAATGTCGCTGATATTCCAAAACGCAAAGAACTTATCAGGGTACTTCGACAGAAAACACTTTACGGGATTACAAGACTTGACAAAGTTGCTCTTATCTGTAAATGGCATCACACATTTGCCTGATAATCTCTTTACGGATATTAATAACGTAACTTGGTTAAACATCCGGTGTAACAATATTAACCTTTCCGAAGAGTTATTTAAGCCATTGGAGAAGTTGGAAACTTTAGAGATCAGTCACAACCACTTGACTAATATGTCTTCCAACTTATTCGCGCACTTATCCTTCCTAAGAAAACTATCTCTGTGGCAGAGCAACGTGACCTGGTTTTCGAAAGACTTTTTTACTGGCATAGATGTCCTCGAAGAATTAGATCTGAGTTCTAACGGACTTAATGAACTCCCGCCACTTATTTTCAAACCATTAAGGAAATTGAAGAAACTTACGTTATTTGCAAATAAATTCTCATCATTACCACAATTATTGTTCACGGAAAATGTTAATTTGGAGACGGTTATTATTCTTAACAATGATGTAAAGATAAAAGAACTACCTAAGCACTTGTTTGGAAATTTGCCGAATTTAAAGCAAATATATATTCAACGTTGTGGACTGCAAGATGTACCCTATGACCTATTTGGTAATTCTCCTCTGATAACAAACATATCTCTTGCTTACAACGATATAAAGAAACTAAAAGAATCAACATTTAATGATCAAATAAACTTACTAGACCTAGATTTGAGTCACAATAAATTGAAAAGTTTGGAACCCAAATTATTTTCATCGTTAGTAAGACTCGAAAGCCTAAATTTATGTCACAACTCTATTGAAGAAATTTCTGGGTAAGATACCTATTATACTTTTTTTTTGAAGCCAAATAAATATGATTTCTTTTTTATACTGTTAAATTGTTTCAGGTCGACTTTCTCATCGCTCCTGAGTTTGATATATTTGAATATGGAAAACAACAACCTGAAAGTAATATCTTCATACTTATTTAGCAACAACAAACAACGAATGTCAATATCTTTTGCTTACAATAGACTTGATTTTGAGTACAAAGATTTGGAAAATAATTCCTGGACAGTTAAATCTATTTCCCCTTTCGAACACACATACAACTTGAGGTTACTTAATTTGAGTCATAATCATTTCAAAGAAGCCGCCATCGATTGGTGGACTAACGGACACGATTCCTTGGATATCAGCTTTAATTCAATAAAATATTTATGGGTTTGTATAGAATTATTATAATAAAACAAAGTTAATGATGTTTTTATAATATTTGATATTAATACTTTATTTTTTTTAGGATTTCAACGATTTAGATAATGTATTAGTTTTCTCCAGACAAGATGAATTTAATGCACTATTGAAGAAACCGATTAAAAATATATGGATTTCAAATAATGCCCTTGAGTGTGACTACAGAAACTACTGTTTTCTTGATTATCTTGAAGCGCATTTTCAAACAAAGGTTGGTTACACTGGTTTCTTATTTTTAACATTTTAATACAACGTGTTTTTAAAATAAATAAATACGAGTACATAAATGCCTTTAAGGCAAATAAATTAATCCTCTTCTATTTCAAAACTAAATTTTTACTTAGTTTATAATCTTTCGATTATAATTTATATTATAGACATGATTATATCGTGCCTTGATTTACGTATATTTTATTTTATTGCATTTTTATCCAATTTTATGGTGAGTTCCAAAGTTCAGATCATTTCATTTTTCATCGAAAATTTTAAATTATACCCATTCAATAAAAACTTACAAATATTTTTATTCATTGCAGGTAATGGATGATGGACTTGTACACTGCCCAATTTGGTTCAGAAATCATTGTCATTTCGGATTGGTTTTTCTCTTCCTTCTTCTCCTGTTATCAGTTATATCTGTCGCCACAATAATAGTCGCGATGAGATATTTCAGTACACCAATAAACTTGTCAACAAAGATTCCATCTCAAAGTATTGTTATTAAATATTCAGAAAAAGATGAAGAATTTGTCTTAAAAGAAATGTTACCTGGTTTAAGAGTTAACAAAAAGCTTATAATTCACACAAAGCCCATCAACAAACCCAGTAAGAATAACTTTATCAAAAAAATTACTAGGAAAATTCAAGAAACGGACACGACACTAGTCATATTTTCTCCGAACTACTTAACGTCAGCTTACAGTCACGTGAACATAAAGAAAATTCGCGGTGAAATGTTGAAGGCAAAAAATACAGTTTATGTCTTCACCGATATTGGACCAGAAAATTCGATATATGCCTTTCTGAAGGATCAGAGAGATCACAATTCTACAATTTTATGGAGTGTACCCAACTTCTGGAATACTCTAATGCTGATGCTTATGGCAACGAAGTACGGCGTATCCAAACCTGGAATCAAACCACTCAATGGAACCAAGAATAAGTTTTCTCCAAGTGCGGCATCATTTACACAGCCATCGGACTGGGCACAATTTTACGCTTTGGATACAATTGCACACAGTCAGGTTTAATTTCATTGGATGGACGTACTTTAGTGAGGTAAAGACTGACTTCTTCACCACGATCGACATTTTCACATTCGTAGTTCAGATCACGATCCCTTTTTTAATTACATGTAAGTAGTTAGCGATAACGGACTTGTTATGTTATAGATTTTGGAAGAGCTAATTGTGTAAAATTTTTACGGAAAAAGTATTTTAGCGTGTATAAATTTGGATAAGTGATTAAACGTATAGTTTATTGTGACTACTGGTACTAAGTAAGTCTTTATTAATAAGGTGTTCGTTGTTCTGTGGGTAAACCTACGATTCGCTGTCTCCACACCTACCGAACTTCAAAGAAGTACTCATGTATTAATTATTGCATGAATGTAACCAATGTTTATATAATCATTTACTTGTGTTACGTTACTGTAAATAGCATTATATTATTAAGTATTAATATCAAAAATATGTTTCAAGGAAACGGCATCCCTATTGTTAAGAGTTGTAAACTGCAGCTTAAAATAAAACCTATACTTTAACAGGAAAATTTTGTTTTATTTTATGTAGCTAAGAGAGAGATATTTGACACCTAAATAGGAATAACACCTTACGATTCTCTTTCATAGATTTCCTTTGAACATGAATTAATACTAACATTATTATTTACGTGACTAATTCATTAAAGCAGAGCCAATGCTATCTACCGCTTCTAGATCAACAGAATTAAAACGGTAGATTCTTAGGAAATAGAAAGATTTTCGGGATATTTAACTAATAGTAACAACATACAATAGCTTTTATCCAGAAAAGTTAAACTCGAGCAAAGCCGCAGGTAAAACAACATTTCTTATCAAAATATAAAAAAGCTTAATAAAATCAGTGTATTAAATTATAATACAGACAGAAAATTTGCAATCACACTGCTCATCCCATTTATAGCACCACAATCGAGGATAATTATGTAATTAAAATGAACGAGGTCAACCCAACAAACATCGCATTGTGAGATGAGTACAGAATAAAATAATTATTAAACACAATAAGCTTTAATGCGTCGGAAAAATGCATTAGTATATTTTGTGGTATTTGTCTTAATTTATCTGTCATGCACACCCCTTTACCATACCTCAAGTGTGGTTAACAGTTCTGTCTGTCAAGTGTTACCTTATGTTTGTTTGATGTCTTCAGATTTATCCGCAGTATAACTTGTGTGATCTGTAGATATTTACAACGTTCGTTGCTTGTGTAAGTGCAATCAATAACAAATAAATTTAGATCAATACAAAAAAACGTGATTCATTTCATTTAAAATGTTGTAATAACAGTATGCTTATGATTTATTGAGAACTATATTTCTTCTGAATACAGTAATATTGTGTTTTATTAAATTAAACGTATTACATTAAAAAGTATTACTTGTGGTCTAAAATTGTGTAAAAATCGAGATAAAAATGTAGGTAAGCTTAATTGTTTATTTATCTTTGTCCCATGAATCTATCTGAGCGGTCAGCGTGTGCAAGCTATAAATTAATTAGTTCTGCATACTCTTAATATGATTTACTTTTACATGGTACCGTAATTATTTAACCAAGCGATTTATGGCGAGTCTGATAGCATTGCGGGACTATTGGATAGTTGTTTTGTGCAATGATTCCCACGATTAATTAAGGCCCGCTACTTTTGTAAAATCTGTTCTTTTTAACTGACTTCAAAAAAGGAGGAGGTATTCAATTGGACTGTATCATTTTAACTGACTTGGACTGTACTGTTGAATTGGACTGTATTTTTTATGTTTGTTACCTGAGAACTTTCGACTCGGTGAACCGATTTTGATAGTGCTTGTCATGTAGTCCCACATAAAGAGCTAGATACCTAAATACCGACTTCACAATAACCCAAAAACTGCTGGTCAGAGCAGTTTTTGAGTTACTGTGAAGTCGGTATTTTTTAACCAACTTCAAAAAAAGGAGGAGGTTCCCAATTCGACTGTATTTTTTTATGTTCGTTACCTCAGAACTTTGGACTGGGCGAACCGATTTTGATGATTCTTTTTTAATCGAAAGCTGGTGGCTGTCATGTGGTCCAATATAAATTTTATTGAGATCTGACAATGGCATCCATGTTAAAACCACATAAGTCGTAAATTTGTGTTAAGATTTGCGCGACATATTGACGAATAACTCAATATCACGGCAACTGATTTCGATGATTTTTTTTATCGAAAGCAGGTGCTTGTCATGTGGTCCCACATAAATTTGAACGAGATCGGACAAGTAGTTTTTGAGACAAGAATTATTCTTGTTATTATTTCAAGAATTAAAAGAGTTAACAAGTGTTTAACTTTGATCGAAAAACTTGTTGTTGTTTAGTAGATATTCGAATGTGTTTTAATGCGAATACTTGCGCTTCGTTTATTCATTCTCACATGTGAAAAGTTAGTGCCCGACTGCAATCTTACCTGATAGTAAGTACCTAGCGATGAGTAAGTCCAGGATGGTAAGCGTACTCACTTAGTAATAAACTTATTACCTTTTTAACAGAACAAACGAGTCGTGACAACACGTCTTGTTTTATCGGTTACTGACATAAAACTATAATCCTTTAGAAATATTCTTGCATATAGTTGCTATAATTATTTTCCATCTGAGGTCATAATGAGGTACTTAAATTAAAAGATAATACTTTTTATCTCATAAGAATATAAATGTCAGTTTCATGATGATAACATCGTTTTGAAAAATAAAAAACAAAATATTAACAAAACAATTTTAGTAAAAACATAACTTGCAATATATATGATTTTCTATAAAGACTAGAACGATCTTAACTGCTTTCAAGCACTTTTATTCAGAACAATTTTACTACCAAAATGTTTTGAAGATATTAAATTTACGATCGACAAAGTATGGCTCTTACGATAACACTGTAAAAGGTTGACTAACAGTCATCATCTTGCCATTAAGAAGTATTTTAAATATCAATAAAATATTACGCTTGGAGTGTTTTTGCTTCTGTAGTACCCTTTTACATTTTATGAAGTAGATCTTCATCATAAAGTCCTCAAGGCCTCAAAACTGCTACGAATTCTTTTATCATTCAACTTCGAAATTTTATATTTATTATTGTACTGGGATGGAAATTTCTCGTTTTATGTCAGACATCGTAACTGATAGAACACGTAAAAAGATATAATTCACGGTTTGTATTTAGATGGGAAAAGATCAAGCCCGTTTGCGTGACGATAAAAATCTACATCACATTAACACGTATAATACATTTAATACGAAATATTCAGCAATACACGTACAAAGTCAATAATAATATACTGATGTAATGTTGTACAATTGAGTAATTCACATTTAGGTACGATCCCTCTCTGAACGCTCGTGATATATCCATGATCAGGATGCTGGCCTCATGTAATATTCATGAACACGACTGCATATAGTTCCGATATATTTACTGATCGTATCAAGTGTTATGTCCGAATAATAAATGAAAGGTCTTTATGCTCTATAAAACATTATAATTCTTAAAAGAATTATAATTCTTGTCAAAAAATAATCGACTTCAAAATTAGGGATAACTCAAAAACTACTCGTCAAATCTCGCTTTTTAAGTGGGACCATATGACAAGCACCAATTTCGATTAAAAAAAGAATCATCAAAATCAGTTCACCCAGTCAAAGTTCTGAGGTATAAACATAAAAATATACATCCTTTAATTTATTTAAATAAGGGTTAATTATAATAATTGTTCCAAACCTTTGCTTCAAACTGTTACATATTTGAGGAGAAATGTAACTTTCCAAAATTACGTTAATCAAACACCACAACCAATGATGCCTAATAAATATGATTAACGGAAAACAATAATTAATAATGGGAGTTTTTATATTTTTTTTTTTAGCAAAATATAATAAAATATCGGAGGCCTTCGATTGATAAATAACTTCTGATTCTAATCAACCATTAAAGAAGTGAGTAATTTCTGCTAAGCTAACCCAAATATTTTACAGTAAATTACCATACTTTTACTTACTAGTATCGTTGATAATAAATTACAATACGACTTCACAAAGAAAGAACCAAAATAATTTCAGCGGATTAGCCGTTCGCCAATATTGCGAATGTCTTTAACGATTTTCCCAAAATGGGAATCTTGAGGCGCTTTGACAAATGAGAAAGTTATACGATATGGAATACAATGGAGACATTTAGAATAGTGCCTACTAAATTACAAATCCCAACAAGATAAATTAGAATGAACTTTGCCCAGATGGTTTTTCTGAATCTATCTTATTCTTGAACTGAGTAGTGGAGGCATAAGTATATGAGATTATACAGAACGCTGTCTAATAAGTACGACAAACACCATTATGTCATTGTCGGCATTTTATAAGTACCTTATTATTAGTGCGAATATTTACTAGATATGAATCTGTAGTGTAATTCTGCGAATTATAATTTATTTCGGGTCAGTTATCTTATTTAAAATTACATATTTTCACTTTAATTACATTATATGTGAACGGTTTTTCCAAGAACTTTACACGGAATGAATTCCATTTCGAATATTATTATAAATAATTTAGCCGTTGTTTTTACGTATTTAGGTACTTCATTTACTAGTAGGCAAGTTAAACTCATTACAAGTGTATTGACATTTCGCAGCATCCGTAATGATATAACTAACCATTGTGTAATTTGGCATAAATCACTTGCATAGTTACGCTAATTTGCGAAACCCAATTAATCGCTGTCCAACTGTCTGGTCATCTTGTTGGCTCGAGTACTGTAGAGTAACTCAATAGTGGCTTGAAACCATAGACGAAACACAGGCTTTAATTATTAAGAGTTCGTAAATCAGATTAAATAGTTATACAAAGAACTGATATACTCGTACATACATATTATTAGATACATAATTAGGTATGATTACCAGAGATTGTACAATAGAAAATATAATCAAATAGTGTTTACACTCAATTGTATACACTGTGTACACTGAATAGTGTGTAAAATATCTACACACTTTGATAAATGTGTAACTTGATTAATGTCTGCCACAGAAGATATTTGAGAAAAATTATTATTATGTGTATTTAAAATATTTTCTCTGTTCATCTGTTTTTTTTTTTCATTTATTTGACGCAGAAATCCTCAAGCAAATCACCAATGCAATGCAATGTCAGTAATCACCAACATATTACATGAGGTAAACATTTACATATGTAGAATAATGGTGAACACACAAATGCGATGCGTCTGGTGCGGACGATGCGGACAAATGTGCGTTCAGCATTAGTATTAAAAGATTGATACATATAATCAATATATGCAGTCACAGCATACGAAAATTACCGGTACTATAACCACGTATTTCCTATACTCTATTTTGCTCCTAACTAGTGTGGTGTTTTAGAGTTTTTAAACGGTTTTGAACTTCGGAATACAAATCCAAGCATTTTGCGCACAGATCTACAAATTTGGTCGATGTGAATATTTAATCGTACCTAATTGGTAGTCAAACGAGGTAGTTCTATTCAAATAGAGGTAATGCGCAAAAACCAACTTACATAGAAATAATTACATAATGTTATCCAGATATTATTTAGTTACAGAGTCATGTTCTGTCTTCAACCACATAGTATGTACGCTAATAATATTTTTTTTCATGTTTTGTGAACAAAACTACGTGTAGACAGAATCTAGACTAACACTAATCTGTCATGTTTGTACCAGCTTCCATTACTACTCAAAACTACCTTACTTGAACTCCTAAATCATCCTAAATTGGATTCTACCAATTATTTATGATTTCGCTGTAGTAGAACTAATAGTCAGACATGCTTGCGAAGATTACATTAATGTTCGTATTAGGAACTGGCGAACAGTTATCCAATTAAGCTGTTACGAACCACTACGATGTATTAAACTTAGAACTGGCTAGGTTTAATTTAAATCTTAGTAGGCTAACTGCTTTGTAATTGATATGTAAATGTAATTAAAATGAATCCTACCTAAATTGGTATAATATGTGGATAAAATAACGGATTTACAAAGCCCAATTGACAAGACACGATTGACTGGAGTAATTTTTATTTATTTGGATCCTTAAAGTATTTTACAGATAAATAATTTTACATACTTATATGTGGCAGATAGACCAAATATTTTGTATAATAAAATCTTCAGCATAAACTATCGAAATGTTAAGTCCTTTCATTTGATATCACGACACGGTAGACGGTACCATTTTTAACAGACTTCAAAAAATGGAGGAGGTTCTCAATTCGACTGTATTTTTTTTAAGTTTGTTATCAGAACTTTGACTGGGTGAACCGATTTTGATGATTCTTTTTTTATTCGAAAGCAGGTGCTTGTCATGTGGTCCCAAATAAATTTGAACGAGAACTGACAAGCAGTTTTTGAGTACTTTTGAAGTCGGTTATTTTTTGTTAGTAAAATTTAGATTATAATTAATTTAGTTTCATGTCACATAGCTTTTGACCAGTAGCTAATCAGGTCAAGACGCTTCTAACTATACAAATTAGTAGTTTATTATTTTTGCGGGTACATTAGGATATCTTAACATACATTTTTAGGGGTCCTTTCCTTCTAGGGAGGAACCAGACTTCAATATAATTAAATCAAAACTAAAATTGATATTTGTTCGTTAAGAACACTTACTATTATGGTGTAATTATCATCTGATTTTGATTTGTTTTCTTTTTGAACAATTACCTCAATGAAGTCAAAATACAGAAAAATATATTTGCAGCAGACATTTTTTTCAATTCCTTAGTTCAGTACTCGAAGCAAATGTCCGCATCACAAAAGGCTGACATTCCCGGTGTGATCACAAAGTATTTGCAATATCGTACCAACATACCAGCGCAGCAATGTGGCCCCAAGCGTAAATATTCCTAATATTATCAGACGAACAAATTGCTAACTCAGAAGTCCGGCTTCATCGCATAGACTGTAATATGAGATACCACGGGAGTACTAGAAAACATATTTCCATCGCATCAAGATAGGGTCCGATTTTTGCTCGCGGGAGATAGCTGTCATATTCCAGGCAACCCAAATAGAAGTTCTTATTCAATCAACGTGTTTACTGGACTGTAAAAATGAACAGTTTATTACATAAAGAAAATGTTTTCTTAGAATACGTCTCTTGTAAGACTAAAACATATACCGTAGAATTGAATATTTTTAAATGGAGATCATTTCACTGTATAATCTAAATTTTACTAACAAAAAATAACCGACTTCAAATTCTCAAAAACTACTAGTCAGATCTTGTTCAAATTTTTGTGGGACCACATGACAAGCACCAGCTTTCTATTAAAAAAAGAATCATCGAAATCGGTTGACGTGATATTGAGTTATTCGTCAATTTGTCGCGCAAATCTTAACACAAATTTACGACTTATGTAGTTTTCTCATGGATGCCATTGTCAGACTCAATAAAATTTATGTGGGACCACATGACAGCCATCAGCTTTCGATTAAAAAAGAATCATCAAAATCGGTTCGCCCAGTCCAAAGTTCTGAGGTAACAAACATAAAAAAAAAAAATACAGTCGAATTGAGAACCTCCTCCTTTTTTTGAAGTCGGTTAAAAATTCTCTTCATGCGACCCCACGAAACCTTGATTAACAATAAGTTGATAAACGTGGGTTTTCATAGAAGACTCTACAATCTACATTACTGACCAATTGGAGCATCTAAATTATTATCTTATCGCCCACGCCTACGCCAGGCCACGCTAAATGTTAATTCAAAGTGAAAACGACGTGGGCTTAAAATCCACAAGCGGTTGTCATAAACACGTATTTCCTTAGAATAATATTAGCAGAACGGGGTATTAGACGTGGGACGTTAATCTTGCTCCTGATTGTAGCAGCAGTACGGCTTTAAGTGCAATGGCTACATTTGTACTTGAGGCTATGAGTATCAACCAAATATATTATATAGCATATAAGGTCTCCGGTGCACGTTGGAGGAGATGTATTATTAGATAAATAAACTAAAAAAAAAAAATGGTATCAACTGCTTTGAGAGGTAAATGAATCAACGAACGGAAGATTTTGCTATGCAAGCTACGAGCATAGCTGCATCCTCGCTTTCTTTTAAGTTGCTGTCCTGCAACATATTTATACCAGATACAGTGTGTCTGTATCTGGTATAAATAGATAGAAGATATTTTATAAACAAACAAAGAATGTGAGCAATATACATACGTACATATTCGCATGGTCAAACTATGGAAGTTTGTTTGTACAATCAGTCTACGTATATGAATCGTGGCAAAGAAAAAAATAACTAAAAGCTACGAAGAAGAATAACAAAATTTAGCTAAGCCAGAAACAAACGAGAGATGTACGCGAATCGCAAGAAAACATATTTCTTCAAGACGGCTATTAGCTATTATCCATACGCTTGCAGCTTTCGTGTTGCTAAAAACAAAGTGAGAATAACAAATAACAAACGTACACAGATATTTGGTCGCCGTCCGACTGAGATTGATGGCAACAATTCATGAATGTCCAAAAACCGCAACAATGTTGTGTGTGACACATTCCCATTACTCTTTCGTCTTGTATTCAGATTCTAGTGAACAAGACTACGATTCAAATATAGATAGTAGGCTTTAAATTTTAGCTTTTTGTTGACTCACATATAGGTGGACATTTAACAAAAACTATCGGCCTATACGAATTACACCATAATACCTACTCGTAAATTATCACTGCATGGTACTAAACTTTTACGAAATAAATTGGTTTATATCTACTACCAATGAAATAAATCATCTTTTATGGTCTTTTATCTATTTTGCCCTGAAATTAATGACTTTTATCTATTCAAAAAAATACTCTTTATTAAATAAATACGTTTTCTATTATAGGTTTTAACTGCAGTCTTTTGAAATTAGACGGGTGTATTATTATGGCTTATTTAGATATATCAGAAGTACATAATTTGAAATTATGCTGGCTTCTTTTAGCATAACTACTATAAATTACCTTATAAATTTAGTTTATACTGGTCTTGCATATTGTATAAAAAATAACATAATTGTTACTTTAGCAGAATAATAAGTATAACTGCTGAAAGTAAAGGACAATAATGTATCGATCAAATGACGTAATGGAGGAAGTTCCTCAGAGGTAAACTTTTTGTATTAATACTTTGTTGCAGAGTTCGACAATCAATAGGGAGTTGTTCGTGTGATTACATTTACAACTTTTGCTCATCGCGAAGAAAATGTTCAAACAAATAAATTAAATTACGGGGTGTTCGTGGCTTCGTTATAGTTATATATCGACGTTATAATTGAATTTATGTTGGCCGTCCATACTTTAATAAGAATGTTTTTTATTGAACCCTATTTCAATGCAAATTTCATTTCACTATTATTGGTTTATTTACTTTCACTGCGTTACCTGCCCCTCTGAATTTTATTGGATTTTCGTTTGTTGTGGTTTTGATACGCATTTACAGCAGCACTGTTTGTTGGTCTATTTCACAATACGATATTTTGTGAAATATACCAACAAACAGAATGAAACATGGGTTAGGTCGAGTGACACGAAGTCGTTCATGAAAGACACGATCGAAGTGATTGGTCCTCACTTCAGGAGACCCGAAGCCTAGCTTTCTGCAATGTTAAGTGGTGTGTGAAGTCTGTCAATCCACACTTGCCGACTGATTAATTTATCTATTGGTATTCAAAATTCAGTGGAAACTCGTTTATACGGCCCTTAATTATACGGATTCGCGATTATCCGGACTACCAACCTCGATCAAATAACTTTATATTTACCTTCAAATCGAATCCATGCATGCACGGACATGTCCGAACTCGCATTACCTGCCCGCGCCCCGCGCTATCACTTCCCCACGCGTTTTGTTAGGCTACGTCCGCACAGACAGGCGGCTTGCTTAGTGCCTAGAGCCTAGTGGTTTGCATTGTGGCTACTTGCTAGGATATTTTCGTGGTGGGTCGCTAGGTGCCTTGGTCATTTTGCTTGTCGGCACGTTGACGAAATGTCACTCTCAAAAATATCTTACTAAATTAATGAAATAAATGCAACAATTTCTCGTTTCAGCATTTTGTTTATGCCATTGACATTTATCAATAATATTTTATCCATGGCAACATGACCGTCAATCTCATTTTTGCTTCAAAAATGCCTAGCGCCTAGTGACAAAAAACCAACACGTTTGTTTACTTCGATACAGTGCGGCCAATCACGAACACTCTAGATCGTTTGTTTTACTAAACTACTCGCTAGGTGACTAGCTAGGCTCTAACTAAGCAAGCCACCTGTCTGTGCGGACGTAGCCTTATTGTTTATTACCAATCGTTACTCCGCTGTGTCGTGTTACCGCGCCTTCTCTATCCCACGAGTTTCGTTATAGTTTTCATGAAAAATGTTGAAGCGTAAGAGAGTGGTTTTATCGTTGAAAAATAAAATAAATATTATTGATTCATTAAAAAAAGGAGACACGTCGTAAGTTAGCTGATAAATTATCCGGATTTTCGATTATCCGAATGCCTAACGAAAACAATTAGTCTGGTTAATCAAGTCTCTACATTGAAACTGTTAAACCAGCCGCTATGAGTTTACATTACTATCTTCCAAAGAAAAGCAAGGGTGGGTCACTAGTTTAATCATAAAACGGAAGGGAAAAAATGCCTCGTAGTCTCTCAACTTCACTTCATAAATATTTTGATACGCAACACGAGTCATCAGTCCAACCGTGAAAAATAACAACTCGTTTGCGAGAGAGTTCTGAAATGGTCAATTTTTATCTATAGCGTTTTGCTTGAATAAATCGAAAGAGATTTTTCAGTATGAAATATTAGAGGTTTCAGGCTTCAGTTGCCATATCTTCAAAGTAGGAACAGGCTTTATAAACCCAATTGTTTGTCATGAATAATGTACAAAATGGGAATGGTCGCATAAAAACATTGTAATATGCTTGTATAATTTGTTTTTTAAGCACCAGCCCAGAGAAAATAAAACCGGTTAAAAATGTTACGTATTTCTTAATAAAATGCCTTTTGTAACAAGAGAACATTTGAATTTAGAAGGACGGTGGTAGATAACCAGGAAGAAAGACCTTAAGAGCATGTACAGATTCATACAAGAAAGATTGGGTTTAAACGTTGCAGCATAGGATCCAGCAACCTCTAATCAGAATGACGTGTTGTTTTTTTTCCCTTTTCTCCTTTAAAATTAATTAATATTTCTGTTGGCAAAAAATATTGCTCAGTGATTTTAAGAGTTACAATTTTTTAAATGAAATACATTAATTAAGCGGTATTCATGTAATCTGATTCAAAAAACCATTTACTTATTTTAGTGAAGAAAGTAAGACAGGATAAAGTTATTTTCCAGGCGTGATCTTTTATCCACGCAAGTTATTATTTAAAGCATCACGGAACACAAACACTATTCAAAACTATTGGGTACTCGGCGTGTAGCGTAGTAAACGCTAAAAAAATTTGTATGTGAAAAGTCGAAAAACGATTTCATGAATGGAACGAATGTGCCTAATGCATTCTTTTAATGGTTTCAAACCATCTTCGCATTATTGCCTTTCAAATGAAACCATTTCGGAGCATATCGGTTCGATGGTTTCAAAGTCTATAAAGGACATCTGCACAATTTTTTTGTGTTATATATCTTAATATATATAAATTACGTGTCACGTTGTTTGTCCTCGATGCACTCCTAAACTACTAAACCGATTTTAATCAAATTTGCACACCGTGTGCAGTTTGATCCAACTTGAAAGATAGGGTAGCTTACATCTCAAACTAAAAAAAAACTTTTGACAGAACGAAGTCTGTCTGGGCAGCTAGTATATGTATAGATAATACCTCAATCTGTGTAGTTTAGCTTGTAGTTTAGCTTGAATCTTTGTAGTTTAGCGTGTAGCTACATATACCTATATTACATATATATATTTAAGTCTATGTGTAGCTATGGTTGTAGGTTTAAATTCCGAAACGAATTTTGATATACATAGCTGTTCGCTAAAGCATGTGTCTGTGGTGGTCAAAGTATATACCGCAATTGCTCAAACGATTTCAGCTAGGAACCTTTCAACCTCAATAGAAAATTCAAAGGTCGGCCTGTAAAAATATGGCTCAATTGGCGCTACGAACCGCGCGGGATTTCCACTTTAATATTCAGGCGATGAAAAATAACCCCGTCATAAAAACCTGGACCGTATGAGTTTTAGAAGCCGCGTATTTGAATATTGATGTTTATGGAAAGCAGGCAGAAAAATCGGACCTTCGAAATATAAAGGGCCAGTTATTTCGATCCGCGTACACCGTAAATTTCGCATAATGGAACTATGGACGCTGCCGTCATAGGATTGCACGCTTTAAATTCGCTGTGAAAATTTGATTGAATATAAACACGTAGAAATACTCTGCCCATGTGTATTAAATGTATTAAATGCCATTAAATGTAAAGTGAGGATTGGGATATAACTACATTCGGATATACTGTATTGTCTATACTAATATTATAAAGAGGAAAGCTTTGTATTTTTATATTTTTATATTTTTGTATTTTTGTATGTTTGCAACGAATAAACTCAAAAACCACTGAACCGATTTTCAAAATTCTTTCACCATTAGAATGCTACATCATTCATGAGTAACATAGGCTACATTTATTACTAGAAAAAAATAGAGATCCTTGCTAAGACATCAGTAACGTGAACCAAAGTGTGAAAAAATTTGCTTAAAAATTTCTTTCATCGCATACGCTGCGGAAACTATTGATGATAGAACAAAAAAATGTTCTACAATATTATAGAACATATCAATATCTACAAAAAACCTCGCGATAGTATATGTCCAACTATTGTCGTTATGTTACTATAACCACTTTTTACATTTTAAAAGTTAATAAAAAAGATGACCAAAATCAGATCATGAAAACCATACCTTCGTATTATTCCTTATCCAAATAAATCATTTCATATTCAAAACTGTTTCAATACCTATAGATAACTTTTTGAATTACTCAAATCGGACATTCCATTCAGAAGATATTACGTACATGGTAAAGGAACTACGTGACAACGTACAGCGCGGCCGGACAGCTCGCGCATGTTCCGCGGATCCCGATTATGTAACACGGGGAGGGGAGGGGAGGGGAGGGGAGTGGAGTGGGAGCGGGAGCGGGAAAGGGAGAGGAAGAGAGAGAGGGAGAGGGGGAGGGGAGGGGAGAGGGAGAGGGAGGGGAGGGGAGAGGGAGAGGGAGAGGTAGCGGGAGAGGTAGCGGGAGCGGGAGCGGGAGAGGGAGGACACGGTAACTATACCGGCTAAGAACGGCTGTACCGATTTTAATGATCTCTGATTTGTTACATTCTTAGGCGATACGAAGTTCGCCGGGTCAGCTAGTATGTTATAAAAAATATAGTACGGTAAGTACTTTTAATTGTTACCTTTATTAGGAAACATGTCCTAACATGAGTAAATAAAGACGTTAGTAATGTACCTCATGTAAATGTCGAACATAAATTGTGAAAGCTAAATAAGTTGCAGGTCATGTTCAAAGCTTTTATGTTTAGGTGTATCAAAGGACAAAATATCATTATTTTGTAACATTCGGACAGAATAAAGGAGGTATAAGTACTTTTAACTGAGGATTGAATTACTTTGTAACTTTATCTACTTTACGATAAACGCATATATTTTGCGCTATTCTATGACACCCTGTAGTTCTGCTATGTACTGCTGTTAATAACAATAATAATTATTTGCATTGGTTATTAAGGCTTCAATCACACCACAGAATAATGACTCTCGCAGCGAGATATGATTCACGTGAATTTTATTCCATCAAAAACCTACAAAAAAACGATAATAATATCGCAAGAGTAAAAGTGATTTGATTATTTAATTCATTACCTCTTGTCTCAGCCAAAAATTGAGAATTTACAACATTCATATACATATTCATATACATAAACATTTATATTCTTATGCTTTACATGTTCATTAATTATTTGCGTGCCTATCAAGAAATAATTTTGTTTTTTATAAAGACAAAATTTTGAGTGATTTTTACGTTAACAGTATTATATCGCTCCATTGTATTTACAAGCCTACTCTTAACCTTATTTTCCCCCACAAAAGAAAATGTCAGAATCCCTAAGCCCTATGAGGCATAGGTGTGCAATCTACCAACATCTACAATAAAACACCAGCGTTTTAACGACAATACGTAAGAGAAAAAGAACATTAGACCACAATTTATCACACTTTCTGCGCCATTAAACAGGAAGCCTGCAAAAACCGCGCGTGATAAGCTCCATGAGAACTGAATTGTGGGCGAATGTAAAAATCATTGCCGTCATCAAAGTACCCTGTATAAAATACGATGGGTCTTACAAGATTCCTTGTAACTGATACGATGCTGTCTTTACTTGCAGAAATAGGACTTATTATAAGGAATTGATTGTTGCGAACGACATTTTCATTCGAGGTTTTTGAAATAAAGCGAGGAAGAGAAAATCTCTGGAAAGATTTGTTTTGACAAATAGGGAAAACACAATGAGAAAAAATATTTTGTAACAAAAAATTTTTTTAACTCTTGCATAAAATGACTGGTTTTCAAACTTTGTATCGCATGTCTATATTTATTGTTTCCAAATAAATTTTGATTCGAAAATTCAGCCGGTGTAACTTTAAAGTTAAAATATTTTTTATCACTGTTAGATAAAATAGTTAAAATATTATGTAAAACATGTAAAGCCAACTTGCTGAGGACATCAGAAAAGATCTTAATCAACACCCTTTACTTGTCCCTTCCATATCACCCATGCGCACGGTGTAGGGACAGAGTTCGGATATACCATATACGTGACTCGAATCATGATTTGTTGTTGTGATGTAACGGCAGGTCATTGCCTCGTTATTTACAACTTATGCTACAGTATACCACTTCAATTTTGTATGCATTGCGTTTCAGACGCCCACTTCACTATTTTGAACCTTGCTAAATAATCAGCGTACTAACTACATTGAAGAGGGTCTAGATATTAGAAACAGCTATTAATTAACTCATGAGAGATAATTAAAATGCGTGTATTTTTCTATAACAAAACTTAGCATAATTATTAGAAAACAGAACATATCATTTTTATGGTAAATACTTACACTTATGTAGTACCAGAGGCATAATTTCAATGCCGACTAGGAATACTGTGAAAATCCTTCTTTCTTTCTAGCTACTTGTTAACGTATAAGGCATTTAATAGTTAACCTTAAAAGTGTGCTAAATAGGCAGGCAAGCAATCTTACAATCACGAATCGTTTTAAAGTACTAGGAACCATTACTTAGTCTGAAGCTCAGCAAAACTGTCTATAAATCTCAATGTGTTGATATAATCATGTCCTTGTCTATACTAATATTATAAAGAGGAAAGCTTTGTATTTTTATATTTTTATATTTTTGTATTTTTGTATGTTTGCAACGAATAAACTCAAAAACCACTGAACCGATTTTCAAAATTCTTTCACCATTAGAATGCTACATCATTCATGAGTAACATAGGCTACATTTATTACTAGAAAAAAATAGAGATCCTTGCTAAGACATCAGTAACGTGAACCAAAGTGTGAAAAAATTTGCTTAAAAATTTCTTTCATCGCATACGCTGCGGAAACTATTGATGATAGAACAAAAAAATGTTCTACAATATTATAGAACATATCAATATCTACAAAAAACCTCGCGATAGTATATGTCCAACTATTGTCGTTATGTTACTATAACCACTTTTTACATTTTAAAAGTTAATAAAAAAGATGACCAAAATCAGATCATGAAAACCATACCTTCGTATTATTCCTTATCCAAATAAATCATTTCATATTCAAAACTGTTTCAATACCTATAGATAACTTTTTGAATTACTCAAATCGGACATTCCATTCAGAAGATATTACGTACATGGTAAAGGAACTACGTGACAACGTACAGCGCGGCCGGACAGCTCGCGCATGTTCCGCGGATCCCGATTATGTAACACGGGGAGGGGAGGGGAGGGGAGGGGAGTGGAGTGGGAGCGGGAGCGGGAAAGGGAGAGGAAGAGAGAGAGGGAGAGGGGGAGGGGAGGGGAGAGGGAGAGGGAGGGGAGGGGAGAGGGAGAGGGAGAGGTAGCGGGAGAGGTAGCGGGAGCGGGAGCGGGAGAGGGAGGACACGGTAACTATACCGGCTAAGAACGGCTGTACCGATTTTAATGATCTCTGATTTGTTACATTCTTAGGCGATACGAAGTTCGCCGGGTCAGCTAGTCATTAATATAATGAAGCTTTCTTTCTAATGGATTTCTAATTGCAATAATAACCTTTGTTAATGTTTGCGTATGCATAGATGTGAAGTCCTTTTGCGCCTTTGTTTTGTTAAAGGCTAATGGGGTCCCGTGTTGGGCGGTTATTCAAGTGTCAAGAAGATGAATGTCAGGTTATTTATGGGGTTAGTATGAAAAAATGAAATTTCAGATACCTGCGCGTGATGTCAACGGAGAATTTTTAGAAAATACGAGCTGCTGAGTAATGTTGTTTAACTTATAACTCGTGTTTATTGCGTGGATGCATCAAATGTGCAAAGACCCTTTTGAAATATTGAATGATTTCATTTCTGATAGCGGCAATATACGCATCTTGTTAATAAGCGTGTATTCGATTGATAGGTAAAAAAAATTACAGACAAAAACATAATTATGTTAATTATCCCATGACTTTCGAGAAAATGTCATAATAAAGATGTCAATACGATACTCGTTAAATAAAATTTAAAAATGATATGTTTACTTCACTTAATAACAAAAGGGCACGTGTGTACACTACTGTTCACTCAGCCTGTTCACATACACGCAGAAGCTAAGTATGGACGACTAAACTCTTTCAGTTCTTCAACTGTCATCAATCATGTCAGGAAAGCTCGTTGGTTAAGTGTTCTCCAAAATTGTACCTTTTTATGTCACCACTAGTTTTAACGCACGCATAAAACTTGTTCGTTTTTAGGGTTCCGAAAAAATCGAAAAACGAAACCCAGGATCACGCTGTCTGTCCGTCCTTAACAGCCAATTTACTCCGAAACTACTGGATCAAATGATTTGAAATTTGGTACTTATGTAATTTTTTGTGACCCAAAGACGAAGGTATAAAGTAAACAAATAAATTTAGAAAAAAAAAATAACGAAATTAAAATTAAACAAAAACTATTTTGCTAACCGTATCTTGTCTCATGTCAAATAAAAGGGCTTATTGTGAGGATCTCAAATATATTTTTGTTATTGTTCTACAATGGATAGTTTTAAAATTATTCAAGACAGAACCAAAATTAAAGCCAAAAATTGACCATCCCCCCCCCCCCCTTATAAATCTCCAAAACTACTGATGCTAGAATTTGGAAAAAATACAGAGAATAGTTCTTTACTTAAATATTACAGGATTCTGTATAAATATTACATTTTCAGTTCGTAAACATATTTTCCCATACATTATGTATGGGTGAACATGTTTTTCAATTGCTATGTTAAATTTTTCGATTTAAAAAACTCATTACAATACCTTTTAAAGGTTAAATTGGAATAAAAAACCAATTTGTTTCTTGTTTTAGTTACCACAAACAAATTTGGATTTGCTTTAAAACAACTTATAAGAAGTAGATAATATATCAACGTACGGAACCCTTTACACGCGAGTTGAACTCGCACTTCATCGGTTTATTTATAGTACATATGAATCTCTTTCCTCATTCTTATTTATTGATTGATCACTGTATCCATCGAATTAATCTTCTTTTTAATATAATCCAATAAAAGTTTATTTTTTCGATTTTTCATACCAAAGTAGAATTCGTAATTACGAGTATCATGCTTAAAATACAAGTAATGCTTAAGTTACAAATAAAAACAAATATTTCAGTTTGAAATTTACTGAGAAATTATAAACCAATGCCCTCATCCTATCTCTATTCCAACCACCAATAGTTCACATTCACACGAATGTGAATATTAACAACGAAACAGTATTTTGCGGCATTCAAAAGATTTTCTGTCTTAGATAAACACAGACACGCTATTCCTGTGACTTCACGATGAAGCGATCGTGTCCCACGGACCGCTCATGCAATATTCATGCGCTGAGAATGCGGCAATTTGAACAATATATTCCTAGTCCCACCACCAAGCAGATGTATTTCATCCTACCCCAAAACAGACCACATGAAATTGTCCGTGTACTTTGATGACGTCGATGACTGATGATATGCGCGTATTGTGCAACTACAAGTGTAACTGTGTAGTCTATAGTAGTCTAGTAGTCATTGGAGACAAACGAAAGCAAGCAGAAATCATAGTTAAAATAATTGTTATCGAGTATCTTATTATCAAACTCAGTTCTCTCAAAACTCAAAATTTATCCATATAGGTACACAGTTAATTACATACATACTTAAAGTAATACTTTTACTCGTTTAACTTCATCGCATCTTCTTTCTTTATCAAATGAAGATTTGTAAAACCATTTCTTACGATATTTGTCACAACAGTTTGCGAATGATTTTTTTCATTTACCCCACAGAGTTACAGTTGCATAAAGACTCAAACTTGCATGCATAAACAAACCACTCTCTGCTCTATAACCACAAGACCTTTCAGAGGCTTGGTACAATGTACTACGTAACGTACCTTGTTAGACATGAAGCTAGCTATTTGATAAACAGAAGACAAATTATTTCTTTCTTGGCTAAACAATTCAATGAATTTTATGATGTTATCAGAACGTTCAGGACGGTGAGTTCGATAGTAACAATACCTATCCGGTACAGTGATTATATGTGTTTAGATATATAGTTTATAACGTGAATTTGCATTAAAAGTCATGTATTCTACTATTCAAAAAATTACAAAAAAAAAATGTTTCCTTACTAGAACTATTATTAATAGAACCATTATCTAATTGGTTTCGTTATATTCATCCTGGGCGAAACTCATCAATAGGATGATAATACTAAAGAAAACTAGTAGTAATGCTAAAAGTAAAAGTATAAAATATAGTTGTTATCTTATAACACTTGTATAGAACAAGTCATTCCCTGCGACGCTCTCTTGAAAGCACATCTACGCAGCGCTTCCTCTAGGGCTCTTGTCGCTATTCACCCCTCGCTACCAGTGAACCTCGCTATTTTGCACCAATGCTTTCATAAAAACAGGTTTTCAAATCCCTTTTGTTGTAATATTTTTATTTCTTTTTTGTGACATATTTTACATGAAAACCTTGGGGAATTAATTTGGATCAAACTTTTTGAACTCTTGTACGCAAATAATATTTTTGACTATAATAGTGTTACTTGGACTGGCCTTTGCTAGAATTACAAATTAAATTGTATCAGTTCAACTTGGTAAGCCATTACGAGCATTAACAATTACCGAGGAAGCTGCTACAAACAATAACGTTCAAAATACATATCAGTAACAATTCAATAAAATTCAGTTTAGTTCATAAGCTACATAATGTTAGGTACTTAACTATAAGCCACTATAAACAGAATTACGGTTCACAGAAAGTAGAATCAGCGTGCTGATTCAATAACTGTGTAATAACAGTCATTTAGTATGAAATTATCAGTACTGAGAAGCCATACTTGAGAGTACCTACTGGGAAGGCGTTGGTTATTTACAACGCAGGGTGTCCTAGTGTTAATACAGTAGTATTTTGTAATCTAAATAACTTATATTTGTATTGAGTTATATATTAAAAGATTAAAACAGTCCACATATTTTCAGCATAAACTGTAGTTTGACCAATAGCATGATAAATACTCATTTCACAAACATAATTTACTGCCGAATAGTATATTACGTAATACATTTTCATAAGTTCGCGTGCTAAAACATGATAATAATTATTATTTATGTCTATCAGTAATAGTGGTGAGCGCCAACTACTATTTATTATTAGCCTTGCTTCTAAACTTAACTTCTAAAAACGTAAACGTGACAAAATCTTGTTTCATGTCTCTGCATCCTCAAATTCCGTCTGGTTTCTTTTCTAAAGTAATTGCTCAAAATTTACTTATTCCATGAACGTACTTTTCTCCTCGTACTATATTCAAGACAGAATTTCATCCACTTGACCTCAAGTAGTAAGTAGAGCATAGTGCCGCTTTTAGAGCCACTATTAGTCGCCTTTCTTTCCAACCATACCTTAACTCCTTACGGTAATGATGCCTTGTTGTGAACACGTGAATATGATGACAGTAATAAGTGCCAACCATGTGATATGACGAATTTTAGTTCTAAGCGTGCCAGATAGCAGTTTTCTTAAAAAATCTTATTGCTTACTAACTAACGTGACACAAATTATCATACGAAACATACTTATTATTTGCTTAGTTTTGCTTTGCTTAGCTTAATATAGCTTTGTTTATTTTAATAGGATATTATTTTATGTTTCAGCATTTTATTCAACTTTTACGCAGTAAGGCTGTTTCTGGTTACTGGATGACCAGAGCAGGACAGGACAAATTTTGTTATACTTGAACACACTTAATTTTGGATATGTGGGTAATGTATAAAACATAATATACCTAATTATATTCTTACATATATTATGTGATGAAATGTTATGCTTTGCTACGATAATAAAATACATAAACCTCTTTATATAAATTATTATTTAATCCTTTTTACAAGCTTACCATTTTCTACTACGTTAACAATTTCTACGTTGTATCCAGTTTGTTGGTTAGCTGTACACAATAAATCACTACTCTACGCCAGTACAAACCTAATAAAGAATCGCAAAAAGGCTAAGAAATGTAAACATCCTGCCTCGCTGGCGAGTTATTACGGCAACTTCCTTCATACGATCACGATTCACGACCAGCAAGAAATTATTTTAATTAGGTGATGAATTTTAATAACTTCTTATAATTTTATGTTGGAAAAGAAATCTGCAAATTAATGTTAAGTAAATAAATAAGCAAGGAGTAAAAGTACTTATCTTTACTACGTTTAAGAGTTTAGTTTATGTTTCGTCCTTATTATTTCAAAAACATATTTATATTATTTATATTACTGTACTCATTTAAAATAATTTAATTAATCGAACAAACTGCCGAATGACATTAAACATAAGGCAGTCTTACTATTTTCCATTTAAAAAATCTAATCTTAATGTAAATCTGACATTTAAAACGACGTTCGGACGTGACAATGACTTACAAATTGCACTTTGTCGTAGTCGAATAGAACGAGCACTCGCTAAAACTTAGCTAATAAAGATTTATCGGGACGATAAAAAATTTCATAGCGGTGAGCTGGCCATAAATAATTCGAGGCATACCTGCGAATGCTGATTTGACATGGGTCAGGGCCTCGCTAGAGGTTGGTAATATTTCATTTCTTCTCGGATCAGAAGTCACAGCCGCAGTGCAAATTGAATTTTCCTCGCCGCCACACTTTCGTAATTATTGGATTCGCCCCTTCGAACTTCGCTCAGATAGTTGCGGATGGAATTCGCACAAGATTACTCGGATTGTATGATTTTATGGAATAAATTCGGAAAAGGAATTTAATGTCAATTATTTATTGCTTTAATTTCAAACTTAATTTATCTTTGTCTTTTCAGTATTTATTTGTTTTCATTTTATGCATTTAAATAGTTTTAAAGTCGGGTGATTTTAAGAATATTTATTATTAGTTAAAATTAAGTTAAGCTTAACTTAAAAATAATTTCATTTAATTTGAAAATTAAAAGTAATTAAATTAATTGATGTAGGATGTATGTTTTACAATAGGTTGAAGTAGAAAATGAATTTTTAAATTCAACAATCAGCTTACACATAGTTGCGTTGAGAAATTATTTGCAAGTGATTTTCTCAATAAAATGTGTTTGTAATACATTGCGTGTCAGTAATGTACAAAGTCGTACAATGCAGTTTATTAAGCTACTAATTAATATACATCACTCAAGCTCGCTCTATCAAGTTAAGCTCGGTATTCTGGCTGCCAATTAATAAAGCGAGGAGTGCAGCTAATCGATCGTGATGATCAAATTATATTAAACTCAATATAACGGAAGAGCTAGGCACTTACGTACAGCGTTCAATATTTTAAGTCAACTAATATTGGTTATTTCGGGTTTGGCCATGTAGTTACAAAAGTGCTTACTAGTTCTAAACTTACTAGTTTTTTTTAAATTAAATAATGTAATAAGTAGTATTAAGTGCCGTCTGTTACTGTGAGTAGGAAAAAAATTAATACCGGGAGTTTCTTGCCGCTTCTTCTACCGGGACCACTCACGGTAGGGATTTGTTGAAGCGATGGCGTTGAGTGACTTTCGAAATATGTTTGTAACAAACCTACTTCGAATAAACTAATTTCATTTCATATCATTAAATTAGTAGAAGAAATAAAAAGCAAAAATATGTAAAGCTTATAAAACCTTAAGTTTCGCAAGTAACTACAATATTTTGCATTGTTTCGGCATGCTATTACAAATCAACACACATTATTTAATTTTTTCCTTTCAGAATTTTTTCTTTTTACTTTTTTCACCTTTGAAAATAAAGCGAGGAGTGGAACTCTCGATCGTGATGCCTTTGCTTTCACTGATGACCATGAGCGACTGTGTCCACTTGCCAAATAAATACACATTGTCACTATATTATTTAATTTATCCTATAATTTTAGAATTTACTCTAATTACACTTTTCCACGCGATCGAATCAGAAATGATGAAATCCGAGGACGAATGAGGGTTACCGACATAGCTCAGAGAATAAGCCGGTTGAAGTGGCAATGGGCTGGCCACATAGTTCGAAGGACCGAGAACCGTTGGGGAAGAAAGGTCTTTGAATGGAGACCACGCCTCGGTAAAAGGAGCACAGGACGCCTGCCGACCAGGTGAACCGACGACCTGAAGAAGACAGCGGGTATCCGCTGGATTCAGAAGGCTCAGGACCGGTCTGAGTGGCATAGATTAGGGGAGATAGGCCTCCCTTGCTCCAGCAGTGGACCTCTTAAGGGTTTTAAGCAATATAACATAACTATAATAAAGAAGACGTAAAATTCGTCTTTAGCTTCATTTTTAAAATATTTTTTTACAATAAATAATTACTAACACTCACAAATATAGGGTTAATTTTGAAAGTCTGCTTAATTAACCTATGTACAAAAACTGGGTTTAATTCACACTAATACACACTATACAATGTGACATTAAACTAAACCTGTAATAAATTGTAGACTTTTCTACATAAATCAGGGTCCGACGGGTCCCAGAAGGGCCGAAGATAAACCCCAAGGAATAAGAGAGAAATTATCTGCAACAGCTGTGAACCCCGCTCTGTCACATTACAGCTGGTTTTATAGCGTTCGGGCGAATCTCCCAACTTCCCCGTAATTTCGCACGTTTCTTCGCGAAACTTACACACATTGAAACTTGAATTGGACTTTCTTGTCTAATTCTATTATCTGTGGCCTTTCTGAATGTGAGTAATTGGGAAAGTTAAGACTTGTGATGCCGATGTAATGTGGGTTTATCAAGTTAATGTGCCTTTGTTGGGAACAGGTTAATAGGGGATGTTGTTGTTTTTTTTTTTGTTGAGCAGTTAGATATGAATATTAGGAATTATACATGATAGTAGTAGATCAGTTGGTGCCAGTGACACACCTGATGATGTAATACACCAAAACCTAGCATGACGATATGTGAACGTTTAATAGAGACTTAATTTTACTTACATTATATTTAATTAAGATCAAATTTCAGTACTATAGTGAGAGTCATCATTATCGTTTACTCGATTTTAATTTAAGTAAACAATGATAGGAAAGTAATGATGACTGCTAAATAGTTTTACGATGCGAAATTGTCACTATAATTTTTATTTCATGATGAAACCCGTAACCAATTTCGTCTTCTTAAAATTCCTTACGTCTTCTCCGATCTGCAGTACACAAACCACACAAACAAAATACGTATTTTCAATTTAATAAAGACTCAAATCTGAAAATAAGAAATCCACTTAAGCAGTTGGCTCATCTTCTCCCGCCAGGTTTCTTTGGCTCTTAAAGCCGGAAATCCGAGTCCATCCGCCCGCTCTTTGCTCTGCCTCAAGAATTAAGCTCAGTCGTACGTACAGCCCGGAAACCGTTTGATTTAGTGAATTGAATGCAGTTTTCATTACTTTACAAACCTTACTTTAGTTGTAAATTAAAGTGTGAAAATATTTTTCACTTTGCTGATTTATTGAGCCTATGAAGTTGTTGTTACTACCTAATTCTCATTGTCAGGCATATTTTTACATAAGATTCCTTTTGACGAGTGGTTAATTTTTTGAAGGTATGTACACTTTGTACATACTAAGCCTATAAGGACTCGAGCATAACGGTAAGATTATTTTCCTACCTGATTAGCTAGGCTAAAGGAAGGCCCTTTCATCGATTAGTGACCAATGATTAGAGAGAAGAATGCATTTTCTGTACCAATCACCCATTCAGACAGTTACTCAGTACATGAAATATCATTATAAGTCAACGTAAGAAACCAAGCTCAAATTCTAATATTCGTCACTAATACAGTTTACATTCTGCACCAATCTGCACTGGAGCGTGGTGACGTATGCTCTAGGCAACAGAGTAATTTATATATAGAAACCGAAGCTCTGAAGGAGACCATGGGATGGTCTAATATTTAATTAATTAGTATCTCATCATGCACGCAACCAATAGAGAAGTGACAATTAGTTAATATTCTGCACGATGACCCAGATAAAACGTCTGCAATCAAATTAATCAAATTAACTCAAAGATGGAAACGATCCCAAATTGATCCGGCAGTTACAAAAGGACCGTTAATAACGAATGAAATCAGTGAATCAGCAGTGCAAACGAGAAATAATGAAGGATTACTGTTATTTGTCCGTGGCGATATAAATTCAAAAAAATATTTTACGCAAATTGCCTTCGAGCAGTCGAACCTAATGGTAAGTGGTCATCGACGCCCATCCAATGGACATTAATAACCCCAAAGGTATCAACGATGCGTTGCCGGTCAAAGAGAGGGGGCCAGCATTATTAATTGCACCCCGACACTGTGAGTGAAATGCAAAACGTAAAAAACATTTAACGGTCCATTTTAGAAAGAAAGAAGGTAGCCAGACGGGTAAAAAATTATTTGACTATGCATGCTTTTAACCGGCTAACGGCTAGAAGTGATACGTGACGGTACCTAAGTGATCAAATACGGCAATTAGTTAAACGCTGCAACTAACACACTCATACCCCCGCACTGTAGGCTATTACCTGTGTAGCGGGTGGCATGGACGACACATATACCACATTACAATCACACCCATGACCCGAGTACAAATATTTATCTGTCACATAAACACCTTCCCCTGCCGGGAATCGAACCCGGGACCACTCGCTTCGCAGGCAGGGTCGCTACCAACTAGCCCCTACTCAGAGTCACTAACGGTTACTGTAATCGCTTCTTGGCAAAGAATCTCCATACAAATTCTGTACTAAGGAGCGAATTAAGAAACCGTTATGGCCCGCCCACAGTATGTTTATGTATATGTATTATGTTTGGGTGTACAAACAATAAAGTGTTAAATGTAATAAATAAATAAATAACATAACATAACAATGTAAGATGTAATGTATGATGGAATGAGCTGTCACATGGATTATTGAGAAAATATGATGAGAACTAGTCTTTGAAGCAACCGATTGTTTTACTATTGTTTTAATAAAAAATAATAAATAATAAGATAAATATAATACATGCTGAGTTCGTCCACCGATACGGCCGCGCGCGGCATTTGTTTCACTCGCTCACCGCGCAGTCCACCGCCCGGTAGCTGTGGCATACTCCATACGTTGTCTACCATTTTGTTTTCGCCGCTCACCGCTTGCCGCGCCGCCAGTAGCTAAGTGACTCTGAGTTAAGGCGTAAAAA
The DNA here is from genome assembly GCA_911387775.1 of Thymelicus sylvestris. Classification (NCBI taxonomy): domain Eukaryota; kingdom Metazoa; phylum Arthropoda; class Insecta; order Lepidoptera; family Hesperiidae; genus Thymelicus; species Thymelicus sylvestris. The sequence goes on along the minus strand of OU426896.1, from coordinate 6,591,062 downwards.
ACGTTAAACCCCTTATAGCTTCTGTAGCGCATTGGAGAAAGTTTTCATCAGTAATTCATTGACATAAACAATGAAATCAACACTGAATTCAAGAACAAAAAGATTAAGTTGTTCTTGGAGTCTTGATTAGAATTGCGCTACTTTACTTTCCAATTAACAAAGTGACGATGGGTAATGAAATTTTCTTATTAAACAATTCCAACAACAAACCCGGGGATAAAGCATCTGCAATCAAATTAGGCAAATTAACCAGATGATGGAAATGATAACGAATTTGATTGAACACTCGCAAAGGGATCATTTATACAGAATAAAGTAATTAGAGAAGCCGCAAAAAATTTAATTTAAGGTTTTTCACATGAAACTTTTCCTCTCGTTTTGTTTGTTGGTTGCTAATAATGCTTATACCTAAGTATGTATTGGTTAAAATAAATAAATAATAATAAAACATTTATAATATCACTTACATAATTACAGTGCCATAATATACAACCGTACAATTATTATTTTTTTCAAAAGATTGTCTACAAAAATAATCAGCAACTGTAATTTTATAATTCATTACGTTTATCAAACAATGTCAATAGCACATTCAAAGCATAAAGGAGGAAAATATAAAGAAACATTTCCGTTACATTGGTCGTCCGTGGGACGGAAATCAAGATACGACATGACAAATTATCCCGGCCCCAATACCGCTGGTCATTCTGTGTAGGTCTTTTGTTCACGACTAGACTTTATCGGTTTTTACAACAAAAACATACAATACTGCTGTAATACAATATTAGATTACTTCATGTGCAATATATTTTGTGTTGAGAATGTTTTTTATTACTTATTCAGTTATTTGAATGCCGTGATAAATTGGAACCACATTAATAATTAATTTTACACACACGCAACGTTGGCAAAAGTTTTGAAATACTCATCTCAATAATCTACTGCAGCTGCATGGGATTGTCAATATTACCGCAACCAAAAAGATTTTGGATAGTTGTGGGCCCTGAATGGGTCCAAAACAAAATATACAAAAGGAATTTATAATACTTGTAGGTACGTATTTTTAACCGACTTCAAAAAAAGGAGGAGGTTCTCAATTAGAATGTATTTTTTTAATGTCTGTTACCTCAGAACTTTCGACTGGATGAACCAATTTTGATGATTCGAAAGCAGGTGCTTGTCATGTGGTCCCACATGATCTTACAAGAAGTTTTTGAGTAATTTTGAAGTCGGTAATTTTTGGTTAGTAAAATTTAGATTGATGAATTTATATTGGTACTATAAAAATATATTTTAAAAATTATTTATAACATACACTTTATAATAATTGCCACTCCCTGATCAATTCACCTGACTTACAAATTAGAGCCTTAGATGCATCAGTACTTCAATGAATCGTTGTGATGTAACAAACAAAAATATTACGATTGTTGGCCCAGTTATTTATTCAAATTCTATATTATAATCTGAACCCCTACTAAGTACTTGCGGAACAATGTTTAGCACGATATTGTTACATACATAGTAAGTTCCTATAGTTGATCACGATTGCAGTTAGAAGTTTAAAGTAGTTTCATAATATTAACGATGGACATACGTGCACTCGACAAAGGATATCCTGCCCTAACAACGAGTATGTACTCTTGTACAGTCTGTCCATTTCCAAGCTCTACGGTAACTTTGTACACAACTAATATAAACTAGGAGCGATTGACGCTCAAATACAACAGCATGTTTGAAAATATTGCGTTTATTTTGTGTCGCGCGGCGCGCCTGTATAAAATGTTATGTTGCTATTTCAGTATTTATATTGCATATTTTTACTTGAAATTTTGTATGTATGTTATGCTTCTGTTATCTTTATTGGATTTTATTGAATTAAAATAAATTTAATCTTTAAAATTTACCACTAGCGGGTAACGAACGCATCGATATTTGCTTATCTTTGTGAAAAACTTGATCGACACAGGCCATTACAGTACTTTGAGCGCTTCATAAATTGAGTAGTTCTAATAACCGTTCAAGGTAATTTCTGAAGCTGCGGGATAGCTTAAGATCTTTAAGGGATTTTATATTTATTTATTTTTGTGAGCATGATAATAATATAACCTCGTTGATTTCATCAACACAATAATTAACAGACACGCACGATCGTGATATCGTGTTGTCTGGAATAATTGGTTAATTATTTTTATTCCGTACTTATGTGCACAAGACTAGTCATAAAGCTTCTTGTTAATAAACAGTTAAATTATAGCACGCTAATGAAATTAATTAAATATTAATTAATTTAAAAATATTATTAAATTAATTAATTATTAATTATTTTAATAGTCACAACCAGTTTCCCTTGTTCTTGAGATAACCTTCATCAAAAGAAAATTAATGGCATAAAGTTTTCCGACAATCGAAGTAGACACCTATTCATTTTTAACCGACTTCAAAAAAGGAGGAGGTTCTCAATTCGACTGTATTTTTTTTTTTTTTTTTTTTTTATGTTTGTTACCTCAGAACTTTGGACTGGGCGAACCGATTTTGATGATTTTTTTTTAATCGAAAGCTGGTAGCTGTCATGTGGTCCCACATAAATTTTATTGAGATCTGACAATGGCATCCATGAGAAAACCACATAAGTCGTAAATTTGTGTTAAGATGTGCGCGACAAATTGACGAATAACTCAATATCACGCCAACCGATTTCAATGATTCTTTTTTTAATCGAAAGCAGGCACTTGTCATGTGGTCTCACATAAATTTGAACGAGATTTGACAACTATGTAGTTTTTGAGACTTTGAAGTCGGTTATTTTTTGTTAGTAAAATTTAGATTATACTATTACGCAGTGGAGCATGGTGAATTACACTTCATGATTTCTAAACTCTCAGAATTAGCTGCTAAATTATACTCCATGTTTGTAAGACGAGTCCTGCTTGGTAAACAATTTTACACTGTGTTTTTATCGTTTAAAATTTAAAAATAAGGCTGACACAAAATTAAAAGAATTTAAAGAGAATTTAATGCCAAAACTACATATTGTTTACTTTAGGTAATAGTATCAGACGTTACTTTACGGAAATCCATTGTTATTAAGTTAGTATTAGTCTACTTTGCAACAATCCGCGGTTTAAATGTATAATGGTATATACTTCAAGACATGCGTGGCACCGCTCTCCCTCACAACGGAAACATGCACTACAATAATGAAAAGTATATAATACCAACACTAATTATTTTTTAAATTAATTCAAATTAATGTTTCAATTTAAAAAAATACTAACAGACTGTACGCTATATTCATTTTGTAAAATAGATAAATCGAAATAGAGATTCCTAAAAATTTACTACAATGTAAAACACAATACAATGCGATAAAAGCCGTATAATCCCATTGGCAAATCCCGCTAAAATTTGTTTATTTTAAATCGAGTTTTCATAGCATTAACACTCCAGTGCAGTGCTGCAGTGATTTCAAATAAACAATCATTCAATACTGATTTAAAAGGGTAATAATAGTTACAAAATAAAGCAGGTGATAATACCAAAATTTGTGCTATTCCTGTACAAATAGTGACTAGTATTTGTGTTGGATTTGTAATATTCCTAGTTTAGGGCTTAATTAAGGATATTTAATAGAAATGCGTATACAACTTTTCAGCATATATAATAGAATGACAATCTCTTGACATATTACAAATAAATACCTTTTCTTCTATCTGGCCATACACTACAGTCCCTCACACTAAATTTCTATAAAATTATAAACAAAACTAAACTAATAAAATAAACTTTCCCTATTGTTCATAGTATATACAGTAAACAAAAACAGTAAAATTAATCTTTATATCGTGGTGGTTTAAATAAGCGGCATCTTCGTACTGGACGAGATTGAGTCGGTACAGGGGTGACAATTTGAGTCTGCTCATTTGAAGGCGTAGAAAATTGCTCGCCATCTATATCTCCTCCTGCCAAAACCCTGGCTGGAGACGCGCCTGGCTCGCACGCCGTCGACGTTCCCGCAGACGGTTCCGACTGGTTTTTAGTGTCAGTTGGACATACAATAAAATTTTTGTTCCTGCGTATAAGTTGGTCGACGTGTCTATGGATTTGGTTACCGTCTGAATCAGCTAATTTATAATCAGTCATACCCAAAGACTCTATTACCTTCCCAGGAAGCCATTTTTCGCCTTTAGAAAACTGACGATACCAAACGTCATCACCTATTTGGAAATTTCTATTTGAACCTCCCGCAGCGTCAACCTGACGCTGTTGGCTTTTTGCTACTTTAGACATTATGTCTGGTTTTAAAATATCCAAATGCGTACGTAAACGTCTACCCATCAATAACATAGCCGGACTTTCTCCGGTTGAGCAATGTTCGGTATTCCTATAATATAACAAAAACTTATTAATTGAATGTTGAATGTTCGATTTTTCAATAGTCGCTTTCCTAATAACTTTCTTAATAATTTTCACCGCATTTTCCGCTGCCCCGTTAGAAGCAGGATGATAAGGAGCCGTAAAAATGTGTTCCACCCCGTCAGCCGATAAAAAGGTTTGAAATTCCCTACTTGTGAACGGCGGCCCATTGTCGCTAACAACTTGTTTAGGTATTCCCCACCTAGCCCATAGTTCACCTAACCTTTCTATCGTGGGACCTGCAGCCGTACTAGGTACCTGAAAAACTTCTAACCATTTGGACATTGCATCGACTACAATCAAGAAAGTCTTTCCATCGACTGGGCCCAGAAAGTCCACGTGAATCCTAGTGAAGGGTTTAACCGGATATGGCCAGCTACGTGGTGTGTGTCGCGGCGGCATGTCCGCCACCGCTGCGCACACAGCACACGCTCGGCACTGCGCTTCAACCGCCTCGTCGATGCCAGGCCACCAAACGTAACTCCGAGCTAAAGCTTTCGTTTTTGTTATGCCCATGTGTGGTTCGTGCAGGATCGACAAAACCTTTTTTTGACATCCTCCCGGTACAACCACCCTGTGGCCCCACATGACACAGCCCAACTCTTCATATAATTCCGACTTCCTATTAAAATACGGTTTCAAGCCCTCTATGTCATATTTCTCCGGCCAACCGTCTCGAATAAAACTAAGCACTCTTACTAACAACGGATCTTTAAGTGTTTGTTTTTTTATCTCATTGTAATCCAGTAGTAAAGCATCTTGTGCAAAGTGCAAATAAGTCTGTTCCGGTATCGTCTCATAACTATTACTACAACTTCCGTTATTAATAGGCATTCTTGATAAACTGTCAGCACAGTTGGCTTTAGTGTTAACATATTCGATGTCGTAGTCATAAGCCGACAAGATAATAGCCCATCTCTGCATTCTACTAGCCGTCATAGAAGGTATACCCGTATTCGGACCAAAGATTGATACAAGAGGCTTATGATCCGTACGTAAAATAAAATGACGCCCGTATAGATATTGGTGAAATTTTTTTACACAGAATATTATTGCCAAAGCCTCTCGATGAATCTGCGAATAATTAGTTTCCGCACTGTTGAGAGTGCGCGACGCGAACGCGACCGGCCGCTCGCCGCCGCCCGGTGCCTCCTGGGTCAGCACGGCGCCCACCCCGCGCGCACTGGCGTCGCACGTCACTATCAACCGCTTCCCCGGGTCGTAGTGAGCTAACACACTTGCCCCTGACAGTAACTTTTTAACCTGTTCGAAAGTCCTGTCGCACTCAGAACACCAATTCCAATCTAACCCTTTACGTAACAAGTTATATAAAGGTGATAATATTGCACTTAAATTCCTAATAAATTTACCGAAGAAATTTACCATTCCTAAAAATGATCTCAACTCCGAAACATTCGTCGGTTGTTTCATTTTCAGAATTGCATCCACCTTCGACATATCCGGCTTAATTCCGTCCTTAGATACTACGTACCCAAGATATGTAACCTCCGAAGTTAAAAACACGCATTTACTTTTCTTTAATTTGAGACCGTGCGCCAGCAACCGTTGGAACACAGACTCTAATGCCTGCATGTGCTCCATTTTTGATCTGCCACATATGATGACATCATCCAAAAATACTTGAACATTAGGAATATTTCCTAGTAAGTTTGTCATAATACGCTGGAATATACCCACACTTGATGACAACCCGAACACTAAACGATTATACCTAAATAACCCTCGGTGAGTATTTATTACTGTGTAACGTTTGGTATCATCAAGTTCAATCTGATTATAAGCTTGGGACAAGTCTAGTTTACTAAAATACCTATTCCCGTTTAAATTAACTAAAATCTCTTCTATTTTAGGAAGAGGGTAACGATCGACCAACAAATATGGGTTTAAAGTGGCTTTATAATCAGCACAAATTCTTAGCGAGCCGTCCGGCTTGTTAATCGGTACCAGTGGAGAGGCCCAGTCGGAGCAGTCGACGGGTTCGATGACGCCGTCCCGCAGCATGGCGTCCAGCTCCGCGTCAACACGATCGCGCAGCGCGTACGGCAGCGGCCGCGCGCGGTGAAACACCGGCATCGCACCCTCTCTAACCCGGAGAGTCGCGCGTCCTCCCGCTCAATAATAAATAATTCCAATTTCTTTTGGCAATTGCCATATGAAACGGTCGGCATAATAATTCCGAGTGGCTTGATCTTTGAGCCATCATAAAATTTTAGAACTGTGTTATCTTTTATTATGTCCAAATGCTTAAAATGTTTGTCGTATGTAGCTTTGCTTACACAAGAAATTGCCGTACCCGTATCAATTTCCATTTTAACGGTGACGTTGTCTATGATTATCGGTAAACTCACCGCTCGGTAATTATTTAGACATAACTGGTGAAGGTCCTCCTCGATATCACCACCGAACTCCTCACTTGCATTGTAATCGCCATTACCAAAATGAAGTTTTCCGCGCTGCTCGCGCTGTGCCGCTGCCGCCGCAGCTCCTCCGCGCCGGGCGCCCGCCCGCGTCGCCCCGCACGAGGCTGTAGAAAAACCCGCCTCCTTGCATACTCGCCGCAAATGGCCCGTTTTCTTACACTTGCTGCACACATATTTGCGAAACTTGCAGTTTGCAAAATCATGGTTTCCCGCTCCGCAAGCATAGCACCTGATTCTATTATTGCTGTCGGTCAATCCATGCTGCACCTTATTACACGATGGTAAAATAGCGTGCAGTTCATTTGCCCCGACTATATTATTTGCTGACAGCTTCGCCGGTTCCATCACAGCCGCATCCCGCTCCGCAGCTTCTAACGTCGTTGCAAGCTTAACGGCTTCGCTGAACGTAACCGAATCATTTTCAGCAAACAAGCGCTGCCGTATAATATCGTTATAGAGCCCACAAATAAATTGATCTCTCATATCCTCATTTAAATTTGCCCCAAACTTACAAAATTTTGACAGCCGTTTTAATTCCGCTACGTACGTCGAAATGCTTTCGCCCATCTTTTGCCTCCTCTGTCTAAACCGGTATCTCTCTGCCAAGGCGGACGGAGCCGGTTGTAAATGTTGGCTCATTAGCTCATCTGCCTTTTTAAAAGTAAGGTCCGCCGGCTTAGTGGGACTAGCCAAGTTTGCTAAAAGTTCATATGCCTCGTCCCCCATGGTGGCAATTAAAGTGGGTAATTTCATTACCTCCTCCACTTTATTTACTTTAAAATACATGTTAAGGCGATCGATGTATGATGACCATGTTCCCGTCAACACATTAAACTCATTTAATTTTCCGATCGACATTATTATTGATCAATGTTAATACGTACGTGAGTTTTTCTTTTCTTTTTATCTCTTTTATCTCGTCGCCACTGTAATATTCCTAGTTTAGGGCTTAATTAAGGATATTTAATAGAAATGCGTATACAACTTTTCAGCATATATAATAGAATGACAATCTCTTGACATATTACAAATAAATACCTTTTCTTCTATCTGGCCATACACTACAGGATTCAATAACAGGCAAAGAAAAGTTGAAAGAATTTAATTTTAACTATACCCTTATAGATTTGTGGACTCATAGATAGGTGTATATCAAGCAAAGGTATGTTGTTCGTATTCCTTACTAATGTATTCTTACATGTATTCTTCCCTAGACAGATATTTTTATACTCTCAACGTGGCCGTGGGTGTTAGTGATGTCTTATTTGTATGCGAGCGTTATTTTTTTATTTCTAAATGCAACCACTCATCAAGGAGCAGCATAAGGGATTCGCTCGAAGAATACCAAAGGTAATTGGCTATTAGACAATTTTTGGAAAAATATTTTAAAATTTTCGTCGTTTTATTTTATACCTCTTAAAATATTTATTTTTCTCATAAAAGTGTTATTTAGTAGGAAAAAAACAACTTTTAATCCATTAATTTTAAATTCGCGCGAAAATAGTCCGCCATCTGTCACTTGCTGGCTGTGACGTCATATTTCAATTAACAAAAGTTTACGCTCTAACTCTGAAGATATTTTAAGTGAAAAACTTACACCTTTTTCACAGGAATTGTGAAAATGACAAGCTACAAGACGTGTGTAGTGCCTATGTGTAGAAGTACTACAATTAAACCTGACAAATTGTTTATACCTACACGTTTCTAAATGCCCTCAACGTCGAAAGCAGTGGTTACAGTCAGCACGTCGAGACCCAGAGTTAACATCTGTTATATCAGCAATATTCTTTTGTGAGGACCACTTTGATGTATGTATTTAGAAGAAATCAACTTAGCCTCTGATTTACTAAAAAAACAAATTAAACCTAACCTAATATTGTTCATAAACATAACCTATAAGTAATTTAAAATCATTAGTAATATGGTGTCGTTAAGGGGACGTTGAGGAAAAACTTAGAAAAAAATCCCCCTGTGACCACTTAGCAAGACTGACCAATTTTACTTTATTAATTTCAGTACTTACAAGGAGGTTTTTGCATTCCGAAACTCGGTAGAGCAAAAGTCAGGGTTACACGCAAAGAAATTTGCGACTATAAATGAATCAACTTGAGGCAAATTCGCACTGTGAGCTTTTGTATAGCCTGACTCCATTTTACAAAACCTCTCAAAAGCAGAAATCAAAATATATCTTATTAATTTTCTCAGTAAATTGCACAGTGCACACAATATAGTTAGTAGTACACGACGCTTTATTTTTTGAATTGTGACGTCATAACATGCTCAATCATGGCCGCCCGCGTTTCGGTTCTCGTATCCACAGGTAAAAAAACTCAAATCTATTTTTCAAAAGTAAAAATATTTACAATTTATTTTCATGCAAGAAATGTATTGTATAATTATTGTTAACCATTATGCAACCATATTTAACACATTTCATATTTTACCGTGATAACTGTCAAATAGCCAATTGCAAGCATAAAAGCATACAAAAGGCAACAGTATTTTGTTAATGGTTAGTTGCGTCATTAAATGAATAAATATTTCAATGCCGGTGTAATAAATTAAATTAAGCAGAAATTAAAACTTTAGAATCAAAATGAATAAACACTAACTCCGCAGAAAATCTCTTGAGTGTTGAAATATTTTACCTCTCGTGACTATATTTTTTAATGAAAAATAGAAAGATGCAGTCTCTTATCAGCCATAAAGCTTATTACGCTTTAGCATTACGTAAAAAGCTTGCTCTACCTCAATATTGATGAATAAAAAGATTAAACAATCTTCATCATAGCTACTTACTTAAATGACATTTAGAATTATTTCAGAATGCCGATATTTCGATCTAACAAATGAGTACTCAGTTGCATTTAAATGAAAAATTTAAACACCCTGTGCCTTTCCTTTAATATTTTATTTTGTTACTAGATTTATTTTAATAACGATCTGATTGTTACAACATTTCTCTTCATATTTTCATGGTTCTGCCAAGAAAACGTATTTGCAGAACTAAAACAATATGGAATGACCTAATAAATAATTTAATAACGTTTTGTGCAATAGAACGAGAATTCAATTACATTGAATTCAGTTTCAGAACAGGCTGCAGAGAGCTAATAATTAATTGGAACACGCCCAAAACCTAGTCTAAGGCTGGATGCTCTTAGATTAAAATGTAGTATATGTACCTACTAGAATATAAGTAGCTGTATATCAGGTATGTAAAAATGGCCATTAAATAAATATTCTTAGGATCCAATTTCCCTGCTCGTGTTGCAACGTAACCAAAAAGCGATGCAATATCCCTCCTCTCCGAAGAACCCCTTTCTTGAGCACTCAATGTATCAGAAATTCAGGTGGATCGTTAGCTCGTTTGTTGGCTATATATATATTATATCTAAATATTTTTATTACGTTACGATAAGCCAGGCTGTACATTTAATGGCGTTATTAAATTAGGTATTTTGGTGTAATGGTAGGTCTGTATTTCATTTTCATCCTTTACGGCGTAATTTTATTGTAGGGATCAATTTTACGACATCCAATACTTTTACAGTTGTTCCAGTCTTAACCATAAAAGGGTTACGGCAGTTATGTAAAGGTTAGTGTTTCCATTCCATTTGTCCTCGAGACACTGTCAAATATCTTGAGTTACAAGCGTATCTTGTTTCGAAGTTGTATTTTGCATAGAACAAAATATGTGAAAAATACGAATACACGAAAATTTCTTTCGCATTTGGCTTTAATTGGTCTAATTTGGAAATTGGAGAGAAAATGACTCTTTATTATTTATTAATAATATGCTATCCTCAACAAAAGAAAATTCCTTAATTATTATTGAGTTCGCACTGCTTATAGGCTCTTAACATTAAGCTACCAATGTTTTCTCATGTAAATACATGCATAAGACTTAGTTGATTAGTATGGTGGTGGTTGTTTCATAGTTAGTTGGGTTTTATTTAACGTTTTTCACTTTACCGATGTTATAGTATAAAAAGTAGATGTATTACATCTACTCGTATGAGAGGAAAAAGTGGCTTAGAAGAGCCAGTTTTGTGATAAAGAACAACAAAATACACAACAATAATAACAATACAAACACTATAAAGAAACAATAACATTTCTGCAATAAATTGTTTTTTGTATGTGTGTACCTAATGATATTACGTTATTTTATGTCACTCTTCTAGTTTTACGACGCTTTTATTCACCGACTCCAATAATGTCATAAAATATTTTTTTTGTGTTACGTATATTATTATTGAGTAAAACAATTAAATTGAAGGTGATAAGTTAGGAAGCATAATATGTAATATCATAGTTAGTACCCAGATGACCGAGCTTTGCTCGGTATTTTATTTAGCAAACAACGCCATCTACTGAAGTAGCTTTAGTGTTGTTACTCACCAATAGATGTCAGGAAGAGTCTATTGTAGCAGTTTTTCATTTGCCTAAAAACACGGATAAAACGACATTTTCTAAAAATTTATCCTAGCTAGATCAATTTATCGCCCCCGAAACTTGTTGTGAAAATTGTTAGCCGTTTCCGAGGTTCAGATTATATACATACAAGAATTGCTCGTTTAAATGTATTACATGTTCGTTTACTTACAAAGATTTATGTATTTTATGTATTTATATGATTTATATGATTTATATGATTTATGTATACATGTGTGTAGGATATATAATATAATTTATATTTATTAAAATTAAGAGCTTTTTGACCGATTAAATCGACAATTTGCGCCTATCTAACTTTTTCACCAGCACCCAGGGCTGACTGGTAGAGAATGCCATAAGGCATTAAGTTTTTGCCCTTGTATACCCTAGATTAAGGTGTTGCAAAAATAAATAAATAAAAAATAAAATTTATTTAATTTATTGACTGCTTTATTTATTATTAAATTCGATGATATAATATGGAATCGTTGTAATAACTAATATTAAAGTTCACGCATACCACTAATGTGAATTGTCGAGGACCTATCTGTATTTATAATCAACACTATCCTGAAATTGAAGTACGTGTGTAGAATTGCATATAGAAAGAAGGAATTTTCTGTCCGATGCTGTGGACATGTAATACAAGCTTAGATACAGCAAAATAGACCAATTCCGTCCATGTAAAGTTGTCGCTCCGAGTACAATGTTGCAGTCCAATTTGCATAGTGTGCGATCACTGTAGCAATATCAGCGTGACATAATCCTCTGAATTATACATGGAACACAAGTGTATCTAGTACCTGACCAGCCAGCTGTTTCTAGCTATTAATTAATATACGAATGGCTGCCAGCTTAAGTAATATTGCAGCGAAATGGCATCTTACAATATTGCATCAATAGTCAAGTTGTATGTAACGTAACGTAACACAGGAAATGTAACGTCATAAAACTACTTGAAGGAGTTTGGTTTTCGAATAAATATGATTTTTCAAACAAGTTTAAGGTCGTTTTTCGTCGCAAATTTGTTATCTCAAATAAGCATAAATGTTTGTTTTAAATAATATGATTATCTTTAAAATGATTAGCAAAGTAAGATAGGAAAATAAAAAAGCAAATAATATTATTTTTATAATATTGACAAAATAACCAAACACCCTTAAAGTTTACCATGATTTAACTCAACAAAAATCCTTAACATTTTATCCACAATATAAAAGTTAACGTTGATCCTTAATCATGCTATTTTTAAAGCCAAATCGGAAAAATGTCAGGAGCTAATAAAAGCCAGTATTATTATAATACAGGGTACCGAATAAAGAAAAATATGCGCAAAAATGTCCATAGAAACTGGCACAGCCGTCATTATTATCATAATCAGGTTAATCACAATGGCTCCCTTAAGGCCTCGCGTACCCTTGTCACGCGATGTAAACCTAAAGATACTACTCCTCAGGGATGGACCCGAAACTTTCCTTTGACGCCCTTGTGAATGCCCACGTTATTTTATCCAAGCTCTCATAAAATACACCTTTTTGTAGAAATCTGCTCCATAATATTGTCGTTTTGACAGGATTTTTTATATATTTTTCTTTATGATATAAAACAATGTTGGGTATATTCTACGCGGTTTAATTTCGGAATACCTATGCTCATATTGGTATGGTATGCAAGGTTCTATCCAGTTTCGTCGCGAGTCGCAACTAATTTGATGATGGACTGCTTAAAATTACGTGGCCACGGGGCCATACAAAGTTGTTAAAGATCACACATAGGTACACATAGCTACACTTCGCGGAAAGCATTCTGTGTGTTATTTCCTTTTAACGAGACAAGTGAATTTATTATACGCAGTAGGTACTCACGTTCAAGTGCACTCAAACCATCTCCGTAACCATGTAAGGCGCTCCACCCACTGCACCGCGCCCCGTCGCGGTGCGCGGGATGGCAGATTTTACCGTTGTATGCAATTATGTTAATTTGTATAGAAATCACGCCTAGCACAACACACTGCCGACGCGGCACCGCGCGGGAAATTGCCCCGCGCGCAGTTGTGTTATCCGTCGCTCTGCGCACCGCGGCGGGACGCGTCTTCAGTGGGTGGAGCGCCTAACTGTTGTTGTTAAATGACTGATACTGGCCATCGGTTATTACAGAAAAAAGCACTTAACTCACATAGCGGTTTAAAGTCTAACCAAGAGAATACATAAATAATAATATGAAATATCTAAAATATTTTTAAAGCAAAACAATACGAACATACACATACAAAATAACCTTGTTAACCTAGATTCATTAATCAAAGCATTGATTTAATAGTATTCTCAGAAACTCTATACTGTAATGTTCCATGTTAGTATTTCTTCAAAAGAAAACAAACAAGTCTGTTAATTGAACATGTGAATGTGGTGGATAGCAATCAAATTGAAATTAGTTTTCGTAGAAAGATCCGTCAGCACTTGGCTTTCAAGTCTCGAGAGTGTTAAATTCGAGTCACGGCGATGCCCTAGAGATCACTCCGTCTATTGGAACGGTAGCAGAGTGCGACTCACGTACCTAGATAATGCAATTCTCATCTCTCATATTATTTCAGACATAGGCAACTCAGCGTTTGTCGATTATGTAATGAATTGTGTAAACTTTAAATGATTAATTTCATTGTATTTCTATATGACACTACAAATATGTTTGTTTTGACTACGTAATTGTGGAATATTTGAAGTTCTGTAATTACTCATAAAAACTAGTACACGCTAAATTAATTATATCACTTTTCCATTCCTAGGTGTGCTGGAAGAATTTTTTTTTAGAAATAAGCATTGCCATCAGCGTAGCCAGCCATGGGCTCAGGGTGGGGCAGCAGTCAAAAATAATATGTAACTTTTTATTTTGATCACATTTTTTTTGTGTCGACTGACGACTATCGAGTGTAAACTTTCTTACAGATATTAAGTATTGTAGTTAGTACCTAGATATTTTTTTTAAGTTTAATTAGGTACCTTACAGGCTTACAGATCAGAGCCAGGGTGAGGCAAACGCCCCACCCTGCCCCACCGTGGCTACGCCCATGAACATTGCCTATGTAAAAATTTCATTTATAACTTTTTGTAACCAATTTTATACGTGTACATAAACTATTAAATAAATAAATAAATAAAGTAGGTACTCTGCTGTACAGAGCTCGCTGTACTTCTACCGTAACAAGCAAATTTTTCACTTTAATTACGTCCAATTTATCCAGTCGGTTGCATAAAATTTTAACATTCGAAAAATCTGCTATACAAATAACTGGAGTGGTCACTTGAACTCCGTATCACTCAAAGCTTCGCAGTGTTAGTCGTACCACGAAGGGGTAAACGAGATTCTGTATTATGATTATTCAATCCGTATCTGTGAAAATACGAATGTAGAAAACTCGAACATCTTCACATCCCTTCTTAGGCAAATGAATTCACAGAGCCATTTACTTTCTTCATCTAGACGCCCGCGCTCACCTCGCTGCTCAGACAATTTACAAATTCACTTATCATTGTACAAAGAAAACTTACACAGGAACGTACTCAATATACGACAATGTATTCGGATGTAGAGCACGAACCCAGCAATACCATGGTTACTTTAGTCCCTCATATATTGGTCCGAATTGTAGATTCTCAAATGATGGAAAGTATTCGGATGACGAAAATCGGACGTAGTGCGTCAACTACTATACATATAGTAGGTATACAGAATAGTATATGTAAGTCGAGTAGCAATTATTGTTGTCAAATTGTCGACTGCCACGTACATTAGGTATAGTCAATGATATTTTATGTAATTATTTTTCATCACGGATAATGGATAAAGACAGTATCGAGAACGGTAAGGCTATTACATGACTTATCATCATACAAACTTAGAAAATGGTTTAAATTAAATATAAATTGTGCTTTTATGTCATTATTTATTTATAATATTAAGTATATATATTATTAAGTAGCGACTTAAGTAACCGTTAAGTGACTCTGAGGGCGATCGTAAGAATATTAACAGCAATAGACGACTAATAATAAATTTTTATTTTTATTTACTACTGAACTGTTGTAAGACAAGTGCCTAAATCTGAAATAATATTATGAATGCCGTTCAACTCTTAGTTCGTTAGCATTTTAACAAGCCCGTAAACAAGTCCTCTAAATTAAAATAAATGTTTGAGTTGTGTTTTGGCAATTTTAAAACTTGTTTTATTCTCAAGAAATGCTTTGTTATAAATTGTACAAAGATTGAACTGTACAGAATGTTTCAATAAAAGATAAGGCAATATGATTATGCATACTTTCGTTCAAATGTTAATTAAATCGTGATTAGTACTATAAACCACGGAATACGAACAATCAACAGAAGGAAATAAAATGTAAACATTTATTTTTTACAACATTGTAACTGTAACTGTCATCCAAGTTGCGCAGTGATCGTTTAACTGCCAATAAAACGAACAATTAACTCTACTGCCGTGCAGTGAAAATGTATTGGGTTTAATGTTTACGATGCCATTATTATTGTGTGAAAATGTCAAAAAGAACTGATCTAAACGTAATTTACATTGCTTTAACTTAATCATGCTGGTATTTAATATTTGTTGAATATTGTCATTTGTGGCAATAAATATTATTTTTGTTTTGTTTTACGGATGGAATTCCTTCTGATGGTAAGTGGTCACAAGTGCCCATGGACGTCAATAAAAGGACGTAAATAAACGTCGCTGACCAATAAATAAAAGAGAGAAAAAGAAAAGCTGGCTTTCAAGCCCCCAGTTGAAACACGGCCAGTCGTTTGGCTGCTGAATCAAGCATGAGGTTAATAGGTAGCCATGAATGAATGCGTAGACTTATTGTTAGAAGTACCTAATAATATTGATAATATAATCCTTATGTGTATTGTGGAGCCTCACCACCAAGCGGACCGGCTTGCATGTCATTCGTTAACTCTCGTTCCAGAAAGTTGCCTTATTGTCAAGGAGATGATATCAGTATCAACATTAGTACCTATTTTATAGCAATTCTAAGCAAATACTTATTTAGAAATGCAAGTATTAATAGAAAAATAAATCAACAGTGCAATAATAATATAATGCTTTCGTTTATACTATACTGTTTAGTGTTTAGTAAAATTGGTGTCGAGTTCTATTGAAAAACAGAGTTAAATTTTTCATGTTTACGTTAGCTTTTTGTAGCATTTTATGAACAGTCGAAACGGAAGCTGGATCTACAAACGAATTCACGGTAATTTAACGCCACTGACGTTAATAATTAACGTTTACAAGGTCTTTTTAGCGTTGTATGCTTCAGGCAGCAATTAATACAGAATAATTGTTGCCTTTATAACAGTTCTACGATTTCCATGAAATAACGTAATCTTGGCTATTTTTTATTGGAACGAAGTTCCTTATCGCGCGTTGCGAAAGGGGACTAGGCGGAAAATTTTGGGACGACAAGTTGTAACGACACTTTTTACCGTCGTAGTTTTTTACATAGAAAGCAAGCCAGATATTTTCATTTCTTGCAGTCAGTACTAGGATAGCAAAAACATGCAGCCCCCTTTCGCAACGCGCAATAAGGAACTTCGTTCCAATAAAAAATAGCCAAGATTACGTTATTCGGCTTTGTTCACCTAGTAGCAATTGTTGAACAAAGCTGATGAGAAATTTAATACCCCAGATTTGTTTTGGCACACTTGCTGCATGTTTTTGCTCTCCTAGTACTGACTGCAAGAAACTTCGTTCCATCCGGGTGTCCCTTGACACCTCTCGAGTTTTTTTTATTATTTATTTATATATTTATTTCGTACACACAAAAACATTTACAGGATAAACAGTTTATGAGACAGTTCTTTTTTTTTTTTTTGTTTGATTGACGAAAAAAATTTTTTGTATTAATTGGGAAGACTTCGCTTAATTTCAATGAAAATAACCACGATCTCAGAATTTAAAGGATTACTCTACATATAAATTGCTGTAATAGTGGTATACTATGCAAATTAAATTACGGGTAGCACTTCCTACGTCAACTTTGAAGGGGCACAATTAGCCGTTTCAAGTACACGAATGGGTCGCTTGATCAAAAGCAAAGCTAGGGCCAGCCATAAAACCTACGCAGAATAACTTTGGATTCCATTTGTAAGTATAGAGACAGAGTTCGTTGAAGAATTTCAGACGGATACTTATCATATAAAATGGTTCAACCGTTGGATAAATGATGACGTAAGTTGAATATCAACTCATAATGAGTACAGATCAAATTAATGCGAAAAACATGCACACGATAATTATTTGCCTAGTTTCTTGTATATTACTACTTTTCTCATTGAAATCCTAGCTGCTTGAAATCCTCATAACTCTATAACTTACGATTACGAGTATGATCGATATGCTATGGCCGCTTATATTGCATTTCTGCATATCACGGTAAAACTTTTTCTATTAACGTTTCAGAACGTACATAACCTCGTCGACTGCACAAGCGCAGTTGATCTTTACTCGACTACGAGCGTGGTCAAACTATGTCGGATAACTATCCGCAAAACTGAGCAGACTCTGTCATAATCCGGAATTGTATTTGAATAATACATAAGCCGAAACTTGAACGGAATTGGAAATTAATTCCTGTTCCGGTTGTATGACTAGAACGTGGCTTGGATAGTGAAACTGTAGAGGACGTGGTAACACCGTGTTATTGCTGGTTTCATTCGAAACATCCAATCCTAAAAAAATAGGCGCGTTTTACATAAAATAATTTAATGTTTACAAATAAATGTAAATACGTAGTATACATGACTATAGCCTAGTTGGTAGCGACCCTGCCTGTGAAACGAGGGATCTCAGGTTCGATTCCCGGCCGGGGCAGATATTTATGTGACAGATAAATATTTGTACTCTGCTCATGGGTATTATATTATGTATGTCCTCCATGTCACCCGCAACACAGGAAAAAGCTACAGCGGGGGTATGAGTGTGTAAGCGTTTAAATGAGATTATGTTTTGAAAATTAGGATGGGAGGTGAGTACCTATATTGCTTGAAAAAACTACGACTAGAAATAATAATTATGTTGTATGTGTAGTACAATTAATAATGTATATGGGACTGATACAGCCAATTATATTAATATATCGGTGGTTATTGATATAAGGTAAATGCTTTGCCAAACATACCTACAGTTGTTTATCTCAACACATCAAGTGGTATAATCACTGTACAACAGATAGAAAATTGGCCCAAAGTTAGGAAACACTCTTATAAGGATTTTTTGTTGCTAATTCGATAAATAAACTTTCCGTGCCATGTAACTGTGAAACCTCTTTAAATTATCATGTTTTATTGCTGCACTAGTACAGTGTGTATACTAAAAGGTTTTATCTCTTGAAGCGAAACGAGAATGGGATGAGTGGGAGGACTTCGCTAGCAGAAAAAAATAGATTAAAATGAAAAGTTACTAACATTTATTCTCGAATAATAAACAACGTCATTGTTTTTATTTAGTTTAGACCAGCAGTTTTTTCAGCTTTCTTCGCGTGTAACTTTCTTATAGCGTTAGTAACAAGTAACGATAAAGGGTAAGAATGGCACTTAACTATATTTTTCATCAATGCCTCTAGCAGCGGTTATGGACTAATACGCAAGTATACGCTCGCCTAATACACATGAACTTTTACGACTATGACTATTGCAGAAAAAAATTGCCCCATCGATTTTTATACACACATTGTTGTTCTATGAAAATTATTCGTAGCTTTTTTTGCGGGTATACCTCTATAATCTAACAATAGATATTACATTTATTTTTGCTCAGTTGTAATGACAGTTACAAAAATATAAATAAAAGAGCTGTTATATCATGTTAATATTTAACAATGATCATAATAAGAGAAATAGAAACACGACGTCTTCTTATAATTTCTAAGCATCAAAGCATTCGCAAGCAAAGTACTTCTCTTATTTATTATGCATCTATGAACTGTGTGAAACTAGTATTTAATTACCGCGTTGTGGAAATGTACTAATGAAGTAACGGAAAATTGAGGCATAATTACAGGTTTATTTTCTTTGTGGCATTTAATGAACTTATCGACTACTAAACTTATTTAACTAGTTACCGAAACAGTCTACTGTTCGAATTTTTTTGCAACTTCTTAATACAATTTAAAACCATGTAAAATTTCAATAAATTAAAAAAAAAACAGTGAAACACTCTTATTTGCAATAGAATAAGATAGGGAAATATAATTATGACAGATACGATAAATATAAATAGTACCACAAATATTGTTTTATGGAAATACCCGGCAAACGAGCTGACGATCCACCTGATTGTATGTAGGTATCGTCGCCCATGAATATCAGCAATACCAAAGGAATCACTGATGCGTTGCCGGCCAAGAAAGAGAGAAGAAAAAGAAAGAAATATATTTACCTACTGCAAATATTTAATAATATTTAATAATATTTGCAGTAAATATAATATAACATAAGTCACTTTTGCCCCACCTTACTCTATTTTAGAGTGTTGTCGTATCCAATATCTTAAATTTTAATAAAAAATTACATGTCTTCACTAACCGACAAAATTTAACTCGACATGACCGCGCCCGCGTTTGCTTCACTCCGTATTTATTCAGTGACTCAGTCGATTACTTTGACACAACCCGTCGAGCTATGAGTGCTTTATAACGAACACTTTAAAATGATTCCGGTGGGAATTAAACCGTAAACCCTTTTCACAATAATCTGAGAGTTTTCTCATTTCTACTGTATCCCCAGAGACGAACCTGAATTTAAGGCGTCGTTAATTCCATATACAATTATGGCTGCAAATTATGATACTTCAGCTGAATAATACTCACTGCTCGCATTATTATGAAAACTGTTTTCATAAACGTATAGTGCGTTAGTGAGACGCTACTTTATATCAAAATTAATTGCAAAGCTATTTTGAGTATAAGAGGTCCCACAGATAATAAAGAATAGTTAAATAGTAAAATTCCCATTGCACCTTCCATAAATTATTCAAAATGCTTACACATGAAATAACAATAATATTTACTACCCTTATTTCATAATATGCACCCGATATTATATACCAATGCTTAAACAATAAAAACCAAGAACATTTCTGGTTAATAATATCTGTAAATCCCTGATATTTCTCGCAACGTAAAGTACGTAGAACCGATAACGCAATGTCAATTTATACTGAAACACATTTTGACAGAATGAAAAGATAATCCGCAAAGAATGCGACGGGATAGAAAATAAATATTTTCGCGACCACTTTTCCAGTAGCCGTTTACGAATATCTGTTATTCGTTTTTCACGCAACATGACAGGCTTTATGAACAAATATTTTGCGAAGTCCTCAGAGAGACAACTCAAAGAGAGTAGCTATGTGGTTATGTTTCTGATGTACGAAAGTATGCAAACATAATATTTTGTTCTTTGAGGAGGTATCCTTCCGTGTATGAATATTGATTTGGAGTGAATACAACATAATAATATTGAATATTGAAGTGCCTATCGACGTTAAGTCAAGGAACTACTTACTGTTGTCGCTATTATGTGAAACTAGGTTAAAGTGAAATTTTTTTTTTTACTTGTAGTAAATCTAGGTAAAGGATTATAACAGTCATTTTAATAAGTGAAAACGCAATCGAATTCCAACTAGGTAAATAGTATGAACTTTTATAAACCCCGCCAATCCGCGCTAGATCAGTGTAAAGAAGTGCGCCTCGTCAATTAAAAGATACTCCCTGAAAAGAGCGGCTAATGGATTGAAGACATAGCATGATTTAACTTTTTTCTTGGTAAAATGGCAAAGCTCCACTCCGCCCGCCCCGCTCCGCTCCACTCAACTACGATCGCCTACGGCTCGCCTACGGCATTGGCTACGATAGGCCGATCGTAGCCGATAGTGCCTCTCTCTCGCTTTTACCGCTCTCTCGTTCGCGGAACGCTACATTTTTTCATAGATGCGCCCGGCGCTCATCGTTTAAATAGACGTTATCACGTAAAAAAATAATCAAAGACAAATAAACGTATTTCATTAATATTTAAAACAAGTATTTTAGTATCAAACATGCTCTAGGTCGGAACATTTTTGCATTTTCCATTCGAAAAACAGCCTACCTATACATATATCCTATGAAACGATAACATATTGTATATAGTAGGTATACATGCCTACAAATTGATTAAAACTGGACTGCAGAACATTGTCTGTCTCAACCTTAGATCTTGAGCGTGAGGACTAAATTGAAATGTCAGCTGCTTCCTGATGGCATCGTGTTACACCACCTAACTTGTATTTCATTCAATTATTATTACTATTCCTCTCTGTCTCCGGTGGCATAACCTGTCACAAAACATTACAAGACACGAGTACATAAGATTTGCTTTTACATAATGCAGTGTATGAATCTCGTTTCTAACAAAATATGAAAGTCATGATTTTGAAGTAAGTAAAGTTACATTTTATAGTTTACACGTAGATGTGTGTGAAGTATGCCAATCCGCACTTGGCCAACATGATATCAAATTCAAATTCAAATTCAAATTCATTTATTTGCTTGAAAGTGGGTATGTAACAATGTCTTAAGATTAAATCATAACAGTATGTGCTCCACATTCCACCATATAAGGCATGCAAATTTCATTGTAATAATAGTTTACGTTTATATTATTATATTATAACTGTCAATATTACATTTTTAAATTAGTCTGTATATTAATTTATTTACAATATACGTTTATTTATACATGTCAAGATAATTGAATTTTATTAAGTACACTATTATATTAATTAATTTACAATGTTATATTATTACAATTTAAGAATTCATTAATGCTGTAAAATGCAGATTTTAATAGAAAATGCTTTAATTTAATTTTAAGCAGCCTTTCTGGCATTGTTTTCGCACTTGCTGGCAGTTTATTAAATATTTTTATACACATTCCGTACGCATTACGCTGGAGTAGTGAGGTACGTGGTGGTTTGCCCAATACCAGTCGATGAGGGTTTCGAGTGTTTCGTGGGTACAATTGGCTAGCAGTTAAAAAATTGTGTTTATGTTTAACTACAAAGGAACACGCTTCGAGAATATAAATACCTGTTAATGTGAGTATTTTTAGTTTGCTGAATAGGGGTTTGCAAGATTCGTGTGGTGGCCGACCTTCCAATGCTCTGACGCATTTTTTTTGAGCCCGAAAAACTCTATTTATATGAGTGGAGGCTCCCCATATCAGTATACCATATTTTAAGTTTGACGCAACATATCCATGATATGCCATTAATGCTATTTCTCTAGAAGCAGTTTTGCGGAGGCGATGCAGGACATATCGGAATTTATTTATTTTATTACATACCTTATTAATATGGTTCTCCCAGCTCAAATACGAGTCAATATTAATACCTAGGAAGCTGGTGCTCTCTATTTTTGCTATTCTTTGTTGTTCAAACTTGATGTTTAAATCTATATTTGTTTTGTTTCAAATCAAATCAAATCAAAATTTTTTATTCAAAATTGGTTTGGTTTACAAACACTTTTTGAAAGTCATGCAAGTTACGCCCATGCTTTAACAAGGCCCTACTGTGAGATGGCCCGGGAGAAGAAGCAGCAAGAAACTACCGAGTTTGTTTTTTTCCTGCTCACAGTTACAGATAACACTTATCCTAATATTCTACTACAATCTATATTCATAAAACTCATGTCCAAGCAGTCTTGTCTTTAAAATAATCATCTAGTTTGTAATATCCTTTCGTCATAAAAATGCTTAATTAATATTTTATGATGATATTATTATGACCTGTACTCCTCACATTGTGAGAGGAGATCCCGATCCCAGCAGTAGGACAGTAAAATTAGGGGCAATCACGGCAATCTCATTTGTTGGCCTTATCACAAAAAAAGGTAGATATGTTACATATTAAACATTCAGGGGAAAACAAAATAAATATTACTAAATAGCGTAGTCTCCTCTCTGAAACTTATTAAGTAAGGTCCCTACCAAGAAGCTAGCATTCTCTCGTTTGTCTTTTTCACGGTTCAGTAGAGCTTATTAAAATTATCTTATGACATTTTTTCTCGGAAATATACTTGAGAAAATGAAACAACTGGGAGAAATAACTGGAAAACTACGAAGAATTTTTAATTAAATAATCCGTATTATGAAAAATTCGTTATTAATATAGGAAGTAGAAATTTTATAAAATATTCTTAAAGAAAGAAATCCATCATCGTTTGTCCCGTAGTAAACTAAATTGTTTTCAGAAACAATAAGAGTAAGAAACAAGAAGGGTAGTAAGAACAATATTAGTGTCACATAACTTACCAACACGAACGCCTTATCAAAAAGCGATACACTCTTATTTCAATTAAATATTGTACTTAACATCAATGTTTCAAACTACAAAAATGTAATCATTTATTTACCTGTATAAACATTAGAAGCTCATGATTTTTTCTACCAACGTGAGCATGTTATTTAATCATAGCTTGAACCTCTTATTAAATTTGTATAACCAAATTATGGTCCCTCACTCTGCTTGTTAAAATAAGGTGTATGTTGTGAGCTCACCGGGTTAATTTTATAACGACGTGACTAATGAACGAGACGACCTTTACAGTGTACAGGTACCTCTTTTAAGTAAATTGATAAAGGTAAAAAACTTGATTACCAATTTCTCTAAAATATATCTACTTGTAATTATCGTCAGATGTCTCTTTTAGAAATAAGAGAGGGTAATGCAACAAATCCTCTAAAATATATCTACTTGTAATTATAGATGTCACATCAGATCATTATAATTCTAATGCTGTGATTTAAACAGTAGGTACCTCTATAATGTAGGGTTCCACAGTTGTAAGTTAATCAACTATTACTCGTTAACTAGATGAGCCTGCTAGGGTAGAGATAGGAGGAGTAAGGAGAAAAAGTTATCTCCATTTTACGTGTTACGGGAGACCTTAATTTTTTTAATGTTTATTTTATATGTATCTGCGTGATAAATATGATAAATATCCATACGATATTACAAATTTCTAGTATTAAGGTACACTTAGGGACTAAGTTCCATTTAGACTACAGAACCAAAAAAATATTAAGTAACATTTAGCTAAGTACTAAAAAATAGCAAGCCACTACTTGTAAAATAGGTTAATCGTTTATTACAGGTGAACATAATTATTCGTCTTCCATAGTCATACTGCCAGAGGATATTCCAAGGTCCATCAACCTCGGAACGCGATTCATCAAAACAGACGACGGTTAATGAATATAAGATAAGCAAGGACGGCTTCAATATTATCGACCTCCAGTCTAAGCCTTTTGTGAGACATGAATACGAATTGAGAGGTTTCTTGGCTTACAAGTTAGGTAAAATTGAACTTACGTCTTCCATTGTAAAGTGCATTAACTTAAGCGTGTTTATACAAGACTTGAAGATTAGAAGACTAGAAAAAGCGGATTCACATAACGACTACGAAAGCCAATGCGGACAGTTCTTTGAGGTACACATAACAAATGACGAAGCAATGCGCCGAGTCGAAGCAATTTCTATTTATTTATTTAATAACTAGCTTTTACCCGCGACTTCGTCTGCGTGGACTTGAGAATTAAATGAAAGTAATTAAAAAACATCCCAGGAAATGCGAGTTTTTTGGCACCGAGGGTTTTGTACAAATTTACAGAACCTAACTTATGAGCAATATTAAATGATTTAGTAAAACGTAACTTTGCCGCTGTAAAACTATCGTTGCCATGCATGGACATAGCGATCAATTAACCAAATACAAATACCTAAGTTTAAGTTTTTTTGGAATGATACCTCCACGCATTCCTGAGAAAATAGGGTCGACAGACAGACAGATGGACAACGAAGTGCTCCTATAAAGGTTATGTTTTTTCTTTTGAGGAACAAAACCCTAAAACAATAAATAACCTGTAAAACCAACTTCTAAACTAAATTATACCCTTGACCTGATGAAGAAGCAGATCCATCTCCGACCCTCGAACGACCTGATCCCGATAAACATGCACCCTGTTCTTTGATGCGGGATATGAAATATCTGTGAGCCAAATTTCATATAAATCCATTTAGCCGCTTTAGCGAAGGTAAAAAAATATCTTATTATACGCCTAAGAAATATTAGTGGGATTTTATATACGTACACCATCAGATCTTGAATTGGTCAATGTTGTACTGGTTTTGCTATGTCAACGTGACCATCAACAAATATTTTAAAAACTGGAGTTCCCATTCTGGAGTTACATAGTCTGTCTGTAAGATACACCACCAGACCCAACCCAACCCAGACCCTAATACATTATGGCCTATGGTTGGGCCTAACCACCTGTTATTTCGCAGCAGCTACCACACAACATTTACCATAATAATGTATTTTTTATACCATCAAAAAGAAGAGATTTCAAGGAAAAAATCCCACCGACATTTTTTAAAAAGCAGATATTTTGACGTGAGAATTTTCGATTGAAAAATTAGGGTGCTTTTTCGATGTTAAGTCAAAATAAGGTGAAAAAAGAAATATTTTAAATATAAAAAAATACAGTCTGTTTGCAACATAAAAAGTTAAGTTTTCACCAAATTTCGTGAATTTTTTTCTGTAAAAGATAAAAATAAAAAACCAAAAACTTGGTTATTTGAATTTTTCACATCAATTTTGAGATTATATTATGAAAAAAGTGTAAATCCAAAAGTTGTAGGCCTACAACTTTGCGATTTAACTTTTTTCCATAGAACTTGTAGGTTTGCCGGAAATCGAGATAAACCGTTTTTCACCATTAAAAACTCACTCCCCCCACTTCCCGACCTCAGATCGCCCGTAAATTGTTTTTCCTTTCATTTTTTTCAAATACATTATTCTCTTCCTTTTTCAATGGGTTTCATCCTATTATTATTTTTTCACTTACCATTTTCCAAGGCTTCAGCCCTGGTAATTAAGATATACTGAGATAAATAAAGACAACTGAAAAAAAAGTTTTACTTCGACTACACCTCCCCGAAATTCAACCAGGACATTGTAAGAGTTGGAGATTATAAATGACAGTTTAATTCAGATTTGGACAGTTCAGTATTTGACTGCCTGAGAGCTAAACACTTCTGCGGGAAGAGTCAAAAGAGCCCCCCCGACTATCTGGGGAGTTTCGCAACCGCGGCACCAGCTAGATTTACGGTAATAAAAGGATCCCCTACCAGACAGCATAGTCCGCCTCTCAACCGGGAGACTCTAGATCTGAGTTTATTCCTGAATGACTTTGGGATTTTTAAGTGTTACTTCCAACTACGCAAGGCCGAGTTTTTCGTCCAAGAACCTGGCCCAGATGCCAGACGTATATATTATACCTATAAAACGTTTCAAAAGAAACTCATTATTTAAACTAATTCGCCATTTGTGGATTAAACAGCGTGCCTGCATTACTATAACATTAGTTTATTTTTACTACTATTTATATAGCTCGATACATATTAATTCTAAGTTCTGCTAAATCATAAATAACTCACTGTAAACTTGACAGAATGGAAATTTAATCATCTTCATAATTTATTATTTTTTCATTCTTGTTTTCTTTCTTGGATAACAACCAATGGCATATCCATCCTTTAGTCTGATCACGGACGATGCTTTTAGTCATCCATGGTAGATGATGACAATTTATCATCAGGTGGCTCGTCTGTTTTTACGTGGCTATTCGCAAATTCAAAAGTATTAGGTAAGTATTTGTATTGCACTTACGTAGCCTATGCGGGGCCGGCTTGGTACGCATTGACCAGTAGGTGACACCAGTAGACGATTATTCGCAAATATTTTAATTTCTTACTCATTCTGATTTGTATTTTTATTATATTATCTACTTTATTATGTGCCTAATCCTACAACACAATAAGAAAATCTAAATTGTAATACTTTGTCAAAATTTAAGATTTTTATTAATCTACTTACAGAAAAAACAATATTTGATAAATTGTAAAATAAAGTGTAAATTTCATATTATTATCACTAACTCTGACCCACACCATCATAAAACGAATTGAATATAGGAATCTGATAGCATAATCTAACATAGTTTTTATGTGTTATTGATTGAGTAGGGTAACTAATTTCTTAAAACCCCACTGTTTTAAATATTGTAAATATGTATATTTATACATTAATTTCAATAAAAGATTTGTTTACTCGTTCTCAGACCTACTTACATTTTTTAATTATGGCTTCTAGTTACCTAAACTGACATCTATTGTTGATTAGCAGAACTAATTCACTGCAAAATTATAAATTAAAAAAAATTGGTACACATTGATTTTTTTAAAGAAATAACGTATATTTCCGATGCTAAACAATCTTTTATATCCCTCTATCGGGCACTTTCAGTATTTACTGCAGTTATGTGGCGTATCAAAAAGTCCTATTTATTGATATCTCGGCTTCTAAGCGACGTATCACGATAAAACATACACCAGATTTTAAGTTAGACCACCAGTAATACAACTGTGAAAACCGCACTCAATTTCATTCAGTAGTTTTGGCGTGATGCGGTGTCAAACATACAGACAGACAAGATTTTTAAAAATGACAGATTCGCAATCTATTGCTCCTATATAGTCCCCTGATATCAAATTTTCTTAAATATCTTCAATGTACAGACATTATCGAGTTACAGTTTTATAATATAATAATATAGATTTATGCACACCATACAATTATATACAGAAAAAATAAACTTTGAGACATTCGCACATGGTACTACTTATTTCGAAACGAAATCTCTACCAGTTTATTACGAAATTTCTGTTCTTATTTTGTAAATACCATTTTAGTAAGAACTTAAAAAGCTTTATTTAATGCCTTATTTGCTCGAAATATTATCTAAAATTACGAAGACCAGCTACTTTATGTAGCGTTCTGACGAACGAAAATGCTTAAAACCGCTTTGCAATTTCCATTAGCTTTTGACCATATTAGTTCTAACAACGTTCTTTAGTGCCTGAAATGAATTACGGTTTACGATATATTTCACATTCTAGCTGTTAAAATGTTTTGAAATGAACGTTTCGTGTTATATTCTAAGTAATTATAATGAAATAGAAGAATTAAATAATCATCAATCATCTAAACGTTCCTTCTCTCTTACGAATAACTTCTATATCAAAACCAAATTACACTGTTTATTTAATAAAAATAATATTAATATGCTCAACATTCTACATCCCTACTGTAAATCCAATATTCTCTTTAGCTACTAATAAAATGCACATCAAATGCCTTATTAAATATATTTAAAAAAATCTCTTTAATGTCCGGTTTACACGTATAAATTAGTTAAGTAGATCAAAATTTTAAGTAAACTAATACGTGTAAACAGACAATTTAGTAACTTTTTAGTTAAAATTTAGTTAATTGCTTAACTACTTAATACGTGTAAATCGAACATAAAATCCGATTTTTTTGTTAGTAAAAACCGACTAGGGACGCTGGTGATAAATAAATGCTTAACGTCAATATAAAAAGCGCTTGGTTTGCGTTAGCGAGATAAACCTATCTCATTTGCAAAACTTTATCCTTTCAATTGTATTCTACTTCCGCATACGTGTACTAACTGCAACAAATATACAAATAAAAAAAATCGAGGAAAATTATTTCACGTTGCTTTGTTGACTCTTTAGAATCCAAGTAAAGCGTTATGTATTTTATAAAATGGTAATTTTTATCAAAATAAAATGTTTTATTACGTTGACGAACATCCAAAACGATCTTGGACTCATCTGTATTTTTATAATGATCTTTTTATCCCCGCGCGGTATTCGCTTCATTGAGTTTGATATTTTTTTCGTTATGGATTGTTAAATTGATTTTTGGTTTGTTTTGTTACGATTGGATTAAATCCTTACAACCTTTGAAAAAATATCTATCTACGTTTCATTCTTAATGAATGTGGTATGGACACATAAGCCAAAAACTCGAGTAAAATATATTTAAATTTTATATCATTTTACCGTTGGCCGATACTCGAAATTTCACATTATTCAAGTAGGAAAAGGAAATCAAATTATGCACAAACTTTATTATTTATTTTTTTAAGTTATTACCTTCCTTTTGTACCTTTTGTGACTTTGACGCACCCTAATAAATTAACATCAATCAGTATTCCTTCGAAAATGCTTCTTAATTGTCGCTTCAAATTTAATTGTTTTAATAAGTTATTTAATTCAAGAAAAGTAACTCCTTTTCATTTAATGTTTTATTCAAAATTTACTAAAAGTAAGACTGCTTCTTAAACCTGAGTTTTACGTCAGTTAACTAATTAAATGTTTTGTTTTTCAGACTTATATTAGTAGTAGATAATATAGTATGTAATATTATTTAATTTACTCTTTCGTATTTGCTTGAATGTAAATAATACGCAATAAGCAGTGATAGCCTAGCGGTAGAACGTTGGTCTCCCGAACGAAGGGGCCCGAGTTCAAACCCTGGCACGCACCTCTAATTTTTCAAATATTATGTGCGTATTACAAGTTAATTATCACTTGCTTCGGTGAAGGAAAACATCGTGAGGAAACCTGCACACCGGAGAGTTCTCCATAAAGTTCTCGAAGGTGTGTGAAGTCTACCAATCCGCACTTGGCCAGTGTGGTAGACTATGGCCTAATACCCCTCACATTGTGAGAGGAGACCCCGAGCCCAGCAGTGGGACAATTATGGGTTGTTGCTTTGCTTTTGCTTTTTTTTAAATAATACGCCCAAGATGTATAATGTTATTCTTACGTGTGTACAAAGGAGTGGGTAATGTCACTATTTTCTTTGCACTTTCCAAAGTTTACTCGTAAAATGATATTCTTTTTTATCCGTTGATATATGGTTGATATGTTAAGATACCGGCCCCAAACTACAACTGGTGTAATTTGTACAAGAGAGATAGATACTGATAAGTCTAGACAC
Organism: Thymelicus sylvestris; assembly: GCA_911387775.1. Lineage (NCBI taxonomy): Eukaryota > Metazoa > Arthropoda > Insecta > Lepidoptera > Hesperiidae > Thymelicus > Thymelicus sylvestris. Next base: position 6,560,785 of record OU426896.1, on the reverse strand, counting down.
AAAGTGAACCTCAGAAGTTCAATTTCCTTTCGTTCGTTTTCCATATACCTAGTCAAATGTTTCAAAATATGAGGAATATTAGATGACGCAAGGGTAAATCTTTTTGGAGCCTCGAGCCATTTAACAACTGCCGAAAACTTAAGGAGATAGGGTCCGACAATAGCCTTGCAAACATTGTTATGAAAGTATTGTACCTTTTACAACTCTATACACATAAATGCTTTTGACTCTTTTATCACAATATAACGCCCAAATATTAATTCATAGCGGTTTTATTTTGTGTAAAATTTTAGCTACTTCAATAGAAAATATTGAAGAATTCGAGACTGAAAAATATTTTATGGGGAATGTAAAATAAACAACTTTTGATAAAATCTGATCTATTTTCATAGCAAGTTATTTTATACATATTTTACGAGATAACTGACTTTAACTTGCATTCACCATAATGCCCTGTAATATCACCGTCTCGCATGAACGGCACTGCAGACGGAATAAATAAAATGGGGCAATATCTTCTTAGTAGGATTTTATATATCCGTAGTGTGCGAGACTTGAATATTAAACAGCATCTTCCAGTGTTCCAAACAATTTGCCATCAGTCGCTATGAAATGGTCCGAGGCACGTAATGGGCGACAATTCCCTTCCCCACCTGAGCCATATCTCTTTGTGTAATGTTTCGTGCTAATAACAGTTGAGCACAATTCAAAGTTCGATAAAGGAACTTGTTGAGCTAAAATGCATGATTCCGTCTCTAATGACAATTATTATCCTTATTATACGGGATTCTTATTCCTGTCTATATGGTGATGTCTACAGTGGATAGGTCTTTGAAATGATATGCTAAGTTCACTACCATTTTGAAACTATTGTGGATTCGGAAACAAATAAACAAACTAAATAAACAATATTTGACTGAAATTTTCAAAGTCACATAATGTTGTGGTCATTTACAAACACATAAGTTAATGCTTTACAATAATCCCTGGTGATAATTTGTATTAAGATTGTGTAAGCAGTGTCATTATTTTTATTAAAGTTTTACAAATAGATTCGCAATCATACCATAGGGTTATCTTTAATATTTCTCACTGTACATTATCTGCCACCAAAAAGTGTCAGCCCCTTGTGCGTAACAACTTCTCATAAGTTACTATGAAATGGACCAGCGCAAGTAATGGACAACGATTCCTTTTTCCACCTGAGCCGATTCTTCTTAGATAATGTGTCGCAGAAAAACGTGTTGATTCATACCCTTTGGACCGTGATAGATAAACCTTTATACAGATATTAAATCTTAAAGTCTTACTTACTTTATACTTAAGTACTTGATACTTTCGCTGTGAAGTTAATAATGAATCGAAATGAATAAAAGAAATAAACAATGTGTCAGGTAGAAGAGTTTAAGTACCAATTTTGAGCACCTTAGGTATCTTTGGAGAGGGAGAAAATATAGTAAATGTTAAGATATTTTAAAGGAATTGGTGTGAAAGATCATGTCTACAATGGTATTTGTTCATTCTTGTTGCGAAGTATTCCCTATATCATATTTTTCTAGTGCAAAGATTTATTTAAAATAGATCCTGATAAATCAAAAACTAAATAATAAAACCTAAACAGAGCATAAATAATAAAGTAAAAGTTTTAAGTATACAAGTACAAACAAAACAGTGTCATGTAACCGAAGTAGCAAGTTACAGTACTGAAGCAGTTTGGGGAGCTTAACTGACTAGAACAAATCGCTTGATTAATTGTGACGCAAATTACTTAAGTTCGGGTGTTTGTAACTACCGAGTACGTTGAACATTGGATCGAAGCCACTGAAGTAGTTACTACATAATGGTGCATGTAGAACATGCATATGCTATGATTACTATGTGATTTTATTTAAACAAATGAGAGTATGTTTACATCAGTAATAGAGCAAGATCCCAGGGCCACCAGACGTCACGTATTTTCTGACGGACGAAATGTGGACGATTGAGTAGTGTTAGGCTGTACTACGATCATATGTCTGGAAATTGGCCGTTTGACCAAGTTTGCAGGTAGGCATACGATCGTAGTACACACTAACACTACTCAATCGTCCACATTTCGTCCGTCAGAAAATACGTGACGTCTGGTGGCCCTGGGATCTTGGACTATAAGGCTATTCTGTTTTGTAACTCGACAGCGGAATCGCGGAAGCGGAACAGCGGAAGCGGAACTTCAAACGACTAAAGATAGGATTTTTGACACTCATCGCGGATTCCGCTGTCGAATTACAAAACAGAATAGCCTTGCAGATATTTTAAATCAGTGAAAATAATGAATATTTAAGAGTCGGTTATAGACATAAAAAATAATAAAAATTTATAAACTTCTCAGTTCAGTTTAAAATAAAAGTTTTGTCAGTTTAAAATAATTTATGATTGCAAAGTAGTTTCTAAATATACCTAAATTACGTACACTTGGTCAAAAGAAGACATCTTAAACTTTTTAACGTCAAATCCTGTAACATAATGTTAATATTATTTTACCTGAATGTAATGTGAACCGAAAGCGATTTTATTTGGTCCAGTTTTTAGCATACTGTAGGTATGTAAATATTTCTGGCGTCGCGTTGTAAGGAATTTTACCTTACATTCTATAAACCGACTGCAGAAGCTTGCACCAAATAACTATTGTACATAAGCCACGTTCTTTCATTTAATTCCAGGCTAAAGTAAAATTTGGAAATTCAATATTCAAGCATGTGAAAATTATTCAAATAGTTATCTACTTCTCGAAATTTACTAATTAAACTATTGTAAAAATATTATCATGTTTAAAACAAACGTGAATAATTTTATTTAGTTTTATTTACTTATTTATTGTAAGTATAGTTAGAAGGTACTAAGCTTGTAACTATGTTGTCTATCGTAATACTAGAACTGTTTCAGACTTCGATCGTTTATTTTCAGAACTCATGCAGACTTGTTTTTTATTAGTGCATATAACTTGAAGTACCTACACGGTTTATACTGCAACTGGTTTACCGTGCTACTGCAATAGAACGAACACAATATACCACTATTATGGGAGTACACAACTGCATTGTGTCATTTGTAAACTTAAGTGTAACTGGTCACCGGTAACTACACATTTTTTACGTTTACAAGTATAACCATAAACCATCCGAAAGGACTGTTACCCTAGTAAATGTTTAATACAATTAATAATTTACTCTATTATAAAACGCACACTGTAGATAGTTACTAGCTACATAATAATATCGCGAAGGAAAGAAACATAAACGTTTGCCTAAATCAATCTCTCCTACAATATAGGGTCGATGTGCCAGTAGCCGGCCATGCGCCAGTACCCGGCCACCTGACGGACTACGTTTCTTTAATTAGAGATAATAAGAATTCTACATGATATAATAGTAAAGTGTAAGTTTTAAACGTATTTCAGATAATGTAGTAATTTTAATTTGCAATATTTACAACTATTCACTTAACCAGTAAGCTAAAAAAATCCATTCAGTTTACCTCTTGTCTAAATGTTGTGCGCACATGCGATAAACAAGCTAAGAAATACGAAGCAGTGCGGCGTTCGAAGGGAAGTTTTATTATCTTGTATTAGTTATTTACTTATGTTACTGGTGTAATTACTTTCATCACTAACTGATCTTTATTATTAATGTGTATTTTTTCCAATTATAGCGTTTAATTATACAAAAATGAGGTGGCCGGGTACTGGACTACCAATTTATGTAAAACGCTAGTATACGGACGGGTGGCCGGGTACTGGTTCACCCAGTCATAAGTGTAAAGATGCCGTAAGCCAGTATTCGGCCATATGTTTTCTTTATATTTCTGATTCATTGAAAAATAAACAGGTACTAAATAGGTCTCCGCTTACTAATACAGTTAGCTATTTGGTATTTTGCGAGATTAACATTTAGTAGGTACCTACTTAAATTAAAATTAATTGTGGGGTTCATTTAAAAAAACTGGCCAAGTGCGACTTACACCCGTGTCGAAAGGGTTCCGTACCTATGACTAATAATAATACATGTATAGGTAATAGGTATACACCTTTTTACTCCTGTTTTTCATTCATTTTCCTCGCCTGTTACAAGCACTTTTTTTTGGAATATTTCGCTTGGTTGGTAGTTTTGGAGATTAGGGAAGGGAGGAGAAAGATTAATATTTATCTATTTTTTATATTTAACTTTAAAACTATTAATCTTATAATTAAAGACCCTCACAACGAGCCTTTTCATTTGGTATGTGTGAATAATGTGTGCAAAGACATGACAGTTAAAGACGAACAGACAGACCCCTGAATTAGTGATCTATAATAATCATACGGAACCCTAAAATATTATATATTTATTATTTAATGTTTTTGACGAACCTCCAAATAAATAAGAAGATAAAAAGATTTCCCAGTTCTCCTATGAAGATGTAACAAAAGCTCTTCATGATATTCGAAACAAAGGGAATGGCAGAAGAGACCTCTCTGGCATACGAACAACAGAACAAAATTTTACAAACACCTACTTTTTAGGGTTCCGTAACCAAATGGTAAAAACCCTTATAAATTTGTCATATCTGTCTGTCTGTTTGTCTAGCGGGGGTTTCATACATGGAACTGAAAGTAAAAAATATTTTTTTTATTTATGTAACTTATACGTGCGTGTCTGTAGGTAGGTATTCAAAAATGACATTGAGGTTCCTAACCATTCTTTCTCAAAGTCAATCGTTTGAAAGATAGACACTTTCAAAGTGGTAAAATGTGTCCCCCCCCTCTAACTTTTAAAATAAGAGAGTGAAAAATCTAAAAAATAATCTATATTTTACTAACAAAAAATAACCGACTTCAAATTCTCAAAAACTACTTGTCAGATCTCGTTCAAATTTATGTGGGACCACATGACAGCCACCAGCTTTCGATTAAAAAAAGAATCATCAAAATCGGTTCGCCCAGTCCAAAGTTCTGAGGTAACAAACATAAAAAAAAAAAAACAGTCGAATTGAGAACCTCCTCCTTTTTTTGAAGTCGGTTAAAAATATGCTGGAGATCTCAATGAATATTTTAAACGAAAATTGGTTTGAAGGAGATATAGTCAGCAGTTTTTGAGATATAGCACATTTTCAATGGAACACTTCAAAGGCAAGTCCGACTCGCACTTGGCCACTTTTTCAGAAATAAGATGTGAGTAAATGTTTATAATAATAATAAATATTGTATATCAGTAATAATTCATTGTATTCTGAGCCTATTATTAATTTTTAAGGGGTGGCCGGGTACTGGCACACTAGGGGCCGTATACCGGCACAGGGGGCCGTATACTGGCACAATCGCTAGTTTTTCACTTTATCCGTTATATTTTAAAATTTATACATGGGAGGGCACTGGTTTATTTTTTATTTCACATCTTGACTATATTAGGGATCCAAATACACATAGATCGACTATTTTGCGTGTAGATAACATATGTTTTCACTCGCCCAAAGTGGCCAACTCCACTAAAAGGCCGTATACTGGCACATCGACCCTACATCAAATTTCTAATTTAAACGTCAAAACAACATTTTGGCTGAACGCGCTTTATTACTTACAATTTTATTAAAGAAAGATGTTACAAAAATATTTGCCCTCACGGTTCACGGATTCGCACCAATAGCCTTTGTTGTGTAGATATTAAGATTCAAATTTGATTGTGTTTCATAACATAGTGAAGCGTAACAGCTATAACAAATAAACCGTGTACCAGCCACCGACTGGTGCGACTTGCTTCGTGAAGTAAAGTGATTAAGGGTCTACGAATTCTTTTAAATGGACGATTTCCAGAATAGAAACCTTTGTAGACTTGTTAATAAATGGCTTTGTATTAGTGTGATTAATATTAGCCTTTGTTGTTAACTTCAAATGTAAGGTTAAAGAAGAATCTGACTGTGTTCCTTTATAAGCCTTTGGGTTAGGTTAAATCTTCTATCAAGCGAAAAATTAACAAAGGGGTACCTTTTCATACCATTTTATTGAAAATTAGGTACTTTTTATTAGTAATGCATTTGTACACATGTCATGTTACGCACCGTTGTTCAGTTACTATCATGATGTCTGTTCGTTTACTGATGTTAATTTAAAAAAAAACACAAAATATCGATAGCACATAAAGAACTTATCAACGTGCCAACTTTGCATATGAATACCCAAAAAGCGAAAAGCTGTATGGATACGCAGAGTATAAATTACATTAAAAGCTTCCCCTTTTGATGTAACAATACAATATTCGCAGCGAGAAATGATAAAATTCACAGGATTGCGGGTGTAAATGCGCGCGTTGGCATAAAAATTTTGATACGCCCGTCGCGAGTTATATTTCAGATGTTGAAAATTGAGATTTTTAAAACACAACGCAATTTTCAAATTACTTTAAACCAAAATTACTTTTCAAGTTACTGGAAATAAGAAGATGCGAATCCGACATCATACGTTCAACGTTGTGGTAGAAGTCTGATATTACATTTATTACGTGGATGTAAAATTGTGAGTATCATTTTGACGTCGCCTAAGGACAGATTGCACCCTGCATGATTGCATATTTTTAATATATGACACAGGTTTCGTTATTCTGTAATAAAATCGATAAATTGATTCCTTGACCCCAAACCCCATAACTTGCAATTTTAATCACGATATACATATTATGTAATGCATGAGCAGTTGATTTAATGTTTAAAAATATTTTTTATTTATCACTAGCAGTCACAGGAATTCATGCATTTTACATTAGGACGAAAGCTTCGAGTGAAATCGGATATCTGTTACCCACGATCAATTTGGAGATGACAGTGCAAGTTTCTTCGAGTGGTGATTTATCAAGTGGGGTATGGGCTAAATGTTGGAACGATCAGGACCAGGTTTCCTCTGAGTAGTATTTGAGTGCTACAGAGTGTTCATTAATAATAAAACGGTTGTTAGATATGGAAGAATAATTTATATATAACTAGCTGCCCGGACAGACTTCGTTCTGTCAAAAAATTTGCAATAAAATAATAATATTTCTACTATAAATTGAGATGTAAGCTATCCTATCTTTCAAGTTGGATCAGATTGCATACGTTGTGCAAAGAGTAAAATCGGTTGAGTGGTTTGGGAGTCCATCGCGGACAAACAACGTGACACGTAATTTATATATATTAAGATTTATATTATATGTATAATCATCGTAATCTTTTAGTTATATAGATAACTATACACACAACAATAATTTAATGATATAGTAATTTAACAACAATATAATTATGTAGTTATCTATGTATAAGTAATAATAATTATTTCGTTTATGTTTTATATCGTTAGCATTTAATCCGACCACTCTCTAAGTTAAATATTCCTACGCTCAGTTTTCTATAAAAAATACGGTAATTATAAACAACATCAAGTTCATAAACCATATAAAATTGTGTACTACGGGGTAATCTAAAGTCGATAAACACATTTGTTCGCAACAGTCGTAAAAGTTCATGCGCACAGCGAACGGTAGCGAGTTTATCCATAACCGTTACGAGAGTCACCTAAATATACCTACATCAACTTTCAATGTTTATTTATTTATTTATGGATAACCAACAAGACACACATTAGGTATACATGAATACATCACACAAATATTTTAAGAATTAATTGTTGTTACGGTTGTAAAACTGTTACGGGATTCTCGTCACTCATTGTACCTAACTGATAATAGAATACTAGGGATGTACGTTTCTACAATCTCATTACAAGCTTTTAATTACGCTATTAGTCTGGTCCCCTCTTGAATTTAATTGAGGCTTAGTAAACGTATTATTCAGATTAAAAAGTTTCAAGTATTCAGATTTTCTTATAATGTTTTCCAGTGTTTTCAGCACTGTTCAAGTGTACGTGAATGTGTTTGTTAATTTAATAGCAGGAGCCAAAAGACTAGGGCGCTTGGTCCTTCCTGAAGTCACTGGCCTCTATATCACCGTACTTACTCTCGATGGTACTCTTGAATGGTATGATTTAGAGCCGGCAACGTGTAGTGATGTTTTTGATGTTACTGATATCCATGGAAGAAGATGACAACTTAACATCATATGGCTAGATTGTTTGTTTGCCAGCTATGTAGATAAACAAAACAATCACATTTTAGTACGTATAACAAATTATGCAAGCATACTGAGATGTGTAGTAGAAGTCAGTAAAACTAAACCTTTTATTTTTGTTTGTGATGATAAATTGATCTCATCTTAAGGTAGAAATGGTGCTTCTGACACTTATTTCGGATCCTTCGTTACATTGTCTAAGATTGCCTTAAAAATTCAAGTTCCGAGCGAAGAATAACGTTGCAGTCGTAGACTATGGAGACTGGCACAAATCCAGCCAAAGTACATCCCAGTCACGAAGACGTTTTAAATTACTTTATACCTATACGGTGTTAGGGAATATATTCTCTTTAGGGGCCCGTACTCAAAGGAACCCTATTCATGAGACTGCTATTGATCTTCTTTTACAGGGCTTTAGCTCTTGAATTGAAATTGGTAGATTCTTAACTTTTTATTATAATTATTTACATGACCCGTTGCGTAAAGGTTACTATGACGGACCACCGTTCGAAGAGTCCTGGTTACGATTCCCAGTAAGGCAGAAACTTTAATGATGAGATTGAATTTATGTTCTTGGTCTCGGTTTGTGTATCTATGTTGTGTGTGGTACCACAGAGTCTCCTAGTGTAAGTAGTAGTAACAACTAACACTAATCCAAGGAAGAAAATTTTTAAAAATAAGATGTTTTCAGTACAAATACGGTGGTACGGAATCCTTCGTGTTCAAATCCGACTCCCACTTGGCCGGATTTTTAATATCACACCACACGATTTTATTATTAATGTAAAACGAGCACGAATATTTTTCATGAGCATTTTGACGGATACATGAAATTCAGTGCGCCAAATGTTAGGAGTTTCGTGCACAATAAAAATAGCTTTTATTACATGTTACATTTTAACTTACAAGTAACCACTCACATTTTTAACGTATAAAATGAAAATTTTGCAATTTTGAGACCATGTCTATTTGTATATTTCACAATAGAAGATTTGATTTAATTTAATCATGATGATAAGAGTCTTCAAAAGACCCGTACGCGAAATATCATTTTGTTATAGTATACATAATAATAGTATAGAAGGCCCATAATTATGCTTTTAGCATATAATAAAAAAACAATCACAATTCTGATACTATTGGTTGAAAAAAATCGCACCAATGACATCAATAGCACTAAAGGTAACATCAACGCGTTATCATTTAGGTAAGTATTAAACTAGATACCGCTTTTACTGGCTCTTCAAGTTTGAAGGAAAACACGTAAGAAACTTTTCATGGCCGAATGCCAACTTCTCCAAATGCGGGGTAACACTTCAGACATCAATAACACAAGAATGACCCACCCATGTCACATGCCTAGTTGATAGTGAGACTGCCTGCAAAATGAGGGATCCAAAGTTCGAATCTATATTTTATACGACGATAAATAAATTAATCAATGCTTAAACTTATAGGTACCTACCTCAATTCTTAAGGGTTAATCTATAACGGTGCCTTACCCTTTGCTCATACTGAAAAAATTATTCGAACATAAATAATGGCCCTAAATCAACTTTAACATGAGCTATTTTATATGACTTTTAAATGTTTTCTTATCATCAAATATCCGAATGAAAATAACGGTCCTAAATAAACCTTTACGTTAGTTGTTTTAATACTTTTTATTTTTTTCGTATTATCAAAGTATCCATCTGACTGTTGTATGAGCAAAATTCATGTCAAAGTAAGAGTATAGAGGAAAGGAGAGCCATCTCTTTCTATGAAAAGTGTCCGTAAAAACGCGTCCATTAAGGATGGCGCTGCGGTAGCCTAGGATAAATTTTATTAAACTCAGCAAACTTCAATTCATCAAAACAGCTATGTTCATATCGTAGTTTTCCGACGCCTGCGCTGTTGTGGTAGGATGGTGGTAGATACTGGAACTTCTATTTTCAGTATACAGCTGGACACTTTTCAACTTTCCCCCCATATAAGATGGCTCTACTTAGCTCTATACTCCATGGTTGGTGCGTAAGTACGCTTTATAGATCTCAAACTTAATAGCCCTAGAGCTATTGAACCATTTGACTATCCCACTTCCCACAAAGCTAGAAATTTATTAAATGATATTTTATTATCAGTCAATTTAGAAAGTACCGTTCTGGCAGGCATCTCTCGGTTGCGTCATGGTCCCTTAAATTTTTGAAAATGCAAAAAATATTTTTTTTCATCCCACTCCCACAAGGCTACAATTTTAATATGTTGCAATTTACATATGTTTAAGTGTAAAAAAAATTGCCAGAACATTTTGAGGGTTGCAAGTATGTGCCAGAACATAGCAAAGTTGTCATCGGGAGAGCAATTCATAACCTACTCGCACAAGGCTCAAATTTTCAGGGAACATTCTTTCAATTGTTGAAAAAATATATGTAAACAGCCAGAACATTCTAGCGGTTGCAAGTATCTGCCAGAAGAGTATACAGGGTGAATTTTTCAAGTGAGCGTGGATGGACAAATTCAAAACTATGAGGAATAGCGAAAAGTGGTAAAAGGAGTCTCAGGGCTGATTTTGACGAAAACCAAAACGGCATAATTAGATTTTTGAATAATTAATATTATTAGCCAGGAATTGAACTCGCTGATTTTGCCTCATGAAAAAAATTTATTTTTATAGGGTAACACTGTTTTTTTTCCACCAAAGTGTACAATCTGTGAGATCCAACGATAGTCCTATACATTTAAATGACATCAAAAGCAGGCTAGAGCTTGACATTATGCATAGAAGGATACATTTGTATGAAAATTATTATATTTTGTATGGCAATACCGAAATGTTTTTCCACCAAAGTGTACGATCTGTAAGATCCAACAACAGTCCTATACATTAAAATGACATCAAAACAGGCTAGAGCTTGAAATTATGCATAGAAGGATACATTTGTATGAAAACTATTATATTTTGTATGGCAATATCGAATTTTTTTCCACCAAAGTGTACGATCTGTAAGATCCAACAACAAACCTATACATTAAAATGACTCTTTTCAGAACAGATTTTTTGGTTGATTTGTAAGGGCATAACGTATCTATATGTAGTACATATATTTTTAAACATCATAGCTACCCGTGTGCTAAATTTCATGTAAATCCGTTCAGTAATTTTTGCGTGAAAGAGTAACAAGCATCCCTACAAACTTTCAAATTTATGATAATTATTTAGGCTAGAGCTTGAAATTATGCATAGAAGGATACATTTGTATGAAAATTATTATTTTTTGTATGGCAATACCAAATTTTTTTTCCACCAAAGTGTACGATCTGTAAGATCCAACAATAGTCCTATACATTAAAATGACATCAAAAACAGGCTAGAGCTTGAAATTATGCATAGAAGGATACATTTGTATGAAAATTATTATATTTTGTATGGCAATATCGAATTTTTTTTCCACCATAGTGATCTGTAAGATCACGATCTGTAAGATCCAACGATAGTCCTGTACATTTAAATGAACTCAAAAGCAGGCTAGAGCTTGAAATTATGCATAGAAGGATACATTTGTATGAAAATTATTATATTTTGTATGGCAACACCGATTTTTTTTTCCACCAAAGTGTACGATCTGTAAGATCCAAGAATAGTCCTATACATTTAAATGACATCAAAAGCAGGCTAGAGCTTGAACTTATGAATAGAAGGATACATTTGTATGAAAATTATTATTTTTTGTATGGCAGTAATGAAATTTATTTCCACCAATGTGTACTATCTGTGAGAACCAACAATCGCCTTATACATTTGAATTATATCAAATCAGACTAGAGCCTGAAATTATACATAGAAAGATAGAATTGCAATCCCGATGACAACTTTGCTCTGTTCTGGCACATACTTGCAACCCTCAAAATGTTCTGGCAATTTTTTTTACACTTAAACATATGTAAATTGCAACATATTAAAATTGTAGCCTTGTGGGAGTGGGATGAAAAAAAAATATTTTTTGCATTTTCAAAAATTTAAGGAACCATGACGCAACCGCGAGATGCCTGCCAGAATGGTACTTTCTTAATTGACTGATAATAAAATATCATTTAATAAATTTCTAGCTTTGTGGGAAGTGGGATAGTCAAATGGTTCAATAGCTCTCCAGCTATAAGCGCATTATTCGGGGTTATGCTAGTTTCCGTACCAAATTGCTTGTAGCCGTCTAAGTGCGATATCGAGCCAGCCGTGTCGATAACATTACTGCTGCTAACGGGGCGCAATAAAGACCAATTGCGTCCCTCCAAAGTAGCCTCTTGGTGTGCAATGTGCAATTTAATTTGCATAGCGATACTTTGGGCTACATACACGAATAATTTAATATCAATATGTGTATAATTATATGAGAAACGTTAACAACCGCCTTCATTATGCGTATCGCAAAAGAGTTATGAATGCTTTCTATTATTTATAAAGTGAGTGTCTTCAAGTCAAGAAAGAATAGGTTTAGGTATTCTAAATTAGTGCACTTTATTACCCAAGACTTCGTTGCCACTTACCATCAGGTGGGATTGTAATTTCAGTATTAACTTATAGAACTTATAAAATATAATATGTTTAATCCTGCTAATTATTATCATAAATTTGAAAGTTTGTAGGGATGCTTGTTACTCTTTCACGCAAAAATTACTGAACGGATTTACATGAAATTTAGCACACGGGTAGCTATGATGTTTAAAAATATATGTACTACATATAGATACGTTATGCCCTTACAAATCAACCAAAAAATCTGTTCTGAAAAGAGCTACAACACACACACGTTTATCTTTTGTTTCACTACATACATTCTACTACAGGCATTTTAACGCTGTATGTCAAATGTCAAGCACTTTTGACAACAACAAAGGCGTGTATATCGTCTTGTATTGACAGAGCGACTACGAGCAGAATGGTCAATTGCCTGCTCTTACGCTCTTCATCGTCGGCCCGCTTGTGACATAAAGGCGGCCATTGACGATGCGATCGATCGGTGCGATCCGTCGTTGCCGACCGATCGCAACGACGGATCGGTAGTGTATGTTACCGCTATGAGTGGCACTTTTGAACCGATCGATCGGTGCGATCGATCGCACCGATCGATCGGTTCAAAAGTGCCACTCATACACGAACGATCGTTCGCAACGATCGATCGCAACGATCGATCGCTATCAAACATTTACTCGTTTGACACGGAAGGATAAAGACGTGCTCAAATAATTCAATACGTGCCCTACAAAATGAAAAACGAACTTTTTTTCCTTAGCTATGTGGCAGTAACTTTGATTCGGCTACAAAAGAAAAAAATAAAACTCTACTTAATTACTAAGCTTCTAAATTGTCCGTTTACACGTATTAATTTACTTAAAATTTAGTTAACTACTTAACTAGGTACTTAATACGTGTAAACCGAACATAACCGAACATTTTTTTCTTTCTTTCTTTCTTTTTTCTTTAAATATTGAATTATCATCGGTCCTCGATAGGTCTACGAAATTTGGAAGAAGTCTAACCGCTTAAAGCTAATTAATATAAAGCGTATAACTAGGTTTTTTCTTTCTTTCTGTCTTTTTTTTAATATTGAATTGTCATCGCGGCATCGGTCCTCGATAAGTCTACGAAGTTTTTTTTATGGAAATAGCCGGCAATCGAGCTGACGATCTACCTGAACCTGATGGTAAGTGGCTATCGTCGCCCATGAACATCAGCAACACCAAAGGTAAAAGCGAAGAGAAAAAAGTAAAAGCGAACCCCATGGAGAAATAACAATAGTAATAATGGTATTAATTAACAATTAAAATCAATACTACCAATATAATCCTTCCGAGGGTCCTACCACCAGCGGGCCGGATTTAGTCGCCTCTTACGACACCCATCCAGCGTGGGTTTGGGGTTAATATTCTAAAGCCGCCCCAATACGGCAAAAAAAAATTATTTGTTTCGTCCATCGAATGTTGATAGGTAATTAGGTACGTAGTACCTACGTAACGCACTAGCCAAGGCATTGAAGGCATGCGATGCGTGCGGTGCGGCGGCCGGCATCAGAATGAGACAAAAATCGCATCGGTGATCGCAAAGGTCCACACACTGTCGATTCATCGGTGCGATATTCAAGATTGCATGGATTTTTGTTGCGATCGCCGATATCGTCTGCGATCAAGCAAATCGTTCACGATCATAACATACACTACCGATCCGTCGTTGCGATCGGTCGGCAACGACGGATCGCACCGATCGAACGCATCGTCAGTGGCGCCCATAATGTATCTTCCTCTTTTTACATTATAATATCATTGACGGGTAGACGATGATCTGGACTAAGATATAGGGTACTTACTTAAGGGACACACTGTTAGTGTTCTATAAAATATTTACATGTTACATTTTACGAGTATACTTAATAACCTTTCGAACTTCTTTCACTGAAGAGTAACGACCTCAGTAGCTCAATGTACGGTACGGATCACAATAGCAAGAAGGTTTGAATAATGAGTTCTTGCTCTGTGGAATTACAGAAATGCATGTTTATTAGGGGTGAGCGTGACAGTTATTAATAGGGGCCCGTAAAATGCCAATGAGAGAGAAATGTACTTATTTTGTTAAATTATTATAGATGCCGCTAAATTTAAACTGCATTGCTATTATTATTATCTTAAAAATAATACAAGTTTTGTGAACAATGACATCAAATTGTTTTTAGAAAGATACAAATAACTTCGACCATAATCTAAATTTTACTAACAAAAAATAACCGACTTCAAAGTCTTAAAAACTACTTGTCAGATCTCATTCAAATTTATGTGGGACCACATGACAAGCACCTGCTTTCGATTAAAAAAAGAATCATCGAAATCGGTTGGCGTGATATTGAGTTATTCGTCAATTTGTCGCGCACATCTTAACACTTACGACTTATGTGGTTTTGTCGTAGATGTCATTGTCAGATCTCAATAAAATTTATATGGGACCACATGACAGCCACTAGCTTTCGATTAAAAAAAATCATCAAAATCGGTTCTCCCAGTCCAAAGTTCTGAGGTAACAAACATAAAAAAAAAAAATACAGTCGAATTGAGAACCTCCTCCTTTTTTGAAGTCGGTTAAAAATGTATTACATTGATATAGATTATAGAATATAAAATTTATTGATATTATTATGCCTGTCATTGTGCATGTATATCTGTTATTTAAATTCGAGTAAATATGTTATAACAAGTATTGTTTTAATTTAACGAATTTATAAAAAAAAAATATGGTTTTAATAATAATTATTAAGTATAGGTAGGTACCTATTTATAAAATGTTTTTAAAGAAGGCATAAAACCGCCCACTTGAAAATTAAATGTAATAAAACTCCATTACAGTATACTCAGCGGGTTAATTTTACCCAAACACCTGTGAAATGGTTATTTCTGCACAGGTATATTGTCAGTGATTATGACAATTACTAAGAAATTCTACGTTAAAAGTTATAGGGCAAGAGTTTAACATATGTCTTAATTACCTGATACATAAACAAACAAACATAGCAAGGCCTTGAAATTTACTATGAGTGTATGATTATATAGTATGCATTATGTACGCATTCTTAAATGTATAATAGATTGAACTATCATTATTGTGTAACTAACCTGCCTTCCTAGACATGGCTTCAACAATTTTATTGCTAGACATAATAAAACTATCCATCAAGTGGGACTGTACTCAAGAATTAACTTATAAGATATAAAAAAACCTAAGCACAGTCTGAGTTAAACTTATTAAAACGGTTCAAAAGAAGGCGTCGGAGGTCATTAACCTGACAGTAATCTGCAAAGTGCATTACTAGCTGGGGAATTCTGAACGAAAGCTGATGGATTAACTATCAGAACAGAACTGTCGAGGGCTTTTTAAGACTGATTTCAAAACATAAGTATAATGTAGTGTTCCGTTAGACCACTAATTCTGTATATTCACTGGCTCGATGTAATAGACTAGGAAACGCGGTTACGCCACATGATTATTGTTTAATTACTTAATAAATACATATAGATAAATATCGGCTCGCTGCAAACACCACGTCTACACTCCGCGCCCGACAGTTCGTAACTGACTCATTGTGCGCTGGCCGCGTGGGTGCTTGACCGAGACGACAGAAAAGTGACATCTGTCAGTTGACAGATGACAATCTAGTTAGATTGCAAAACTACTAAATGTTATCGATATCCTACTCGATATCGATATACTACATCCCTTCCTTATTTTAATTTTTTTTTTTTTAGTTTCTAGTTTCAGTAATTCTTTATCTTTGGTTCTAATGTTAACTCCAAATAATAATTCAAACGGAGTCATTCCAATGCTTCGTTGGTGAGTTCTATTTATACAGCGTTGGACGTTAGGTACTCTGCGATACCTTTGGTACCGATCTTTGGTCGGGTCATCTGCAGTGAGTTTAGTCAACACAGCGATGATAATTTCCTCTAGGCCGTTTCCTCTCTGCGTTTCCTATCGGGTGCAAGAAGCCTTCTCTCTTCCCTTTCTTGTTTTTTTTTTAGGATACATTCAACATAATTGTTAATAATCCTTCTAATTTTGTCTTGTAACTTTTCTATGTGGTATTCTCTATTTATTAATTCTTCAGTCTTAGTAACTCCAAAGTGTCCTTTTCGTGGTTCCTTCTGATAAATTCAAATTGTATCTTCTTAGGTACAACAATCAATCTATTTCCGCTTTTCACTTTGTTGAGTGTGTCTTTTTTGTAAAATATAATCTTGATAAGGCTCTTTCTCTAAAATTTTCTTCAACGCTTTTATGTGATCGTCCTCATCTTGAGCTTTTTTGATACATGTTGTAGTTTTCGCAATCATTAAACAAATTGGATCTCTACCTAAAGCATCAGAGTGTTTCATCCTTGATCCAGGTCTATGCTCGATCTCGTAATCATATTCCTCAAGTAGCAGAGCCTAGCGAGCAACTCTTGGTGGTAAATCTTTCTTCTGTAAGGTCCTCGTTAATGCAGAGCAATCTGTTACTATTTTAAAATGTAGGTAAATTCTAAATTTCTTGATAGCTTCCACGATATCTAGTACCTCCAAGTGGTAACTATGGTAATTTCTCTGAGTCGGGGTAATCTTTTTGCTCATATAATGGATTGGGTGAAGTTTGTCATCATTCGGGCTTTTCTGTAAGAGTACGGCTCCATATCCGTCAGCGCTGGCGTCTCTGTGTAATTCAGTATGCATCAGGATATCAGGATTGTAAATTCTAAGTACAGGTGTGCTACACAGTTTCTTCTTGAAAATGAAAAAAATGAAAATATTTTCATTGATTCACAGATTAGATTATATAATATACTAGTTGCAAAGGCCCCTATACTGGGTGTAAACCTGTGTTTCTGGGTACCCCGCTCATCCACGAAGACAAAATATAATGAATCACTTAAACATTTTAACAAAGCAAAATAATTGAAAGCTTGTTAACAGTTTTAATCAAAATTAAAAGCAGTATTTTTCTTCAGTAAGTCGGTCATTGGCTTTGCTATCAGTGAGTAATCCTTAATAAATTTTCTAAAATGGCCGGTAAGTCCTAAGAAAGACTGGACGGCTTTCACGTTCTCAGGCTGTTCAAATTTCTCTACAGCATCAATTTTATCCTTCGATGGTCTTACTTCATTGTCACGGATGATGTAACCGTATCTCGGTTCAATCTCTTTCTATAAGAAATGGCATTACTTCCAGTTAAACTCCAAACCAAATTCTTCCGCTCTTCTTAGTACTTTTGAGCTTCATCAATCCTTCTCCTTCCGTTCTAGATGGTAAAATCAGATCGTCAAGATAAGCTGCTTCGGTTCCATCGGTAATTAGGTCACTAAATAATAATAATAATAATAATAATAATTCATTTATTTCAACCATCTAAGGATCATATCATTACAATTACAAGTTACAAACACCAATTAATTCATTCAATTCATTAATGACATATTAAATTAAATTAAATTAAATTACATTACATTACATTACATTACATTAATTAAGTAAAAATTAAATTACAATAAATTAAATTAAATTGAAACATGTCATACACAATTATATAAAATTTACTTACTTAAGCAAAAACTAAAGAATAAGAATACTAAAGATGTCATTGACAAACCTCTGGAATACAGATGGCGCTGTATACAGTCCGAAAGGCATTTTGAGAAATTCGTACTGGCCTTGAGGTGTAACAAAAGTTGTATACTTCTGGCTGTCTTGGTGAACATTCACATTCGGACAGGCTGGTGATTGGTGATCTAGGTCACTACAGTTGAAGCACCCCTTCACGTGAGGCACTTTGCGGTTTGACTGATGCGCAGCTGAATGGCCAGTTTGGGCGGGTTTGCCTGGCACCGTCTTTCTAATGTCACTGTAGATGTCCAGCTTTTCCCGGAAATCTTTGATATCCGACGCGCCATTCGCGTTTGTTGGTCTCAAGATCACGTATACCATCAATCGCATATTTTAAAAAGTTTTGCAATCCGTCTAAAGTCGTTTGGCATAGATCAATTTCTCAATTTTAGTCCACTTTATAAGCAGGGCAGTATCTCCAAATTCATCGAGAAATGTCTCAACAGGGTAAGTGTCGTCTCCAGTAAAAATGGTCATAGACTTTTCTAAGTCTTTGAAGGAAATCAGTCACAATCACATCTTCACTTTCTTTTTCATCTTTCTTCGGCGATATTGTTGCAGAGAAACTTGTGTTTGCTTGAGAATAATTTTGTGACTTTCATCGATAGTCATTAATATTCGAATTAATTTGGGTCTTCAGTCTTCATAAAAACATTAATTCGGATACACTAGGATTCCCTGCGTCGTGGATGCCACGGACAACACACCAGACAAAGACATTTACACCCAGACCGAGAACAGAAACTCAAACTCATCATCCAAACCTCCGCCTGGAATCGAACCCAGGACCCTCGGTGCGGCGATCTGGCATGGCAATCATTGCGACACACGGGTCGTCATTGATTTAGATCATCGCAATTTAATGCAAAACCGCAATGTAATGCACCTCGCAATTTAATGCCACTCTTACCATCATTGATTTAGATCATCGCAATTGAATGCAAAACCGCAATTTAATGCACCTCGCAATTGAATGTGACTCCCACCATCATTGATTTAGATCATCGCAATTTAATGCAAAACCGCAATTTAATGCACCTCGCAATTTAATGCGCCTTGCAATTTAATACACTTCACCATCAGTTACCATGATGATCGCAATTTAATGCGTCTCACCATCATTTGGCATGATGATTCGATCACTCATCCATAAGAACTAGTAGTACTTGCCTATCGAAAAGTGTTCATAGCTATTTGTAATTTAATTAAATTTAATCTTTTTTTTTCCATCCCCTTCACTCTTGTTGGTGGTGCGTAGCGTGTAAACAGCTACACCACCGCGTACTTGCGTACAATTGAAATTATTTTGTCAAACCTATTGAAAATGGCATAAGATCAGCCAAAGCGCAACTGAATCCACTCACCCTGCCCCGCCCTGGCACGAATCCCACGCAGTCCAAGGCAGCCGATGAAGCGGTGACGCCGAAGCCGGCCGGCGCGGTGATGGTTAGATAATCCGTCGAAATTTGTGTTAGTTCACCAGATCACGCACCCTCCTATATATGTAATTGAAGGGTGTAACGAAACGACATTTACAACGATGATTTGCAAGTTCGATCTGCTAGCGGGGGGCTGAGAGACGTGCGGGGAGGGTGGCCGACCGCGCGTTGCACTGCGCCTGCGCTTCTCGCATTCGCCTCGAGACTCGTTGTGAGCTTGACGACACACGTTCGTTTTAAAACTAGCTGTGCGCGTTAGCCAGCTCGAAGACAATTTTAAATACTCTTCATGTTTTAGTTTCTTATATCCGTTTATTAAGTGGTGTGAAATATTCCCGTATTAGGGTGCCACGGTACCGCTTTAGTACCTGACCGCTTCACCACGACTGCTCTGCCTACACACCTTGCACGGCTACCTACCAGCTGTTGCCGCTGCGCGCGCTAGCGTTTCGAAGGTCGCTCCGCCGTGTCATACCTGGCTATGTCTCCGCACCTCGGCCGTCAACCATCTTCGGCAGGACTACGCGTGATTACGCGTCACAAGGGGAGTACGGCGCTACGGAGGGGGAAACTGGTTAGGCCGATTACTACGACCTTATAAATTTATGTGCTCGCCGACTGGTAGGGTTATACCAATATACCTGTATTGCCTACCCTGGGATTTTATTTTACGCCTTTAGTAGATAGACCAGCAGCGGTACATGCGGGTGCACCTCGCAACTCGTAGGAAGAAGGCGGACGACAGATTTTCTCCCGTCATCATTCGGCGCGAACGCAGCGCCGCGCGCGGCTATTCAAATAGGACTCCTAACGCCATCTAGCGGCGCCAGGAAGCACTCTAATGAGCGAACCAGTGAACTCAAAGCTGATCTTGCCATTAGAATTTTACCAAAAACCTACTTTAATAAATTGAAGCAGTAGTGCTTCATTACTTGTGATAGCCGAATGAGTTTTATCTCAATTGATAGTTTTTAACACCCCGAATATGCCTAGGTAGGCTTGCCTACTTATTTCTGTGCATGGCTACCTGGCAAGTAGATGTGAACAGGTAAGTCAATATAGGTAACTACATCGATCTGTTAACCAATCGAAATTAATATCATAGGTAAGATATTTTAATTACAAAACTAATCATATAGGCTTGCCTGCAAGAAATCGTTCATAAAATATTATTGCCAAGCTATAAAGTTTTAGAATTTGATAGGTGCGAGAGAGAGTAGAGCGTCCGAGGTCCGTGTGATAGAAGAGGTCACAACATAGTAGCTGCAAGCTAAAGCTGTAAAGGCGATGCTTTTTAGAGTGTACTGCCAGTCCTTTTACACGAGCAGCCTGTGGGTCAGCTATACGCAGAGGGCGTACAACGCACTGCGTGTACAATATAATAATGGGTTTAGAATGCTGATGGGGCTGCCGCGCTTTTGTAGCGCCTCTGGGATGTTTTTAGAGGCTCGCACTGACGGCTTTCATGCCATTATCCGGAAACGATGCGCTTCTCTTCTCAACCGCCTGCGCGACAGCACCAATAGCATTCCAGGCACACTAGTGGACAGGTGGGACTCTCCATTTCCCAAGCACTGGGTAAGTCTGCACGCAAGTGGTGCAATACAGACCGCGCCTGGGCGTGGAAACCCCCATTTCCTTCCCCATTTTAAGTAGTTTATAGTAAGTAGTAATTAATTTGTATGTCTGTATTTACTAACCCTTAGATTTAAGAATAAAATGTTTTACTAACAAATATTGGCCTGAACTGAGCCTGAAATAAAGAATTATTATTATAAACCGCGGCACATAAGTTGAACCAAAATGGCTGTCGTCTGCGAAGGTACAATTATTGTTAACAAAGTGTGTAAATTTCTTTGTCATAGGCGGTAATAAAACTTAACATTCTAAGGACTCCATTATCATCAATGTCATCGTGTCAATTGCTACATAGCGAAATATGTGAAGTGGCGTTTGGGGCCTGCTAAGTGCTAACAACCCCTACCTGCTCTCACAAGTCAGTCGTCCCAGTTCCGCGCTTGGAGCACATTGTGCTATACTCGCGATGGTTTATTATTACACAATGTATTTAGGAGTAAGTTAATTATTGTGAAAAATACAATATATTATTTAATTTATCTAAATACATCTTATATAATTATAAAGTCTTCCATACACCCGTACTAGAATACGCAAGAATAATCTATCTCTCTATAGTAAATCTATAAACTCCTATACTATATTATTCCGAAATAAAAATCCGGTACTGATTTTATATTAAATATTCAACGATCATAACAAAACGAACGACTTACTTGTTCTACGAAAGATCTTGGACTGCGAACGATTATTTGTTCGTATCGCGTTTACAAAATAGACGTAATATCTGCACGCATTCCAACGCATCCTTCCTTTTTACGTAATAAAGTAAAATCAAGTTACTTATTTACTACGTACTTACCGACATGGTTTTTTCACGCTCGTCGCCAAAATATGTAGTGTTCCGTTAGACCACTAATTCTGTATATTCACTGGCTCGATGTAATAGACTAGGAAACGCGGTTACGCCACATGATTATTGTTTAATTACTTAATAAATACATATAGATAAATATCGGCTCGCTGCAAACACCACGTCTACACTCCGCGCCCGACAGTTCGTAACTGACTCATTGTGCGCTGGCCGCGTGGGTGCTTGACCGAGACGACAGAAAAGTGACATCTGTCAGTTGACAGATGACAATCTAGTTAGATTGCAAAACTACTAAATGTTATCGATATCCTACTCGATATCGATATACTACATATAATATAAGAGGAATTAAAAAAGTTTAAAAAAACCTGCAAAATAATAATAACAATAATAATAATATATATGTAGAGTTTTATGTAAGTTTATTTATTGGTATATATATTTATGTTTATTATATAATTTTTTGGCCCTATATGTATTTATTTTGTACGCGGGTGTGAGAGTCGAAAATATAGATAATAAATAACGCTTCGAACTCATAGCCCCACACTAGGATTCCCTGTGTCAGCACACAATACGAAGACAACCGAGAACAGAAATTCAAACTCATCATTCAAATTTCCGCCTAGCAATCAGCATCGAACCCAGGACCCTTGGTGCGGCGATCCGGAATGGTAATCATTGCGCCACACGGGTCGTCGCAGTTTCTTTCTTATTTCTTACAACGCATCGGTGATGCATTTGGTGTTACATAATGTGTTACATAATGTTATTTATAAGCGACGGTGAACACTTAGGTGAACATCTAGGACGCCTGTTCGTTTATATTACTATTCAAAGAAAAAAAAATCGCGATGGATCGATGGTAAAATACTTCAATATAATTAGTCCTTGAGAATAAAATACCGTGATTTAGTAAAAGAAAGCAAAGGACTGATGGAGGTAATTACATTACACGTTGGACTGAAATAGAAAAGTCTTTTCCTTAAATGAGTTATGTAAGTCCAGCGCCGGTTATCGTTGTACAAACAGTAAAACTGTCCGTTGACTGAGTAATTCGATAGGTCGGAGAACGCCTTCATCGTCAAAGGCAACGAAGAGACGACGTGATCTGAATTGTATTATAAAAGACTGTATAAGATGAGAGTATGCTCTTCTTTTATGTAGAAAAACTGGAACTACAAAGTCAACAATAGACAAGACGTATAGTTTCTGTTTAAAAAAATCAAAATATAAAATGAAAATTATTTTATTAAATCATTTCTATATTTTAATGTGTGGTTTACACACATAAAATAACAAAAATAAAATAAAAAAATTACACAACATAGTTAAGTTTTTGCAGAGTATTTTTAAGCCAGCTTGAGCAAAGTCCAAGCACGCTTTTTAGATCTCATCCTAAGAGATTACAAATCTTGACAAATAAATTTTGCCTTCCATGCATGCCAAATGCATTAAAATAGAGTTCAAGTTAAGTTAATTAAGTTTAAAACTCACGTAAAAATAAGATGTATGTAACTTTTCATAATATCGATAAGAACAGTAATGTGCTGGCGACATTTTTGCATTTGAGTTGTCAAAGTGGTTCGTCGAATTATGGATTCGACTATAGTAGGTGTCAAAAATCAGCGCTGCAAGGCTATTCACTTTTGTAACTTGACAGCGGAATCCGCGATGAGTTTCAAAATTGAAGTTCGAGTCCGAGATCTTGATATGTGATTCTCTAATCATCTGGTACGCACTTGCGAGGTGAAGGGAGTCTCGAACTCTTACTTCAATTTAGAAACTCATCGTGTATTCCGCTGTCAAGTTACAAAACAAAAGCGAACTTGCATCATATTGACATGTCATTATCTAATCATCTAGTACGCACTTGCGAAGTGAAGTGATCCTAGAACTCGAACGTCAATTTTGAAACTCCGCTGTCAAGTTACAAACCTGAATAGCCTTCCAGTTGTCAGACGTTCTTTCTACACGTGCTCTGTGTTTCAAACTATTTCCTAGCCATAGTAATTTAAATCACATACTTGTATTTAAAAGAATTAAGCAGCAAGTGGCTTAGGTACATATTTTTTGATTGCAAACTAACATTTCTGAACTACAGACAAACATGTCCATAGATCCCTACTGTTGTAGTAGGGGTACTGTGGTCTCAGCACTATCTTATTTAATCTGCACCCATACCTACATTATTAATGGCTCCAAGTCTCCTGCCAGTGTTGCACTCTGCAGACCAACAGACGAGGTAATCACCTCCCGCGCTTGGTTCTGAAACTATTCTGTACAGTTTGGTATGTGTTCTTTGTTACTTGCTGGCTAGTTCTTCTAGAATCAAACGTTCTTTATTGTATTGATAGATTCAATTGCCTTTTATGCCGTTTTTACTTAAAAATAATTGAATACATGACCACAATCTTACCCGATGGTAAGAGTGGATGTGGTCCATGAACGCACTAACTTAGTAAAAGCCTATTCACTCGTCTTGAAGACATCCACGTCATAGGCGTGCAGGAACGCAGACGCAGGTAAGCTGTCCTTCGTGGTACACATAACGAATATAATTATCTACGTAATTTATCAGCTTCTTATGAAATGATCGGTTTATCGAAATTAAATGACGTTTCAACAACAAGCGCAATGCGATGCCACACGTGGGAGCAATTGGGTAATTTGGGGCGTCTCGCCTGATGTTACTGTACGTGGCGTGTATCACAAGTGGTCTTAATACTAAAAGAATTGACCACGATTTAAATTTTTAGTATAAAAAAAAAGAATTTATTTTAAGTGTCTTTACTCTTTCCTTCTGTTTTTCGTCTCTCTTAAGCCATTTTACCTAATTATAGATTGATAGGATGGAAAATGATATTTTTTTAATGTGAATGAAATATTGCAGATATTTTTATACATTTCAAAATATAGAGGATTAAAATGCATAGTGTTTATGTGTGTTATTGTGAAGGTCACGTAATAAAGGCTTTATTACGAGTAAAGACTTGTATTAAATATTTTTTACGACAAAGTATGAGTGTGTAAATTACGCTAAAGTATAAGGTTATTACTATTAATGGACACGTCTGCAGCATTCACAAGTTCCCCAACACAGGAAATCCTAAATCTATTCGCCTAATGAAAACATGACAGGTTTTGTTGTTCAGAGAACCTGAAAATAAATACTAATGGCTAGGAAATAACGTAAAAAGCTTTTGTATGACATTTCAATACTCACAAAATTTCATAATAAAAAGCAATTTTTTCCTCCATGCATTGTAAAGGGTAGGTAAAAACGTTTATTTGCTTTCAAAATATGCAATGACGCGTATTTACATATACTGTGATGGTTTTATTTTTAGGCGGTAAAAATTACGTAATTTTTTATTCCTGTCGAGTCAAACGGTTTGTAGAACGATTCAATTCAAGCTTATAATTCGTATCAAATGGGTGATAGCACCTGTACTTGATTAGATTGGGGAGATTGGCTGGGGAATAGGTAAGGCACTCCTATTCTGTTACCTTTGTGATTAAATCCCACAGTGTAAGGCATACCATTACGAAGCGTTTTGAAATGACTGCTTCGTTATATGGAACTACCTACGTGATATTTGTGTTAAAAATTCGACTTCAGCGAATGAGTTATTAAAATACTAGCTGTACCCCGCGGTTTCACGCGTTAATTTTTGGAAAAAAATAACTACTAAAATATATGATGCTACATAGCATATAGATTAGCCTTCCTCGATAAATGGACTATCAAACACAAAAATAATTTTTCGAAGCAATAGTTCCTGAGATTAGCGCGTTCAACCAAACAAACTCTTCAACCATCAAAATTATGTAATAAAATAATCCGATTATCTGTTCCAAAACTTCATCTAAATTGCCAACTATAACAATGAGCTCTAATTTATCATTTTCATAACCTCTTCATAAACAGGAGAATTTGACTAACAAATTGAACACGGAAATCGGTAGATAATCAAACCAAAAACCGTTGACTGTAAACCCATTAATTTTCCTATTAATGGTTACGGGTAGCTTTCCACGAATGACAAGCATGTTATTTAACTTAAAAGCAAATTCAACTATGGTTGTATAGATATTATGTCCCGAACATCAATATGTGAACCACTCTTCCGCGGGCAAAGCCACGGGTGGAATCTAGTACAAGAATAAAACTGAACATTATCTACGCCACTTTTATTCCTAAACATACAGTTCTTGATCAATACACCCACGTCGTGCTTTGTTGTAAGACAGGCGCACAATAAGGAGATTAAAGATCGTACTGGCATAGAATTTCTGGCAGGAAAATTTTGTATTCAAGTCTGTATATAACCATTATTCATCCTAGAATTCGCAACTCATCCAGCCCTCAGTGGTTCATACTCGTATTTTAATGTCGTGAAAATTTGTTGCTTAACGAAATGTTCTCGCATAAAGTTTAATATGGATTACACAAAAATTTTGCAGAAACACTTTAACTACATTGTGGCGGATATCGACAGTATTAAAATTAAAGCCTCCCGAACAATGAACGAATATACTACTTAGTATATTAGTTCATTGCTCCCGAAACATTATAGAATACGTTATATTTTACATAATGTCAGCTAAGCGTACCTATCTAATTAACGCTGGGATTTGTTTTTGTCGCGTAGAGGTTTTTCTTTTATAAAAACTTACAATGCGAATATTCAAAATAATTAGACATTGATAATAATAAGTGTAAGATGTTTTTATCATTTTTAGAAACATGTAGGTACCTATCAACCCTGAAATCTAAAAATAGCAAAAAGCAATATATATTTTTTATTAAAAAAAAGCTTTTAATTGTGTTGTGTATTTAGGTAATATACTCAATAATCATCGCTTTGTGTTTAGTAGGTACGTACTTACCGTAAGTAAAAACGTATAATAACAACTCACTTTATAATCGACTTCAAGAGTAGGAATTTTCAAATATTAGATACATGTCAAATTCAAATTCAAAATCATTTTATTCATATAGGTATCACTGATACACTATGCACGTGATTTTTTTAATCAACCAGCTTTTCGAAAAGGTGCTTTGTCATGGAGAAGAAGAAAAGCCGTAAAGGAACTCCTCAGAACATCTTTTAAAAAAATACATCGGTATTTCAAAATGTTTGTAAGGTCACCTCTTGTTTCGAGTCATTTCATAACGAATGATGAAAAATTCTTCTAACTCTGACTGGTTATTATTCGTATCTCGGCCACCAGGGCTGTATAAAATTCTGACAACAAGATTATAGCTCGAGTTTTGTACTCCGTCTGCTGTCTGTACATAGGAGACAGCAATATTACGAAGATGTGAGTTGTGAGACAATGTAGCTTTTATGTTAGTAAACGTCTGGCTGCTCTCAATCTAACTTGGTCGAAATAAGCGACCATGAAAGAACATGTTATCTTGTTTGTAGAATATTAAATTCTCGTACAGTATTATATTTCTAGTACAAAATTAAAATTTATGAGACATTCCATGTTTTTCATCAAGATGGCATTATTCCTATGCTAGAAGAACTGACTGAATGACACACAATGATTAGATCCTGCACTTATCGACCGGCAACGTGTCGATAATTCCTTTGTGACCTACCGTGAAAGCAGGGCACTTAATATAATTATGCTCGTTTGGAGACGATGTACGTAATTAAATAAAAACTGGCTAAATCCATCTCGAGAAAAGAGGGTTCCTTACAAAATTATGTTAACCTTTTGTTATTTGATAATTTTTTATGATTTAGGTAACTACAACTTTACTTGTGCTATACTCAGATCAATGATTTATTCATTGATCTGAGGTGCTATATGACAGTAAAAATTGGCAAAATTTTATGATTCTCGCTAGACCAACTAACACTACCTGATAGGTTTTGATTTCCTTGCGAGTTTCAAATTAATTATAATATGCATAAACGACCGATGCATAAACGAGTCAGAAGTGTCAGAACCTTTACATTTGCACAGCTCCAAGAGATTGCAGACCTGAAAATTCGATATTAATTTCAACGTGACACTTTTACGCGATCCTAAGAAAAAGGGAATATAAACAGGCAAAATAGACAGGCGCACGGATGGTCCGACGGACGGAACAATGGTGAACGAAGTCATCCTACTAATACTATAATTTTCTGTTTTTCCTTTTAAGGTACGAAACCCAAAAAAACACATGGTCATGTAAGAATATAAGAATCTGCGCCGCCAGAGTTAGCTTATTAAAATGCATATTATTATGACTTTGGTAAAGTATGACGAACCATATAGCTTAATGGTCACCGCCGTTAGAAGGGTCCTGGGTTTGATTATTATCAGTGAGGCAGAAATTTCAATTTCTTTTCTCGGTCTAGGTGTGTTCTTGGTCTTTGTGCGTTGTGGAGTGTGTAGCGTATATTTATTTATTTATTTATCAATATTCCTACAAATACAAAGAAGAATAGTAGTATAGAATAAGGTAAGTATAAAAACCTTAATTAGTCACAATTAGTCATGTAGGTATCAGTCTGTCTTGTCTGACTTAAATTTTTCTCAAAAACTGTTTGAAATAGGAACTTAAGAGACATCAAATGCGAATAAATATATTATAAAAATCAAATCGCCAACTCTTGGCAACAAATGTTACAACTTGAGGGTCGAGATCACGTAACATCAAATTTGTATGTGACCCGAATGTAATGCGTTTTACATGACGAGAGGGTTCCTGCCTCAGGTCATTTGCGGACTCGGCCACTGAAATGGTAAAAATGACACTTTATTTCGGCACTGGAAACTTCAATCTTCAGTAGGTATATTTTTGTCTTTTGCATTATGCCTTATTGAAGACTGATTAAACCACCATAAAAATGTTTTTATTTCAATAAACTTTTTATTTTAGTTTGTATGTCATAGAAAAAAATATAATAAAAAATATTTTAATTAATAAAATGTAAAAAATTTATTTTTTGCATTAGCAAAAATTTTAATAGACGCGCAAAATCCAACGATTTCTTTTGTAAATTAACAACCTCAAATGTCGTGTAATCGTTTGTGTCTTTGACAAAGGTTGTACTAAAAACTGAATGTCCAAAGCATACGACAAGTTAAGAATAATACTAAAACATATTGATAGTCACAGCTATTCTACTAGTTTGAGACTGATTTTATTGCAACAGGTAATGCTTGATAGAATACCCATTCTTACATTATATTATTTGCATTTCTCAAACCAATTACAGTCCTGAAATTCCATTTCTGAAACTAACATTAAAACCTCAGATGAACTGAGATTAAAACCATCCACGTCTGCATATAACAAAAGATTTGAAAAACAGAAATGCCAATTCAAAGTCTAAAACAAGGTCGCTGTCAATGGCAGGGAATTACGTCATTATACGAGCATTGAAGAGCTGTCGACTCCACTCGAGGTCGTAGTGTAAGAAAAGCAAAATACAGTTGTCGAGAAGTGCCACAGTCACATAATTGCGGCCACCATCAAGGGTGGATGAATGCGGTGTGACGAGCGCTGATGGCTCCGACTCTGCATGTCGCTCTTTTGATGAAACCATGATTACAGCATACATATGCATACGACTGTGTATCGCGAGGACGTAATTTTACTGGAAATGTTCCTTTTTAAGAGCAACTTGCGTTATATTATTTTGTTTTGATAGGTCGCAAGTTATTATGTGAAGATACGAGGTTCGACTTATGTATAACACATTTAAAATTATACATCAAGATGTACCTACCTATCGATTTTGTATAATACCACTAATGTGTTTTGATTTAATCTAGGTACACACTTTAACGTAACATGTGTAAAAGTAACATGAAGCTGTTAATTAAATGTTATTTCTTTTTTATATGCATCCTCAGATAAATAAAAAAGGAAGATATAGTAGTATTCTTCACAAAAAAAGTGAAACTAATTTTGAAAGTGAGTATGAAGCATTCGCATTATCAAATTTCAGTTAAATCCCTCTAAAATTGCTTTATTTATTTATAATTCCCTTCCAGTTCTGTTATTGATCTTTAACATTAACATACACAGTAGTGACGCGCCTTTGTACCACGCATTTAAGCGAGATAAATAAAAACTGCTCGCGAAACATGAATACGAGAACCGTTCGCATGTTTCGGCGTACATTGCGGTTTAGATTGCAATCACTCCAGTTCTGTCTGTAGGGTATTGTTTTCATGTGAAACTCGTGGATCAAATCACTCGAGAATCTTTTGCGAGGTTATAATTCAAGGTATTTCTAGACGTATTGATGGAAATAACGTTAGCAAAGTGAGTTTTTACATGAAATAAGTTGACAGCAATTCCACTCGATGGTAAGTCGCGATGAAGTCCAAAATGGAGAGCGCACTAAAAACTTGGTGCAGATATTCATTAACACAACAGATTCCATTAAAAATTTCACGAGAATTTTTGTGTCTTTTTCACATTTTTTTCACGTCAATCTCAGGAACGGCTTTACCAATTTGCATTTGGTTTCAACTTCAATGTATTCTACATATAAGTTTGGGGTATTATAACATGAAGTGTTTTTTATCAGTTTAGAAAAAAATCTTAATATTATACCTAGTCATAATTTTTTCGGTTCAAAGTGAGTGCTTTCTTAGAACTATTTGAGTATACCTATTCTTGAGTACCTATTACTAATCGATAGATAAAAAACAATCAATATTATCAACTATTTTCCGTTTCAGAAACATAGCCAATTAAATTTCAACATGCATAGCTTTTGGGTAATAAATAATTACGCAATTATGTGTCCAAACAGAAATTTACGGGAAATAAACAAGGCTAGCTGAAAAACATATTTAAATTTTCATTGTGTGTTTTACGATTACCATAATTTACTCCTTTATCCCGTTGCTGTAAAATACAGTGTTTTACAAAAGCCTACATTCATTAAGTAACACCATTATTTAAACAACCAAATAAACAAGCAACATTCCTCCAAAAAGCGTAATTACCAAGATTGAGTACGATAAGTCTAAAGATAGATATTAATTGCATTTATGTGACAAAACGGCTATTCTTTACTGTGAAAATAGTAAATCTAAAATATTAGATGTATGCGGTATTGCTTGATTGTAATTTTCACTATGATGGCATTTCATTATCTTTATTGGTGTGGATGACCCCTTGATATTAAAAGTTACCTTTCCGTTCTTCCCGTAACAATCACCATCTTTGGACTACTGCGAACATTTTTAATCAAAAATAGTCAAATCTGTGCAGCCATTTTACATTTTCTAGTAGTAACTCAGAGATATTGAAATAAAATAAAATTTTACCTATTACAAGAAGATAAAGTAGGTGTGATCGCATCGAAGTAAAATAACTAAGTCGACCTCCACAAAAAACCCACAGAATGGATAGTAAGTACAGCCGAATGCAATTAAGGTGATGAAATTTTAAAGTTTCATTAGAGAATCGCCTTCATCGTAATTGCAGAAATGGAATTTCTTCAGAAAATAACTTTAAGATAACTATTATAATGTTGTGTATTTACATAGGTTTATTTGATAGGTATGAAAAATTATAAAATTTTGTTTTAGGTAGGTATGTGAAAATTTCGACAAAAAGGTTTTTGTTAGTGTAATGTGCTCAAAATAAGTTATTGTAGGTAATTGCAGGGGAATTTCCTACCGCGTACGTGTAAACTGTGGTATGAACTACCACCGACGGTATCCCCACAGTGCTAAAATATGGGGACCTTCAAGAAGCGTGTCCATCACTTCCTATTCAGCCGGCAGCGCACTGGTGGCGCCTCTGGTGTTGCGAGTGTCCATGGGCGACGGTGATTGCTTACCATCAGGTGGCCCGTCTGCTCGTCTGCCTGCATATTACATTAAAAAAAAAATTAATTCCATAGTGCATTTTTCAATTTGTTTGCGCCCTTTTTCAACATCCTATAGGTATACCATGATAAGGTCAATCGACGAGGGAATTAAGAAAACTCTATATTAAACGCACCTCAGTAAATTTTCAATTGCGGTACAGCTACAAACCACACGTCGCGGGCGTGATGAGTGATGTGAGAATCTATTAAGTCCCGATTTCCGATTATTACATTAAAATGAGCTTAACAGTTAACTCATAAATGTACAGCATTCTGGTCTATAGTAATTAAAGTGGGAAATAGACTGTAATAAGCTTTTTTTAACTTCCTCTAGGATTGTGGATCAGTTTAGCGTCAACCAAATAACTGCACATTACTGGGCACGGGTCTTGCCTCCTAAGGACGCCTACAGCACCCTCCACCATGCTACTCCAGTACGGATCGGTGGAGGGTTTGTGGTCAACCCAAGTGTCAGATATTTTCATACCACCCGAAGACTTGCGACATGGCGTAACGGCTGTTATCTTACTAAAACAACCGGAACCAACATCTTTACGTGCCCTCTGAAGCACGGAAACGCTCTAGAATTTTTTGTCAATAGTGGCCGGTCACCCATCCAAATACCAACCGCGTCCGCTGTAGTTTAACTTGGCCAATTGCTTAGGATCGAAACGAGGCGTTATTGACCGCTTCAATTTATCATTTATGCTAACTTTTTGTATTCAAATAAGACTGGTGAATTAGGAAAAAAATTCTCCCAATTGACCTCCAGTAGTCAGAAGGGAAATTTTTCGTCTCAACTGACCACCGGTGGTGAGATTGTTGCAAACGGCCACAGGTGGTAAGTTGAGACAAAAAATTTCCCACTTCATCACTGGTGATGAATTAGGAATGAATTGCTCCCAACTGACCTCCAGTGGTCAGATGAGAAAATTCTCGTCTCAATTGACCACTGGTGTTGAGATTTGGTGGTCAGACGGTCCGGAGCGAACTTAGGCGCTCCACCCACTGCACCGCGCCCCGTCGCGGTGCGCGGGATGGCAGATTTTACCATTGTATGCAATTATGTCAATTTATATAGAAATCACGCCTAGCACAACACACTGCCGACGCGGCACCGCGCGGGAAATTGCCCCGCGCGCAGTTGTGTTATCCGTCGCTCTGCGCACCGCGGCGCGACGCGTCTTCAGTGGGTGGAGCGCCTTAAAGTACAAACTTTTTTTTTATCGATATTTTAATATTTTATTTATTTTATTTTAATCTTATGTTTTTAAATTAATAACGAAATAAACTGAAAATAGGTATATACATACGAGTATATAGTAAGTTTTAAAATTAATATTGATTTAAAGATAAGAGCTCTAGAGTTTTTTGTAGTTTTTCGTAAGGTTATTTAAATAATTAATTACGATTCTTAATGAAGTCAAATTACGGGGCAAAGCCATCAATCTTCGACTGGGTAGGGTAATGTATAACCGTCATGTCATTGGCAGAGGTTTCAAATTATTTCATTTCGTATTTGGGGAATGAATTCGTACTTACAGAGGACTGTATAAATCAATAAGATTTTGCGATATGGCATTGATAATATTGCCAATTACTGTTGTGCCAGCATGAAAAAAAATCTCTGAGATATATTAAAACGTATTTGGTTAATTACAACCCATGAATTGTCCCATGGCCATACTGTATTATCTTTACATATTGAGAAGGCTGATCACAACCTACGGGGAATATTGTTAAGATATTGGACACAACACTAAACAGCGTTTAAATTTAGAATAGCGCTCATCCCTATTGCTATATATTCTATCGATTGATGGTTATGTCATTATAGATTCTTCAAGATGTGCTCTATGTGAAATGTTTATTAAGTTAATATGAAATACATTTTCTTTATGTTCCCCATGCATTTTATTCATCAGGTTATGGGCCCAGCCTCCTGAGAATAATAACAGAGTTAATAAATTGTTCAAAATTATTCATCAAAATAAAATTATAAAACGGTTGCCTAGTAACCATTGTTTGGTCGTCGTCTTTCTGTTTTTCAGAAAAATTTTTCAGCATCAAAATGGCAAATAATGCGATGGTTTCCATTGAAAAGCTTACTGGCCGTGATAATTGGGCAAGTTGGAGTTTCGCCGTAAAAGCCTATTTACAACATGAGGAACTTTGGGAGTGTATCGAAAATGTAGAAGGTAAACTAATAGATATAAAGAAGGATTTGAAGGCTAAGTCGAAATTAATACTGCTAGTGGACCCAATAAACTATGTTCATATCCAGGATGCTACAACGGCAAAAGAGGTATGGAATAATTTGACACAAGCCTTTCAAGATTCTGGACTAATTCGTAAGGTAGGATTACTAAAGGATTTAATAAATACTACATTAGAAGCGAGTACAAGCGTTGAAGACTATGTTAATAAAATATTGTCGGCTGCTCATAAATTAAGAAACATTTCATTCAAAGTCGATGATGAATGGCTTGGGACATTGATGTTGGCAGGATTACCCAGCGATTACAAGCCGATGATCATGGGTATTGAGAGTTCCGGAAATAAAATCAGTGCTGATTTAATTAAAACAAAACTACTGCAAGAGGTTAAACAACCAGAAAGCACTGCATTTTATTCAAATTCTAAGAAATATCATGCAAGAAATTATCATCATCAGTTGAATTTTACAGGGCAACGATGTTGTCATTGTAATAAATTTGGCCATATGAGCAAAAATTGTTGGTATAAAAAACATAATAAAGAAAACGAAAATGAGGAAAACGGTTTTATAGGAGCTTTCTCAGCAATGAAGTTGGATGATAGTACACATTGGTATGTGGATTCTGGCGATTCAGCGCATATGACCATGCATAGAGAGTGGCTGGAAGATGAGACTCCTCCACATGTGCGAAATATTAAGATTGCCGACAACAGAGTGTTAAATGTCGAAAGCTGTGGTAATGTAACAATACAAGTACCCACTCCAGATGGCTGCAACAAATCTATACAGGTGAGGAATGTTCTTTTCATTCCAGAACTATCAACTAATTTACTGTCAGTTAGTAAAATAATAAAAAATGGCTATACAGTAAATTTTGACAAAAATGGCTGCTCAATAAATGAGCTTAATGGACAAGAAATAGCCAATGCAAATCTTATAAATGATATATTTAGATTAAACGCCAACACTAAAACAATATTAGCAATGACAGCAGAAACAGAGACCAGACAACCATTTCCAACAAGTGGCTCCCGGGCAAGTGAGCTGCTGGAGCTTATCCACACAGATGTTTGTGGTCCGATGCAAGTTGCTTCACTTGGTGGTGCCAGGTATTTCACAACCTTTACTGATGACTATTCACGCAAAGTATTTGTGTATTTTATGAAAAGTAAAGCCGAGGTATTGGAAAAATTTATTGAGTTTAAGAATCGTGTAGAGAATGAACTGAATAAAAAGATAAAAGTTATAAGAAGTGATAATGGTAAAGAGTACATCAATAGAAATTTTGATTTATTTCTACAAAAACATGGAATTTTGCATCAAACGTCAAACCCATACACACCTGAACAAAATGGTTTGAATGAGCGTATCAACCGTACTCTTATTGAGCGTGCTAAGTGTATGATATTCGATGCTGATTTACAAAATGATTACTGGGCTGAAGCTGTTTCTACAGCAGCTTACATTATCAACCGCTCACCAACACGTAGCCTTTCAGATATCACACCAGAAGAAATGTGGACGGGAAAACAACCAGATTTGAGTCACATACGTGTGTTTGGGTGTAACGCAATGGTTCACGTACCAAAAGAAAAGTGGCAGAAAGTGGATGTCAAATCACGTAAACTTATTTTTGTTGGTTACTCAGAGTGTACAAAACGTTATAGATTTATTGATCCGAAGAGTAAGAAATGTATCATGAGTAGAGATGTAATATTTTTTGAACAAAATATTAAAAGAGATATGATCTGCACTCTATCTGAAACAAAAACAGAAATTAATGATTTTGAAAATAAAAATAAAGAAAATAAAAATACTATGTATAAAAATGAAAAAAATAAAAGTGAAAAAAAACCTATAATTGAGAATGTTAAAGAAAGAGATGAAGAAGTGTCTGTTGATTCCAGTCCAACTGTAACAAAATATGACAAATTAGACGAAACTTACATACCGGATGAAAGCTTTGACACTCCTCCTGAATTTAGAATAAATTTAAGGCCACGTCGCCTACAGGTAAACTACGAAGATAGTCATAAAAGTTCTGCATCCTACATGTGCTTTAATGTTGATTTCGCACCAAGTTTATTAAATAGTGATCCTCAAAGGACTACAGCCGTGAAATGGTTTAGAAGACCAAGGTGAATCAAAATGGAAATGTCACCCAATATAAAGCCAAACACATAGATGTTCGCTACCATTTCGTACAAGTGAATATGACAGCTAAACAAGTTTCCGTAAAGTATGTGAAGTCTGAGGACATGGTTGCAGATTGCAGATGCGCTTACAAAAGCTTTACATCCCTCTAAGCATACAGCGTTTACTAGGCTAATGGGTTTGTGTCCAGGAGAGGATGTTAAGATATTGGACACAACACTAAACAGCGTTTAAATTTAGAATATCGCTCATCCCTATTGCTATATATTCTATCGATTGATGGTTATGTCATTATAGATTCTTCAAGATGTGCTCTATGTGAAATGTTTATTAAGTTAATATGAAATACATTTTCTTTATGTTCCCCATGCATTTTATTCATCAAATATCAATGGGTCATCAAAAGTGTAATCTAAATTTCATCGTTAGCAATAATAATAACACTAACACACTCATACCCCCGCAGTAGGTATTATATCCTATCCCCAATTACCTGTGTCGCGGGTAGCTTGGACGACACATATAACACATCACAATCACACCCATATGACCCGAGTACAAATGTCGTGTCTGCACTAATTCTAATTTATATTCTTATAAATACCGCTTGCAATCAGTTTACATCTAGCTTGTACTATAAATGTAATCGAGCCGCGGGGGGGCACTGGTGACCTGTAACTCAGGTATTCTAACCTACATCAGGCACCAGGCTCTCACATAGCACAATCAGTAGGTATGTGTACTGACAGAGGTACTACTATTGTAACGTCGTATTTATGTGTAACTGTATTGTACTGTATTGTATCGTACTGTGAGAGCAAATAAAAATTGTTTTGCTTGTTTGTTTATCTGTCACTTATTATCTGCCCCGGCTGGGAATCGAACCAAGGACCCCTCGCTTCGCAGGCAGGGTCGCTACCAACTGGGCTAGAGGGTCGTCAAATGTTGCAGAGTTGGAAGAGTTAGGACTTCAGATGTTTGTGATGGACCCCTAAAATTAATAAGCGGGAAATTGTGATGAAATACGCTCAGCGTCTCCTCAAAAACAATTCTTGGACGTAAACTATTTTCCTATCATGCACCATATTTATGACACCATAATTATGAACTGTAGCCATTTAATACTTCCATGGCATGAGAATAAAGCTTTTCATCTGATATTCGCTACGCGTACACAATATATTATGTGGGCAGGCCCGTTAAAGCGTTGTCCAAACATACACCAAACCTGTTACAGACAGGATTATGCCATAAAATATTGTACAAAGCAACGTCGTATCGACAAGCCGAAGTAATCCTACAGAAACAGCGCGGCATTTGTTTACTGAACATGTCAGGTTAAGAGAAAACGGAGAAAAAAAATTTTTTGTGAATAAAATGGCACAATGTCGATGTATATCGTTATATCGTTTTTTTTTATAGTTATATGATACGTAAGTTTCAAGAGTATTTCGGTCGCAATCTCGGAGATCCAGATCTTATTTAACTGAAAAACAGTGCCATTGGTGTTACTTGACTTGTCCCCTTCTTTGTTGGCTATTACCATAAAAAATCAGTTCAATGGTACGAATCAATGAACTAATATACTAACGTACACAATAAGTTACATTTCATCTTCGCTAACAGTGAAGTCTCATATAGTAGAATGAAATATAGCGCTAGTTCCGAACCGCTCCGCCTATGCACCGCACAACCTCCACTGTGTATTCCTTCATACTAAAAAACAACAACAATACAAAAAAACTGGTTGCGTCTTCGCCTCCGGTGTCAATGTGAAGTACACCATAAGGAGTATTATTGAATTCATTTAATATTGAACACTATTGAAATAATAATTTCGATTTTATCCATAAAAGTAATAATAAATGACACAAATTAATGACATTTAATATTAAAGGAATGGATATAATCGACACAAAGAGCCAGCAAGTTAGTTGAATTCCAATAAATTGATTAAACTAGTATCAATTAACACTGAAAATTAAACATTTTAATTAGGTCCGACTAGTGGGAGGGCGTGTGGTAGCTCGCGTTGTATGAAAATGTAGATTTTAATTAACAGAGAATTAGAGATCTATGGTGCCGTCGATTTTATTCACCTTAATTCACCCAGGTGTCTTAAGTCTACTTTTAGTGTACTTTATTCACCTAGGCCTATTGCACCCAGGTGATTTAAATATACTGATCGAGGTGAATTGATATAAGTAGACTCAATTCATTAATTTCATTTTAGTCAATGCAATTAGTGATGTTGGAATGGAATTTAAGAATCCTAAATTGATCCTTATCCCTTTTGCTATCTACAGATATCAAAGTATAAAGCAGGAAGTACATTAATACTACATTATTGGCATCTAGTGGTACATTGACATCGTACATGATCTAAATATTTGAAAAATAGCATACAGAATCCAGTTTATAAAGGCATCTGCGAGGAAACTTGATATACGTGCTCCTTTTAAAAGCTAAAAACCTTGAATGTACTATCGCATCGTCGTTTTCTAGGAAA
The DNA here is from genome assembly GCA_911387775.1 of Thymelicus sylvestris. Lineage (NCBI taxonomy): Eukaryota > Metazoa > Arthropoda > Insecta > Lepidoptera > Hesperiidae > Thymelicus > Thymelicus sylvestris. The sequence continues at coordinate 6,521,907 of OU426896.1, read as the reverse complement.
ATGTTACCGATGCTTCGAAATACATTTCTTGAAAATGTCTCACCAGTTTCATTGAATATAACTTACTGAATACATAATATTATACTCTAATAATCTAAATTTTACTAACAAAAAATAACCGACTTCAAAGTTACTCAAAAACTACTTGTCAGATTTCGTTCAAATTTATGTGGGATTACGTAACAAGCACCTGCTTTTGATTAAAAAAAGAATCATCTAAATCGGTTGGTGTGATACTGAGTTATTCATACATTTGTCAAGCTTACTTAATACAAATTTAAGACTTAGGTATATGGTTTTATCATGGATGCCATTGTCAAATCTCAATAAAATTTATATGGGACCACATGACAGCCACCAACTTTCGATTAAAAAAAGAATCATCAAAATCGGTTCACCCAGTCCAAAGTTCTGAGGTAACGAACATAAAAAAAAATACAGTCGAATTGAGAACCTCCTCCTTTTTTTGAAGTCGGTTAAAAATAGACTGGCAGAAGTCCTCTGACATACTTTCGTCCCAAAACCTTGGTGTTTATCTCCATATTATCTAAGTCTTGTTGTTCTTCATTAAATGAAGAAAAGCTACACTCCCCCCCACCCACTTACGTCATATTAATTAACCTTTACTAAAATATACATACCTATGTAGATTCTTTTGTTAATGAACAACTAAGTGAAGAGTCGTGCCTTATACAAATTTGTGTTTGAACATTTTAATGAAGAAGAAGAAGAAGAAGAAAATACGTCATTTATTTGCATAAGATATACTTATGGTTACCTATAAAATACTTTTATATACACATTATAAGTGGACCCTTTAAAAATTGGAGCCTGCTAATGCTAATGAGTAGAAATAGGTATACAAGAATATTTCATCATTTCAACGTAAAATATGTGGAACTAAAAAAACATTAATGGTACATTTATTACTTTTAAACAGTTTTCTTTGCTTTTTGCTGCAATCTGATGGCGGCCATTAGCTTCGGAAAGCAATTTCAAGTTACGGTTTCCTATAACTACGCTAACAGTTGTGCGTCGAAAAATAAATAAAAAGCAACGAGCTGCGCAAATTGTGGCAGCAAACTTGATTTTTTAAAATTCTTTCTCCTTTTAAAAATATTTTATACTGAGTTTTAAGCTGTGATAGCTTCAAGCTATTAACTGTCTACTGTGACGTTAAATAACTAATTAAATGCCATTATAGGGGTTAAAACGATTAATAATAATCAAAATTTCACTAAACAAAATAACCGACAAAACGAAATGGTCTTCTTAAAAAGCCCGCTATAATTATTATTGCTGAACGTCTATTATATATTTGAAAATCTCAATATTATATGTAATATCCGTAATATTTGAGGAGATCCCTCAACTCCTCACGAATACCACCATCAAAACTAACTTTTGGTGTACGATATATCAAAAACTCTGGTTCCACGACCACGATCTAGCCAAGAAAGGTGACGGACAGAAAATATATTTTTTTGGGCAATAAAATATAAGGGACCTGAAAAATTGGTATACAATTATATGACAATACTTGCAACAGTAAAATGTGCACAATCTACGATGAGTTATTTAAAACACTAGTAAAATTTTAAAGTTCAAGTTATTAGGTAAATAATATTCATTAATTTCACTATAACCATACCTACATGAACAACCGAATTGTTAACTGTTATTTTTTGGCAATATTAACGTTGACGTACACGATGTTACAGAAGATAAAAACAGCGGAACATCGACAGTATCTCGAAAACTGCGGTCTATTTTCACCAATCTTTCCAATGGCTATTGTTTGGACGTTATGAGAATGTAAGAATCGCAGTGAACACGGGTTTTAGTGTTTAAAAATATCCTCGGAAGCCATTTTCTTTTGTTATCGGAAAACTCTTTTCTCTTCATATGGCTGCTTTAAAAATTCTTGTCATATTTTCGAACATGCGCAGCTGAGTCGAAAGTTTAATATTTCACGGCAAACTTTTAAATTAGTCTTTGTATGCTGAAGCGCAAGCGATTATATATGACATTTTTTTCAATCAATCTGCTCAAAGATGGAGTTTAATAATTCTTACTATTATAATATACAATTGCACGAAATTATACAATGTAAAATCGTATAATTATACACAATCATTGTTTAAGTATACCTTTTTAATTGCTCGTAGAAGTTATAACTAAAGGTGCTCCCTCACCGGGAGCATTCACGTGTAATGTAACATTATAGATTCGTCTTTGAGTATTACATTACAATAATACCACCCTGACTGAAGAGCATTCGCGTGTAATGTAACATTATAGATTCGACTTTGAGCATTACATTACAATACCTACTACCTCCCTGACTGACAAGCATCTGCGTGTAATGTAACATTATAGATTCGACATTATTATTGATGTTACAAGTTGTAACAAGATATTATATATTACACATTGTATCATTACAAGGTGCGCATTGTAATGCTCGGTTCTCCTCCTTCACTGATGTATCCCCGTTTTGTATCATTACAAGGTGTGCATTGTAATGCTCGGTTCTCCTCCTTCACTGATGTAATGCTCAAATATGTAACGTTACATTACACGCGAATGCTCCCGGTGAGGGAGCACCTTTAAAGACCTGAGTTTAACAAGGTAAAGCAACATGTGTCACAATTACTATTCTACATGTAAATAGGAATGTAACGACAATTACTACATTAAAGAAATGAACAAAAGTTTGTTAAAACATATTTTGCATTCAAATTAAGTTACTTTAACCCTCATAACACTCGTTTAGGTACGAGTATGTAGTGAAAAATTATATCAAAAATGTTTTCGTTTAATTTCGGTCTCATTTAAAATCAACCCGGTTAAACTGTTAAAATATGTCCTCTTAAAAACTGCAGATGGTCTACAAGACGGTGGATAAAACCCAAGAGACCTTCAGTTGGTGCCTTGTCCTGTTCAGTGAGTATGAATTGAAATGTGGCAGACATGGTTGTGCTTACCTCCTCTTTGTCTTCCTGTTTGTCTTATAAATAATAAACTAACACTCTGTCTTCATTTTCTTGGATACTAAGAATCCTATATCTTATTCCAGATCATGGTCACATGTGTGCTAAATTTCATGAAAATCCAAAATAGTAACAAACATCAGCAGAAACGAATATCACATTTATAGTATAAGGTATATGGTATAAGAAAACTAGCTAGGTGGGAAGCATGGATGTCTTGACTTTGTTGAAAAGTACGTCATTATTATATTTAACACCTCGTTTACATTCAGCCCCTACCGCTGCTCCTCGCGCTGTCGGCAATAATCCCCTTGATACTGACGTGGCAGGATCGAGAGAAGTGTAGTGTTTACATACTGCCCTACCACTCACATCGCTTTCGACTTTCGGCAATGGCAGACGTCGAAATATTACTGCGACGGAGCTGAATGCAGTGTTGCCAATGAAAATTTTTGGAAGGCCGTGTACATTATGGGCGCCATTGACGATGCGATCGATCGGTGCGATCCGTCGTTGCCGACCGATCGCACCGACGGATCGGTAGTGCATGTTACCGCTATGAGTGGCACTTTTGAACCGATCGATCGGTGCAATCGATCGATGCGATCGATCGCACCGATCAATCGCATCGTCAATGGAGCCCATTAGATAAAAAAGCCGTGTTTATATGGGAAAGGATCAAGTGTGGGCTGTAGCAATCCAATTACGCCAATATATACCATCGGTTCAGCGCTCGAACTAAAAAAAAAGGTCATCGGCAGTGAATTTGATGCCCACAAAACGAGTAATACTTTTCATTAGCCTACATTAACATCAATATAAGCCTGGTGGCGCTGTTTTAAGAGTTTAACATTCGTTAAATGTTTGCAAAACAATAAATAAAATTGACTTTGTGAAAATTTGCGAAAAGCCGTAGAATTTGCTACGGCAATAGGGTTCCAGCCGTAGCCCGTAGATTTTGTGATTTTTTGGCCTGAAAGCCGTAGAACACGGTAATTGCCGTAGCATTGGCAACACTGGCTGAAAAACCGCTCTTTTGGGGAGCGCCGGGCAGCGCGAGTAGCAGTGGTAGGAGCATGAGAAGTATCGTGTTCACATACTCGTCCTGCCCACTTCCCTACCTACTTTCCTGCTCAAATGAGCTGAATGAATGCGGACGTCACGCGATGCTGCTCAAGCTATCAATAAGGGAAATAATGAAGTTGATAACTCCGTGACTTGCCGAATGCGGACGTCACGCGATGCTGCTCAAGCTATCAATAAGGGAAATAATGAAGTTGATAACTCCGAATAAGGAATGCGGACGTCACGCGATGCTGCTCAAGCTATCAATAAGGGAAATAATGAAGTTGATAACTCCGTGACTTGCCGTATTATGCGGCACCACACGGCTAAAGATTCGAGCATAATAGCACCAAAAGATACTTGTATTTTGAGCCATAAAGCAATATGCACTTTATACAAACAACTATCCCCTATTTTTACATAAAAATCTTTTTGATGTCTCCACCTCATTAACAAGTAGGTAAATTTTTATTTTGAAGCTAAAATTAATTAGGATGAAATAAAAATAAAAATAAAAGCTTCCAAAAATAGATAAACTTTTCATCGGAAAGGGTTTCATCTTACTGTATTAAATTAATTGGATCCGAGGATTAGCCCTTTTTAATGTTAACGGAACTCCACTTAATATCAAAACGCCATAGCTCTATCGCAATATGAACAATCATTTCAAAATACCTATGCGACAGAGTGATAAATGAGGCTGATTGCGAACAGGCGGCAGATACGCAGATGGGCTCCTTGATGGTAAGTCATCTCTGCCCACATATATCCATTATAGGGGACGCTTTGCTGGCTGAGTAATATACATTAAACTTGCTTATTAAGTAGTTATTATTAGCTAGCTAACCAAAACAATTTGACAGTGAATTTTTTTTAAATGACAGTAGTTGCAGACCAGGAAGATCAAAATTTCCCACAATGCATCAGTAACCACGAATTGAAAAATCGTAGTTTTGGCCTACTTTCAATGGACGAAACACGAATGCTCCTACCCATAAATAAAATTTCAAAACAAATACAAAACCAATCAAAACCTAGAGCTGCCGTTTGTATGAAAATTAACAAAATATTTGTGGACAAACGAAAAAATCTGGTTACATGTCCACAAAAACGCAAAAAATTGGTTTAGATTCAACATACGTCTAAAAAATCAACGTTACCATCAATATTGAGTATTGGTTTTTATTTAGAGAAAAATATATTTCGTGTTAGATGTTTTACAGTGCCTGCGCTAAGCTGTTAACTAAATCCCGGTTACTCATGATGTCACATCGAAGTAACACATTTATTGGCAGAAGTCAGAAATCGCAACGCACTAAGCTGTTGAGTTCACTTTTAAAATCGAAAAAATGCAGTCAAGAGACTTTACATATGTATGTTAAACATACTTGTTATTCCATAAACACTTTTTATTTTTTCGAATGGACAGTTTCTGTTGGCACTAGTAGCCTTAACAGCTGCACCATGACGATCAGATGGGTTAGCTACTTTGAGGTAAGTCAGTCGCTAAGCTGGTCTAATTTGGCAATCATTCAGGTGAGACCCTATGGTCTCATAACTCTCTCTATAAACACTGGTTTACTGACCAGTAAATTATGAATATAGCTTTAACCTCATTATTAAAATGTCATAACTATTATTTACCCAGTATTGTATTTTGACTAAATTTATAACTTTAATTAAAATAATAATTGAATCTCTCAATCACCTGTAGCAAAAGCAACTTGGTATATACTGATACAAATTTCTGGTAACAATTTATGAAAATCATCACCAAAGTATACGAGTAAGACGAGTGAGCCACCTGTACCTCGAAGTTTAAGGACAGCGGGTCGACAGCCGGTGAATAATGAAGGAGCAGATTGCGCTCCGACATGTGGTTGAACCCTCAGAACGATGGCTTGTGAAGTCACATGTTGCTTCTCGTTTGGTTTATCACACACAATGGGTACTTTAATATTACTGTAGTGATAATAAAACCTTTATAACATTTAAAAACATTTTTGATTTAAAAGTCAACTATTTTAATATTAATCTTATTATTAGTTTTCGCACATTTTACCAATTCTACGTCCACTCCACTCCGGCTCATCTCATAAGAAAGCATTTTAATATGAAAGCAGTTTAATAGGTTCTTTACGCATAATTTACAGGATTTAATATTATACCATTTCCTGTTTAATTAAAGTGAAGTTATATTTTTGGCATATTGGCCAATTATATTGGCAAATATAATGGCAAAGTATAGTTTTATTATTTTTTGCGTTCGACAGAAGTGGAGCGGTGATTGAAAACAAAATTAATAAATGGAATTTATTTTAATTATCTTTTATTCTGAACTCACACTTGTCCGCACCGTCCGCTCTGGACGCATCTCATTTGAATGAAATCATATTGCTCTGAAAATTTTGTATTAAGGACAAATACTACATATACCATAATATAATGTTGGCTTATTTAAACTACTTTACTCGCAACTTTATTATAATATAACGTTAATATAATATAACGCTAACAATAAAACGTGGTAAAATTTTTACCCTAGCTTGATTAAACATTTAGCTGTAAAGTTATCTCATGCTGAATATACACGAAACCGCTAAAGTTCCTGTTATACCTGACTATAATTTCTCAACTGAGTTCGTGCGGAGTTCGAAACAATTTTCAAGTTTTCGAGTTGAAACTTTATTTCGCAGTAGGTATTACGTTCACACGCGTTAATCGCGGTTCCTCTGTCACCAGCGACGCAAAACTATTAGCGTTCGTCATCTTTTTAATTAATTTATACGCATTATTATTATTTATTTAACGACCCTGTTGGTAGCGGCCCGTCCTGCGAATCGAGGGGCCCCGGGTTCGATTCCCTGCCGGGGCAGATATTTTATGTGACACATAAATATTTACACTCGGGTTATGAAAGCGTGGGGTGCTTTTTAAGATATTATCAAAATGATACTCCTTCTACCCCACGCTTTTATTAATTACAAATAAACGATTCTTAATTCAAATTTATTTTCTATTTTTTAGTTGGATTTTCTATAAAAGGGTGTTTTTTAGTTTTTTTAATTCACATTAAGTACATGATTCAGTTTAACCACAGAAGAAATAATAGTACTTAATAATAGTACAAAAGGCGGACTTAATGCTAAACAGCATTCTCTACCAGTCAACTTTAAGAGTACTTATGTATAACTCACGAGTCACTCACACATGATAGCGCGGTAAGTTTTTCGTGTATTTTTTTGAAAATTACATGATTTAGTTACTTCCCTTCTACGCAATTTCGTAATTTCTTTTAAAAAGAAAAGTAAGTAAAAATCAGAGAGTTTCTGTAAAGACACACATGGGAATAATCTTTTGGGACTTTGGCTCTAGCACATCGTATTTCATTCAAGCATTTATTTCGAGTAAAGCATTTTGAGCTTAATCTGACAATAACCTAGAGATATCTCGTCAGTTCGTTAACTTCGATGAGGAGGTTTTGTCTAGTACAATGGAGTGTGAGTGTTATTTCTCTGAGGTCTTAAATTAAGGCTCAATACAGACTAGCAAGTTTATTATGATTTGTTCAAAATTTCGCGTCATGTAGGTAAATATTTAAAAAAACATAAACGTGTACTTATTTACGCGCGTGAGAAGTTATAATTCTTTGGCATCATTAAATAAAAATTAACACTAGCTGTCTTGGCGAACTTCGTATCGCCTAATAATCAGTGGTAGGGTTAACAAATCAGAGACCATTAAATTCCCTCTCCCTCCCGCTCCCTCTCCCCCTGCCCCTCCCTCTCCCCCTGCCCCTCCCTCTCCCCCTGCCCCTTACTCTCCGCCCCCTCCCCCTCCTCATCGATATCTAGCTGTTATCATTAAGTGTATTCAGTTAAGCTCAAATGAACGTTAAATTACTTAATTATACTACATATATTTTAAACTATTCATCTCTAATGCTATGATAAAATACAATATAAACCTGAAACTTACTAGTAATAGTCGCAAGTCAGCTATTGCCTTTATTCAGTTATTCCAGTTGACGTGGAGATAAGTCAGGAGCTTAACGAACTGAAATTCCGGAATGTCGTTGTTATGATGTGTTCTGCAATGAAGGCAAATGTTCTCGTCTATCGAATCCCACTAATAACAATATAGATACAGAATTGATGTTAGTACACATGACGTGTCGTGCAAAATGCTAAATAATATTTATGTATAAGTAATCCAACAGGATTTTCTAAAAAACAAATGCGTGTGTCAGCTGTGTGTGTGTGTGTGTCGGAGACGCATGACTGGAGTTTAACGCCATCTAGTTTGCATCTGTCAAATTAGAAACAACGGATGATGATGATTAAGATGATGATTTTACATTATCAGAATAGGATGTACCAAGATTATTATTATCATTTGATGGCGTTGTAACAGATCAGAATATACAACGCCATCTAGATTTTGTGTTACGAATTACAAACATAACGCATAACGTAACGGAAAAAGTTTGATTTTACTCCCCATAAAATTTCATACCGCAGGCTTAAATATGAGGCGTTAAACTCCAAAAATAATGACTAAAATGCTATTGCTAGAAACGGGTTAGGTTAAAAAATATTACAAATAACTATGATGAACAATTACAACTGGCTGACAAGTAATTTGTGTGTGTGTGTGTGTATACGTGTGAGTAATCATTAATCATTTTATTGATTGCCTCCGTGAAGGAACATTATCATCAATGACTTGAAAGAATGAAATCGCAACGAAAAGTCCAGAACTTACACTGGTGTTGCTACGTTTCGGGGCGAAACATGACGTGTTGGTGCTGGTAACTTTCTTGTAGATGCAAATTATATTTCCTTTATGGGAGAGTGGGAGGTGTCACGTATTTTACTAGGTATAAAACATTGTGTCGTCGGATTTTGAAAAGTAGACTAATACTTAACTAATCTATTATTATGGCAAGTAAAAAGGTGGTTTTATAGGAGTTTTAAATTTATAGTCATAGTAGATAAAATTACATTTATTAACTCCACTGCACTTCCAATTCCACACTTCGCTTGTTTACTCTATCCATTAAACACTGGAGCGAAGATAGCAACTAATGTGCAGTCGCAGCAATTTTCTGTTCAAACGCACAGAGTTTATCGTGTTCATTTTGTAACAAACATGCCGATTCAACTTAAAGCTCAATTAACGTAATTTTGTTATGTGCACAAAGCAATGCTGGTCATTAAGTGGTTTGAAAGCCAGTCGAATTATTCCTGTTTATATCTTCTCCCACGCGTTTCTCTATCCCATATATTCATCTGAATAGTGATACGAGTAGTCGCTGTGTCTATAAGCATTCGCACACAAACAAATGCAACACAGTTTTAATTTTTTTTGCAGTTAAGCATATACTTTGCTGAAATGTTAAATCTGTTCTAGTTTTAATCCTGCATGCGAGAATTCTACATATTGTTTACATAGTATAGCGATGAACCCTTCGTATTACATACTTAATCATGTAGCATCATTAGACGCCTCTTCATGATATACACGCAAACGATTTGCAACTATAGTAATTTGCATGGCCGAAGCATACAGTTCCGCTCATTCATGTGCAACCCCTAACGACGTTGTATTATTGACGGAAACGTTGTTAATCGTTTGAGCTTACATGGCCTTTAATTAAACAGCAACTGAACTCAACAGATTACATAGACAAATATTTTGCTGTGAGCTCTGTTATTTACTGGTGAAGTTGAGCAAACTGCAATAGCGATGTATTGTTGTTTAATCCTCTCAGAACAACGTTAGTTTATCTTTTATACCAATTTTGTGCTTTGAAAATAAACGTTTATAAAACTAAAAGAATACAGTGATACGTCACGGACCGATTGAAGAGGACGTTAAATATGTATCCCGGCTCTTTCTAGAAGTAGCGTGATTAGGCAGACAATTAAAAACCTCCGCACAAAGTAAAGGTATTACGGAATAAAACTAGGTGATAGGTCAAGTGATCTTTGTTAAAGCGAAATGGCGTTATTACGTCATTCTTTATTTGACAGGATGCTGATTAATTATTTTCTATGCACAAGGGCAGTGGCTTCACTGATGGACGGATTTAGTCAACCTCAAAGTGCTTAAATAGTCGCTTATTTAACTTCATTTATGGAGAAAAGTTTTTTATTTTCTTCGTAAATCGTAGTGTCAAATCTACCTAATTATGGCAATAGCTCAATATTTTCAAACGTGCAAGGTTGGGATGTAATGGCTTAGATGTAAGTCCAGGTAAAGTATAGTGTTTCAAGTTGAGGCAATTATTTGAATCGGATTGTGAGTCCCAGCTTAAGAGTTTAACGGATATAACTACTAAACCGTTGCGTTGGGTAGAATTTATTGTGCCTTGTATTGTTGTCTCATACTTTAGGTATATACCTACCGACAGAGTAATAGTGAACATTTTTTTCATTGGTAATTTTTAGTGAGATAACATTTTTATTATATTATTGAAAGAAGGCTTTTATTTCCAATTATTCGTACCTTTATATTTCCCTAATTTGTAGGTACCCTAATATTTTAATGGCTTCATCGAAAATGAAAAAGATAAACTGGGTGAATTGAATATTAAATAACACCTAACTATCAATGCTATAAATTATGAAGGTTTCTTCATGAAGTTTTTTTTTTCATCACGCGCTACCTAGACTTATTTATTTTTAGGAGCTTTATCAGTATTTTTCTCAAATTTGAACTTATTGACTAAACTAACCGTTGTACGGATTAAGATGAAACTTGGCACACACAGCAGATTTTATCCTGGTTGTATATTCCCCTGGGATGATTGGAACGTTTATATTATGTTTGTGATTTCATTTCCGTGAAATATTTTACTTTTTCCATTCGCAGTGTCAGAGAGCTTTTGCGGATATAGTGCGGGAAGAATGCTTAATTTTAAAATATAATAGAATAGATTTCGTTTATTTCCATGGCCATAACACACACGAACATAAATTACAAAAAAAAAATATGTCGGCAAGATGTCGGTAATCCTTTTTGGCCAATGGTTATGGGCAATAGACACCACTACTATCGGATGGTTCGTCAGTAGACGAGTTCGTTTGTTGACTAGTTTGACACGTTCGACACGCACTTTTTTAATAAACAAACAAGACCCATAATATTTTTGGAAGACCTTTTCAACGATACCCCACACTATAGTTACACGAAGAATAAAAAATTGATCTTCACGTTACCTGTAGGAGAAGTAGGTAGGTACCTGTAGTAGTTGTTGTACTTACGTGCTCCGTAATATTTGGATATAGTGATAATAATATGGTTGACTTGCATTAGCTCGTTACGACACCAGTGGTAGGGAAACACGTCCGCGTGCGTCTACGGCTGTCTCGTGACTGACCCAGTGTTGCCCCACTACCCGTGCTCTCGAGATAACATGATTACTGCTATAACTATAATAGCAGTACAAACACTACAGTACCCAAAAAAAAAGTTTTTCAATGTTTTATTCCACGATTCTGGAGTCTTAATAAATGTGTATATTATCAATGCCAAATTACAGCTTCCTAGAACTAAGGGTCTCGGCGTTTTGCTTCGGACAGACGGACAGGCGGACAGACGGACAAACGGACAGACGGATGGACGGAAATGACGAAACTATAAGGATACCAATTTTATTACGGAAACTTAAAAAGCTATGGAAATTTTAATTTAAAGTGCAGGCGTCACTCACCGCTTAAGCTGCTAAGTATTTTCTAGTACCTAAATATTAAAATTTCCTGTTAAACATTCACTACAGCTACTTACCTGAGTTTTTGCAGGAAGGAAGCTATAAACTGGGAGATGAAGCAATTACAAGTAGATGACATAATTTCTTCGTTGTTTTTCAATATAACTTTTAAGATAAATAAATCTTTATATCACAGTATTTCCAAGGGTTACAGATTAAAATAATAAATATTTAGTTAGGTTATTAGTTAGGCAATGACTAATTAATAGTCACACTTGTCTTAGATACTTTTTTCTTTACACAAAATACTTACGCTACGAGTGTATAATACCTACTTACTATAACAATAATTTTAATATGACTTCATAAAAACAAAAGTATCTGTCGTAATAACAATCTAAACCATAATACGAGTTACAAATACATGTATTTGCATTAACCGATTCAAAGGGTCTGAATCCGGATACAATAGCAAAATACAAACAGTAACACACCTGTTAAAGGAATCACAAAACAAATTAAGTTCTCGAAACAAAGCAACAAGCGTATTGAACTAGATATAATCAAGATGTGGGTCTGACCCCGCCCGTGGGAAATTACACATGAAAGGCAAACCGAAATGAAACCGGAATGTCTCATGATTAAATCTGTCTTCACCCGTATTTCTATATCATTAAACCATTTAATTGGGCATGTTTACCATGCTTATAATAAATAGAAGATAAATTCCGCCTATATGTTTTAGCTACTTAAATTTCGCCATACTTATTATAGTAGATAATAATTATAATCAATCAACTCGAAGTTGGGCACAACTCACAGATGCGTTGATACTCCTGAGAAGAGATGAATAATGTAGGTATATTGTATGTATAAGTGTAACCAGCATCATACATCATCCTTACCGGAACACAAATGCTTATAATACAATTTGTTACACGGCAGAAATAGTTGATTTATTAAATTAAAATTTTAAAACTCACTTGATTATAAAAAAAACCTGCGTTATATGTATTTCATCTTAGGCAGGCAAGCTAATATTATTATTTTATAAGCTGCTTAATACAAATTATAAATATCTCATACAAGTAACCGCCCTCGCTTTGCCTCGGCTTTTTTACACCTTGGGTTACATTATTGGAGTTTAATTAAGGATCCCTATTTTTTCAAATATAAAATAGCCTATGTCACCCGGGGATAGTGTAGTTTGCCAACTGCAGTGAAAGAATTTTTCAAATCGGTTCAGTACTTTCGGAGCCTATTCAATGCCAACAAACAATCAAATCTTTCCTCTTTATGATATTAGTATAGACTAGCACGTAGTATTTTCTTAGCCTTTATTTACCTTACGTCATCAACAGCTGTTTTCTATATTATAATTACTTCTGTTTTTTAAAAGCAAAGTATAAAGCTTGCATTGCACAAAGAGGGCATTGTAAAAAATGCAGGCAATTAAAAAAGGGCAAGCAATTTTCCACATAGCAGGTACATTAGCGCAAACAATTTCACCGAAGAAACGCAAGATGTTGCTTCGAAGAAAGTATGGTAATTATAGATTCATTGCCAGTTTTTTTAGGTTTCCTTGTAACTCAGCAGATGAAGCTTAATAACCAAGAATAAAAAGCATGAAAATTAAAACTATAAAATGGCAGTGTAGTTAAGAATAAGTAGTATAATAGACTAGTCGTTTAAATCAAATTGTAGACATGAAATCCTACAAATAAAACAAAAAAATACCGTACATTATTTACTATTTAGTTATCTCTTATTTTGGTGAAAAATAAGATAAATAAAATAACGTTCGGGAGGCCATCGTTAAAACCGCAAGGCTATCACTGCTATTTTGGCAGTCATGCGTTAATTTCCCTCCATAATTGTGCTGAAGTACAGCGAGCGCGATCGGTAGTTTGATAGGTGACGGCTAGTGGCAAAAATGACACATAAAACATTGGCCCCGGTTATTATCAAAAGATAGCATAGATACTTGGGTAGTCTACTAACTCCTCCACTAATCTGAGCTTGATCTAGTTTGCTTTAGACTCTTCAGTTGTAGCAGAACTCAACAAAGGCTTGGGCCAACCTATACCACACTACACTAACTTAAGTAAATATACTTTCTAACGAAACATTTTATTCAACATTTAAGTAGGTACTCATAGATTATCTTCAAAGAAAATGTACGTAATCTATAATGCATAGGCAGATATTCTTATAAAATAATATTCTTATTCGCAGTTATATTTGTATCCGTAAATACAATTTGAAAGGTTTACAGACGTCCATTTCGTAAGCCACTTTATGCGTCTACCTTTCTTAGGGAAATTACATTTGGGATCAGAAATAAATTTGTCTTTTTAGACAAGGGCGCGCGGAAAACAAACCACTTATCAAAGTAAAGTTAGCTTTTCCGTCACTTTGTGTGGATAGTTTATTAGAACTTAGTAATATCAGGATTATTGTCTGCTATAAATTGGCCTGTGTCTATTATAAGTTGGACTTTGTCATCCTTTCTACTCCTACGCTTTTCGTCTTATATAGGTCATCGAAAAGGTTCAAGTTAGGTTGGCTGCCTGTAACTACATAGTTGTTCGTTAGCTGGGATCGACTTCCGGTTTCCTTATCAGACCGCATCCGGCGATGAAGCTGTTTTGTTTCTTTGAGGGTGCCGGAAGTCCGTGAGTACTGAAAATGAAAGGGTTTCCGAAAAATCAAAAGGGTTATTTTAATTACCAGTTTTGTATCATCTGAAACCTGACTAACTGGATTCATTGCATATTACGAGTATATACTTATATCATTTACACCATGTACTCGTAAGTACAAATTGCTTTTTATAATGAGTAAGAGTTAAGAATTGTGATGATCGAAAGAGTGGATAAGTCTTTAAACACCTTTACCTTTATCGGCCTATAGCCTTTGAGTAACGCTATTTTCCCCCGGTTTTTGAAGATTCCCGTATCGTATATCGTTAGAAATATCGGCGGATCCACTGAAGCGTGTAATTAAAATGGCACAGATAGAGTGTCATCTGTCACTGTGCAGAGAAAGTCTATCAAGCGGGGTTATTGGGAGAAATAACAATAAATTTGATTTTATTTCATTGAAAAACCGTCTTGAACCTACCTACTATAATACTTTTATTGTAAAATTATAAAAGAAAAATGAAGCATACGAAAGATCGATTCATTGAACGGCTTGTGTCAAGTGTAGGTTAGCAACCAACGGAGTTATTATTTGAATTCGGAGGCTTTCAAGGGCAGATTTAGTTATTTGTTGACCATGTGTGGTAACTAGGAAATAACAATGAATTGGTTTTTATTTCATTGAAAAACTTGTCTTGTATGTACTACAATACACTATGATAAAATAATAAAAGAAAATTTAATAATACAAGAAATTCAAGGCCAATCTAAGGCTATTAAGGTGTGTTATTAATAGTGTGAAAAGTGAGAACACCAGAGTAAACTACAATAATCTAAAAAAATGCTACTTTCGACACCAGTGTCAACTATATTGGGTTTGTCGATAAGGCGTTAACAAGTGATGTTTTATTTTCCTTCAAAATAAGGATGTTTCCAACGGCTTCATGCCCCAGAATATGAGAACAGAGAAAGGTCACCGGGTGAAATAACTTTGACGTGGGTAACTCTTAACATTTAAAATGTAAGACCCGTATTAATAATCGGATCTCGGTTGAAGAGCGCGATCTACATTTAACCATTTTTTGTATCATCTGACACATCTGCATCTAAAACCAAATCAGAGATCTAAGGATCGGTTAATTAATATGTCTTAGTATCAATGATTTAATCTTCAAATCGTATGACAAAATGAAGTACTTTTTTTATAACGAATAAGTAAAGTACATACATAAAGAAATATCATATTTCATTTTCCGTCCATGGTTGATACGATAGTGCGAAATATGAGTGTACCCTTCGAAGCGTGTTATTACAGCGCCGTAGATAACGTGTCATCTGCCACTCTGCGGAGAAAGCCAATAGAGCATTATTGAGTTACAGCAATACTAAAAATAAAGAAGAAAACTGAAATATGAACAATAGATCTCAAAGAAAATATATTTACTGTACAGAGGGTACAGATCAAAATCATGTTATCATAATGTCACTGATACACTTATAGGGTAGAAGTACGTATTCTCGGTAATGTCCGAGTATCCGGTAACTAGTCAGTTTTTCTATCAGTGCACCATTCTATCAATATTACATTAAAGTTTGTTAATGGCAACATATTCTTGGTAATATTTTGTACAAATGCTATGATAAAACTGTCTAAAAAGTGCAATAGCGTCGAAACTGTTTGACATGAAAGTTGTGTTATAGGATTTTTTTACAAAAATACAAAGTTCAGTTACTGAACTAGGACGTCACCGCGTCATATTGTTGAGCTTTCCATACTGCTGCGGATATCGATACGGTAACGGGATTACATTACTGTAATATTTGAATGAATTATCTAGCGATATAACCTAAAAGTTGAGGTGAATCTAATTAAAATGTTAATATTTTTGCGTTTCACATCTATTGGTACTCATAAATCCCTACTTGACCTAGTACCCGGCAAAATCGTACATTTTCTACCGGATATAGGTACGCGCATCAAACTTGAACCAAAACCCGTTAAACTATCTTTATTGAACCTTATTGCCTTCACATAGGTCTCATTTTAGCTTGAAACTGTATATTTTTCTGCCGGATACTGGTTCGTGAACTAATAGTTGCCCCTAAACCTGTCATGGTCCTTATTGTCTTGAGTTAAAGTCTCACATTCCTTGGAATTAATAATAATTACCTACCTTGTTTATTTTGGTTGTTTTTTTTGTTTTCCTGTAGCATTTCTATAATATCATTGGTAGCTGAGATGGATATTAAGGAATGTGGCATGACTTGCAAGAAATGTTTCATTTTTTAATTTCAGCTAAGACTGAAAAGCAAAAGGCTGTATTAAAAGCCATGGAGGAAGTCAAAAAAGGGGCCTCAATTTCAGCTGCTGCCACGCGCAGTACGGTATCCCACGGTCAACGTTGCATGTTATAATCGGTGGTCTCTATCCCGTCAACTGCTACAAGGGACCGGGTACAGTTTTTTTGAAGGAAGAAGAAAAACATTTTTCAATTGAAAGTTTCAATTAAAAGTCTCCATCCATCTATCCATCAGCTTTTGGAAGTCCACTGCTGGACATAGACCTCCCCTAACAAGCGCGATTCTGACCGGTCCTGAGCCTTCTGAATCCAGCGGATACCCGCTGTCTTCTTCAGGTCGTCGGTCCATCTGGTCGGGGCACGTCATGTGCTTCTTTTACCGAGGCGTGGACTCCATTCGAGGACCTTTCTTCCCCAACGGTTATCGGTCCTTCGAACTATGTGGCCAGCCCATTGCCACTTCAGCCTACTAATTGTCTGAGCTATGTCGGTCACCCTCATTCATCTACGGATTTCATCATTTCTGATTCGATCGCGTAGAGAAATGCCGAGCATAGCTCGTTCCATAGCCCGCTGGGCGACTCTAAGCTTATGCATTAGGCCAATAGTGAAGCGCCACGTCTCGGATCCGTATGTCATCACTGGCAACACACACTGCTCGAACACCTTTGACTTCAGGCACTGAGATAACTTTTTGGACGACAAGATATGACTTAGTTTTCCGAACGCAGCCCATCCGAGTTGGATTCTACGAGTGACTTCTTTCTCGAAACTGGACTTACCCATTTGGATTACTTGTCCCAGGTAAATGTACTCGTCTACAACTTTGAGAGCAGCACCGTCAACAACAACCGATACGGGTGTGACATGGACATTTGACATGATTTTCGTCTTATCCATGTTCATCTTAAGACCCACCCGTTGTGAGGCGCTGTTCAAGTCCCCGAGCATTGTACCAAGTTCATCCAGGGTCCCGCCAGGATGACTATATCATCGGCATATCGCAGGTGTGTGATGTATTCGCCATTAATGTTAATGCCACATCGTTTCCACTCCATCAGCTTGAACACGTCTTCCAACGCAGCGGTAAACAGTTTTGGGGATAAGACGTCCCCTTGCCTGACACCTCTCTGTAGTTGGATGGGGTTCGTTGCTGTGTTGTGTACTCTGACGGTCATGGTGGCTGATGTGTATAAACACTTCAACACCTCGATATACCGGTAGTCGATCCGGCACCGCTGAAGAGAATTTAGTACTGCCCAGGTCTCGATGGAATCAAAGGCTTTCTCGTAGTCCACATAGGCAACTCGATCTTCTGTATAATCTGCCGCAGTGTGTGTATGTAGCCCATGGTACTGTAGCCTTTTCGGAATCCTGCTTGTTCGGGAGGCTGGAAGTTGTCAAGTCTGCGTGCAATGCGATTTGTGAGAAGTGCTAGGGGCCTGTACTTCTTTAAAAGGGTCTTATTCCCTTTCTTAAACAACAAAGTCACCACACTTCTGCTCCACGCTTCCGGGGTAGTCCCAGTATTAATGACGGAATCGAACAGCTTTCGGAGCGCTGCTAAGAGGGGTTTCCCCCCAGCTCTTAACAGCTCAGTTGTGATTCCGTCATCACCCGGTGCCTTGTTGTTTTTAAGCTACTTGAGAGCCTCTCTAATCTCATATAGGCTAACGTCCGGGATGTCTTCTGTGTAGTGTCGGGCTAGTTTGGCTTGCTTATCGCTCTCCTCGAGGGGAGCTGAAGCTTGAGAGCAGGCATTCAACCGTCCATAGTATCTCTCCGTCTCTCTCAGAACTTCGGGTTTCGATGACACTAAGGTACCAAGCTCGGTCTTCAACCTCGTAAGCTGACTTTGCCCAATAGACAGATCTCTGGCGAATTGCGTTGTTTTTTCGCAAATCGCGTCGCCTGCACTTGGAGATCTGTTCATTGAACCGTCTGTACTCCGCCATAGTGGTCTGACACTGCACACATAGTTCTCGTTGGTCCTTCACTAGACCGAGGGTTTGTTCTGAGAGAACCTGAAATCTACCACTGGGGTGGGTCTTGAAGTACTTCGACCCTACCTCGTGGACAGTTGTTACTATCCTGGTGTTAAACTCGTCCACTGACGTGCATGATTCTAGGCACGCAAAACGGTTTTGTAGTTCGAATTAAAAGCTCTCGGAACCCTGGATTTGGACAGGTGTTGGGCGAAGCGTAGACTTCATCAGGCGTGACCGTTCCAGCTTGACGTCGATATTTAATATGCTTCTTACAAGGCGGTGATCGCTTCCGGTTTTAAGCCTGCTGATCACAGAGACATCATTAAATATATACCGTTTGTCTTCCAGAATGAAGTCTATCTGGCATTTTGTTGAACCATCAGGGCTTATCCAGGTCCACTTGCGATGCGGCTTCTTCTTGAAGAAGGAGTTCATCATGAATAAGTCCTCCTTCTCCATGAAGTTTGCCAGCAATTAGTGTCCCTGGTGGTTCCGTCGTCCATATATGAAGGGTCCCACCTTCATCTCGTTGTCATTTCGCGTGCCTAGTCTTGCGTTAAAGTCCTCCATCACAACTGTGAAATGAGTTTTCGAAGTATGGATGGTTCTACTAATGTCCTCATACACAACCTCAACCTCATCGTCGGGATGTGTCGAAGTCGGTGCATATACCTGTACGACCTTCAAAGAATACTGTTTGGATATTCTGAGTGTAAGGTACGCTACCCTGGCTGACACACTCCCAATTTGCACAATGTTGTTGACGAGGGACTTGTGGACGAGAAATTCGACACCACCTTGGAACAGGTGTTCGCCCTCCCGGTGATAGAACAAGTTTCCGGATTTGAGTATTATCGTGTCCTCCTCCCTGACTTGGGACTTCAGATAAACCCACAATACTCCAGTTTAACTTGTGTTTCTCTTCTTCCAGCTCTTTTACCTTGTCGTCGGTCCTCAGTGTCCTGGTGTTGTATGTTGCCTGCCTGTTAACTGGGGGCCGAGGCTCATTTGTGACTATCATGTGGGGTTTTTAGCCGGTAGTCAACACGCTTGGCTAGTGCGTGTTGCTGACCGCAGGTGACAGCAAATTCAATTCAAATTCAAAATCATTTATTCATGTAGGTATCATTGATACACTTATGCACGTCATTTTTTTAATTTACCAGCTTTTCGGAAAGGTGCTTTGTCATGGAGGAGAAGAAAAGCCGAAAGAAACTCCTCAGCACATCTTTTAAAAATAAAATACATTGGTATATTTCTTACAAAGAAGTATCACTAGCCTGTACGGAACTGGTTGCAGATCTGGTCATTTCCATGCGTCTTTGTCATTTATGTACTCATCTACAGTATAGTAGCCTTTGCCTAAAAGTTGAGATTTTACATGTTTCTTAAATAATTCCACTGGCAAATCACGTATTAACTTTGGGATTTTATTATAGAACTGTACACCACGGCCCATAAAAGATCGCTTCACTTTAGAAAGACGGTAAGATGGCGTTACTAACTGGTGCATTTTTCTTGTTTGGCGATTAGTGATATCAAAATTTTGTTTATACGCGCTTATATTATTCCGTATAAAAACCACGTTACTATAGATATATTGTGAGGCTACTGTAAGTATACCTATTTCTTTGAACTTGTCACGCAAAGTTTCACGAGATCTAAGTTTATAAATTCTTCTATTTTGTAAGCGTATTTAAGTGTTTTCTAGCTAATATACTGTTCATGTAAGGTTAGTGATATACCTATTTGTTACTAAAGATAAAATAGTTACAATTTCACAAATAATTGCAGTAAGTAGTGCATAGCTAAGAGTTCAAAAATAATGTGATTCATAAATACCTCCCTAATGATAGTTGATTTATAGAAATCATATTAAAATAATTTAATGATTATACAATTTAATAAAGGAATTACCTATGTATAATTTGTCTTAAATATACATATTTTGTTTATTTAATGTGTATTCTTTGGTATGAACCCTGTTTTTACTGTCAATACGGCAGTAAAGACAAAAATGCAACATTTCTGTGAACTTTAACGTCAAGCAATAAAGTTTCAATTCGCGGTAAAAATTACCGGATTCCAGGACTATTTAACGAAAACTAGTACAAATTTAACGGATACTGGGACAAAAGGCTTATTTTTAATATTTTTCGAATTATTGTGCATAAATCTTTTTATTAAAATGAAACGATACAATAATCTGAAAACTAGAATAAATTACTTACCAAGTCATATATATCTCGTTTTTCTAAGGTTATTAGTTTTTGCATAACAGACCTGCAAAGTCCGTGAATATCAAAACTTCACGGATATTGGGCCGTTTACCCTACACGTTTTTGTTTTTATTCTATCACCATTTGAAATAGGAAATTATCATAAAATAATTGCTAAAAAACTTGTGTGTACACACGTAAGAAGTTATACTTCTTTGGCGTAACAGAACAAAAATAACTAAAGATTTCATCCCATGTGCTACAACTCTTTCTTTGTAAAAGGAATAGATATCAGCTAACTTCATCATGTGGATTTTTGGCTGTCGGTGTGTGCGCGCATCGTCAAATTTTACTCTCATATTTTTTCTTATAAGTATTTCTTATAAGTATAACTTCAAAAACTATGAAGCCGCATCACGATGCGATGTATCGCGAATCCATCGCGAAGCCGCGCGTCGCATGTCGAAGCAGCTGGACTCTTCATCATTGGCATCAGCATCTTCACGTCGCGTTTCGCATTGAATTAATTCTAAAGTTAAATTAACAAACACAAATTCAAGCTAAGATAATAAACTTTTTAAATCTAGTTATAAAACAGTAAAGTATATACTTTTATAATGTAGATATGTAATTAAAATAAGAAAGTATTTGAAAATCTTGTAACTATGGGATAAATTAAACAAGTTGAAAATGCTTTCCCTTCTCGTTTCTCTATTCGGTTTCTGTGTAAAATGAAATATTCATGAAGACATATTTCTCGTACTTAATTTTTTATAACCTAATAAGGGCCCACCTTAATGCTACAGCTGTGTGTAATGTTGCTATCGCGGTTTTATTGTAGACATTTAAATTCTGGTGAAAAATTTATGAATCTACTGTTACTCGTATAATTAGTAGGGAAATTAAGGAATCCGTGATTTGATCAATTCCATAAGGGATTTGATCAAATCCCACAAGGTGATGGAATGATGACAATCAGTTATAGCGGCAACAGTAATAAATACTTGTCTTCTCATAAGATTCAAGACATAAAGTCCTGTGATAGACAGAGGGACACCACAGTAAAAGAGCCCCGTTTTCACCCTTTGGGTATGGAACTCTTAAAATATCTTAGTGGAAGTTGATTGTTATCCATTTTTAACCCCTGACGAAAAAAAACGACGAACCCCGACGAAGATAGTGTGGTTTTATGAAACCACGATGGAAGTGAAACTTTTTTTCGGTTTGTAGGCACTTAACTAAAAAATTTTAGAAAATTATTCGATTAAAATTGCGTTTTTAATCTTTACATTAAACACTGACAAAAACAAACAAAATAGCGTGGAGCACTGGCACAAATGAGTAATAGTTTATACACTACACGGTCAGCTGCTGTGAACTATAGGCGCCGCCATATTGGCCTTGGCTGCTCTAACGACCGCCTTTCACTTTATCCCTACTCCGCGGCTGACCGTCACGCGACATGCAACACACAGACGAAATATTTTGAGAACATGTACCTAATAAAAGCAAATAGGGGTGTTATAAGTTTGAAGTGTCTGTGTGTCTGTCAGTGGCATCGTAGCTCAAAAATGGATGAAGCGATTTTGATCTAGTTTTTAGGGTTCCTAAGTAAAATCGGAACCCTTATAGTCTCGTCATGTCCGTCCGTCCGTCTGGCCGTCTGTCCAAAGCAAAGCGCTGAGACTCTTAGTGCTACGAAGATGTAATTTGACATGGATATACATGAATCGTAGAATAAAATATTGAAACATTTTTTTTCAGGGTAGTTTAGTGTAAATCAAACTGTCGGGGTTTTTAAATTTTAAGTTAAGATTATTATAAAAATGGGTGTAAAATGATACAAATTGGAAAATCAAACAACGCTTCAGCTTATTTCCAGCCGTGAGCAATCTGAGTATGAAGCATCGAGAATGTATTGTTTCCATACCCAAACCACGTTCGTATCACAAACAACTGGATTAAACGGTCTAAGATGGCCGATTTTATTACTGGCGGAAGCCATCCCTTCTTATTCCGGCTTCGAACTGTAATTTTTCTACAGAAAAGGTCTTTTATATCCCCTCAAAGACCGTAATTTGAATTGCTAATGGCTGATAACTATCGCAATTTCAGTTTGGTCTTACAACGCAATTTTCTCTGTACTTCGCTGCTATAGGCACTTGCATTGTAACTTGATTTTAAGATCAATTCTGCATCAATTTAAATTTCTATAAAATGATATAGTTATTACAAGATTTTAAACTTAACTCATCGTGGACTGAACACATTTTACTATAATACGAGTACTCACCCGAATTCAGTGGTTAGTCTATGCAAATCCCAAAATCAAAAAGTGCAAAGTGTGGTGCGGCAAGATGTGGTGAGTGTAGTGTGTCGCAACATGGTTAACAAAACGCAAAAACGAACTAGACGGAAAGTTGATAGACTTATACTAGTGTCAAATATCACCTGTCATCCTGTCAAAAGTTTCTCCGCGCCATCCACCGCAGTTCATCCGTGACCACGATCCATGCAACTGGGTCGAAATATCGGATATAGTTATTATTAGATAATGAATCAATTTCCATCCTAATTGGAAAGATGGCTCAAAACCTACTATAAAAACAAATAATTTTATTAGCATTATAGGGAAGACCTATTCAAACTATTTCAAATTACCTCAAATCATAGCACTTTGAGAGTATATCAAACTCATTCCACATTTTATAATATGCACTGCCACTAGGGTACGAGTATATTAGTGATTATCTCGAAACTGGAGTCACAAACACATCGTCTCTTGTGTGATTCCTGTTTTCGAGTGCCAGTAAAACACAGGTACTTCTGAGTTGTTCTATTTTCACGGTGAATTGAACTAAAAGGCTTTTAGGAACAGATGGAAAGAGGATGCGGACGAAACCGGATTTCCGGCTTTAGAGGCCCTAGGCTTTAAACGCAGTAGGGTAACTCTCGGAAAGTTCATGTTTATTTATTATACTGTACCATATACTTAGGTATCAAATATGTTAAAGTATTTTTATAAGCTTTTCATTAATTTGCCATGATGGTTCAAATCTTGCGAGTGAGTTAGAACTACTTCCTCTCATCCCACGAAGTAGATTTTTTTCAAATTGATTCGGTTCAGATGACAATGTATTTTTATGAAAATGAAAACCTGATACTAGATATTATTACGATTGATTCCAGTCGAGGAAACTCTTAAACAGCCAACAGCATAAACACAAATTTTTATAGGCTTGTTTTTAAAAGTATTTCCAAAATATTATTTTAGGCTTGAAGCACCCTACTCTCTGATGTGGGTTAAACTAAAACGGTGTTAGATTCTAATAAGATCATAAAATATACGTTACAAAAATAGAACAAATTGCCGAACCACGCAAAAGGAATAGGAATAGGAAACTATGAAAGTGGACAATATCCCTTATCAGCATGTGTACTTAATAGTTAGGCCGGCCATAATAGAGCATGAGCCGTAGCCATAAGAGAGATTTCTCAATAAACAAGTCTATATTTCAATATGTTACGCAAATCCAAATAAAATATAATCATTACATTTTTAACCGATTTTAAGAATAAAAGGTTCTCAATTCGGTTGTATTTGTGTAATTTTTGTTCATTGTTATTTATTTATTTAAATTTTATTGATCAATACAAAATGTATAAGCACAAAAGGTAGAGTTAATGCTAAACGCATTCTCTGCCACTTTTTTTATTTAGAACTCCATAAATTATCAACCCATTTGGAAAATTTCTTTATTTTTATTTGAAAGAGCACACTTTCAGATTTGTCCCATATTTTTAAAACTTCAGTTTTTATTAGGGAATTTTATTTAAGGTCACCATGGACACAAGGATGGATGCAGCTGCTTACATCCCAAAAGTTTTCTCCTTAACTTTTCGGTTGCATATCATAATAATCACCAATGTTACCTTACCGCATTGTATGAAAAAGGTCCCTTAGATTAAATTGAAGTCATTACGAAATACAGGCGAGTCAACCTAATAGTAACTATGCATACTCATAATTAGGGCTCGAGGCAATGGCGTCCAAAGTGGCGTCACCTTTCAAATTAGCGTTGGTAATTACTGACGATTAGTTGAAATACTAAGTTAAATCACAGATTCTGGTATTTTAGTTGTGGGTGTAGCGTTTTGAGGTTATTTCCAGTACGATTGGAAGTATGATTTCTATGTACCTTTTGAAATGTATCTACTATAATATGTATCTACTGAGATAAAGGTAAAACCTACTACTATGTGTGTGTGTTAGCGTTTCCTAAGCGGATACTCATACAAATAATATTATACAAATATCCACTAGACCATCTCTAAAGCTCTGGTTTCCTAGAAAAATAGTTCCATTTTTTTTTTGGAAATAGCCGGCAAACGAGTTGACGATCCACCTGATGGTAAGTGGCTATCGTCGCCCATGGACATCAACAACACCAAAGGCATCACTGATGCGTTGCTGGCCAAGAAAGAGAGAAGAAAAAGAAAGAAAGAACTGGCTCTCAAGCCCCCAGCCGGAACACGACGACTCGTTTGGCGGCTGACTCATGCTCGAGGGTGGTAGCTATCCAGGTGAACCCCATGGAGAAATAATAATAGTAATAATGGTATTAATTAATAATTAAAATCAATATTACTAATATAATTCCTCGAGGGGCCCTACCACCAGTGGGCCGGATTCGGTCGCCTTTTACGACACCCATCCGGCGTGGGATTGGGGTTAGTATTCTAAGCCGCCCCAATACGGCTAAAATTACAAAGCAACTATAAAAGCTAGGTACAGACTTTTAACAACAACAGCTCTCTTTATACTTATTACATAGAATCTTGTCTACAAAAGGGAAAAAAATGTTAACCGTTGTTGCACCATTATTAGCATTAATAGTGTCTATAAGAAATAAAAAATCAACTGAAAATCACAATAACAGTTGTGTAACACAAGAGTGTTAGCAAACAACGCTAATAAATAAAAATTATCGATGTCGTTATGTTGAAAATGATTCAGATAGCGATATCCATATTTCAAAGTCACGTCAAAGTGTCTAAAACCCACTCTTAAATGATAGTTGTATAATATATTAAGTACATTTAAAGTAATCCAAATTAGACTCAATGTTACTAAAGAATCCATATCTCTAACCAATTCAACTGTATGCACCACAAAACTCAACTGTTATTCAAAAGATAAATAGAATGGTACATTCAGAACAAAAAACATTAGACTAGCACCGAATCGCATACTTCAGTGTTGTTTGTCACTTTACCTAACAATCCAATTAACTCTTGCCTCAAAGTTACTAATTGAGAATCGTTCAGAAAATGCTGACTCGAAACATTTTAATCAACTCGTTTCGTTTTTACGTTCCTTCATTTGACGTGCCTCAGTCTCAAGTATGATGAATTATTCGTTTGATTCTTACATAGAGCATTCATAACGTTGCGAATAGGTTTTACTTGTTTTTTCCTGTGAAAATATAAATATTTGCAGGAAAAGAAAGAAAGCAGATATTTGTCTTTATATTTGACGACTTAAGAACAAAGCACAGTTTTGTGTAGGTACTTTGAGTATTTTTTTGTGAAAAACTTGTCTGATTACCCAACCACAAAGTAAGTCTAAAATTACTTTTTTATTTTCAATAACATATTTTTTTTGCTGAAATTGTTAGCTAATGTTAACCATATTTCTTTTAATTTCAAAACACTTCCTAATTATATTTTTAATTAGTAATTGCATACTGATGGTCAATGAATCTTTTCAGGTAAAAAGCGCAATAAAACTATATAATATAGAATTTCAGAACACAAATGAGCATTGAAATTATGCTAATTTGCTTGGGTTCATAAAATTCAAGAACGCTAGGCAGAACTATTAAAGGCTAATGTAGCACAATCGTCTGTGAAATGGGCAATAATGCAAATGGAGTTGAGATTTCCAATCAGGCAAAAGGCAGTAAGAAATAAATTTTCGAATAAGTACAATAGTAAAAAGTGTTCCTTCTTTATAAACGCAAGAAAGGTATAATATATTTCTAAGAACCGTTCCCTTAAATTAACTGAATTACATTTTAGAATGATATAGCTATACAGAAAAGCAACAAAGAATCGAAAGAAATAAAGTTAACTAATGCATTTTAAGCAAAAAAAAGGAGATTAATTTCCTGTTGAAGAAAATTTAATTTGTACTATAACTCTATTTAACGATTTATTACCCATAGAAATTATGAAGCTATGTCGTAAGTGACAAAATGCTATTTAAGCTTGCAGAATTTCCAAGAGAGTCACAAGGCGGTCCTAATAGCGTTGAAATTCTCAAATTATACCATAATCTTGTCTCTTATAAACTTTTAATTTTATTTACCTTCTGAACGATGAAATATATAAAATTTCAGATAAATTTGGATACGTAATTTGTGAAGATAAAAGTTCGAGACTATGATAAGGTGTACGGCACATAGTACACACATTTGTAATTATTGTTACAATAATGTTTTCTTTATTAGGTCTAATTTTCAATACAACATATAGTTGGCACCCACCTTTTAGGTAACATAATGTCTTTTATATACTGTAGGATAACTTGAGTAAAAATGTACAAGACTTTAAAAAGAGTTTCTGTTTTATTTATATTCTGTGTCGTAAGGTGTTCATTTAGTTTAGACAATGCTACGTTGAGCTTATGTGGACGTTTCATTTTGTTTACTAACAGGTGAAATGGTGCACCACATTAAGATTCAGAGTGAGTAGGTACTGGAGCAAACGAGTACTGCTGCTCGTTTCATCGTTAATAGACTAGTTTCACTGTGTGCAGATAAACGAACGGCGAAACACAAGTATGCTAAAATATACTTTATTTTATTTTGTTTTGGACACAGACAGTCATTTATGATTTCATATGTTACAAAAAACTATGTTTAGTTACAGACATTGAATGCCAACACTTATAAATATACTTATAAAATATACGAAGTAATGTTAACAGTTTTGTCATAAACAAATATTAATTGTATATTTGACGATGCCAGATCACTGGGCCAAGGGAACAGATAAGCCACTTGATAATAAGTGGTTATTTTTAGCATTAAAACATAGGCATTATCGTTGTCAACAAAAAAAATTAAATTCGCTTCTTATTGACTCTTTTTCACTGCAACCGAAACACTAAAATATTTCAAGGGAAAAAAGCAATTTTTGGTAGCCAGCCAAGTAAATAAAGAACGTCTTTAACTTGCATGAGTATCGCCGGGTCTAAACTCGATATTTCGACCCACTTGCTTAGATCATGGTAATGGCTCAACTCCGTGATTGATGGCATACAAAATAAATATCATGAGCACCTACTTGTACCATAATAAAATGTTTCTAAACCAATATAATTTACCTTTAAAATCATTATTATAATGTAAAACCAAACCTTAATCAATAATATACCTTAACTTTTATTAATTTATTAACTTGTTATATACTTTACTCGCTCACAAGTTTACTCACACTCTAGCAGAAGAATTAACTGTGTCTCTGAACACACACCAATGAGACATCATAAAAACTCACGAGCCGAGAACAAATTTTTATTAATGTCGTTGTCGTGGCCTGGTTCCCAACTTAAGTCCTATCATTTTGCAGGCAGGGTCACCAACAAGCCATGGTTATCAATTGAACTATGGGAAGTGACACTTTTGATATATCACTTTTAAGATATCGAAACTACCACTTTCGATGGTATGGAACTGACATTTCTCACAAAATTCGAAATTTTTCAGCACAATTAAGGGCTTCCTATATTTACTCCTTATCAGCATATACCTAGCATTATTTGCAAATAACTTCATTTTTTTTTTGCTTTTATGCACACGATTAACATCCAAGTGCTCGCCTATAAAGTAGCGTTTTACGTCATTATCGATACTGTACGTAGAGACAGTCGGAATATTCGTCCATATTTTATATTTATGTACATCTCATAACCAAGAATTATTGCGTAATTGGTGCTTATCGATTTCCTGAGCTCTTCTTTTTTCTCGAGCAATCTCGTCGATGTGATGTTTACCGATTAATATGGAACAAGTCCCTATAACAAGGCAACGGTATTCAAAGCTATCGTTATGTAGGTATGTGAAAGTGACATAGACGGAGATATCGCAGTTCACGCTCGATAAAGCTCACGTATTCGAACACAACTAAGCACGACACAAAGTTATACACAGCGTTATACAAAACAAATATACAGTAACGGCAGTAACGTGCTAAATTCAAACGTCATCGTTTGGTTTACAAAAGCTGCTGTCTGTTTGCATTTCAAATGTAAGTTTGGCTTTGGCACGTTCCTTGGTAGTCTCTTTAAATGTTTGCTCAATGTTTGTAAGTAAGTATCGTTTATTTCGAGTAGGCAAAGCTTGAATGATGAACGAGAGCTTGAAACTGAATATTAATGTAATCAGAGGAACCTCGACGCAGAATAAGGGGTGTTATGGGGATGCAGCGAGTTCAGGAACAATTTTACATAATCAACCGGGATCAAGGCATATTATATTGTATAAAAGATATCTTTGTATTAATATATAAAGGAAGAATTATTATCTAACTTTAGTTTAGATTTCAAAGCTGTAAAAAGCGTTCTGGTAAGTTGTTATAATTTATAAATAACTACTTTTCTTACATTATCATTTTTATTTTTGGTGGTACACTTTTTATTACTAGTTTAATTTAAGTCTTTACGAAGATTCTTACGAATATTAGTATAATACAGAAATTTAGAGCAAACAAAAAAAAATATGAGTATTGTATACCTATTTTGGCAGAACCCTTTACTTTTCAAGACGATTAACCTAATACATTAAATCTTTTAATACTATTATGAATCTTAACCTTCATCGCACTAAATGGATTAATATCCTAGGATCACTTATGCCAAAATTAATAATGTTTAAATAGTGAAAAACGATAGGAACATCACGGACCATTTAACATCAAATGGTGTACAAAAATCTAATCACGCTTAAGAGATTGTAAACCCAAGAGATTGATCTCTACTTCTCCAGTGTACGTTCGTTCCACTCGATTGAATCATTTACTTTCAGAAGATAGATCAAGGAAAACGAATAATATTAATAGATACTCCAGCCACGTTAATATCGCAGGTCCAAGCGAAGAGTCCCGGATTTGATCCCCGACATGGATGGATGTTATAATAAATGTGATACAGGTTTATACCTGGTATACGTTGCGATATTGTAATTGTCAATGCCGTTGAATAGTAATCATGAAGGTTATTTCATAATTATGTTGCTTGTTTTATCTTACCATATGAAATAATTAAAAAAAACATTTTGTTAACTCAAACTTATGAAAATACATCAAATACATCTTTATTAAAATGATTTAATTTAAAAATGTTCTCGATTCGATTTATATAAATTATATAATTAAGTAGTTACGTGGTACGTAGGTAATTCATCGAGTAAATTAAAATTAAGCAAACCTATCAAAATTCAATCAATCGTAGAGAGGGTGGGTTTCCTTCCCAAACTGAAAGTCAATATTGAACACTTGATATCCGATTTATGTAAGATCACTTTGAATATCAAAATGTAATCAATTAGATTGAAATTTAAATTACCTCTACGAGTACTAGTTGAAATAACTTATCAAATAAATTGAATATCTGAATACAATATTTCCTCTCCGTAATAATTTAATTATGCTTTCGTATTTATGGTGACCACAAAAAGGCGAATGAACTAGCAGAAATACGACGAACATGTAAACAAAATTTGTAAATCTGGAATGCAATGCAATATGGTTGACTCCCACTCTGCGGTCGAAACTCGAAATTCAACTACATATAGGTAATTCGTTTTGTGAAAGAGTTACCTACTTCATATTGATATGAATAGTTTTTTTTAAAATAAAATTTTTATATTAAGAAAAAACTGTTTTTACAGCTATAATACATTAAAATGACCATTTCAGTTAGATTTAATATCATTTATCTGTAGATTCAGACGTATTTATATGAAAATAATCAAAAAAACCTGGAGCTAATGCAAGCGATGTGTGGTTGGTTGTGAGGGCTTAACCCCGACGTAATTCTTTAATCCTACCTGAAAAAACACACGTCCTGACGAGTAGAAATGTAGAGTTTGAAGGTTATTAAAGGATTTGGGAGCTTAGTGAGCGTTTCCCATTCTATGCTTTAGCGTGTTTGTTTTTCAGTTAATGGTGTTAAATGGGCTATGCTACTTCATAGTTTGCACAATTTTCGTGTATATAATTATACACCATCCGTAATGACTTCAGTTTAAATCATATTTTGCTCAATATACAATGTTTTATAACAATATACGATGATGAATAAAATGACAGGATACAAAAAAGTTATGGTAATAAATTATTACTAGCAAGTAGAGTTTACCTACCATACTTATAAAACAATCATAAAATTTACCAAATAACAGAATTAAAAGGTTTTATGGAGATTCAGATATTCGCACAAAATATAGCAAGTCGTAGCAATTTACTTACACAAGATAGAACCAATCTAAATCCACCTTTGAGGTTGATTACCACTTTCCTAAGTTTCTATCAATAGCCCAACTTTCATTCATTCGAGCGCTAATCAAAGGAATTTGATCTCCCAACCATATTCCTGTTATTCAGCCCGAAATTACTGCCTTCTAATCTTAATTACATACCTTTAATCTAGCGGGTAAACATGGCCATAAATTTAAGAACTATTAATAACGATTTGGCTCATAACCAAGTTACGGAATGATAGCTTGAGGTACTTACGGGCTACTTGTGCTCCAGTTTGCTTTTAAAGCTTTTAGGCTATGAGGCAACTTAAAGCATTTAATAAGTTTATACATTGAGGCTATGGAGACGTAATAGTTGATACTATTTTCAAGTAGCTGTTACCCGCTTGCTATGTTGGGCATCAAGTATAAAAGTCATAAAACCATGCTTCAAAATTTCTTTATTGTTTTCCATTTTTCTTAACTTCTTTAACCCTAGATATCAAGGAATTGACGTAAACTTTCCCGTACTTTATAAAGATTATTTAGATTAAAAGGTCGCAAATTTCATTCTCCTAAACAAATTGGCTTACCTGTATGACCTGTATCAGACAGTCACAATTTGAAAGACTAGAAAATATTATATTCGTACATCGTTTCCTTTTAGTCGGAAAGATGGACGAGTATAATGTGTAGAATACGCTGGGTAAAGGTTCGATGAAGTTGTTAAGCCAGCCCGATTGCCGGAAGACTTTTCAACTCGCCTCAAAGGTCAGCGTTTATCTAACGTTCACGACCCAGGACGGCTTGCTTGACGTTACATTAACTTCGTAAGAAAGAGAATGGATAAAGTTCAGTGAGAGGCAATGTTATAGTTGTTTGTTATCGGCGTATTACTATGCCTAGGCTGACGGTCCATCCAACTGTCCTACTTTTGCGCTATTTGTCGTTTCTACCTTCTGGATAGTAATAGGAATTCATCTCAGGAATAGGAATAGGAATAGGAATAGGAACAGGAATAGGAATTGACGACCCGTGTGGTGCAATGGTTACCATGCCGTATTGCCGCACCAAGGGTCCTGGGTTCGATTCCCAGCGAGGCGGAAGTTCTCGGTCTGGGTGTGAATGTTGTGTTGTACATGGCACCCACGACACAGGGAATCCTAGTGTGGGGCTATGAGTGTGAAGCGTTATCTCGGAATTTTTACTGAAGCGATGCTAAAGGTGACATTATGTGAACAATAATAAGCCGACCAAGTGCATGTCATTGCGCTATTTTGCCCATGGACGGACATAGCGAAAAGGGATCCGTTTTGACAACGGACTTAAAGATGATAATTATAATACTTCGAGTTATACCTATTATAAAAAATATAACTACAATAATAGTAAACAAGTTGGCAAAAGCATTATCCTAGACAAAATATTGTAACTTAATTTTAATCACAGATTACTATGTAATATATGAACTGATGGGAAAATGTATATAAAATTACTGACAAATGGCATCCAAGCGTGATAAAATGAGGTAGACATGTTACACGTATGCAATTAAAAATGCATGAATAACTCCAACCCTTCCCGCTCCTTTCAGTGCATATACATGCGTGTATTGAAACATTTTAAAGTTATGTAGTAGTAACAGCGAACTTTTGCCAGATTATTTATATTTTATTCTTTACACTTTTTTATTTAATACCTTTTTATTGATGTGTAGTAACTGTGGTAGTAGGTTAATAGATTATGTAGTCAACTTAGTGTTAAATATTCTACAATGTATAGTGGGTGGGACTACCCACACAAATACCAATAAACACCTTATTGCATAAATGAAATTCATCAAAGATGATCCCTACACCGAGGTGTTATACCCTAATGTAGGGTTGTCATCTGATGAGCTGACCGAGAAATCCGAGAATATCCCGGCTTTGCTATACCCTATGGTAGGAGGAGTAGGGTTGCCACATGACCGGGAAATCCGGGAATGTCCCGGCTTTTCCCGTGTACAGTGATAAGACTTTAGTGTCCCAATTTTGAACTGTGGCAATCCTAGGGCCCCCGTGTAATTCGATATTGGTAGCGAAGCTTTTTATTATCACAGAGGATCGCCAAATTGCGGTGAAGGATAATCAGGTTAGATAATAATAGAACTGTCCCGGAAATGCTAAGCCTGTATCTGGCAGCCCTCATGTAGTTTAATTAATTCCGGGTTTTTTAACTAACTCTGGTACAACTCGTATATTGACTGTGTGATTAGAATCAAGCTTTACGAGAATAATAGTAAGTTTGATAGAATATAACAATAGACCATGATTTATCTGAAGTGCGTTGCCTTAATGCTGAATGCAGTTATACATATTGCAATGTCCACTGAACAATAGTGACGCAAAAAATTGTAATACATTTATTACAAATTTCATCACAGCTTAACACGTAAAATAAAAATATTTCCGTCAGACTGACAGTTGAAATTGCTCTTGGCGTGATTTCAACAAAGTCGGGACCAACGCCCTCTCACAATAATTTCCATATGTAGTTTATCTGGTACACATTTTGGTTTAACTAAATAATATTAGTTGTATAATTTACGATATGACCGGTTTAAGCCGCGTGAATTAGTTCGGAAATTTATTTGAATGCGGTTTGGTATTTAGATAAACGTATTTCCCATTCATTTTGAAATTGAAACTAAAGCTGATAGCGATGTATCATAATCGGTTCGGATGAACTAAACACATAATTAAGATTGTTAATAACTATGGTTAAGGTTTACAATATTGTGTCTACTGTGAGTTAAGGAATTTTTGACGTGGTTGGAAGTTAAATGAGTAACAGATCGATACAAAATTACATCACCGCTTCTGTACTTCGGATTGCATGTTAATTTAAAGGTATCATATTAAATTGCCGTTAAATGGTATCGGAAGCCAACGGGGAAAATGAAGATTTCTTATTAGGTTAACTACTAACCCCTGCACGAATCTGCATTTTAGGTACCTGGCCCCTTCAATTAAGAGAGGCGGGTACCTTAATATACTAAAAATAGGTTGAAGCCAATTTAGTTAGTATATAGATCGTTTAATTTGACTTAATGACAAAAATTAAATAACATCACTGGTGGTACTGTGTTTAACTCTTCACATTCTTTCGACAACTGTGAAGACAGAATGTATTACAGAATTGCAATTTATATGAAAGTGAATAAGGGGTTTCAAACAAATATTTTTTGGTGTTGCTCTTTTTAATTACTTCTTCAAATTACAAACTACACGAATATAATAGTAAGTTTTCTTTCATCAACCATCATCGTCATAAATCTTATTGAATGAGAAACAATCCGAACCTTCAATAGCTCAATATCTCAAATAGCTCAAATATCTCAAATAGCTTTTTGATTGACATTCCATTAAAATGGAATTATGATTTGAAGGCTGTTATCATTCAGCAAGTTTGACAATTTAATCTCTTATCTTAATTTGGGAAACTTAATTTGAAAGTCATCTGAGGACAGAAACTTTAGAATAAGCAGAGGAAGGCTTTCCATTAAAAATGTTTAATTTAAAAACCTTTAAACGTGCTTCGCCTGAAGTGCGGTGGATAAAATGCACAATGCGTTTAAAAGCTTGGAGTATAACCCTCTAGGTTGTCGCCATCGATTATAAAGTAACTAGAATAGACATCAATGAAACCAGTGAAACGGGACTATGACAAATCGTGTTAACATTTATCATTATTATACATAGACCTATATATTATAGCCCTCTTGTTATATATCGAACTAGGAGTTCCGAGTTCGATTTCGGTGAAGATATGTTAACAGATAATTATGATTTCGGGTTGTGGGTTTTTTTAGTACGCGTTCACGTTTCTCTTATTTATTACCTTACTTACCCAGCTTATTTAAATCTTTCTCACTCATCACATACAATATACCTACAATAATATATATTATAACTTTATTTTGTGTGAAAATGGATTGATTGATTGATGTCTGAGTAAAAAAATAATTTTATAAGAAATGCAATCACAAGAAATATATAACTTTATGCGCGGCCAAATTAAGTTGTTGAAAAAATAAAAATCTGCACGGTGCGGCGGCCGCGGCGCGGTGCGTCGTATCGTGTAAAATAAAAATAACCTTTCTACTTTAAACCTTTATCTTCTCTTTAGAACTTGTACTCACGTGATCAAAAAAAATGTAATTCATCAATAATATATAATTTCATACCAGGTACGAGAAATATTTTGAGCGATCCCATTTATTAAATTTCCTACAAAAATATTATGCCATCAAGTTATATTAATAGAACATCCAACGTAAGATACATATACTACGATGTGATGTGTGAATAAAGAAATCATCCTCCAGTGCTGCTTCAGTGCGACCCGGAATTATTTATCAACAAAATGTACTTCGGCACAAAATTGGCGATTATGTGAGGGTATAAAATCTCAGCTGCGAAACAAGATGAAATAAATGTAGGTATCATAAAATCTTGCAAAGATTGACTGTTGACGGTTATTCATGATTCATTGCATTTATTTAGGGTTCTTAATTTTAAATATTAACTGGAAATAATGATTAGAAGAAAATTTTATTAAAAGAATTATTTCAATAAATCCCTGCCGTACCTTTTGGTAACTTTTGAAACTAAAAAGATTGAAATATAAAAGTTCTAAAAATCTTAAATGCATGTGTACATAACATTTTTAAAATACCTCTCTAATCAGCAAGATTGTACAGTTCAAAATGAATACATTTTACTATCAATATATTATACGGCTATTACCCACTACGCCTGTTAATTTCTACGAGACATTTCTAGTTCAACCTAGGCAGAGGTTATGAAACAGCGATACCATTAGGAGATTAAAACGAAACACACCTGTAATAGTGCACTAACCCCTCAACCATAACGCCGCCATAAGGATCTTCTTCTATTTACAACGGACGATCGTTTTTACTACCCACGAACACAGCAAATTAGTAGCCATAATCCCTCTTCCAGTTCAAATTGAATTAAGACCATAGGGATGCGTCATGTATTACATATTACAAATTGATTTATTAATTTGAGATCATTGACATTTCATTACAATCTGTTACTATCCAACTATTAGAATCTCCTTGGATCTCCTCACTCAGTGTGAGGGGTAAAAGCCATAGTCTATAACGCTGGGCAGGTCCTCTATTTTTATAATATCATTGGGGCAGGTGCGATTTGTTTTCCTTCACCGCGTTTTTTAAACTACCGTATGTTAAATCGAGTATAATTGTCTAATTACTTTAAGGAACAAGTGTTACTACAATATCACCTTGAAGTTAAACGTAACAGAAACTCTTGAGACAGAAACATTTCGCAAATAAAGTTAAAAATATATAATCATCTTCTTCTCAATATAATTACACACGATTATTGATATTAAAGTGTAAAATTTTGTAACTGCGCCGTTTTTTATGAGACTTGATTTACTATTTTGTTAATAATAAATAATTCGTTTACGTCGAGAAGCACGCAGTCAGTTTTACAAGCTTTAGTTATCGAGGTTTTATTATGCGTGTCAATTTTACGACGCCGTATCACGAAACATAATTTAGTTATGAAAGATGCATGGCTCAACAGAATAGTAGATTTTAGGTTTTATGAGTTCCAAACTTTGTATTAAGTTTTCTATATCAATTCTGTTTTATGTAGTAAATGTATGATATAGAGGATATCCACCACAAACATTTAATGTAAAATACTATGTAAAGACTCACAAGTTCATGTCGCTGTAATTTTTTGTTACACTTAATAAAATTATAGTACCCAAAACTAGACCTAAATTCTGACCGACAATTTTTATTGTATGTCATAAATTCCCTTCCCTGGCTATTTTTCAAACCTAGACCATTTCGGTTACGAACAGGGTCTATAATCTCAAGATTATATTCGACATAACATAACCTCATAACAACACAATAATAGGTACCTACAAGTAAAATTACTTACCTACAACATTAATCTATAGGCAGTCTATAGGTATAGTTCATAATTACTTTTGTGAATTAGTGCTTCCCAACCCTATTAATTACAGAGTCTGTCTTGTTCGAAGCTCAGCTTCTAATTATTATATTATTACAGTTGTATTGTATAACAAGCTACGCCTAACACTACATAATACACCCCCAACATACGCTTGTGGCTTTGAAAGTCACGAACGGAATAATCCTTGCCAGACATAGTTCCCAGACGTTCATTAGGTTTAGCTTTAGCATACCAAATTCAAAGACTATTATTGACATTTTACGTTGTCCTGTCAATTATGAGTGACATCCACGTGTTGCCTATTTTTGATTTTTTTTTTTACAATCTTGGTAATTTCGTGAGCAGGTATTTCGTGTACTTTGCTTAAATTTCCTAACACGTTAAATTTGTACAAATAAATGTCTGTGATTTCGAAATAAATGCTTTTTCAAGTTGGAAATCGATACTTTACGATACCAAAACCGAAAAATGGGTTTTTGAAATTGTAAATTAAATTAGTAAAATTTAATTTAATTTTTTATTATTATTTTTAATTAGTCTGTCTATCTATCTGTTTGTTTGTTCCCGCTAATCTCCGAATCCACTGAACTCCACTAATACATAGTAATAATACATAGTAATTCTTGTTCTTGATCAATACAACATCATTGTTCTTGGTAATACAAATTATTTAAGGCAAAACAAGCAATTTAATCATACAATTCCTTTGCATAGTTTATTAATAAATTAAAATTATACCAACTTTGTCTGTTGCGTCAAATATACCGAAAAGCTTGTAAATTAAAAAAAATACGTACAAAAGTGTATCAGTGATATCTACTCGAATAAATGATTATTTCATTTTTATTTCATTTCATTTAATTATATGGCATAATACGAGTATGATAAAAAATTCAGTCAGTTAAAAGCCATTATAGAAAGAGCCATTATCCTTTGCTCTGTAGGAAACCTCTTAAAAAATAAAGAAGATTATTTCCATTTTTTCTGTATCTTAAACCAGACCATGTCCCCTTTTAATCTTTCAGTGCTGCTTCGACGTATAGTATAATAACCCACATACTCAGAACCACATACCTAATATATCAAGCTTTAATCCTGTGAAACCATAACAAAGGAATTTTTCGCTATTCTTCTCAGTTGAATAGAAGAGAAAAGTTCATAAATAAAAACCAGACAGGGGAAATGAAGCAAACAGCGAGGGTCAAATTCCATTTACAGCGAGATTTTTTATTATAAGCGCTGAATATTATGAATTGTTTTAAGTATACTGTTAATCAGCGTTAACATAATTCTTAAAATATTTCACCGTTGATCATTCATACGCGTCTTATTCAATATGAAGAGATCATTATATTTAAGGAAAATAATCAAAACAAAACAAAACAAAGCGCGTTTCTCTATTTCGGCCCGACTAATTAATCAAATTAGCTTAAGAGCTTATTTATTACGAGTAAAATGTTTATTTGGTTCTTTTCTCTTCAGTTTCTTTTTACAGTATATTCTTTGTAAATGTTTTTATTATTCTGTGCTCTTAAACAATAAAAACATAAATCCATCTGTAAGCGTTTATAACCGGACGCGAATATTTTTCCACAGTGAGAAAACGGGACAAACGCCGCAATAACAGCGTCCCTTTAATTTCCGGTTGTACTCAACTCTTATACCCATCTTATTCGTTTGTTCTCATTTCAAAAAATCTCTCACTTCATCTATCACGCTTTACAGTGTACATTTTAAATTTTGTTTCTGGGTTGTATGCTTTGACATGATTTCGTAGTGGACTAAGTGGACTAAGATACTAGAATTATTGGATGAATATAAAATAATAGCTACGATTTTTAACTAAAAACAACCAATAACTTATCGGATCTCAATATTGAACTTAGCCATTTTAAATAGAATAGTTCATATGTGGTTAACAATAATCTGTTAACCGAAATTTTCATATTTAAATACCGATATTACAAAAAACATTTGTCAAGTCCACTGATGTCTTTATTTCCATAGTTTAATTGAAAATGACAAATCAAACCAATACGAAAAGAATAAAAACATGCCAACATCTTACTCCATAATCGAATGATACGATTCAACGTCTGGATTTGTATTTAACAATTTCCGATGTTGCATACATTTTTTTCCAATACATAGTTATTATTATTTATGTAACTAATTATGCTGTAACATTTCAATACTCTGGGCATTATGGTATTAAAATACCACTCGTATGATAATGACATGTTACCTCATACCCTTAATGAATTAAATAATTACAGCAGAACGTTAAGGACTATCAATTTTCGCTTCAGGCGTCTAATTAGCCTCTTTGATGTCTACAATTACGAACGCAGAACATCTGACGCTTGTAATAGGAGCTTTTTCATCGCACACTCGACGCTGATGGCAATCCAGCAAACAATGGTTTCTTCGTAGATCTTGCTCCAATTGTTTGAAGCATCATTTGTTTTTCCACAAAATTCATATCTTTTTTCTGCCTATATTATCATCATTCACGAATTAAATACGATGAATTGACATTGTGAACTCGTCAAAATACATCCCATATCAATCAAAGTAAGCAAAACAGAGGTTGTGGAGTGACTATTTATATTCAAATTTCAAATTCGTTTATTCAGGGTTCTGATACAATTATGCACGGTTTTTTTAACCAATCACTATTTTGGAAAGCTTTATTAATATTAAAATTGTAAAGAAAGCTATCATTAATTCGAAATATGAGATCGTATACAAAATATTACTGAAAGATAAATCTGTCAGACTGAAAACTTTTTCGAGGAAACTGCAATAAAATTAAAGCAGGTTCCATTAAAATTTTATTTCAAAACGAAAACAGATTTCCCAGGTCTGTAATCAAATACTGGAAGAAATAAGAAAAAGATTTACGATCTGCTTGTTAGCGTCACAGGTCGTAATTCTGGGCATCATTAAAACCAGAAAATTCAACATAGGTACAAACGGTTTTACGAAGTCGTTCTGACCAAACATACTGAAACATACAATGTACTCGTATATTGTTCTTTTCACATAAAATTTTATTCCTTAAAGCGAAGTGAGGTGAGTTTAACAACATGCACTTATTAAAAAAGGTAATAAAACTTACTAGTTTTAACTAGAAATATATAGCTCTGTAACTTTTTAACCGACTTCAAAAAAGGAGGAGGTTCTCAATTCGACTCTATTTTTTTTTTATATGTTTGTTACCTCAGAACTTTGGACTGGACGAACCGATTTTGATGATTCTTTTTTTAATCAAAAGCTGGTGGCTGTCATGTGGTAACACATAAATTTTATTGAGATTTGACAACGGCATCCATGAGAAAACTACATAAGTCGTAAATTTGTGTTAAGATGTGCGCGACAAATTGACGAATAACTCAATATCACGCCAACCGATTTCGATGATTCTTTTTTTAATCGAAAGCAGGCGCTTGTCATGTGGTCTCACATAAATTTGAACGAGATCTGACAACTATGTAGTTTTTGAGACTTTGAAGTCGGTTATTTTTTGTTAGTAAAATTTAGATTATTAGAGTTTCGAGGTCAAAACAGAACCGGACCATAAACCATCCATAAACCTAACCTAAACATAACCAAAATAAAAAAAATCCTAGTACCTGGCTTTGGCTATACCTTTGGCTATTGGTACCTTTGGCTATAGTCAAGTATCTCCGCCAGCTAAGTGGACATGTAAAAAAATTTACGGCAGTAGCATACCCAATTATAATTATGATGAATTTAAAAGGAAAACTATCGCGAACAGGTTAGCTGAGTATATAATACATTACGCGTGGCCTGACACGCACTTGTCCGGTTGTTTTATTTCCATACTAACAATCAACTTTCACATTTTTCACAATAATATTAATGGCATAGAAAAATAATAGATTAAACTCGCTCGTTGACTTTTGGGAATATAACCCTTACCCTTACATTATTCTAAAAAATATAATTATAATCACATAAAATTCAACCAAATTGTATTAAGAAGTTTAACATAATAGACGAAGTTATCGTATACATTATTATCAACTTTTATTCGTGATGTTACGAGAGCTGTTCAACAAATGAAACTCGTTAACCTACGTCACGAGCTGTAAAATTTCGTATGTTATTACAACATAGTTTATACAATATTAAAACCCTCATTTCGTTAAACTAGTTCCTATTATACCGCACCGGAGTCAGCGTTGTTTCGTTAATTTCACCATGCTGAAATTTTCTCGATGAACTTCTTCAAAAAAGGACTTCAAAAAAGGAGGAGGTATTCAATGCGACTGTTTTTTATGTTTGTTGCCTCAGAACTTTGGACTGGGTGAACCGATTTTGATGATTCTTTTTTAATCGAAAGCTGGTGCTCGTCGTGTGCGTGTGTCGGCCCACCTTTTGAGCGATCTGACGAGTAGTTTTTTAGTTATCTCTAATTTTGAAGTTGGTTATTTTTGTCAAGAATTATTAGAGCTAAAAGGTTTATCTTGCAACTTCTATACGTTTTTTCCTTAATTCGTATTATTCTATTCTAGATATAGGAAACCACTGTGTTATGGAGATGGCTTATTACTCCTTTTTTATTCAACCATTTAATCCTACCATTACTTTAATTCAACTCCTCGTAAATTTACTTGTGGCAAACAGCCTAGATTCAATTTACAATTTTATTGTTAAAAGCCTCTTTCCTACATACTCGGCACGCCATTTTGCGTCATGCCAAGTGGTTCCATACGAAGCGTCACGCACGTCCTTTATGCATTTAAATTATTTGAATTCGTTTGAAATAAACTTGGTTATTACAGTTATATAAAAATATTAATTACACACATGGTATAGGGTAATGGTTCATTTAAATACACGAAAACATTACTAAATTAAAACAATATATGTACTTCATTATCGTACCTATATTTCAATTAACAGACCTTACGTAGGTTTACTATGACTTATTTCGATTCATGAATATTTTTGATGACCACTAAATAATATCAGATATATGCCAGAACAAATTATCGGTTTTATCTTTGAGTGTCTCTTCAAATATAAATAACTTGGCTCGTGGCATACCTATTCCCAGTGAACCAAGCGACCTTTATCAAAGTCTCTTAAAGTAAATAATAAGTTAAAGCCGAATAATAACAAGTCATTATTTATTCTACTCTTTAAATAACTTTGTTACTTAAAATGTCCCTACATTCCGTATACTTGAAAACTTAGAGTGACTACACTCTATTTAGTTCCTATTCGCATTTTATAGCGTTTTCAGCACTACTCTAATGAAGTAATAAAACAACAATGTAGTATATTAGTACATTCCACGTAGCATAAACGTTATTAGCGAGTACGGACGGAAGTATAAGAACGGATGACAAATTGTTCTAACATTAGAGAATTAAATAGTGACTTCCTTGCCCTTTACCATCAGGTACCATTCACCACTATTACCTATCATGTAATAGTAGGAATGTATATGTGGAAGGAGGGGACGTATTCTACGGAGTTGGTTATTCAATAATATCCTTTTACTTTGCTCCATGGTATATTTCCAGTTCTAACATACACATCAATAACAATCTCTACTACTCCATGATCCATAATATAATCTCCTCGAATGTCCCACGTATGTTCTAAATAGATTGGTATATTCCTTATTCTGAAATATTTACTTTTTCTTCTTGACTCTTCTTGCATGACAGCATCTACAACGGCCGATCGTCGTAGAACCAAAGAAGTCGCTCGCCGGCATATATAATACTAGCTGCCCAGACAGACTTCGTTCTGTCAATTTTTTTTTTTTTTTTGAGATGTAAGCTATCCTATCTTTCAAGTTGGATCAAACTGCACACGGTGTGCAAATTTGAGTAAAATTGGTTCAGTAGTTTAGGAGTCCATCGCGGACAAACAACGTGACACGTAATTTATATATATTAAGACTATACAAAAAGTTAACTACACTGAAATCATTAAAAGCTATACAACAATTTTTTTCTCAATACTTCTTCGCTAGTGAGTGAAAATGGCTACTTAATTTGCTTAGGGGCTTAATAAAATTTTCAATGGGATCCATCGTTTCTTTTGTCGTCCGTGGCTTCGCTAGTCTAATGGTGGTCACTCACGGTCATTCCATCGCGTCATTTTTGGAGCCACGCCAAACGACATATGTCAAAATGGTTGGATGCCAAACATGATGCACACTCACGATCATTCCAATTCTCTTTCATTTGCGCGTTTGACCTCATCGAAAGACGTTGACATGACGTTGCGTTCGGAAGCCATTTTGTTACAAAAAATTATACAATGACATTTGGAAGTGTCTCCTTCGTTCGACGTCTCGGCGCG
Organism: Thymelicus sylvestris; assembly: GCA_911387775.1. Classification (NCBI taxonomy): domain Eukaryota; kingdom Metazoa; phylum Arthropoda; class Insecta; order Lepidoptera; family Hesperiidae; genus Thymelicus; species Thymelicus sylvestris. The sequence goes on along the minus strand of OU426896.1, from coordinate 6,478,086 downwards.
AAACAGGGTTGGATTTTCTACTATAATAATTATAGTATTTACACTATAATTTCACCCTTTGTACTATGTACTATCCACATCTAAGTATAGTACGCTAAAATACTATAATTTTATTTGGTCCCGAATGTTTAGTTTTAAGACATATTATGAATATTTCGACAGTGCGTGTATCCGACCGAATTCTGATCTTGCGTTTCCTGTCTCAATGTCCTCAGCAGTAGGCTTCTTTTTTTTACACGAATAAGTTAATGCTTGACCACAATCCCACCTGATGGTAAGTGTAGATGTGGTCCAAGGTGTCTTTTGTTCCTTTCCACTAACAGTAACTAATCTCGTTCCTTATGATTCCTTCCATTCCATACGAAATTCAATCAAAGCGATAACAATCGCTTGCGAATTTGTGTGTAATAATACGTTTATTTACGAAGTTCTTCCAACTACTTGACTTGAAAGTAAAAGTATTTTTTCCATTTCAACAAAGGGGGGGCGGGGTGCAAAAGCAGTTGATGTACCGATTTTGTGCTTGCAACACTCAGTGTACTATAATTTTTTTTATAAATACTATACTTTTCATTGTTTTGTACTATATTTTTCAATGTACCTAAATCCAACCCTGGCGTGAAATGAACAAAAAATGGATGTGGGTTTGCGCATTCACGATCAGTGCGCGCGATGTTGCGGCGTGACGACATGGCGCGATTGGAAATCCAGAGTTTTATATCACGCCATCAGTTTTTCACATTCACGATCAAATTTTGGCTGTATATCACGCCATTTGACGCGATGGACTGACCGTCAGTGGCCACCTTAACATGTTGTCTTGAGGCAGAAATGTTCATTTACCGTTGTTTGTAATTGCTCGTTTAAAACTCATTTATGCATAAATAAGTTATACTAGCTAAAACGCGCTAGTTTTTAACCGACTTCAAAAAAAGGAGGAGGTTCTCAATTCGACTGTATTTTTTTTTTTATGTTTGTTACCTCAGAACTTTGGACTGGGCGAACCGATTTTGATGATTCTTTTTTTAATCGAAAGCTGATGGCTGTCATGTGGTCCCACATAAATTTTATTGAGATCTGACAATGGCATCCATGAGAAAACTACATAAGTTGTAAATTTGTGTTAAGATGTGCGCGACAAATTGACGAATAACTCAATATCACGTCAACCGATTTCGATGATTCTTTCTTTAATAGTAAGCTGGTGCTTGTCATGTGGTCCCACATAAATTTGAACGAGATCTGACAAGTAGTTTTTGAGAATTTGAAGTCGGTTATTTTTTGTTAGTAAAATTTAGATTATTCCGGAATAATAAGTACCTATCATTAATCTTCCAAATCATGGTATGGTTGTGTGCTACATTAAAAATCTGTTCAGTAGTTTTTACGTGATAGAATAACAAACATCCATACATTTTCACAAACTGACACATTTATAACATTAGTAGAAAGGATAGTGAAATAGGGAGTAGAATTGAATACCTACTAGGTACTATAATAGACAGTAACATAATCGTACATAGATGCACAATCGAATGTGAACGTGTACACGTATTCGTTCGGATTTCTGTTGTTGTCTTCTAATTTACTGAGTTTGCGCTTGCAGCCTCGCTTGATCAGCTGATTCGGGATTGAGTTGAATTGGAATTGTCTCCCATTTCACGTTTGCCTTGTGATTGCTTTTGATTGTTATCGAAGCAAACATGCACTACTTTAAACAGACTAATGTATATGACGTAGAAGGGGTATTCTGCGGTGTTGGTTATTCAATAATATTCCTTTTACTTTGCTCCATGATAATATATTTCCCGTTCTCCTAACGTTCACATCAATAACAATCTGTACTAGTCCATGATCAGTATTCGAATCCCATAGAATGTCTCACACGTATTGTTCTAAAATAGATTGACACATTCCTAATTCTAAACATTTGGTTTTTCTTCATGACTTCTCGTCTGACAGACCAAAGAGGTCGCTCGCCGTCACGGCTATCCTGTCGTGCGCTCGTCCTCGAGCGCTTCCGCTCCCATGCCTCTAGTGGACCCCTTTGTGCGCTGGGTGCTCGTCATGGACTCCACCGAACGCCTTTTCTTCTACTGTGGCTGCACACCGACACGGCCTCATGTGTCGTTACTCTGTAAGGAAATATCTTACGGCAGTACTTGTTCGCTCGGCCGTTCCTGACCTCGACGGGGCAATAATTTACAAGTTAATGATGTTATACCTTAAGCCATGTACCACAGTCGTTTCATTCAATTTTCCAACGTAACAACAACAACAAATCTTGAGTAAGTCTCTTAAACCACAGGAGTGCACCGCTACTAAGAAGCCTGATTACACTCCCCTTCAATTCATTCAACGTCATTTCACCACAACAAGTTTCTTACTCAAGTTCTCATCTCCAACCCAATTCAACACAAATTGCATCTTATCACAGTTAATATCCGCGTTGACTGGTACATGACCTACAGGCATTCATGAAAACTTCAACCACATTATATGGACCCTTGAATATCTTTTTCATTTGGAAACTCAATTCAACATTTGCAAAAGCTCACTATTATTTCTATCACTCAAGACAGTAATGACAGCTCTCAAACGTTTCTTAACATTTAACAAATTCACAAAATCACCTTTGTAAATACGCCAGAAGATGGTTGTACACCGAATACATCAGCACGTCGCTCTCTCCCCGCTCCCAGCCGCGTTCATGCTGCCGTCACCTGGACTGCCACCCCTTGAATGCTGGTTCGCTTGTTTTGTGATGGCACGTCGTTATATCGTTTTCCACAACTGAAAAACACAAGGAAAGTTATTTTCACACGTACGATGTCACAATTTACATTTCAAACTACACTAGGGCTACTTATCTTCGATCCGTACTCCTTCGGCCATCGTGACCATCAAACACGACCTCGTGTTGTGTAGGTACTCAAACCCAGACGCGAACAGTGTGCATCTCAAGTCTTTTCCACGTTGATCATATTATAAACTTCCATGATTCTCGCTTCATCGCGCTTTGGATTCTTTCATTTCTCATTGCAAAATTTTCTTCAAATGTCATCCGAACTAGTGTCATTCCTCATTTATTTTCTGACTTTTCCGATATTAAGGGCGCCTCAGTTCTTCCAACACCGATTATTACTCCGACAAAACAGTAACATTTGTTCCATATTCCACGTTCTATCATCAAATTTATAATTACTGGATGGCTGCTCTAGGCGTAGGTAGGGCCGCTTCTGATGACGCAGAAGGGCTATTCTGCGGTGTTGGTTATTCAATAATATTCCTTTTACTTTGCTCCATGATATTATATTTCCCGTTCTCCTAACGTTCACATCAATAACAATCTGTACTAGTCCATGATCAGTATTCGAATCCCATAGAATGTCTCACACGTATTGTTCTAAAATAGATTGACACATTCCTAATTCTAAACATTTGGTTTTTCTTCATGACTTCTCGTCTGACAGACCAAAGAGGTCGCTCGCCGTCATATACAAAAAATAAACTATCGTAGGTATATGCAATGCACATACGTCTATGCGCGTGCATGATTGTTAAAAGGGAAACACAGTTTTCTCTTTATATAACACAAAGATGTAGAAGCTCGGCTTTCTTGTACTCAATTGTGGAACAACATTTAAAAAAGATTACCTGAGTAACCCTACAAAATTACTTTTTAAAAGACCCGATTAAATTATTCTGAACGAAAGCGATCGCGATGTCCACAATTTCGTTCTCAGACATTAGATAATATAGCTTCGAAAATCTGAACCTTGCGTCAAAAATTGTAAATCCAATACAGAGTGCATTGGATGCCATTATTTTCGATATTAATTTTTAACTTTCATGAAACTAATTCCACGAAAAAAGTGTTTTAGGTTAATGAAATTGCATACCTGCAAATCGATACTCAACTTACGCTACAAGTTTTCTTTTTCATAATCAAGAATTTTTTAACATCATTATTATTATTGGGAATGCCCTTGTTTATGAATGAATGAATTTATGTTCTTATTCAAAATATATTAAGTGGGGTAAAACGTTTTTAACTATTATAACATCAAGCAAAGCTACGGTATTTATTATTGAACGAAATATTAATATGGAATAGCTGGTCTTTTATTGATGAGCGGTGAAATACACAACTTTAGTTAAAGTGGAGAAAATATAGATGATTTTTACATTGCAAAATTTGGCATTTGTATGCTTCTCGCCACGATCTCTGCAACCCGTCGGATTGGAACGATCAATGTCATACCGCACTGCAGACAGACAAAAATTTAACACTCCATAAAACATTTCTTACTAAAGAGAGATGATACTAATATTGAAACTGGTGATAATGATGGTGAAACTGATGATATTCCGTTTTATTTTGTTTTCGTCTTTATATACTTAAAAAAATCATGTATGTTCCCTAAGGACTCCAAAACTTCCGGGCCGATTTTGATGAATTTGTAGGCTATCATCAGATTAGATTACCGAGTGATCCTGTGATGTTTTGTAACGATCTGATAATTTTTTATTTCTTACGAATGTTTTACATGCCTTGCATACACCCGTCATGACCTGCGTAATACAATATAAGAAAACGTATGTTAACAATTTTATGTCTCTGTATGTAATTTAACAACATTGTTAGTAAATAAATAAATAGAGCTACATAACACCATGTACGTAGTTTTGCTCTCAGGCAGTCCAGCATGCATTTGCAATGCAATAACGCAATATGAGAACCAACATGAATTCCGATCGCCTCGACGCCACGTGATACATAAATTAACGAAAATATAGATAACAGAGTTGAAACTTATAGTGTTGCATCGGCTTTAATATGTGAAGATAAACTTGAGTAATTTTAGCAATGTTATCATATAGAAAACGAAATACATTTTATTGGGTCAATTTACTTAAGCAAAAAAATAATAATTGTTCTGTTCGCTGTTAACAGCCTGTTTCCTTAAGGAAACCAGGCCTGATTGTACGTATCAGGTAACTGTTATCACAAAACTGCATTTTTATCAGAAATAAAGCAATATGTAAAATTTTAACACCTTAGGATAAGAGAAAGTAGATCTAATTACCTAAGCTTACAAGATTTGACCAAAACAAACAAGGTAAGGTAAAATAAACGCGTTTAAAATAATTCAAATTTCAAACACACGTGTAACTCTATACAATTTATAATTTATTTTATCAGGCTTTTTTTTCACTTTAGCCATTGGTATTTTTAGTGATTTTTTACCTACTACAAAAAAGGAGGAGGTATTCAATTCGACTGCATTTTTTTATATTTATTACCTCAGAACTTTCGACTGATTGAACCGTGAACCGATTTGGATGATTCTTTTTTAATCGAAAACTGGTGCTTGTCATGGCCCCACTTAAGCTTTGAGCTAGATCTGACGAGTAGTTTTTGACTTATTTTGAAGTTGGTATTTTTTTTCTTGGTAAAATTCAGATTATAAATTATACATATCATTAAGATGGGATACAGAAATTAGGTATAACATTTTCTTTACTATAACCATGATTGAACTACAGTAACTATAGTGCGCTTTACTCTGCTAATGAATACTCCCAATACGCCATTAGCGCGATGCTTAAATTAATTAATACCCTTCACTACGTGTATTAGTATCTTCCAAGATATAACATACAACTATAATAATAATTGTGACGTATCAGGTTACCTACTTACTTTCCACGGCAACCAGAGTTTAACCAGATACCTACTCCAATAAAAGCCACTGGACAATAAATCTGTCCACCCAAAGCTAGGGCGGGCTGTTGACCCAAACATTATATTTAAATGTGAAAGTAGTTAAAATATTTAGATGTTTGGATATTTTCTTTTCAGCACGCGCAAGTGGATGACTGTTTAAACGTTTATTTATTTTCCTGTTGCGCTTCAAATCACTAAGAACAATGAAGAAGTTATTGTGTTACAAGCATAAGGTATCTACCTACTGATTAGAATACGCATAATATTACCTACAGGTGAAGCTAATTAAAAAATAAGGAGAAATTCGAACATAACCGCAGAATCAGCGATAACTTACAAATAGACTGCAGAGTTATGAGCGCTCAAGGTTCTAGGTATCACATTCAGGCGAGCGTATACTCGTATACACTCGAGGGTCATTCGGGTCTCTCTCACTTGAAATAACTGTCGCGTAAGGGTAACATAACGCGGTTGGTAGCGGCAGGTAATATAGTTATGTCAATGATTTAACTAGTGAGTTACTTTATGAAGCTACATGTGTGGTTCGTATATTGATATTTCGGTGCTATGTAAATTATGTGTCCATGATTTCGATTCCATAAGAACTACGTAAATAGTGATTTAATTCCATATAAGTAATTTACATCATAATGCAGTTGTTTCCTTTTTGAAGAAATATTAAGATACTTTTAACATACCTACATATTATGTAATAATAGAATCATTCTAATTATTGCGAAATAATACACTAACTTCTTCAAAAACATTTTAGGAAACAATGTGCAAGCGCTCAAGAATTTCTCTAGTGACGTATTTAATGCAATTGTTATAATCTTATCAAAACCAAAACGTATGTAATAATACTATAGTTAGTTAAGCATGGGTTTGCAAATTCCACACACACATTCGAGAATATAATAGAGAATTCTTAGCAATGTTAGTTTAGGATCAGACCTGTCCTGTCCTGAAGGGCTATGCTAATATTGTAGTAATTTTGTATACATATACATTAGAACAGAGAAACGAATTAATGATCCCGCTCTAACAACTTAATAACGGTTTTAGATAAATAGCAGACAAACGAACAGGTGGCCTTTCGAGAATAATTCTGTAGCGATGTATCTCACTGTTACTAAACGAGAATTGAGTGTGACACGTGAGGGTGCATTCACAACTCCATGAATGAGTCATATAGGTAAGAATTCCACCTAATGGAATGGATGGATGAATAATCGATGCGTTGTCAGGTGTAAAATAATCAGGATACCTTTTACTGACTTTGTTATATTGAAACCTGTAAAAAATTACATACTTAAAGGGTGACTGGCTAACCTGGCATTTAAAAAATTCTACATTAAAAATTGTACTAATTGTTTTATGTCGATGCGCTAGAACCCATAAGTAACGATAAGTAAAGTCAAGTAACTCTATAAGAAATAGAAACCCAAAGATACTATACATTTACAGATATAGAGATACCTAGATGGGACTTGAGATATCACGTTCAGGCGGTTTATTCACTCGAGGGCTATTCGGGCCTCTGTTGCCTGAAATAACTGTCGCATAGCGGTGATATAACGCGGCTCGTAGAGGCAGGTGACTAGAATTATGCCGAGAAGAGCCAGAACTGATTTAACTAGCTTCGCTGACGCCTGTGTAGCCTCTTGAATTCCAGATACGAGTCTTTTTGATACGCTTCAAAAGGAAACTTTTCACAATGTATGAGGCTGTATGATATGCTACTACTTTCGTAGTGAACTTCGCTTTGTGTTGCTTTCGTTTTAGATACGGATGCATTTCAAAATGTTACTTTGTCCGTAAATTTTGTGTTATTCTCGCCGTCATAACAAAAAGTTCGTTCTGTAAAAAGTGTGAATAGGTAAGACCTACCATGCTATTTCATGATGTTATTAATGCCACTGATTTGCTTATTCAGGAACTTATAAATATAAAAAAATAGAAGATTAAATCAAGAATTAAATAAATTAAAGGCTCATAGATAAATGGTTCTTCCAAATAGACCCGTTTAAATCTAGACTTTCTTTCATCTTACATATCATTCGTCTTAATTCGTTCTTTCACTAACACGAAACATTATGTCACAAACCGAATCACGGAAACTAGGTCCGATCAATTTAAAGTAAAATCACGACCAATTGAATACATGGTCATTTCAAATTAACTTAGCAAGCTTCGTTTGTAAGTCCGAGTTAAAGGAATCCTCCCAACCGCAAGGGCTACTTCACTTCAGAATACCATCCATACCCTTCAACCGCAAGGATTGTTCTGCTTCACAATAACTAGGCAACGATAGTACCTATCGCCGTAGTTTCTCCGAAGATGTTCTTTTGTGAGATGTTAATCCATATAGATACTATTAGATACATAATAAATTCGTTGAATAACACCGCATGCTGATTTTGTGAATAACATGTGTGAAATACCACATGCGAATGGTTTCTTTCGATGTAATATAAAATACAAGTGCTAGATATTTTCTCTGTGTCTAACTCTTAATATGATAATTTCAGTAGCGTAAAAATACTGCATAATTTTCGCGTTGTTTTTACCGTTTTTACAGAGTGATTCGAGAGAAAAGTTCAGTCAATAATGTTTCTGGTGCGGTTACTATTTTTTAACGTCAGGGCCGTAATTTTCGAAGAAAAATTTTGAGTTATGGTAGGTTCCTATCTAACTAATAACTATAACGTGTAATAGAAAAATAATGTAATCTTAGTTTAAAAGAAATTGTAAGCATCCGACGAAATTCTTTTGAACTGTAACCTACATACGCTGAAGAAAAAAGTAATAAGTATCCTTAAGTACGCCTAAAGACATCCCCTGCGTATTCGACGCATTTGTGTAAAGGAGACGTAAGCCAGTATCATTCAATGAAATGAGGTACTTACCGAACAAAATGGGAGGAAGTTACCTAATTTAGAAAATAGGCGCCCAGCGTACCATGTCTTCTACACCTGCCGGATACATACGCTTTGTAAAAGTTAAACGACGTTCATTGTTATGAGTTTGTAAGGGGATTTCGTAAATTGGGCTTTTTACTTAATGACTTACGACGTAGGTATACCTACTGGGTGTACAGTAGATGGTATTGATTTTAGGTTTATCTTTATCTGACTACTAAAACAAGGATTTTTGTTTTGATAAACTCAGTTTCTAGGGATACCTGGAATCAATTTGCAACTACAGCAAATATGATAAGGAGGCGTCTTTACTTGTTTAATACTACGGCTAAAACGCGACTAAATATTTTGTAGTCAGTACAAAAGTAGAAAAGTAGGTACGCGCTAATTCCTCCATGCGCATTTAGAACACTACCTAATTGTTAAACTTCTAGGGAATACATCTGCACTTAGCACTAACTAATATCTTTAATCTATAAGCCGCAATGCAGTAATTACTACATCGTTCGCCTCTGAAACTGCAACAGTGTATTCTCAGACCATCGAAATGTTGTGAACTTGTTAAAATTTCTGCTAACTGTAACTACGTATTCACGGCGTACCTTCCGTAGAGAAATAGCGCAAGCTTGTAAGTCTTATAAGCAAGTTAACAGTTTGTAGGATTTTATCGCTTCTCTAAAGCTTTAATGATTAACTCTTTTCGATTAATCTCAGTATTATGATTAGGTGCTATTGCACTACTAATGACACCTATTTTATCCAACAATTTTATAATTTGTATTTTTATCATTAAATAACGTCACGTACCTATTTGGCATTTTAATTAGTAAATTTTAATTTGCATTTAAAAGGATAATAGTATTATATTTATAATCATCATGCTTAATCATTATTAAACAAGGATTTCATCGATTTATACTTATTGTTCAGAGCAATGAAAACTTCATACTGTACTTTGATACAGAGATAAAATTTGTACGTTGTTCTACAAGGTGCACCAATTTGTGTAAGGTGAAAATAAAAACAATTAGAACAGGTTGTGGCCGCCATTTTGTTTTTTGAAAATGTACCCAATGTCTTGTGCTCTGTTGACATGTCATGTTATGTTAAAACTGACATGAAGCTGGTGTGGTCAACTGTTAACGCACTAAAAGGGCCGTCCTAATGCCACTAACTCTTATTCGAACTTAACTTGGGTGGAGGTTTCATCGACACATCAAAGAATTTTAATTCTGATAGCCATATATATCTACGGCCTAACGCACTAAATAAGGCGCATTCCGGCGCAGCCGTTAATATTAACTTTAATGTAGGGGCATTACTGATCATACTTTTCTATGTTGTATATCGTAGTGGCTTCAGTCTAATAAGTCTTCGAAGGTCAATTAAGTAGAGCGTAGTACTTAAAATCTCCACTAATATTTAGTCAGCATGCCTTTTGTAAAGGTACACGTTTTCTGGTCCATATTTGCATAAACTTTCTAGCAATTCAAATTTTCCACTCGAAAACATGTAAGCTGGCAAATTTAATGCACTCCTATTTTAAACATCATACTTATCTCTCGACCAGAGCAGCTTTATATATATAGTTGACCAAGCTATCCGCGTGCGCCATTTACATTTAAAATCGGATAGCGGGCTTCTGGAAGTAATTGGGCATAATTAACATTCTTCTTCGCTTACATTTCATAGAACAAAAGTAATTGTCAGAGATTTTTGGATTTTTGGAAGTAAGAAAAATACACGCGAATATATTCGGAAGTAGACAGAATTTATAATGCACATTTCAAACCACTTCCACCCGATTATAATGATATTTACCTTATTATGTTTGCTTTATTAGTTTCACCTCCAAATTCGTGATTTAAATTTACTTTCCCTTAATACTCCTACATTATAGTAGCTGTAAATGCATAAATTCGTATTGATCCATCTCTAAGAATCTGTCACTTTCCATTTCCAAAGATAATGAATGATCTGTACTTAGTAACTTCATACAAAAGATATGGACAGGCATATGGCGTTAAATATAATCAAAGAACGGGTTGTAAGCGCCCACTACACGCTCAGACGAGAGAAACGTTGTATCATTTCACTATAATTCCATGTGTGCACGTAATTTGTGTTTCTATAAATTAATTAACATTTCAGTGAAGGAAAACGTTGTCAGGAAACTAGCTCACCAAAGAAGTGTATGAAATCAGCTTATTCTCACTCGACCAGCGGTGAAATCTTCTTTAAAATTCATTCATTAACGACTTGCGTTGTGTATAATTTTGTGTAACGATTTCGGATCATCTTACAATGCTCATTAAAGTGAATAATTAATAAACAGTTTTAATAGTATCTACTTACGCTGTATCAAAAAAATATATAAAAATGTTATTTATTTAGAAACGGAAAAGGCTAGAAAAGGCTTAACTAAGCTCTCAAAGACGTTTGGATGCATGTGTTCAAGATAAAATGTGAAAGTCAGAAATAAAAACATGAAATATATTCCAATTAAAGTTTAGAGTCTAAACTTTAATTGGAATATATTTCATGTTTTTATTCTAAGTTCAAGTTTATATTCTAAACTTTAGACATATTACTGGAAAGGTAGAACGAGCATTTTGAGTAGTTTCACTACAGCCATTTTTAAAGATGGGTTTACGTAAACACGAATGCACACATATAACCACGTTTCTAGTTAAAGATATACGGTGGGGCGAACGTAGAAAATCACCGGAGCTTGCACCTGCATTTCTCAAGGGAACCGTTTTCGCATCTCGTCCTCGAGAATAAATAAATACATCTCAGCAGTGCGCCTCGCCAGTACATGTTTGTTTCCACGTCAGTTTGTCAATGGTATACGAACGACATTGTTGGAGATTGCTTTTGCTGTGGGTGAACGATTTTGGAATTTTATTTTAAAATGTATTTTTAAGATGAAAATAATATTGACTTAAAAGTTATTGCATTTGCGTTGCACCTATATTATACAGTAATTATACCTCTGTACTTGTACTTTATTGCCACAATTGATGTCCTTATATTAAATTTAATTGTTATCGATGTTGCTAGAAAATTACATTGTATTTTTTTTAAATTTATGAACGCTTTTCGGATACTCTATATGGTATGTCTTTCTTTCTTTCTTTCTGATATTTACTTATTTCTTTTTTTCTTTCCATCGAAGAAAAAACTTCTGATATTTGGATAAGCTATAAGCTCCTTCACCAATATAATGTTTACCTTCTACACCGACATTCTAACCAGTAAGATCTTTCCTTATTGTTGACATCCATCACTATTATTATAATTTTAGGGTTCAGTAACTTAAAGGGAAAAACCGGTCAAACTATAAGTATATTTGTAAATATTTAATGAGTAATAGTCGATGAACATACTACTAAAAACTATAAGCTAACCTTAACTAAATAGCCATTATAGTTTTCCTTTTAAATTCATAATTTAAACCGCCATGAATTTTTTCACATGTCCAACACCTGCCATTTAGCTGTATGGAGGGGACACTTGGTATATGACTCTAACCATAATCTAAATTTTACTAACAAAAAATAACCGACTTCAAAGTCTCAAAAACTACATAGATGTCAGATCTCGTTCAAATTTATGTGAGACCACATGGCAAGCGCCTGCTTTCGATTAAAAAAAGAATCATCGAAATCTGTTGGCGTGATATTGAGTTATTCGTCAATTTGTCACGCACATCTTAACACAAATTTACGACTTATGTGGTTTTCTCATGGATGCCATTGTCAGATCTCAATAAAATTTATGTGGGACTACATGACAACCACCAGCTTTCGATTAAAAAAAGAATCATCAAAATCGGTTCGCCGAGTCCAAAGTTCTGAGGTAACAAACATAAAAAAAAATTCAGTTGAATTGAGAACCTCCTCCTTTTTAGAATTCGGTTAAAAATTAGCACTTTGAAGCCAAATATTTCAGAAGCGGACCCCTGAATCGAAAAATGGCCTTGCAGATTAATTATATTTATAAAACATCTTTCAACGATATCCCATTACTATAAAGACGAGAAAAAAATTCATCCTCACTTTACCTTTATGGGAGACACCGTGGAAATACTCCACCACTTTGTATTTTCAATAAATAGGTATTAATGCCAAATTACAGCTTTTTCAAGGGTATCTGCGCTATGCTGCGGACGGATGGAAATGATAAAACTTAGAGTTTCGTTTTGGCTACGGAACAGAAAAATTTGAAAACCGTAATTTTGTGGTTACACCCAAAAAAATCAAACGGAACCCTCGTTAGGCAAGTCCGTCTCTTACTTAGCCGGTTTCCCCACATAAGATACACAGCAGTATACGACAGTATAAACGCGTCAGTTTTCCGTGGTGATTTGTCACAGCGCGTATGAGATTACACATAAGGAAAGATGTCGTTAAAAGCACCGTAGCCTTAATGTTCCGTGTCGGACGAACCATCTAGAAGGCTGCGATGTAATCCCGTGAGACAACAGAAAGGTGTTACCGTTACTATTTAGGTAATCTTGAGTTATACTATCCGCTTAAAAGGAAAGATTTATATTTCCTTGAAGTTTCATCTCACGAGTGATGATGATGATGATAACTGAGTCTTAGGCCCGTATCAATATACCGATCTCGGCTCAAGAGCATGATCTCAGATCTTACAAATGTCACTTTTTCATTAGGATCTGACATTTTGACATCATCTTTAAATCGCAGAGATCTTAAGGTTGATTAATACGGAGCTTATTCTGTAGATGATCGTGTAAAGATACTGTCTTTTGTAACCACTTAGTAAATGTATAGTTTTACCTATGTACTATACTCTCAATCAGACGTCCCTGTAGCCTAGTTGGTAGCGACGCTGCCTGCGAAGCCAGGGGTCACGGTTTCGACTCGTGGCCAGGACAGATATTTATGTGATAGATAAATATTTGTACTTGGGTCATGGATGTTACTGTGATATGTTATAATTATGTGTCGTCCATGCCAATTGCCACCCGCGTTACAGATACCTACTGCGGGGGTATGATTGTGTAAGCGTTTGTTTATGTAAACTTTATTGACCACAATATAAAATATTATAGTACAAATGGCGAGCTTAATGCTAACTGCATTCTCTACCAGCTAACCAATAGGCCAAACCGAATACTTGAAGAGCGGTATGATAGTTAGATGGTAAATTAAAAAGTAGTTAAATATATATTTACCTTTACTGTTCTTTCATGAATAAATATTCTATGAGCTTACACATGTAGGTACTACAATTTTTTATTATTAATCGATATTTAAAATAATGTACGTCATACAAAATAGTGTTCAAAAAGTATTGAATTATTGCATTGAGAAAACAATGAATCATCACGAGGCACCCGATTTTAATTGGTCACCACCGTCCATGTCAGTCGCTAACACCAAATGCATTACCGAAGCATTACTAGCCTAGATGGTAAAGGAGGATTTCATAATTATCAAAATAACAATTAATGTTGTAAATAAAAAAAAATCTAGTTGTCATAATATCGTTGTTATGAATATAAATATCATCTATACCCTACGCGTTTTGCAGCCGAAACAATTGTAAACAAACCATAAAAATAGTTTTCTAGGGTTTTCACCAACTGACATAAATTTGTACACCAAATGCGTTTTATTTAGACAAACTACTCACTATATTATTTGTGAATACTTAAATAAGTACATATTGATCGATAACAATTATAAACTCCGAGTAAACGTGGAAACAAACAAAATTAAATAACTCTGTCATTATTCAAACACTTTGCTGTAACAACCTTATTTCCATGATGCGATTTGAAACCTTTCAACATAATGTACAATTTTACGTATGCCTATAAATAGAAATGACTACCAAAATCTTTACAGAGTTATGGTGCTAACTTACTTTGCAATTTGGTCGTATTATTTTGATTTTCCGAAGTTTAGATCGTTTACTAATCTGTGGTATGGAAGACACGGACGTTTCATTACACACGGAAGTATAATTTATTATAATAAATTAACCAATGATAGTAATGGTTTTCTTTATTTAAATGAATTTCACTATATGATATTTAGGTAACAGTAACTAATCTAAGTGGATTTAAATTATTTTAAGCTTCTTTCAAATACCCAATTATAATTTTGGACGATAAAAATTTAATGGAACGGAACGTATGAACCGAAACAATGCTTGATTGGCCAGATTGCCCAGATTGGCTGACGTGACGTCGCGCGTCATCCGCTATTTGCAGCAAGCAATTAACAAACTTAAAATAAAATATTTGAAAAAGTCAAGAAGTTAACTTATAGAAAAACGTGAAATAGTTATGTGGAGGTGAAAATACTTGTGTCTCATTGCTAAAATGAGGGAAGAAGGCCGTAAAATATATTATACTGATGAAACATTGCATATCGAAGGTACGTATTCACTAATTACTTAATAAGGGCTATATTGTTATTCACAATCAATCCTTTTAAAATCAAAGCTCCTCAGAAATAATCCATAGTGTGGATTAATGCCCTGGCCAAGTGCGACCTCAATGTCTTTGAGAACTATTATGCAGGTTTACTTACTATTATGTCTTGTTATTTACCAATCCACACTTGGCCAGCGTGGTGGACTATGGCCTAAACTTCTCATTCTAAGAGAAGACCCATGGTCAATAGTGGGCCTTGATGGGTCGAGATTATGATGATATATAATATATGTTTTAAGCAATACATTAATGGAGCTAAAGCTGTGGGTATTGTCTTGTAAAAAATATAATATAATTATGTGAAAATCTTAATTTAAAAAGCATACATTCTTTAATTTTTAGGTCATACAAAAAGTAAGGTCTGGCAAGATTTGAGCATTACTTCAAGCCGTGAAGCTTTCTGAGAAGGGTTGTCGATGGGTTTAAAAGGACCTTGTGGAAAAAAGAAAGTGCTTAATAATAGTGCATATTGGTATGTTTTTTCACTTTATTGAATAATTGTCATGTCCAAAACTGTACAACTGTACAAAAATAAATCTGTAAAAAATTTACACACTGTTTAACATCCATGACCGAAGTACAAATATTTATCTGTGAAATAAATATCTGCCCCAGCTGGGACTCGAACATGTTATCCACAGCTCGGCAGTTAGGGTAACTGATCACCGTGCCACGGCTCCTTCAATATAATGTATCTGTTTTTTTCTTTTCAGGTAATGAAGATGGACTTTTAGAAGAGGGCCATTTAATTTTTGAAAGCCAAAAGGGAGATGGGGATTACCACAAGGAGATGAATGTTACTAACAATCTATGGTTGTCCGTTGTACCAACATGTGATAAAGTTGTGTATATTTATTCATGTTTCAATTACTGTCCTTGAAGAACTGAACTTGAAGAGTTTAAAACTTTATAGTCATTTTACCTTAATAGTCATATTTATTTTGTTAAATGATAATTTTATAAAATTGTAAAAAATACGTTTACGTTTTTTGTTACTTCACCCTATCACTCTATAGCTGCAACTGTGTGCCACCAACAACTCAGTGGCTCATAACAGGGCACAGTTCTCCTCATAACTGAGACCCATGTTAACACCTCAATGCTGTTTAAGCACGGGGCACCTCCACTGAGGAGGAAGGTTAGTAGTCAAGCTTTAATAATGTCGACTATTTAATTAACGAGTATATACTCGTTAATTACTTAGTCCATAAGTTCGATCAAGAAGTTTTTTGTCACTACAGTCGTTTATTCATTACATATTCCAAATGCTGGGCATACCATAGCAAGCATTGCTTAACTCTGACGATTGGAACTCGCCTCGAGAGGCGAAGCTCTCGTGGTCCCGTTTTACAGCATTATTCTACTAAAGTATCTACATATAAAATAAATATACTTTATCTTTGAAGGTAAAACAATGTACGTACTAATTAAGCTATTTTAAGGTTAGGGTATAAAGGTTTAAATATGAAATCAATAATTTTATGATACTATGTATTTTATGCATTAACTTATCATTAAATTAGTTACTTGATTTATTAGTAGCAAAGATTAAGAAATAAAGGAAAAAAATAAATATTCTCATAAAACCACAAAAAGTTTTATATCCCTGGTTGTCAGTGGTTGCTAGGCAACGGTTTGTCATTAAACATTTCGGATGCAAGGCGCGCAGAGTATAGTTATTATAGATATGCCGATTCTAATTGATCGCCCCAATTAAGCAACAGCGAGCACAGTCGGTAGTTGGATGGGTGACAGCTAGTGACGAAAAATTCTTGAGCGCTTCTGTGCTTCGGAGGGTACATCAGCGATCGTTCGCAGTTGTTGTCGTAAGATAACAGTCATTGTATCTATATCGTAGTGGCTAACAGTCATCAACACAGTCAGTTAACGTGGCTCACGTTGGAGGCCTTTGGGCATGAAAGACTTACCTACACTTAGTTCACCACTAACCCCTCCACTAATACATACTGGAGCAGCGTGGTGAAGTATGCACTAAGCCTCCTCAAGAGGAGAAACTCATACTCAGTAGTGGGCCATTAATAGGTGGAAGACGAGAATTATTTCCTAGTTGTGGGGAACTAATGGTAAGGTTCCGTATAATTGTAGCTTAATAGCCTTATGGAGAATTAAATGCTCCATATAGGACACCGCGAATAGCTCCACATTATCCTTAACTTTGTAAATTATTTCCCACTTTAGATATGAACTGGCTCGTACGGAGTTAAATGAAATTGTTGTAGTAAACATTTAAACGACTTAGCCCAAACTATTTCAATTTATATTTTATTCTGATTTTATTATAATGCTGTAATTTACTTTACGCCATTTTGTAAACACGTGAAAATATAAACTGAGTATAAAAACAATAAGAAATCAAATTTTTTGAATCAATCTCAAATAATTTATTTCTATTGCTGATGCCTACGATTAATAAAATGACAAGTAAAATAGATTTCAATTAGTAGGTATATATTAGTATAGTATAGTGATCTATAATTATTCGTAGATAACCACAGTATCTAGTAGAAGTTTAAAACTTCAAGCCCGCAGCTTTACATCGAACGTCCTAACTATGCAGCTGGGTAAACCTGTTAAAGTTAGAAGCTGTTTATTTGTTCTTAGTTTCCATTAGACTTAGGTATATGTAACTGCGTGGTATAGCAAAGTTGAAGGAGCGGTCGTTGGCGCATCGTAAAATATTATTACACTATCAGAGCAGAACTTTACGGCTAGTGATAAAGAGTTATGTTTCAACTTGAAAGACATCGCCATGTAGGTATTATGTTAACACAGTAACACACCAACTACATGCCAAGCCTAGTTGTGACGAAAAAATCTTTGCTTATTTTGTAGATATGTTTTGTAACTATTATTATATTTGTAACTATCAGACATTATTAAAATAAATACGAATAGGAAATTCAATACCAATAATAAATGTTAAAGCAACCCTGACATGTACTTAATTCAACAACACACATTGTTTTATAAGCTACCTACTTGAGTTAAGCAAACCAAATAATTATGAAGTAATAACACATTATAATTCATATGATTTGTGCTTCCATTCTATTCAAATGGGCTCTGTTGACCCACGTCATTTACAAACACTTGACACTTCACTTGACTGTTAACTAGGTATTGTTCGTAGAGACATGGTATTGTCATTAATTAATATGCAAAGCTAAATTAGTAGCCAGGACTTAAGCTCAATGCTAGAATTGGATAAGTGGATGACACTAGATTCTAGAAATCGAGATTCTTAAGCTCAGTGAACTGACACTTAAAATTCAGAACAGAGATTTTTATGTTTAAGCGTCGACTCTCCAATATAATTACGAGAACTCCTCTCAACTGCGAGAACAATGCAATTAGCTAATTCATGAGCATTGAGCGTGGTTGTCACTCCAGCTCTAATGGAGACATTGGAGCTATAGAGATATACCTACAGTAGACTCTTTGAAAGCATCTCAAAGGTATTTTTATTTGTCATTAAATGTTTAAATAATTTAGCTTATTATAGAAACGGTTTCGTTTCTATGTTTGTAGTCGAGATGTTTTAATGGACGGAATGTATATTCATAGTGTAAGTACATTTATTTTATGGTAAGCATCCTTATATCAAGTTCTTATTAAGATACTCGTAATTTGGGTCACATTGGCTTTAAATGATTTACTTTTATGATGAAAGTCAACAGTTCTTTCTTTTTTTCTCTTTCTTGGCCGGCAAAGCATCAGTGATGCTTTGGTGTTGCTGATGTCCATGGGCGACGATAGCCACTTACTAACAAGTGGATCATCAGCTCGTTTTCCGGCTATTTCCATAAAAAAAAACATACGAAAGATATATCAGTAGAACAATCATTTGCAAGCGAGAAAAACCTTCCTAAATATTGCACTAAAGGATGAACAGAGTTTCTTATAATATAAGAAATACCGAAATATAATAAAGAACTAAGAACTTTCAACTTCAATTATTGAATCCGAGCATTACATAAATGACAGAGGGTTAATTAGCCTGGCGGTTTTCATTATGATTACGGGTAAACTCGCAACGGAAAAGGTCGTATTTGCGAGCGTTAACTACGAATTAAACCTGCCTCGCACGTCCAGGCCGACAATCGCGTATTAATCAGTAAAAGTTAATAGAAAAGGGTATAAGGGTGAAGTATACATGCTACCGCGAAACGATAAGGTGACTTGTACTTTAAGTATATTGTATAACACCCTTATTACTATTATTATTCCTCCGTGGTGTCCACTTGGATAGCGGCTACCCTCTTCCTCGAGTCAGCTGCAGTTTCGTGTTTCGGCTGGGAGCGTGAGAGCCAGTTCTTTCTTTTTCTTCTCTCTTTCTTGGCCAGCAATGTATCACTGATTCCTTTGATATCGCTAATGTCCATAGGCACTTACCATCACATTTCCATAAAAACATATAGGTACCTACTCTTAATTCAATGAGCTTTGTTAAAAAGTCATGCGATTTTACTCTCACTTTCGTGATTGGTTATGAATACCAAACTCATCTATAAAGCAACAAAACTTTCGTTTAATATCACACAATAATATGACCTAGTAAAAATGGAAAAAAACAGTTAATTTCAGGGATAGTAAAATGAAAGATAACGTTGTCTTAGTAAAAGAATAATTCAGGGAACATTTTGGCCTATGCAATCTCAAATAAGGGAGTGCAATACTAAATTTCCAGTTGAAACGAGTAGGATTGAACAAAGGCGAAAGTTTTGATCCGCTAGGGTGTTACCTCTGTTCGCGCTTCACTCAGGTTTCGGTAACATTTCAACTACTTTGGATATACGAGTGCACATTAAGTGTCAGTAAAGTTCAACTAAAATGTTTGATTTCAATGTAACTCATTAAAAAATGGTTTATGTTTTCACCGTAACTCTAGTGGTAGTTTAATTAAATTGATCTAAATTAATGATATCCTTTTTTATTCAACACTTCAAGAAGATGAAAGGGCTGAGAATAACCAGAATCTTTAAGGTTAATGAAACGATGGAGCTTTGTTGGGCCTTTATTTCCTTGTAAATTCATCATAATTGTAACCTATTTATGAAAAAAATTTCACTTGTCCAACTCCAACAGTTTATCCGGCCGGCCTCGACACTTGTTCTAACCAAAATTACCACTTTAAAGCCAAATATTTGGCAAATGGACCCCTGAATCCAAAAATAGTGTTAATAAACCCATAATATTTCTGAAAGATCTTTTTAACGATACCCCACACTATAAGATACGCGATGAATAAAAAATCCATCTTCAAGTTATCTGTGGGGAGGTACCCTGAAAAAAAAAATGTTTTTTTATTTTATTCTACGACTTTGGAGTTTTAATAAATATGTATATCCGTGCGAAATGACAGCTTTCTAGCACTAAGGGTCTCGGCGCTATGCTTTGGACAGACGGACGGACGGACGGACAGACGGATGGACGAACGGACGGGCGGACAGACGGACATGACGAAACCATAGGGGTTCTGATTTTACTTTGGAACCCTAAAAAGGGAACATAAGGCTATTGAAAAGGCTATTGTAAAAATTGCACATGTGTGTTAAATTGTTTAGGTCCCTATTGTCTATAATATCTATCTAACGGCGCCAAGGATTTTCATGAAATTTAGTATGCAGGGTGTTTCGGGGGCGATAATTCGATCTAGGATTCATTTTTAGAAAATGTCGTTTTATCCGTGTTCTCAGGCAATGAAAAACTGTTACAATCTCTCCTGGCATCTATTGGCGAGTAATAATACTATTAGATATTATTGAGAGCAACTAACTGCTTCAACGACACAGCTACTTCAGTAGATGGCGTTGTTAAGCAACAGTAAAATACCGAGCAAAGCTCGTTCATCCTATTCCTAATTAATAGCCAACAGTCCCAAGTTTATTGCCCAGGGAGGGCAAACATTTATTTGTGAGATAAATATTTGCATTCGAGTCTTGCTTATTTGTGCTGCTTTAATTGTATATTTTCATGCCACCCGATATACTCGTACATAATTATATTACGGGGTTGCAAATGTTTACTTTATACTGAACAATGTCGTTAATTATAATAAAGAACAATGACCTATGCTGTCTATTCCTTACTTTCTGATAAAATATGTACAAGTTGGATTTAACAAAGAGCAATAATCCTCGCAAGGGAGGCCGGGCGAGGGGAACCTCCCTACTTGCATTATTCAGCTACCCTATAACGTACGACTTACTGCTAATTAGTGACGTTAATGAAATCCAAGACTTTGTTCATTGTTCGTGATTCATTCCAAGTAACGTCACTAATGTAGGGCTTCAAGGTACGTTTATGTATAATGGAAACCAAGTTCTCGTTTATGACGTCTCCACTATACTGCCCATACTGTCGAAGGAATAATTATCCCAGTGTTAGGCTCGGTCTCCCCACATAATGTGGGGAGGACTGTCACAGTCCACGACGCTGGCCAAATGCAGAGTGGCAGCTTTGGAAATATCATGGAGTGCTCATATACATACGTAGGTGACCAAAATTGACCAAAGTATATGGGTTATTCCCATTTGTCCCCACCAAGTTTGTCACCACTGGTGACAAATGGGAACAAAATCCTTCCCATTTGTCCCCACTATATTACCAGCTTTTAAAAGGCACATAATTTAAGGTGCGTATAGGATTCGAAGCCAGACCCCTCTCTCCAGTCGGGAATCTATATTTTTGGAGTCCATTTTCCAAATAATAAAACGAAACGCTTACAGGATTCGTGCGTCTGTCCACCTGTCACAGAATTTCTTGTTAAAGTGTAAATTTCATAGGTAAAATAAATGAAACAATGTTTTGTACATATAATAAATAACTCGATTCACGCATTCTGAGCGGATGATTTGTGCGTGAGCAGCTTTAATCCAATCCACTTCGTTAGCACTGATTATTGGTTTGCGGTCATACGAGTACTGCGTCCCACACTCCCTACGTTACTGACAATTTACAGTGAATTTCGAAACCGTACTCTGGTTAATAACAGATGGAATTTCGAGTATTTTAAGTGACACTTTTTGGTATGCCATGAGAAGAAATGAAAGTAAAGTTTTACGATGGGCCCACGAAATGCAAAACATTTACGGGATTGTGAGACAAAAAAGAAGATATTTAGTGTTCGTTTTCATGACTTCATATTTACAGAATGAATTATTAATTCAATAGAAGATAATATAAATAGCTTATTCACAAAGTATTATCTCACATTATCATTAAATAAAACATGCTAACTTATTCTTAATGCAATTTTTTAAATTTTTTCCAGCTAACAAACTTGCAAACCATTAAATAATTTGTCGACAAGATAGTCGTTACCCAATAGTCGAATCTTATTGGAAAATTATCCAACACGATACCGAGGAAATGAAGTTAGGAGGCGTAACGATTTGTCTCCATGACAGCCCCTTGATCCGGCTAGTCCGTCTTGATAAAAGACATTAGGTTCTAGTCAATAAATTCTCCATCGTTTGGTAGGTCGAAGACGATTGTGTTCTCCGAATGTTCTTCTGTTCATTGTTATATTACCTCTAGATTTTTACGATTTTCTCAGAATTTTAATCTCCTGTATTTTATAAATGAAATTTTATATCCCTGACACATAAAATAGTAAGAAATTATATATGTATTTGTAGGTATAATATATTCCATGATCCAGATCTATATCTCTGCGATGTTACAAAAAAAAACGAATATGACAATAATAAATTAAGTTAACAAAAATATGTAAAACAGAATGAAATACAGAAGTCAGAAAAAAAAACTATATCACGAATTCCAAGATAAAAAGACAAGAAGTAATTTCAGTTCGACAAACTTTTATATCGAAGAGTATGTTTGCAATAATATTCCAGCATCTGCATGTAAATGTAGGATCAAATACTAAAAGATTTTATTACAAGTGAGATTTTACATGTTATTTCAGTTTTACGAGAGCAGAGCTTCGTACTTTATGCAAAATATTTTCATGTTGCTATGAAAAAAAAATACCAAAACTAAAATTGCAGCAAAATTTATACAATCGTGGAGGTTCTACCAACGCTGTTAAAAACATGAAATACACGAAGAGGGAAATCGGTCGAGCCGTTTCGGAGGAGTGTGATCGCAAACATCATGAAACGAGATTTTTATATAGATTAGCCCTTTGAATTGGAATTATTATAATAAATTATATTATGTGCTTCATTGAGCCCTCTAATTATGTTACATGCCGTATTTAAATCTTCATTTAGATATACATTTAAAACCACAAATGCATAAAAAGATTGTAAGAAAATCTATGAATTTTGAAAGTTTCACTTACTACATGAATTCCATCATATAAGTGACATTAGTTATTAATGTAGCCCTACATTCCTAATGAGGTTATTATAATTAGGATAATTACAATTGTATGGAAATTAATACAGAGCACGCTAGAATGTTATCTACGATAATGTCTAGTAAATTGATACCGAGAAAGACAACTAGGGGGGTCGCTTCAAAGTCGTTGAATATAGTTTGTAGTTTATCGTAATACAAGTTTGGTTCTAATCCATATTCCGTACCTCTTTATTAAAAATGCCTCATGAAGAATTGATTATAGGTATGTCAATCATTAGGATATCTAATGATCTTTGGTTGTATTAAAGGTTGTTTTTACTGTTCTTAAACGGTTTTATTTAGCTTGCCCTGTTTGTTTGTTTGTTTGGGTCAAATGCAACATTTATTAGACCTACTTCCACTTACCGTAAGAAATTGAAATATTCCATATTTCTCTGATGACAATGCATTTTTGTGATAGATATGACCTGATACTATACACAGATTTGGATCCAGTTGAAGGAACTCCTTAACGGTTAACAGCACAGTCCCAATTTTTTTCTTTAGTATTTACATTGACACTATAAAACCGTGTTTTTAGTTTTTTTTTTTACTATTAACTTGATTTTTTTTAGTGACTGCCTTTTAAACGAATTTCTAATTAACATTTATTGTAAATATTTTTGTAATTTTACTGGTGTTCAATAAAGTGATATTGTATTTTAAATATGTTTAAATTTCCTAATTAATAAAATTATTATAATGCTAGGTAATTGTGACATATCCTAGCAAATCAAAAACTGAAACCTAGTGATATATGAACATAGCATATCTATTGTAAAATATCTTTGGTTCGTGCTACCCGCAACGCTGGATTCTAACGAGACTGTATGTTAAGTGAGAAGTATTTATAAAAAATATTCCACAACGTCTGCAAAGCGAGCTTAATTTTAATAAAATACAATGAAACGAACTAATGTTGTAGTCGTTAATTAACACACAACCTAAAACACAACAATGCGTTTGGTATTGTTCCATTTTAATGATGTGAATTTGTGCCACGCTACGCTCTCTCTAGTCTAATTAGATGATTATAATTGTTTTATTTCATTTACCGCTGACTCCTTTCATGTTTCAAATACACATTCGTTTTATTAATTAGGGAATTAAGCTAAAGGTGTTGTTTTGTAGTATATCAATTACCTACACTAAATCCTTGATTAAAAGCGGCCAAGTGCGAGTCGGACTCGCCCATGAAGGGTTCCGTAGCAGCAAGTAACTTAATATAAAAGTTCTTGTAGTTAGTTGTAACTTTGATCGATGTTTTTTGCGGTTTACGATTTATGACGTATTAAAAAAAACTACTTACTAGATCTCGTTCAAATCAATTTTCGTTGGAAGTTTGCATGGTAATGTACATCATATATTTTTTTTAGTTTTATCATTCTCTTATTTTAGAAGTTACAGGGGGGGGGGATACACATTTTACCACTTTGGAAGTATCTCTCGCGCAAACTATTCAGTTTAGAAAAAAATGATATCAGTAACCTCAATATCATTTTTGAAGACCTATCCATAGATACCTCACACGTATGGGTTTGATGAAAAAAAAATTTTTGAGTTTCAGTTCTATGTATGGGGAACCCCAAAATTTATTGTATTTTTTCTATTTTTGTGTAAAAATCTTAACGCGGTTTATAGAATACATCTACCTTCCAAGTTTCAACAGTATAGTTCTTATAGTTTCGGAGAAAAGTGGCTGTGACATACGGACGGACTGACAGACAGACAGACAGACAGACAGACGGACAGACATGACGAATCCATAAGGGTTCCGTTTTTTGCCATTTGGCTACGGAACCCTAAAAACGACAGGTGTCGCTCCCTGTATGTTATTTTTATTGTCTACTATTCATGTTATAAATGCCTTCAAGCATCTTTGAAATGAAACCATTCTCCCCTGCTCGTGATAAATTCTAGTAACCAAGTTCCTTTATATGATTATTTTAAATTGTACAAAATATTTTTGTTCTATTATTTTATCTATATCTTGTATCTGTCTGTACACCGTGACTGGGTTCGGCTAGTAAGTATAATATCGTATTAATTGCCACATAGACAAAATTGCGAGTAGGTATAAACTAGTTACAATTAAAAATCTTGGTCCTTTCCCAGTCAGTTAAAAACAGTTTAATGCGTAGCAGCCTCTAACGAATCCAATTAAGCTGATGAAAGATAAAGCACGAATTTTCTAAACCCTCCTAAATAACCTCCTTAATCACTTTCGCTGAGGCTTAGTTTATATTGATCTAGTCTAGTAACGATTGTGACGACGAGATTGTGAATATGACGTTTGGAAGTCCTAATGGTATAAGATCCCGCCATAGAACGACCTTCACCGAGCTGGTTAATGGATGAAACCTATTTTATATTAAATTGAATATGTCCTTGAATATATTGCATATGGGTTGCCTAAAAAAATTCAGTCCAGGATATGATTAATTAATAATTTTAAAATTTTTTT
Source organism: Thymelicus sylvestris (assembly GCA_911387775.1). Taxonomy (NCBI): domain Eukaryota; kingdom Metazoa; phylum Arthropoda; class Insecta; order Lepidoptera; family Hesperiidae; genus Thymelicus; species Thymelicus sylvestris. Next base: position 6,452,107 of record OU426896.1, on the reverse strand, counting down.
TTTTTAAATATTTCACTGGTTTGGTTAATAGACAAATTCCATACCAATCGAAAGTATGAAGTCCATAGAATATGCAAACGTTAGGTTGCCTATTTTTTTCCCGTCACAACTCTCGGGTTGCCAGGTATAAACAGGTAAGTCGATACTATAGGTGTACCAGCATCTCATGGCATTTTTGACAAGCAGAAAAATGGGTTTTTAATATGGCAATGAAAATTTTTAAAACTAACTATTGTCAAGCGGCTTGTCAAGTCAAAAAAAGAGTTGTATGGAATATTTTTCTTTTTCTAAAATGATGATTATTTTCGATTTACTGCCGAAAACAACTTTACTATCACAAGCCACAAATATTATTTTCAATGTTTAATGAAAAACATGTGAGGAAAAAGTTGTATTTAAGCGACAATCTGCATTATTAATATTATCCATCTTGTAGGATTAACTCGTTTTGATACTTAGTTTTCGTGATTATATTTTCTTAGTAAATAATCTACATATGATTTCTTTGTATATAAGTAAGATTAGCAAATGATATTATATTAATTGAAATAAATAATACAAACATTGTTACAAATTAAAGGTAGCAAAAATTTTGTGAATATGAAATGAAAAGTTACATCATACAAGTTCACGTAACTGAAACGGTGGAGGAGCAATTTATTATTATTATCTATTTGTTCTCTTCATCAAATGAATAAATAATACTAGTATACAGATGGCAAATTTTAAATTATAGTTGCATAAATTATTGTTAGTCACTGTATTAATTAATTATAATATAAAAAATATGTGCTTATGTAAAAAATGCGTAGCTTTGTCTTTTATATATTTTCATCTGAAGTTAATAAACCATACCTACATAATTTATATTGCCTATTATGAAACTAACACTGTTAAAAATATCAAGGATCAACAAGTTTTATTCTAGTTTCCCCAACGCTGGGGAGTGTGTTGTCTCCAATTTTAATTTCCCCATTTTGCCATCAGATTCTGGTACACCTATAGTAACTTGCACCGGTGTGGTTAATGAATGAAAGTTAAATGAAAATAAAGATTATTTCATTACTATTACGATGGTATAGGGTTGTCTGCCAAAAATCAGTCCTGACTTCCGGTTGTCGAAGTTTAATAATCTAAATTTTACTAACAAAAAATAACCGACTTCAATGTTACTCAAAAACTACTTGTCAGATCTCGTTCAAATTAATGTGAAATTACGTGACAAGCACCTGCTTTCGATTAAAAAAATAATCATTGAAATCGGTTGGCGTGATATTGAGTTATTCGTCCATTTGTCGCACTTACTTAATACAAATTTAAGACTTATTATGGTTTTATCATGGATGCCATTGTCAGATCTCAATAAAATTTATATGGGACCACATGACAGCCACCAGCTTTCGATTAAAAAAAATCATCAAAATCGGTTCGCACAGTCCAAAGTTCTGAGGTAATGAACATAAATAATAATAATAATAATACAATCGAATTGAGAACCTCCTCCTTTTTTTGAAGTCGGTTAAAAAGTGTATTATTGCTGCGAGTAAAAATGGGCGACTGAGAGGTCGCAACCACAGAACACCTAAAGATGTTCTGTGGTCGCAACCAACCATCTATGATGCTATGCTACATCCAACCATGCTATTTGTTCTTGAAAATGAAAAGGATAGCGATAGACTCGTATGTGCTGTGCATCATTTTGGAGTAGTTTAATATTAAAATAGAGGAATAGTTTTTTTTTATTTTTTCTAATCAAATCCGTACTAATATTATAAATGTGAAAGTGTGTTTGTTTGTTTGTTTGTCCGTCTTTCACGTCGCAACGAAGCTGTTATATGGTATGGTTTTAGTGTGTGGAGATAGTAAGGAGGATGGAGAGTAACGTAGGCTACTTTTTACCGCGGTAAAACATCCCCATGGGAAGATAGATGTTTTGTTACTTGCTAGATATTTAGTTTCGGAAGTTGGTAACAGATGGTAATTTTTCATAAAAATGCGATATCTCGCATCATTTACTTTGGTGAATTTCTTGATGCCATACATACTAGCAGTAAATTATTGAACAGACTTCATTTCAAAAAAGGAGGAGGTTCTCAATTCGACTGTATTATTATTATTATTTTTATGTTCGTTACCTCAGAACTTTGGACTGGGCGAACCGATTTTGATGATTCTTTTTTTAATCAAAAGCTATTGGCTGTTATGTGGTCTCATATAAATTTTATTGAGATCTGACAATGGCATCCATGATAAAACCATATAAGTCTTAAATTTGTATTAAGTAAGCGCGACAAATGGACGAATAACTCAATATCACGCCAACCGATTTCAATGATTATTTTTTTAATCGAAAGCAGGTGCTTGTCACGTAATTCCACATTAATTAGAATGAGATCTGACAAGTAGTTTTTGAGTAACATTGAAGTCGGTTATTTTTTGTTAGTAAAATTTAGATTATTAAACTTCGACAACCGGAAGTCAGGACTGATTTTTGGCAGACAACCCTATACCATCGTATTAGTAATGAAATAATCTTTATTTTCATTTAACTTTCATTCATTAACCACACCGGTGCAAGTTACTAGTATCGACTTACCTGTTTATACCTGGCAACCCGAGAGTTGTGACGGGAAAAAAATAGGCAACCTAACGTTTGCATATTCTATGGACGTCATACTTTCGATTGGTATGGAATTAGACAAATTCCATTAACCAAACCGGTGAAATATTTAAAAAAAATATTTTTTTAAATTATTAATTAATCATATCCTGGACTGAAATTTTTTAGGCAACCCATATGCAATATATTTAAGGACATATTAAATTTAATATAAAATAGGTTTCATCCATTAACCAGCTCGGTGAAGGTCGTTCTATGGCGGGATCTTAGACCATAATAGATTAGCATAATAATAATCATAATAAATTATGTAGGTTTTTGTAGTTTACATCACAACATACCTACGTGTTGAATTGATGACCTCATTTTTTTGAAATCAGCGCTTAATATCAGTTTGTATCGTATACTCCTTGCATGAAAATCAGTAAAAAAATAGAGGAGATTTTATGTTCAAAGAAAAACTGCAATTATTTAAATTGTGTTAGTAAAAAATACAAAAAATTAAAATAATCGAAGCAATTATTAAAAGGTGATATAAACTACCGAATAATAATACGCCACATGTGAGATGGAAATATTAAAGCCAGTTCATGATCATAAAACTTCAAAACTACAAGTATCAGAGTTGAACATTTTTAAAGCCAGTTTTTAATATAATATACCTAATTCAAATAAAAAATACAGCACTGTTGCAAACCATAATATTAATATTGTTTCATTTAATAACTAAACCTTGTGAATTTGATTATTTTATATGAACTGATATAATACTTTGCGTTGCAAGAAACGAATACACTATAGTAAAATATATTTCGCATTCCTTATACCGTTTGTTTTGTGTAAACGATTCATTATTATATCGAAACTCATTAAAACCCGTTACCAATAGTTACCTATAGAAACTTTACCCATTTTCTTTGTAAAACGACGAAGTTTACTATAACAAGTACATAATTGATTAAACTGTCGACGTTACTTTCATCTAGTGTTAACAAAAGCAGTTCCAATTTAATAATTGACTTCCAGCAGTTTTCCGACAATATTGTAATACTTTAGAATTTTAGATAATTTCACTTTAATCAAACATCATCATCATCCATTTCCCAATTTTATTTGGGGTCAGCGTAATATGTTTTTTCTCTTCCACACTTCCCCATCAGTCATCTTTACACTAACAGTCAAACATCATTGAAAAAGAAATTTGTACGAAATTAGAAGCAGCAACCTAATTTCCTGGAGGCTTTTATAAGGCGTGGTTTAATATCTCATTTATATTCATCGAATTTATTCAATCACATATTTTGAATTTTGGCTATAATTTGAATAAATAAACACAACATAGATTGATAACTCCAACATGTGATTGCATATTATTATTTCGATTATCGTCACCCATACATTAGCTAAGAGCTTCCCAGACGTGTTGCCTACGAAAAAGGAAGACCTATACCTCTCTACCAATGTGACGTTAAAGACATTAACGGCCGGTCTCAATAATGTACTAACAGATGGAAGGCTGTGAATAGGGCTACCATTAGTATGTTATCTGTCATATTTGTCAATTTTTGCCTCTGAAAAATTGACAAATATGACAGATGACAGCCCTATCCACAGTCTTCCATCTGTTAGTACATTATTGAGACCGGCCGTAACTAGTCTAGAAAAATTGCCAGTTAGCATTGACGTCATACTAAAATATTATCGCATATCTACATGAGATTCTACGATTCGTTGTATTTTTTCCCGTGCGTCAGGTCGAATAATCTTGGAAAATGACATTACAATACGTACTACAAAGATCATAATCGATTTATTATTCAAATTACGGTTTCGCTGGGAGTATTCCCTAATAAAAAAACTTGGCCCGCAATACTCTATTACCCGAAGTAATAAAAGGAAGCAATTTTCGACCGCTTATATCTGTTGTTTGTGACGGAAACGTGTTAAAACCTTCGAGTTCCGGAAACTTTTCTCATTGAAAACCTGATAAAACAAATGTAATTTGGCCACAATAGATATTATTCCCAGACTCGATTCGTACTTGACCAAGTAATCACGAAAGAAATTCTTTATGACCATTTCTTTTCCTCGATTGGAATTGCTACGGCTGTTAGTCGTCATTATGGCATCCGATGTCCAACGAACGAATTAAATCAACTTAAAGCAACAAAGGAAAGCCTTTTCCCATTAGTCTAAAGTAAACCCTAGTAATTGAGTTTGGATTGCTTTAAAGATTTATACTATGCCTGCCTCCATCAATGTAAACACTAACCAATTCCGACATTTTAATTGAATCCAAACATCGCTTTGTTCTATTTTGTGTATAAGTTTTTATAAGCACACTTTAAGTTCAATTGCATGTACTAGTGAAGTGTTCATTCCAGTGATTGTATTTGAGGAATGATAATTCTATTAAAATTGAAGTAGAACTTTCTGGGAACACGAAATAAGCATTAAGCGAGACGAGAAGCGTTTCAATGAAAACAACGTGGAATAATTTTAGTATAATGTTCATACTGAATGCTAAAGATTTTGTCTTCAAATACCTGCACTAAATATCAGATGATAAATTGTGTTCAACAATTAAATATGATGGTCTACTTTAAAAATTAACGCGCCCCTCCAAATTTTATTGTTAAACTAAATTTCACATCAGTTAGATATTACGAGCACACACTTAATTTCGTATATATGTTACCGGATACCTGTATAATGCAGGAATTCAGCACAACAATGTGTATGGGACATTTTGGCAATGTATTAAATGATATTAATATTATTCACCATTACATACTTTACCTAGGTAATGTGTAAGTTTCCCAACAACTGTACAGAATACCTGCAGGTTCACCGGCAATGAATAAAATTAATAGATTTGGGTATGTGTAATGATGTAATCAACTTGGATGGAGGTTGGAATTAAGAATTTACTTAAAAACACACTCAAAACAAGTTTTATTAACCTGCATGAATAGATATTTTTTTACATTTTAAATTAATGCTTGATCGAAATCCCACTTGATGGTAAGGGGAGATGCAATCTAATGGCTCCTACACACTATGCCGCCATCATCCCGCGCGGTATGAAGCCATGGCGACATATTTTGCGGATATCTTTGCCGGCAGCATGTGCCGCAGAAATCGGCTCAGTGCCGGATAGCAACATCAGTATTAGGTATAGAACGCATGGTGATGATGATATCGCACCTTTGGTGGAACAAGGGCACATCTTACAAAAAATCGTAAAATGACAAAAATTAAACAAAAAAATATTTTACACTTGCAAAGTACATGGCCATATTCACAAATAAATGGGTCGTATCTCATGCAAAGAACAAACACTTTGAAGCAATAAAAAGACGAATAATACGACTCGGAATGCAAAAAAAAAAACTTTGAAATGGCTCTCCTGTAAAATTACAAAAGTGCAGTTAAGCCCTTGTTCCACCAAAGGTGCGATATATGTGCACGTTGTGTTTGTTTAACTCACTTTATTATAATAAAATGAATATTTTTCAAAGTTTCGATTAGGGAGCACTAATTTGATAAAACTGACATCTACATCTGTACATTTAATATTATTTTTAAATTTCGAATAGGGGGCACTTAAACAGCAAGTTAGAACTCATTTTTTTTAATTATTACTTGTAACTATGTTTGTTTGTCTGTCCGGGCATCGATGTAGGTAATTGAGTAACTATATTAAATAATTACATCATGTCATATTATATTAGAAAACTTTATTTGTTTATTTATTTTTATTTTTTGACGACCCGTGTGGCGCAATGGTTACCATGCCGGATCGCCGCACCAAGGGTCCTGGGTTCGATTCCCAGCGAGGCGGAAATTTGAATGATGAGTTTGAATTTCTGTTCTCGGTCTGGGTGTGAATGTCCTTGTCTATGTTGTGTGTTGTCCATGGCACCCACGACACAGGGAATCCTAGTGTGGGGCTATGAGTGTGAAGCGTTATTTATTTATTTATTTATTTATATTCCGAGAAATATAAAGGGCCTTGGAAAATTTTTAATTACCAGCAATGCTTCTTTTTAGTTATTAAATGACATTTAATATTCCTTTTTCGTGCCAGGAACGAATTGATATTAGGCTTGTGGCTTTTTTATGCGGGAAAGCCGATGGCATAGTGTGTAGGAGCTAGGAGCCATAAGATTCACTCTTTTCTTGAAGACTAGATGAGTACTTAAATGACAAAGACGCATGGAAAAAACCAACTCTACAACCAGTTCCGTTCAAGTTAGTGATATTTTTTTTGTAATAAAATATATACCAATGTATTTTTATTTTTCAAAGATTTGCTAAGGAGTTTCTCGACGGCTTTTCTTCTCCTCCGTGACAAAGCAACTTTCCGAAAACCTGGTAAATTAAAAAACGTGCCAATGATACCTATGTATATGAAAAAAATATTTTGAATTTTGACTCTCTCCACGTCATTGGCGGGTGGGTGTAGTGTTTGAGCAACTTTGCAAGAAATCCATGTATCGTTGCAGCAGCTTTAGCGTTTGGTTCAATGCACCGCCAAAAGTTGGGCTTTTTACTTTAACTCGTAACAACTGAAGGCAATCGGTATATTCTTATGGTACGTTATGAACAGTAGGACTCGGGTAAGCGGGCTCTTGGTACGTGCGGTAAATATACCTACAGTCTATAAGTATCTTAGTCTTAGAATTCTACAAGATTGGCCGTGCCCCACTCGGATACAGCCCAAATTGTGTGATTTATACGTTCCACCACCACTCTGCTATCGTCTGCATAGTCATAGATAACAGGCATGAGCGGGTAATTACTATGTATCAAGAAGGAATCCCAAACCTAGCCGATAAGGCCAGAGGATATGTTGGAGCTGGAAGCTTGCTTAAATGTTAGAATGCCAAAGTTTGGGTTTAGCAGCCAAACCCTATGTGGCAACTGTGGCAAGTAAACTTTTACTGCCAGCCCGCACGTCTCGTCCCTCTCCCACTTGCTTGTTTTTGTCTTTTACACACATTACCAACTACGCATGGAGTATTGTATATAATGCCTGGGCGAATTATGCAATAAATAATATTCAAAACGTTACCTGAACGTACTTATAGATATTCTATACATTGCCAAGTTATTGTATAGAATGCTGAATTATACAGATATCCGGTAACATATACACAAATAAATAACAAACAACATATCCGTATGACTATGCAAAATGAAAATGAAGCGTGGTGGAGTATTAGCGGCTGCGCGGCGTAAGATGAATCGCTTTCATTCATTCTCGTTTGTGGTCCTCGTTCATCACTTATGCGCTGAATGTGCCGAGAATGACTAGTTTACTGTGGGAAGTAGATGGTAATGTATGCAATTATATTTAAGCCAGGACGAGAAATAACACACCTATTCAAGGGAACTCAGTTCGGAACATAGAGTACGTGTCCAGTAATTTTTTGCGGCTATTAATCGAGGATTTGAGGAAAGTAATGAATAGATTCTAATTCATTACTTTCAATTTAAACATTTTGGCATAAAGTTATTCCATAAAAGTATAATAACTCGCAGATTAATAATCTGGTTGCTAAGCTAATTATATTAAATTCTAGGTATTTATGTGATATCTGTACTTTATCTTAGATTACGGGTAGATATTGGTTAATTATAAAAATTATGATAAAGTAATCAGTTTGATATAACGTACGCAATAACAAATTAATTAACATTTCTCCAATGGGATGTCTGTAGATAAGAAGCATACGAATTATTAACAAATGAACTGAAAACAAAAGCCAAGGAAACATCATTAAATTTGGATGGATACCGCAAATAATTAAGCTTGTCTATCGTCCCTGTTAACGGCAGAGAGTTTTGAGTAAAATATGGATTACGTGAACTGAAAACAGATTTGGAGTAACAGATCCAAAATAAATGAACAGTGAATAGTAAATATTATTATATTTACTCATATTTTAAATTAAAATTTTACTCAAAATTTAGCGAATTCTCTCATGAGTTATTAAAAAAGTAATGTTATTAAAAATGTTATGTTATCATGTTATCACAGTTACATGACGGGAATGGAATATTCCAGCACTTATTTTTCTATTTTAATAATGGACATCCATTTACTAGAATACGTTTATTTACGATATTATGTCTGGTGTAGGCAATAATAATTATATAATTATTATTACACACGGCACTTTGCCACTTTCATGGATGTGACAGATAGGTAAACCTTTAATATAATTAAGATGATAACTAATCGATATTTTTTAAGGAAATAGCCGGCAAACAAGCTGACGGTCCATTTGATGGTAAGTGGATGTCATCGTCCATGAACATCAGCAACATCAAAGGCATCACTGATGCGTTGCCGGCCAAGAAATAGAGTAGAAAAGAAAGAAAGAACTGGCTCTCAACCCCCAGTTGGAACACGACAAGTCGTTTGGCTACTGACCCAAGCTCAAGGGTGGTTGGTAACTATCCAGGCGAACCCGACGGAGAAACAATAATAGTAATAATGATATTATATAACAATTAAAATCGATATTACCAGTACAATCCCTCCAGCGGCTGACTCAAGCTCAAGGGTTGTAGTTATTCAGGCGAACCCCACGGAGAAACAATAATAGTAATAATGATATTAAATAACAATTAAAATCAATATTACCAGTACAATCCCTCCAAGGTGCCCTACCACCAGCGGGTCGGAATTAGTCGCCTCTTACTACAACCATCCGGCGTGGGATTGGGGTTAGTATTCCAAAGGTGGTCGTACATGATCAAGTTTACTTGTCGAGTTTGCAGTGAACTTGATGGGGTATCCAGTTTGCATGAGATAGATATAGCCGGATAGCTATACACCGTCAAGTTTACTGGATGCCGCATCAAGTCCGCTGCAAACTTAACAAGTAGGTAAACTTGATCATGTATGGCCAGCATAAGTCGCCCCAATACGTCCTTATATGCTAGATACGTCGGATAATTATGTATTCGAATTTCAAACATGACACTGAATTATTAGCGGGGGCAATTTAGTAGGAGTAAGGCGCTCCACCCACTGAAGACGCGTCCCGCCGCGGTGCGCGGAGCGACGGATAACGCGCGCGGCGACGGAGGCGCAGATCTGCCTTACTTAGCGGTGTAATCTGCTCCCCCGCGCGGTGTAGCAGATTACGACGGCCTCGCGCTAAATAAACACATGTGTTCACTGTGTTGTCGATCGTCGTGGAGAATGGACGAACTTATTCAATTTCAAGATGTTGCAGTTATATTGTCATTTTGGTTTTTGTATACAAGAATTAAAAGACCCTGCGTCCATACAAGATTTTGGATACATTCCTATTTACGATCGAGATCTATAAATGGATCATTTGCACTGAATTACAAAGACTTAAGAAAATATGAAGATAAATTCTTATGTCAACTGCATCTTTTGATTATTTATTAAGCAAAATTCGAGCGACCATTACTGGAACAGATATAAATTTTCGTCCTTGCATTACGCCGGAACAAAAACTTATTGGAACTCATTAGACGGCCATACCCACGGGCAAGTCTGCAGACATGTCCGCCGGGCCACGCTACTATAGGTCTGTGCAATGTTTGCTAGTGTAGGACCGTTGCAGTCAGTCTGGCAGACTTGCCTGTTGCAAGTCCGCGCGATCTCATTTTGTCGTTGTACCCTAAGCAATAAGTTCAAAATTCCGGTAAAGGTCAGACATGCCCGGTCGTACCGCCAGTGAATTCCCCGCTTTAGGTACATCACGTCTGTTACACAGTATCAAATCACGCCCGGTACTGCGGAGCCGGTGTGCTATACCCCGCGGCACGCGCCGCGCTCCCGCGCAGATTGGCAGAAAACGCGCGCGGGCCGCCTTCCCGCGCGGTGCCGCGTCGGCAGTGTGTTGTGCTAGGCGTGATTTCTATATAAATTGAGATATTTGCATACAATGGTAAAATCTGCCATCCCGCGCCCCGTCGTGGTGCGCGGTGCAGTGGGTGGAGCGCCTAATCGTTTAGCTATTCTTGCTAATTTGACTTTAGCTAATTTGAAAAGTTCTACGATTTAGGCTTTTAGAAAGTAACATTAAAAGGTTTTTTCAGCGCTATCTGAGAGGTCATGAGCACAGCTGCCAAAGCAGTAGCAACTTTGCTAATGTAATTAGTTGGAGGGGAATCTCTGCGACGAGTCAGAAGTCAGAAGTAATTACGTTATTATGATTTTGCTACTTTTCCATTTTTAACTAACTCTGATGAAAATATTTGATTTGGAAACATACTTATTAAGGTTTTAAATGCAAATAGCAAACATATGTAGCTTTCAGAATGCCGTCATCCATTTGTCCATATTATCAAAGGAATTTAATTTGGAGTTTAAATGGCATTATATAAAAACACAATGAACTTTGAAGTAATTTTATTTGGAGACTATTGGTACTGTATTTAAAAAACATCGGCAAAGTACTTATGACTCCACGCGCAGTATTCCGTAGTTATGTTTTTTTATAATATTACATATGACGGCGAGCGGCCTCTTTGGTTCTACAATGATCGGCCGATGCAGAAGCTGTCATGTCATGAAGAAAACTAAATATTTAGAATAAGGAATGTGTCAATCCATTTAGAACAATACGTGTGGGACATTCTATGGGATTCGAATAGTGATCACGGACTAGTACAGATTGTTATTGATGTGAACGTTAGGAAAACTGGAAATATAACATCATGGAGCAAAGTAAAAGGAATATTATTGAATAACCAACACCGTAGAATACCCCTTATGCTTCACATACATATGTACGTTTTGAATTGAAAACCTTCTTTTTTGAAGTCGATTAAAAATATAAGTCCGAAGTAAACAGAAAGAGTAACGTGAACGCAGTGGTACCGTCTTAGTGACATGAAGTTCTTTTCAACCTCACATTGAATGCGTATAAAGGTAAAAGTCGGGTATTCATGCCTCCTTAATGGCTTTTCGATCATTGCGAGCTACTTCGCTTACTATTCACTGAACCCGGCTCCTGAATGCTAGTAATTTATCTACTACAGTTACCTTGAAGCAGCGAAGCCATTTCCTGTGAGCTTTACAACTCAGAACATAAAACCTAAAATCCTTTGAATGCTACATCTTCATAAAACTAAACGCGCACCAGTTTCCGTGTCTATACGTGAACAAGATGAATTACTTTGATCTCGCTCCAAGCAAGTTCACGTGCTGTACAATTTGGGAATGTTGGCTTGGAATATCGTCTGGAATATTGCAGCTATTGCCTTCTAACTATAATTAGTTCAAAGGTAATTACTACTGCAAAGGCGAATATTGCTTGCTCTCTGGATTGCACTATTTGGTGCCAGTTTCAATTATCTACAAGCGTGACACGTAGGTACATACGTATTTGGGACTCGGGTACAGATGGAAATTGTTTCCCAAATACGCTTGACTGCGTGGATATAGGAATTAAACAGAAGAGCAGATTATAAACTAAGACATAAAGGACGTGTTTACTGAACAGGAATGCGAAATTATCACTGTGTTCCCAAACGCTTGTGTAGGTACATTCATGTTAAAACGAGCGTGAAACATGAAAACATTTTAATATGTATATGATAATATTTATGACGCAACGATTTGTTTGCGCCAACTAAGAGTTATTTTATATCTAATGGACATTCCAAAATAAAATTGTATAACAAGCTTAATATAATGAGAGGAAATAATAAATGATAACAAATTATTTTACCGTTAATAGCGTAGGTAGTGACAAAGTTATTTATATTTAGTGTAATAAGGTATTATCTGGTGATCAAATAATGCTTGCACCACTTATGGTAATAATATTTATCACTTAGTGAGACCAGGAACCAACTTCTCCTTCACCAATAAACAAGGGAGTTGTTTATTTAACGGATTGTGGGTCTTGGCCCTAGTGGCCTTTACGTCTTCACGCGGACAGGTGGGCGTGCCTGGACTCAAAGAGACTCTGAAGAGAGACTGAGCCAAGAAGATATAATTAGGAGATGGGAGTGATAGCTCCAGACCTCGAGATGTAGGGGTGTGTGACGTCCTAAGGGTTTGAAGTGTTTGAACCTCGGCTTAGGACGTACCTTGTTGGAGAACAACGGTTCAAGGCGGCCGCTCACGCGAGAATATCTTATGACGGCCGTGTAGAAAACGGAATCTTGTCGCCGCCGGCGGCGAACCACAATGGAGTAGCGTGGTGAAGTATGCTCCAGGCCTCGTCAGTTATGAGAGAGACTTGGATCTTGTAGTGAGCTATGGCTTGAAGCCAATAGTCTTATTTCTATCTGAACTACATTATTCAGGTACACCATATTTTTTATTACCCTGTGAACCATACAAACCAAGAATGGAAAGTTATAAAAATCTTAGGTATTAAAAATCAATGGTGTAATAAAATACGTAATAATAATAAGGATAAATAATAACAAGCATATATAAAGCAAAACAAAATATTTTATGAACTATTAAAAAAAGCGGCCAAGTGCGAGTCGGACTCGCCCATGAAGGGTTCCGTAGCAGCAAGTAACATAATATAAAAGTTCTTGAAGTTCGTTGTAACTTTGATCGAGGTAAATTGCGGTTTACGATTTATGACGTATTAAAAAAAAACTACTTACTAGATCTCGTTCAAACCAATTTTCGTTGGAAGTTTGCATGGTAATATACATCATATATTTTTTTTAGTTTTATCATTCTCTTATTTTAGAAGTTACGGGGGGGGGGACACACATTTTTACACTTTGGAAGTGTCTCTCGCGCAAACTATTCAGTTTAGAAAAAAATGATATTAGAAACCTCAATATCATTTTTGAAGACCTATTCATAGATACCCCACATGTATGGGTTTGATGAAAAAAAAAATTTTGAGTTTCAGTTCTATGTATGGGGAACCCCAAAATTTATTGTTTTTTTTTCTATTTTTGTGTGAAAATCTTAATGCGGTTCACAGAATACATCTACTTACCAAGTTTCGACAGTGTAGTTCTTATAGTTTCGGAGAAAAGTGGCTGTGACATACGGACGGACGGACAGACAGACAGACAGACAGACAGACAGACATGACGAATCTATAAGGGTTCCGTTTTTTGCCATTTGGCTACGGAACCCTAAAAATTACATTCAAGGGAAAAATGTGTACCTAAATACGACCGTCAATTTATTTTTAATACTCTAATTATCACGGCCTTATCTAGTCAAAGTCATTTTAATAAACAATCTCGCGCGCTTAATCCTATCCTATCCTGTTCCCTGTGCCCAGATCCTTGTTAAGTAAGGGGATCGGGGTCCTTGGAAAATTATGGTACTGTATCACGGAACCTCATAATTATTTCGGATAACGGAAAGTTACAAGGGGATTAAGAATAGAACCGGATATTTAACTTACACTTAATTTGTTTTATGAAAACGTAAGTCCTTATTATGTTTTGTAAGTCCTTTTGTAATGATTTTCCTGTAACTTTGATTTTCCACGGTATTTCCAGGTACGGTAGGTTTCTTATAAATTTACTCTCAATAAATTACCAAGTAAAAGGAATGGACATTGTCTTGTTATTTTATGTGTTTGAACCTCTTTTTTTTAATTATAAAAATAACATACTTGTTGGTATTCGTTATTATGAGCCTTTAATTTTTTTGGATATCACAATATAAAAATAAACTAGTATGGGTGTACCTAATACTTTAATGCCTAATTTTATTGCATTTGTTTCTGAACTATTACTGTTCCTTACAAAAAAATTAAAATAAAGCTAATTGTGTTATACGAACAAAAGCTCAATTCATGTCGGTTATTCGACACACGATTTGCTTTGCAAACCGATTTCTGACAATAAAAGCTATTCAACTCGACTCGTGAACTAATTGGATGAGGGTGACCACAGATTGTAAGACTGTTCGGTACAATTTAAAAGATTTAGCGTTGTTAACTACTTTTACTTGTTGTTTCATGTATGAAATTGTAAAATGTATTGCTTTTGTCATAAAAATATTGTGAATTAAAAATTGATTTATCACAATTAGGCTCATGTATTATTTATATCTGTATTGTTAGCACTACTAACTTGCATCTTAACAGCCACCTGAAACAATCCAGTTATCCAAAAAGCTATGCAAGGCTAGATTTTTATTTACAGCCTGAAAATCTCATGAATACGCTTAATATGTTTAGAAGCAGAAATATCCTGGAAACCTTGTACGTATCTCCGTTGATTCAGCACCAAATTCAGGTTCATTCTTTATGATCATAAAAAAATTCGACGTTGATGGATTGTTCCACCGGTAAATGCTATTATTAAAGAAAATACTCACAAATACCAATATATAATGTAGAATTCTCATATTTCCTTCTCGAGTGATTTCCCGTGGGCTACAGATATACCACTAGACAAACAATCATTATTATCTAAGTGTAGAAAGGTTCAATAAAATATATATTTGCACACAAACAATAAGTTATCATGGACTTTTAATATCAAAATGTAACATGAAATATAGAAAAATAAATAAACAAAAGAGAAAATATTTCACTTATTTTCAACAATTAGGTTAAGGCTCACTTCAAAGAATCGATACGTATGCGTATTCGTATACGTATCGTCATGCGTATTCGTAGGTAATTACATTGCCGTTGCATAACTTCCGTATAAATGCATTAATTTTTCACCTATTATTTTTAAAAACAAATAAATGAACGCTTACAACTCATATTCGTATCTAAAACTCGTAATTCTGGAATAAATTTCCCTGTGTCATGTGATTCTCTATGGCATCAGCACACACAAATTTAACGTCCCGATCCAATCCGATAACAACCCAAGAATAAATATTTATTTATGTCACATAAATGTTTGACACAATCAGAAATCAAACCCGGGATCTCTCGCTCCGTAGGCTAACGATAAGTCATTAGGAACTACGGCATCTTTGAAGAAGTATGTAGTAACCAAATTTTTGATTTAATTTTATGAAAAAAATACTGAATTTACTACAAAAATGATCATAACTCAAACGTTATTTTTAATTATATCTTAGCTATCATTAAAAATAATAGTTGAAAAAACTAGAATCTATACAATTAACATTGTACTGCACTTTAAAGCAAAAAATAACAAACGAGTTAAGTGTCTTTTCTTTACCCATTAAACCCTGGAGTAAGTTTATAATAATGTTAAAACCCGTGGTTAAAACTGTGGAACACGTTTTCTTAAATTCTAACAGAAATAGCATTCTTAAAATCACAAAGTAATTGATTTCATAACCAAAATCATTTATCTTAATTAAAATCGTCATTTATCATAATACAGGTAAAGGGAATAAAAATGTGGTAAAAACGAGAAGGTTATCTCATTATACGTCAGAGCGAGGTGGATAACGCTTGAACAGTTTATTAATATTCATTACTGTATCG
The DNA here is from genome assembly GCA_911387775.1 of Thymelicus sylvestris. Lineage (NCBI taxonomy): Eukaryota > Metazoa > Arthropoda > Insecta > Lepidoptera > Hesperiidae > Thymelicus > Thymelicus sylvestris. The sequence continues at coordinate 6,436,072 of OU426896.1, read as the reverse complement.
GCACCCTAAAATTATATTGACCGCTGTGCCGTCGCATATAATTTTATGCTTTGATTAACATAATACTACGGAACTTTGTGGGGACACGAACAGAATGGTGGCAGTATAGCATCGGAATTAAATTTTGACTAGACCACAGGGAAACTTTATCCATAAGCTTTAAACGATTTATAGTTAATTTAATAGTTAAGTTAATGAAGACACGTAGAGAATAAATGTGAAGTTTATGCACATTGTCTGAAAAAAATTAGGGAAATTTTTAATATTAATTTACTTATGAGTCACTTCATCAGCAATATGTCATAATTTGTACTTTTAATTTAATGTTTAAAGTTGAAAGTATTTCATACCGTTATAAACTTTCTTATGTTTTTAAAATATATTATATAGGTATTATTTAATATAATGAAATCAGACCCAAGCAGAACACTAACAGAGTTTGTAGTTTATTATTTAAAATTTTCAACGCAGTTTATACTCGTAGCAGTACGCTTAAGACGCAACTGCAAAACTTAACGAATATTATTTTAAAATAAATATAGGAACTTTATTCTCCAACGAGTTGTGAAGCTGTAATAAAAAATATCTTTAAAACTTAGCCTGAGCTGACTCATATTTGCGAGACTTCTCTTCGTAATTTTTGGAACTTGGTACAGCAGTTTTGGTACTTAACTCTTCCTTACACTTAAGCTTGAGAAATAAAAATGTTTGAGGAACTTTTAGTTTGATATATTTCACTTACCGATGCCTTAGTAAGAAGAATTTTAAAATGTGTACTTTATCGCTCATAGTTTGAATCCGTTATGGTATTAATATTAGGAAAAATTAATATCTGAAATGTTTTCGTTTGTTCAAAGTCCTGTAAAGTCCATTAATAAGAATTTGTATAGCAGATGCTTGTCTTTTTTATCAGGCGCTAGCTATGAATTAAGATGATACTTGGCACACAGATAGTCCAGACAAGACTTCTAAGACAAGAAAATAAGAATGAATTTATCCCGGTTATATACAGTAGTAGAACAATATGTAAAGTAACGATTATGACCATGGCAATTCATACATTTGTCAAATTTTAAAGCACATAATAATAGTAAAATAAAATACGAATTATTCAATTACAATATGTGACCAATGTAGTAATTAGTATTGTGGTCAGTGTAAACGTAATTTGGACAATGCTGTAACATACTCGTATTTCTGTTTGTGAAACTTGACTGGCATTTTAAACTCCGAATCTAAATGCGTAACAATATTAAAACTTACAATTAGTTTAAAACCGATATAGAAAGCTTACGGATGCTTTTATGAGAATTGTCTGTAATTAAAAGTATTCAAGAATATAATCGATGGATTTAATTTGCATAAATCGAATCCCTAATAATCTAATCTCAACAAAACACAGTCATGTTAGTTGTTTGTAGGTTTAGAGAGTAATTTAAGTCCGTTGTAGTTTGGGTGTAAACTTTGAAATTTAGTCATCACTACTTGTAGGTTATATGTATAAATGCATGGTAGAACAGAAGCATTAGCCTTACATCAAGGTTTAAGATGAAAATTTGCATACTTCATCTGTAATCATTTTAGAAGGATTGCCTGGGTAGCTGGTATTATGAATTTCTATTTTTTCATAACTAGCTGTCACCCGCGGCTTCGTCCGCAGGGAGTAAAGATAATTTACCGCGATAAAAGTGGCCTAATTAAAGTCTATTCACCTCCTCCAACGATCTCCACCAATAAAATCACTTCCATATTTTTTGACGTAAAAGAAGGACAAACAAACAAACACACATTTTCATGTAATGATAATTGAAAAAGGTCTTGGTTATATAAATTATTATTATCATACAGATATTATGAGAAGAGGTAATAGGTAAATACTATGGGAAGTGTATAACCCGATATCGTAAAAGTTTCAACAGGTAAGACGCAACATAAATGCACCATTCATAAACAGAATAAGTATGCAATGAACGTTCCATTATAGAAAGCTATGGCGCTGTTTATCCCTCTTAAATACTAGCATACTAACATAATGCACTTTTACATACAAGCTTAATACACAATTAGTGTCTGTAAAGAATGTTTAATTATTTATCGGGTATGTACTTTTATTTATTACTCATATTTATTGAAATCTAAGCTATGCAATCCAAATATATCTGTAGTGGAGTGGATAATTTACTACAAATCACAAGAAATTATACAAAATTAAAATGAATAATAAACTCAAATGTTATGATAATCACAATGCACAAACTGTCATTTTAAATACCACGCTTATTGCTGAATACACTGAAAACAGGTCCGTCTCTACAGGAATGTCATAATCTTTGCTTTTGCATAAATAATGAGTCCGTTCCTAATGTTTTGTACACTTACTTTGTGCCAGGACCGATACTATGTTGACTTTAGGGAGTTAAACATTCAGAGGGTAAACCGCTCATTGGGCGCCGCACGTACTGACACAATGGATTTCGTATATCTTTGTGCTAACTGGAAAACCCATTCACCAAAGGTAAATAAATTAAGCCATTTTGGAATAAAATAATAATAAATAATATTATCTATAGTTTAGATATTCATATTAAAATTTTAAGGTAAATAAAATTCATATTTTCAAAAAAAGAGGAGGTATTCAATTCGACTGTATTTTTTATGTTTGTTACCTCAGAAATTTCGACTGGGTGAATCAATTTTGATGATTATTTTTTTAATCGAAAGCTGGTGCTCGTCATATGGTCCAATTTAAATTTGAACCAGATTTGACGATTAGTTTTTGAGTTATCCCAAATTTATCCCTAATTTTATATTTTATTATTATTTTATATTTTTAAGGGAGGTACCCTGAAAAATTTTTTTTCAATATTTTATTCTACGATTTTGGAGTTTTAATAAAATCCATGCCAAATTACAGCTTTCTAGAAATAAGGGTCTTGGCGCTTTGCTTCGGCCAGACGGACGGACTGACATGACTTAACTAGGGTTCCGATTTTATTCCGGAACACTAAAAACATATATGTATCATTAAATGCATTATATTCTGACATTTAAAATTAATCATATTTTATAATAAAATTTATCAAATAATCCAAACAATAAAGATGGGTCATAAAAATTTGAAGACGAAAGTTATGACAAACTTTTTCATACTTAAATTGAAGGCGCTGCTTCCGAAGTTGTGAAGTTTTACGCGGGACTTGAGTCGTTCAAAAAGGTGAGTCAAACTTGTAGAAAGAAGTCAATCGTTGTATCTAGCTTGGATGCGCTTGGTTGGAGAAACTACTCAATATATTTTCATCAAATATACTTCAGCAAAGTTATTGGGACTATATTGACAGTTATCAAATATGTATGTGAGCCACATTGAGGTAATACATAGAGACGCTATCTCAAACAAAATGTGTGTTCCAACGCCGGCTTGCCCTCCGTTCTCTTTTCAAACTAGAAGCCTCGTTTGCACACTTGCCATAGAGTAACTTTGTATAATATGACACTTGTCGAACCAAGACAAGCAGTCACCGACTCCAAATCTTTACAAGCTCTTACTCCAACTTTATTTAACGTGCAAAAGCGTTTAAACGATTTCAAACGTAATTACCATTGATTCGTGTCAAAAAATCCAACACTTTAAATTGGTCACAAGCGTCGCGTCGGCAAGCTTATTTAGTCCATTAACACGCTAGTGGCTTGCCAAGTTCAAACGCTCCTTATGATTTTTTCATTCAAAATGGCGGGAACATTGCTCAATAATTTAATTAAATTCGTTTTAGTTGATTTAAGTTAAGATTTTGTTTTCTTACTGATGATAAAGTGATAACATTATCTTTTTTGTTTTTTGTCGTGCAATTGTGACACATTCTTATTACGCACGACGGCATTTTTTCAGTTTTTTCATAAACAATTTTGACATGCGGCCGCCATGAGCGCAGCCGAGTGACAGCCGAGTGACAGAATGAAATGCAGCCGGCCGGCTGCAATGCACACCCCCGAACCCGATGTTCGCGGTGTCCCTTCTATACGCTAGTAATATTAATTCTATGGTGAGCCATGGCGTTTTAACTGTGACGTTATAAAGGCCGGCAGTAGAACGTGCCTGTAAAGTGAATATTTTTCATTTATTTTATCTCGTTATTATAACTTCTTCCAATACATTTTATAACATTTGTATGTAACATAAAAATTTAAATTTACAATATTTAAATTTGAAATTCATAGTTTAACAATGGTGCATGTAACTGTAACTTGCAATAATAGTTTATTCTTTCTTTTCAAGCGCTCACTCACATACCGAAATCCATTCAAGTTTATATAATAGCACTTAAGATTAACTTAGCTGAAACCTGAAATATTTGACTGTTGAATATATGTGTCTCTAGAGATAGACCTTAGGGAAATGGATAATAATTCATTGCATGAGCTGTAGGTTTTGCATCCTGAATATGCACAAAAGTAATTCTTGGCTGTATTTCACATAAAAAAAATTAACTCATTTTTTACTGAGGCATATTTGAATACATACTTTAACTTATTTGAAACGCATTTATCACGTCAATAATTCTGATTATTTTGAACATAATTCTTGATAAAAAATAACTGACTTCAAAACTAGGGATAACTCAAAAACTACTCGTCAGATCTCGTTCAAATTATGTGGGATCACATGACAAGCACCTGCTATTGATTAAAAAAAGAATCATCAAAATCGGTTCACCCAGTCGAAAGTTCTGAGGTAACAAACATAAAAAAAATATAGTCGAATTGAATACCGCCTCCTTTTTTGAACTCTGTTAAAAAGAGAACAGATTAAACTCCTCTTCGTCCGTTTCCCGCGTTAAATTCTAAAACAACAAAAAGCTTGTTTGAATGCTTACGATGTCTCCTCACTGTATTTTGTAAAAGCAGAGATTACTGAGCACTGAACATATGCACGTACTGAATACAAGTTGTATTCAATGACTACAATGTATTTAAGAAGGCTTAAGTTGAATGTAAAAATAAATTAGGAAAACGTTCGTTTACTATTGTAAACACAAGGAAACACTTAAATAAGAATCCTCTTAAATCAGAATTATTGTATTCCAATGATTTCAAAGACGCGAATAGGCCCGTCGAAACATTTCAAACAAGTGTTCTTCATAGAAGCAAATAATAGTGTCATTTCTCTCTCTCTTAAGTAACTGAGAGAACTGAGTCAGATCAGCGTCGCCATGTTAAAAAGCATGTGCTGAGGATTGATCCAATTGGACCATTTTAATAGCCAAGTTTTAAGCGTTGGCCTTGTCCTTGCTATTTTCCATCACGAATAATATTTCAATAAAAATTTAATAACTCTTTGATTAAAAACTTCTACAAATTATAAAAAAAAGTACTGGAAAAGCTTTATGAAACTTGAAATGTCCTCTCTCAGATACAAGTAGTTTGTATTATCCCCTTTCGGATGCAAATAATTTTGGGCTAAAACTTTTCCTCTTCGTCTTTGTGAATAAGAAAAGTTTTTGGAGTCGAGCGTCATTAGTGTAGCAGTTATGGTAGTAGAAATGTAGTTTTGGATAATGTATTTATGTATAATACCGATCATGTGATAAACTGAGAAGTGTATAAAACTTTCAGACTATCTACAAAGCTACATACGTCATTCATACATATATTATAATGTATTAGAATAAAAACATTAAAATTTCTCACTTATATTTGCAGTTGCTACATTAAATCTACTGAATTAAACTATCAATTTGAAATTTTAGACGTTATATTGCATTTTATTAGCTACTTATATTTTTGTAGCTGTTGCAATAGCAAATAAGATTTTAAAAAAGGTTCAAAAATACGTTTTAATTCCGTCATTTATAAACCGATTTGTAAAGTTACGTTTTTATTCGAAAGGATATACTTATCTAATTCGTTTTTAAATCTGATGATAAGAGATCTGATGGTTTTTAATATGGGCCTAAATAACGCTATTTCGTTGAAGTCGTTTTTTGGGTAATACTTGATTTATTATCTATTAGATATTAGTGCACAATGTATAACGAAAAAGTGAGCGCAGGATACAAATGAGTGACAAAATACAAATGTGTCAAACATGTCCGTCGCCGCGTACTGTCGGTCGCTCGGCATTACACATTCGCGGACACGTCCGAACTCAACGCAGCGCACAAATTGCGACTATTGTTGATGCCCACTGAAATGTATAAGCACGTACTACGTAGTACGTAGGTAGAGGCTTTTGTGTTTCCCAATCGATGACGGCCAGTAGTCTTCAATGCTCAGGGAAGATATTTATAACAAATTTTGGGTTTCCTGTTGCCAACTGTGATTTATTTCTATCAAGGAATCATAGTGCTGAGTTTGGATGGAGTGATACCACAGTTGATAAATAAATAAATATTTTATGCCAATTTTTACTCGTGACATAATCCTGTCAAAGCGTCATAAATGTTCTTTAGGTGAAAATCTTGCTGGTAAGGAGTTGTAGATACATACGTCATTGATTTTAGTTAATAAAATTAAATAAAAAGGCCTTGAAACTTAAATAAAATGGAATAAATAAATGGAATAATTTACATGTTATATTAACAAAAGACAGCGCACGATTTTCGATACTTGTTGTTTTGTCACCTAGATAAAGATTTTCATAGAAAAATTCAAATAGGTTCGGTTCTATGGTTTCTTCAACTTCTGTTGGAAAAAGAGATGTCAAATACCACTTTAATAAATATCTTGTTTGTTTTTTATCATTCGATATGAAAATAACTGTTGTTAGTAATATTTACGTACGTCGACGATTGAGCACACAACCAATCACATGCAGTATCGTTTCCGGTTTATTTGAGGTTGGCATCGACGATGAACCTTTTAACAACGTAAATATAAACTTACTCATGACAGTACCGTAGTAGGTACATTTCCATGAGTTTACAGCCGAATTTAAATAATAAAACGAATGCGGACAAAACCACACCCACTGCAGCCTGCTTTAAATTTTTCGCGAGAGTTAAAAGTATTTAAACCTTACAAAATCTCTACATTTACCGAGCGCTTCCATAATCATTACATGGTTTTTCGTACTCGTAAGTATGTATTAATGTTAAAGCTGTAACGGTGCCAAATTTTTACTTTATTTTATAAGAGCCAAACCAAACTTGAGATTTTTTTGTGTTCCTTCATTAAGAGTATACAAAGACATGGGAAACTTCTATATGCTTTGCCAGGGGCGATACCCCCTCACCTACCAATTTAGCAATTTAGCGTTGTGGATTACAGATTTTTCCCTCAATGAACGTATTTTTGGTCTTTGAGCGTAAATGTATATAATAATAATAATAACCATTTTATTTCTAAAATACATCCATAATCTGTGTTAGTAGCAGCTAAACTTAAGAAGTAATGTTAGTACATCCTATACATAATTAATTACCACAGAGAACAACACAAACATATATGTATTGTATAATAATATAAACACAATTTATTCAGTCCTTTCATTTGTCAGAAATTTCATTCTTACAAAAATCTCTTTGCACGAAATACTTGCAATGCACATTTACAATTACAATGCATGTTATTAAACTCTCAGAAAAGGCAATTAGTGCCTTTAAAGCAGGTGAGTGCTCAAAATTTAGCATTTAATTTTCAGTTAAGGGCGGTAGTAAACCCAAAGAGACTCGGGTTAATCGTATAAAGGGCCAAAGAAAGAGGTTTAATTAATAATTTAGAGGAGTACGATGGTGGTTTGAAATAAACCTCGCTCAGATTTCTAAATATATATTTTCGTTCGTTATTTAAAAACAGTGCTTATAATAATTTTACGATTTGTACAACTCTTTGTAAATAATCTTTAATACCTTATCGATTACAACAGTAAAAATTTATTCATTGGAAAAACTTAGAACTACTTTGAAATAATTTAAATTATTTAATTATTTCGATTATACAGTGAAACCTGGTTAAGTGAGACATCAAGGGACCTGCAATGCCGTTTCACTTATAGAGGTATTCCACTTACCCAGTGTCTCAGATATACAGGTATAAATAAATATCTGTCTCATTTATAGAGGGTTCCATTAATAGAGGTGAGAATACAGGCTATTTCAGTTATACAGGTGCGAATGTGTACTTGTGGGTAGAATAAGAATGAGTAAACAAACAATGTTATCTCAGTTACAGAGGTTTATGCATATAAAATTTACTCGCTGTCTCAGTTATAGAGGTAACTATGATGATAAATCGAAAGAACAAATCCCAGATATAGAGGCTTACCTCGTCCCACTAACAGAGGTAATTCAGTGCCAAAGTGTTGGGACCTCAGCATGAGTTCCAGTTATGGAGGTTTCTCACTTATCCAGGTCCCACTTAACCAAGTTTCACTGTATTTATTGCTAGTTACAACACTTCCAGTTATATTCTAGTAAATAATGTAAAATTGCTATTGTATTGAGAAACAAGCGCTTATCAGACTTTAAAGTTATAATTATTCTTCTAAAATACAAGCGTATTGTTAAAACAGGTCTCTAAAGATCTGGAACAGCTTCAGTAAAATAGCTTTTGTGAGATAATGAAACGCGTTCGTAAAGTTTCCACGTAATTAAAAGTTAAAAAGGAGTAAGCAATTTTAAAGCAACGTGTCGTAATTACAAAAGCAATTTACGGTAGTGTGGACGTTGTTACTGTATTTTTACAGGTTGCATGAGTTCAAATAATGCAACTTCTAATTTTATTGATGAAAAATGGAGAAGGAAAATTCAGAGAAAATTTACCACGACATAGATGATATTTAGACGAAAGGTTTTTTTAATAGTGCTATTTGAAATTGTCTTGATGAGTAAGCCATACATTGATTGCTATTATTAGGTGAATACCAGGGTCCCAAGTCTGCTATTTTTACAATGTTCGTCATTCCAACACAACCCCATCGTCATTTTGCTAAAAGTTCGTAATCTGTAAATTCATAATGGTCTATCATTGGCCGGACTATGGTGTCGTAATAGAATTGTGTTAGAATGGCATTGTAGTATTGCCATTATTATAAAACCCGTTGGTAGAAATGATTTTCGAAAAACTACTACTGAATTTGAACATTTATTCATGCCAGATTACATTTATATATATTTTTACATATTGTTTATTAGTGTTAAAAGCAATCTGAAGAAGTAGGAAGTTCGTAAATAGCAAAAAACTCACAACGCAACTGAACAACGCAATAATATTTTATCTGTTTAGCTGTCAAAGTCAAATGTGACATTACTGCATAAAGACGTTTGAGAGAAACTATAATGTTATTGATTTTCGAGTGTGTCATAGTTTGATAGTTAACAATTTTATTAAAAGTCTAAAATGATGCATATTGAGCAAATTTCTGCTGTTATGGATTTCTTAGAACACCACAAAGACCTGGCTCTTGGCCACTGCAGCCGCACCAATGAAGGGCGCAGTCTATCTAAACGGTACTGGTTGGAGTGCGGTGCGCCCAAATTTTAAATTCTCTATCGGCGGACTGCCCAAATAAAACGCCGGGAGAGTGACGCACAGTAAGTATCTAAATACAGTATAATTAGGTATGCATTATAAAAAAATAAAATGTATCTTTGTTGTAAATTTGCATTTTTTTAGTTCTACAACGAATACAGCAGTGGATTACAAATGGTTGTAATGTTAGATGATTAAATGAAACAGTGTTTATAAAAAGAGTATTCATTTATTTTAAATCCTCAGTTTAAATCATATTTTGTAGAGTAGTGCACTGTGGATCTGAAACAAAGAGTTAATGGTAATAACATTTAAATAGTAATAATTAGAGCATTTTCGTTCACTAGAATATTGAGATGGGTTTACATTACATACCTGCTAATTTAATTTATGCATTTCTCCACAGTCTGTCGACAAGAGCCTGCTGCAGTGCCCAACCTTCAAGAAGATCTCGATTCACCCTTCGATGTTCTTGATTAGGTGCTGCACTATTATTTTTCTCCTAAATTAACAAGACTAATTAGTAAATAAAACACAACTGTTATTATTTTTATTATATAAGGTAAAATTTGTGATTTGTTATTCAAAATTAAATGATGATTAAAATATTGAAGATCTTTTTATTTTATATGAAGACTGATTCTGATTAGATACTATTATTACATTAGATATTGTAACTTAGATGTCTTTTTGTTGAAAAAAACTGAAATGTAAATAAATACTACATCAATGTAGTACATATATGTAGAAATAAAGATTCATTATATTCCAAAATAGTGGAATAGAAATTAAATACCTGTTGCAAGCCAAGTGCTTCTGCATAAACTTCATCAGGTGGCAACGGTGCTCTTGCCATGTTAGCAATATTGTGCAGTATGCAACATGCATTCTTTCCTGCATTTGTGGGACTATAATGTAAAGCACGTGCTACAAGCAAACACCTGCAAAAAATCAATTTACTTTAATACAACCCCAATTTAACTAAACGTCTTATTAGATTAAATTGTTTATACTTACTTTTCTTGACATATACAAGAACTAATGCATCTATTTTTCTAAATTAAGAAATTCATTGAATATAAAAATAGACACTGTTATTGAGTATGTAAAACAATTGCCCAGAGATGTTTATAGATAAAGAATAAGTAATACATCAATGGGTTTGTGGGTCGTCTTAATAAAATTCAGTTTTCTTACCTTCATTTCTGCCGATATGCTATCGTTTTGACGCGGTCTGGCCATAAGGGGAATGAGTTCTTCAATTAACCCCCTTACTGAGTCCTTTCCAAGGCGAAACGTTTTTACAAATAATTCCGTCTCGGGAATATCAATAAAGGGGTTCGTAGTAATTCTCGTCAAGCGACGGGTTCGATGACGTTTTATGCATTCCACTCTTCTTTCTCTAGCATCCACTGCGTTGGCTAGCTCGAGAATATTTGCTCGTAGTGAATATATCTTCAATTTCCACAATTATTGTTAACAACTTTACACTCGTAACGAATTGAAAGCAATTATTGCACAATGACGGTCTAATGGTATGTCACTGATCAAAGGAACTGTCAAAATTTTAGCAGATTACTGCATAGGTCCGTCATTCATTTGCCATTATGTACGAGATTACCCATTAAACGCCATTTCTTTCAATGGAGTGTCAGTGGCTGACCATTGGAAAGTCATAATGACGCCATTAAATTAGCAGATTACCAAACTTGTCAAAATCGACAATTATGAAATCAATGATAGACTATTCTGACACTATTGAAATAGCAGACTTGCCCCCCAGAACGCCTATGTATGAAATGTCACCGAATTCAAAAATATAATTTAGCAAAGGACGATCTCTCGATCTGACGATCGACGATTTGGAGGTCATGCCTGGGGCTTGTTAGAGTTTACGTTTTGGTTTATGCTGTATACGAGTACATGAGAGCAAGGAATCGCCACCGTGTGACGTCTTTTAGTAGTGCCTCAATTACATAGAACCGTTTGACATAGCCTCATCCGGTTTACAGTAGGGTTTTCTGCGAGTAGGGGAGGTAAGCTGGGGTTGATGAGTGAAGAATTCTTTGATTGGGTTGAATATTCGTGATATTCTCCGTATAAATATATACGAGCATACCACACTATGTAAAAATGTTTTAGAATCTTTATTTGTTTGTAATGGGCTGTGCTTTCTTCCTGATCATCTCATAAACGACTTAACATAATTATTTATGCGATTTTACCGATGTATATTCATATTATATTAAATAAAAATATGTTTGTAAAATATTAAATATGTGATGCAAATGTACATACATTACTAGTATTATAATAAGTAAAAAATATTGTCATTGGCTACTTATAATAATAAGCATTCAAATAAGAATACAACGCATAGACCGTCCTAAAAGTTCAATGACCTAGCTCATTTATTAGCATGCATCTGCGCAGAAAGAAAAATTCACAGGAAACGTTAGGAAAAGGTTGGCTGTAGCCTACATTTCCAGTACTCGCGAGCTCTTACCTCATTGTCCTTAATTAGTATGATGCATAACTGCTCTCCACGATATCACTACACGCCCATTCAGGATCGGACTTACAATTCTCCGGGGTGACATACCACCTATTTACCACAAAACAAACGGTTCATACGAATTCTTCTCGGGAGAGCTACCCTCATTAATAAAGTTAGCCACTTGTATGTAGGTAGTTCTCGCTGCCGGAAAGTTGTATAATTAGCAACATGAAAACGCAATTTTCCGCAAAAACCCAGTGGTTTTGTTTTTTGAAAGTTTTCCTGTAATGTATTAAACGTTTTTGTGTGGTTAGTGCATTCAACAATGTCCGGGAGGGATACAATTCCAAAATTTGTATTATTTACTTGGTGGTATAAAAAAATTTCGTGAAGTTTAAACCAAATTACCTTAGTAATACAGGAATAATCGTATTGAACTCTTAATGGTTTGAATAAAAGCAGTGCACATAGAAATTAATGGAATAGACTATGAAAATCACAACGTAAACACGATGAAAGAATAGGCAATTCAGTAAATATTAATTGTGGCTCGAGCCTCGAAGGCTGTCCTCAAATATTTATTGTAATAAGGGGAGCGATCTAAAAAATATTCGTTCGTTGAAAGATTACATACTATTAGTAACTGGATACAATAGATTTTGTTCTATTTCTTATTCTGATTTTATTAATAGGGTTATTGCAGATACTGTTAACTGATAAGTTACATTGTCTAGATATTTAGGTATATATTACTTATTTGTCTTTTGTATTCCGTAATAAATAACTGGTTTAAAGTCAAATTTTCGAAGTCAATTCTCGAAATGCATTATATTTTTAACCGACTTCAAAAAAAGGAGGAGGTTCTCAATTCGACTGTATATTTTTTTCTTTTATGTTTGTTACCTCAGAACTTTTGACTGGGCGAACCGATTTTGATGATTTTTTTTAATCGAAAGCTGGTGGCTGTCATGTGGTCCTACATAAATTTTATTGAGATCTGACAATGGCATCCATGAGAAAACCACATAAGTCGTTTTGTATTAAGAATGTGTGCGACAAATTGACGAATAACTCAATATCACGCCAACTGATTTCGATGATTCTTTTTTTAATCGAAAGCAGGTGCTTGTCATGTGGTCCCACATAAATTTGAACGAGATCTGACAAGTAGTTTTTGAGTAACTTTGAAGTCGGTTATTTTTTGTTAGTAAAATTTAGATTATCTATGTTTTGCCTTATTGCTTCTTAATTAACCTAAAGCATGGGTCCCTCTTGAAAAGGTATAGAGTAGGGTAAGTCCAGGATAGATGCCGCATTGGGATAGACGCCTCAAATTCTAAAACTCTAGTTTCACGCACACGATTGCCGACATAATCAATGCGCGTCGAAAGGTTCCTCCGCCCTTAGCTGGTACACGGTGCGACAAGACGCTGCGAGGTCACGTTATCCAGTTACGGCCGCTCAAACTTAAGAGACAACGAAAATTTGCGTGAGAATTTTACGTGGGTTTTTTGTTGTCGCTGGTATTTTTTATATGGTAAGTCAATTCGTTTGATTTTATGTTAATCTATTGAGGGGTAAAGAATACAATGTAATTATAGCCTTTTTTTAAATTCAGATGTTATTTAATGCGTTTGGCTGCGATAGGCATCTATCCTCTAAGAAAAGGATAGACGCCCTGGTTTTTTTGAAGTATAGATGCCCTATCCCTAAATGAGGCACATGCCTCATGAACATATATACATATCCTTTAGTTTTTTGAAATTTTTAATTTTTTTATTTTAAATCACACTATATCTAACATCACAGGTGACCCCATTTCGATAGATTAGTTAAAAAATATACAAATTATAACTTATAAGAAAACCACGATGCAAATTACATTACATAACAGATGTTAGTGTAATATGCCAGTTTATAATATTAAATGATGTCAAATTATTGATAATTTAATTATTGTCAAACTTTGTCAGGAAAATCGTCATGTCAAATAAATAAAATAAAATATTTAATAAATAAAAATAATGAAATAATTCAATTTTCACAATATGTCATCATTTAATAACGTGAATTAATGATAAATGTTGTTTTATCATCAAGTACACTTGATCGTGTATGGTCTCCCTTAGATATCTGTCAGTAATTTTGTGAATTCTCAATTTTTTTGATGGGGCATCTATCCTCTAATCCAATTTTTTGTAACACACACACATATTTTTAGTTTGAAAAATACCCCGTATTTAGGTTTATTTTTACTTTAAAAACAACGAATTTTCAAACATAATAGAGGTTTTTTTCCCAATGGGGCACGTATCCTTCTTCCAGATTTTAGTCGTGAGGCAACTATCCTCTATGAGGCAAGTATCCCTAAAATTTAAGAGTTGTAAAGGAAATCAAAAGTTATAAAAAGTATCAATAAGAACGAGTTTTTGTCTCTGCATTATGGTAGACCACAGATCAGAGTTTTTATACATGTCACGCTTATTGTGTTCCTGACATTAAATCAGGAGATATAAATTGATTTCAAAAAGTAGGGCATCTATCCTGGACTTACCCTATACTTTACATTGCTGCAGTTCGTATTGGTGGAAAAAAACACAATAATACAGGTCAGGTACAATAATAATAACCCAATTATTTATATTGTAAATAACATTTCCAGTACAATTATCTAAAATCATATAGTAGAATTCGCTAATTAAATCATTAGTAATGGCTGCACTATTGACCCTTTGTCAATAATATCTGCCAAATTGAGGCGTGTATTTGACTCCTTGTTAATACGTATACAATCAACGCGTGTGTCAGTTATTGGCCTGTAGGCTATTATTCGACGATTCCCATTGCAATTATTTGGAAATTCAATACTACGTATCTGGTGAAATGTTGATTTCGCTTAGAGAATACTTGTATGTGACATATAGAACCACATTTAACCCTAAAAACATCTTATTATGCGGGCAAAATGAACTAAGTGATGGACTATTGCATACAATTAAAACCAGGCAGGTATATAATGCAATATATGCATTGGAATCTTAAGTAACAAACTTAAAAAAATTGTATGATCATATTGACCATGTAATTCGAAATCCACAAATAACGAATACAATGTTAATTAATTGACTAATAATGTAATTGCATTATATGCAGTCACTTGTCACTTTAACTAGTAAACCTCAGTTGGCATTCAAGCTTTTGATCTAATTTGCATGTCCAACAGCTTAATTAATTCTGATTGTACGCCCTTCCATCGTTAACACAAAGCGTATTATTAGCGGGTTTAGCTAGTGCATGTCACCATAGCAATAATGCAAATTACCGTCGTATTGGGACGGCCTAGAATACACTCCAAATGGGTGTCGTAAGAGGCGAATTAATCCGGCCCGCTGGTGGTAGGGCCCCTCGGTCGGAGGGATTATATTGATAATAATTATTTTAATATTTAATTTACTATTATTATTTGTGACTATAACTACTTACCATCAGATGGATCGTCAGCTAATTCGTCAGTGATAAGATTTAAAAAAAGTTGATATAAAATTTGAAACAGCTATGACACTATGACAGAAGGGACTTTCATGGACCAATTTAAAAACCAAAAATGGTTTCTTTCTTATTTTCTTCTAGATCTACTGGTTCAAGCTGTACGTTGTCTGTGTCTATCACCGTTAGTGTTTTACCTTCAACCCATTAATGGCCCACTACAGATCTCTCCTGTTGAGGAGCCTACAAGCCTTAAACTTTATAATAGTTGTCCGTATCATATCTAAAGTTTTATGCTACCAAAAGCCTCCTACGTGACTTAACAACAGTTAATTATTATTGTCGTCACAATAATATGCTCTCTGAATCAAGAAAATTATAATGAAGTAGTTACTATCCTTTTAAAGAACTCGATCTTTAATGATTTATCAAGCCTGTAACAGTAAAAATGATTTCCTCTATAATCGAAAATAGGTATATAGCTAAGTAAATAAATGTAAGATTTATACGGATTGAAATATAAATCGGTAATAGAGGCTTATCGTGCCCCATTTTAATGGAAATATATTTGTTTGAGATCAACTAGACATTCTAAATGCTTTCACTGTTTGGATAACCTTACAGATAAGAAGCATGGCCTGAAGCATTATAATACTCTAGGCTGTGAACTCTAGGTAATTACATTAAGATTATGATCTGTGCTTAAAGTAAATTTAAAAAGTACTGCGTATAGAACTAGCAGACGGGAATATTCTAATCTATACACTGTCGCAAAACTCAAAAGTAATTGATGGATTTATTTGAGGTTCTTATAAAAGACTAGGTCTTCGGAAAACTACAAAGTGGTGTAATAAAATATTTTTTTCAGATTCCGTTACAGATAAAGTTGGTTAAGTTGAGTTGGTAAGTTGAGTTTTTTCTCGTGTACCCCATAGTGTTTCGAAAAAAAAGTATTTCAAACATAATAATACTATGTATTATTACGGTCTGCAAATGAATATTTTTCGATTCAGGTGATTGTTTGCGAAAATAGTAGATAATATTGGGAAATAGTGTTTTCAAATTCTAAATTTTGATATATCATCTCCTGCACCATATTATTATTATACGAGAACTAAAGCTCAACCCACCTGGGAAATGTCAGAGCAATACAAAGTCCTATTTCCATACTTGCCATTCTATGCGAAACTGTTACTCCAGGGAACCTATCTTGTCATAACTTTCTATTTTCATCTGAATATAAACTAGAATTACCTACTGCAGAATGTTAGTGAAGTTTAAACAATGTAAGAGCAATTATAATGTACCTCTTTCAGAATTTCGTTCAGAGTTAACAAGTTTGTACTTGCGTATCTAAACTTTAAAAATTTTGAGCGAATCTTTTGCACTTTACAGTCGGGTATGAGAAACGTCTAGACAGGTCATTCGTGCCGAGCATTTTAGGGTTAGTAACGTTACGGCAACCTCAGTATATGTATGGAAATAAATAAACATGAAAGAAAAATGAAGAATTTTGCTGTATCACAGATAGCATACATAACTGAGACATCGAAAATAATCACAAACCGAGAGCAATAATTCATACTTGGAAATAGGATCAGCACCTTTCAATCTCCAAGTGTTTTTATGTAACTATCCGACGAAGTGATGATCCACCTGATGGTAAGTAACACCTTATGAAATTATGACGTCATGCTACGATAAAACAGTTTGTCCAACTAATAGCATATTTATGTTTAATTTGATAAGAAGTATGTAAAATCTACTGAATGCCAATAGTCTGTGTTCTTCTATGGCGTTCATAGTTCTTTCTCAAAAAAGATGCCCAAAATTGGGATATTTACAAAATAAGATGACTGCCCATGTTGACATAAACATGAAGTCTCAAAAATCTACATAATATGAGTTACTAGAGAGAGGTTAGCAAGCCTCGCAGACTTTAGAAAACTGATTTTGCGAATACTGCATAAATATCGCGAAAATGCAGTACCTATTTTAAGAAGCCGATAATCCACAATGTATCTACCTACTAATGCGATGCCTTGCACTCATCACTTTATCGCAGACGACAAACTTAGCTAAAATATCTATTATTAAGTATTCCTATTAACTTTAGTTTCTTAAACACGGAAGATGCAATACTTTTCTTATAGAAATTACTATTTCACTTTAACAACAATCGAAAACGGAATTGAAATAAAATATAAAAATAATATGATTATATTTAATAGCTTAAAACAGCCACGTTCGGTTAGTAGCTTCCACGACGCCTCGCCAAACGTCCATTATTGAACGATTCTCTTCGCTCTGTTATTCGCTTAAATCGCATCCAATTCCACCGCAACCGATATCAGCCAATTCGTTTCAAAGACATTTTCACATTGCGTCATTTTCTCGCAAACGTTCTGTGTTCGATGGAATTGGTTTGTGTGTAACGGATCAGTCGACGTCCGCGGCAAGAATCGCAAATGTCGTGAACTGTGACGCAGTTTTATAGCCGAATCGAGCCAAGAGAGACCGCTACACTGGAGTGGCTATTTCTCATGCTAAGATATTGTTACTACTGCCAAGATATCGGCTATTTGTATAATAAGTCGATAGAAATCGGCGGTGAACCCACAGCGGTCGCATCGAAATTTGTATGGGTACGGAGATATTTTTAGAGTCGATTTTTACGTGTCTCGGTTTGGAAATCAAAGTTTGCAGCTTTTACTAGATTACATTGATGTGGGTATAAACAGAGTAAAACAATACATTACGTACTTACAATACATTATGTCAAAATATATTGGATTATACTATTGATGATTATGTTCTTATATCGGAAATGATTAGAACCAAAAACATCTACTCTGCAATATAATTCAAGATAACTAAATAAAGGGGTTCTTAAATATAGTTATTTAATACAGAAATACTCAATATTTAATACATAAAAGTATAATGTATTAGTAAACATCTTACTTTTATGCGGAATCCAAAATATTATAACAGTTATTTTAACTATAATTCAACACGTTTTAAAAACTTTGCATCCAAAAAATCTCATTGGCAAGCTAGCCGGAATCATTACAAACTTGGACGACAGGATTGAGGCAATATCTTGGTAAATAGCTTAAACTTTAAACTTTCAACAAGTTTATCATTGGAATCATAACGGACCTATTCAACATGAATATAAGATCAGTTTATTTTAGTTCTGTATTACTTTATTGGATAATTGGAATCATAGTTCTAGTTCTTTAATGGCACAGAAGTATCTGTGTGTATTTTAGGCTTACTAGATACGCTAGTAATAATACTTCAATGTTACTAGGTAGGTTATATTATCCGCCACTTTTTTCATTACATTTTAAAGTACATATCTGTTTTTAAATGAATGAAATAATTTTAGTGCTCATGTCACATTACCGCATATTACGAAATCATTACAAAATTTTATCGATGAAAACTATTCAAGCTCTTCACAAACTTTTATTATTGTAATATTAAATTACTTTTTAACCGACTTCAAAAAAGGAGGAGGTTCTCAATTCGACTGTATTTTTTTTTTTTTTTTTTATGTTTGTTACCTCAGAACTTTGGACTGGGCGAACCGATTTTGATGATTCTTTTTTTAATCGAAAGCTGGTGGCTGTCATGTGGTCCCATATAAATTTTTATTGAGATCTGACAATGGCATCCGTGAGAAAACCACATAAGTCGTAAATTTGTGTTAAGATGTGCGCGACAAATTGACGAATAACTCAATATCACGCCAACCGATTTCGATGATTCTTTTTTTAATCGAAAGCAGGCACTTGTCATGTGGTCTCACATAAATTTGAACGAGATCTGACAACTATGTAGCTTTTGAGACTTTGAAGTCGGTTATTTTTTGTTAGTAAAATTTATATTATGTTAAGTTTAAGTTAAGGAAATTTTAATGGGATAAAATTTTCGCAAAGATATAGGTACCTACATGTACATGAGTAAATGAAAATCAAATGAAACAAAAACTATGCTAGAGGAATGACGCAAATATCGCAATCTCGGAGAAACCCCCCAAAGTGGTAATAGGTAAAGGTAATAATAATATTATATTTTAATACAACTTAATTGTAAGAAAGACGCTACTCATAACGATAGTGTATTAGAATTTTTATTGGTACTTATTATTACACTGTTGTTTTGTATCATCTCTTTTTATTAGATAGGTATTACATAACTTTCCATGTTCTAACTACGTTCTTTTCATATGTTCTTAAAATGTTAAAATGTTCGTCGTGCATAAATAGGTCACAAACAAGTCACTCATACCATACTCTTTATCATGCAAATGTATTTGGTATCCAAAACTTTTCCTCTCGGAATACGTGAATTGAAATATTATTTCTACAATTTCATTTGGTACTTAAAAATACTCTGGAAATATTTTTGGCTATTTAAGTGGAGAAATCAATTTTTTAAATAAATTACAAGTATTACCGCCGTTGTCTGAAAGGCTCATAAAAATCAACTAACATTTATTTTAACTTTACAGTTCTGACAGATTAAAAAAGTAAGTACCTAATCTTGAATTAAGTGAACTGTGGAAATTAACTAACGTTGATTTAACATTGAGCTTATTTTTTGCCATTCGATTTTAGTTATTGTTCGCGCAAGTAAGGCTTAAATCCGCTTAAATCCATCCTCCTTTGTAACATATCTAATTCGAGTAAAATAGTTGATTTTGACATTTCAATTTGACGTTCTCTTGTTAAGTAAAATCTGGCTATCAGGCTGACCGCATGCTCTCTTAGGTCGCAGATGCGCAACTATCCTCCCACCATCGTGGAAACTCTTTGTATACGGGTATACCGTTTCCCGCTTACCAGTCCACTAAATCGAAGGTTGCGTTTGTGTATGTATATTGGATACAGTTTGAACAAGCCATCAAGCTGACCCAAGTAAGTCGCATGAAGAGTCCATAGTGTCACGTCACCCAACTTGAAGGTAAGTCTAGACTGATATAGTATACATACACGAACTAAATTCCACTTTAGGTTGCGATCAGGAGCCCAATTCTCATTTCGTAGAGATACATGTCTAACAGAGATATGTCGAAAAAACATGACCGATTGGCCTCGTTTTATTCGAGGTCGGCCAAAGATTTTTACCATAGATTTGTTATGTCCATACATTACGAGGTTCAGTTTTCGATCCGCGATGACATGTCATAATTGTCAAAGCATAACATAGAGTAGTCAGGCAGAAGGGACACTGAATGAAACGAATAGTTAGTACATATTAGGCATAATATTATTATTGTCATTTAACATTTTGAAATTATATTACACAACAAAAAACTTAAAGTAAGTAAAAAATACAATAACTTAAACGAAATTGTGTCTGATTTTGATAAGAAGAAAACACGTAGGACAGCGCGTCATTGTATTCGTTATTCATTAGTGTCGTTAATGTCCATGGGCAATATATAAATATATATCGGCGCGGTGTATAAATGATTAAATGTGATCGATTTAAATAATTATTTCTCAAAAGATTGTAAATTGAGCGGGTAACACCGAATAGAGTCGTACACGTCATGGCGAGGGCTGGCAACCCTGGGCGGTGGCCATTAGAGGTACAATGCCGGTCGCGTCGCGTGAATTGTGTATGAAACTATTGGCTTTAATTCTACAATCTTCTATTACTTCGTGTTGTACAGTGTTACAGTGTTAATTCTAATAAAAATGATTGTATTACAATATGTGCGTGATCATCTATCCAAGAAAATACCCTACTATCAGTACTGTGACATATAACCAAAGAATAACAGAGGATGAAATGCATCTCCGTCTCGGCGCTCCGTTATCAGGCGTGGGATAAAAAAAACCCAGATGGTTCTCGCCCGCACGTGTTGGAAAATTAATGAAAAAGTTGAAGTTGTTGATGGAAACCGAACTAGTTTGACATTTGAAATAAATTGGAATGAAAATTTTGCAATGAGAAACAAAACGATAGTAAGCGTGAGTTAGTGAGAGCCGTAAAGTTTTGCAAGGAGATTCGATGTGGAAAGTGCAAGTCGTATTGTGCGCTCACAGTTCAAATAAACCTAACTACCAAACATTGCGAACCTTCAGTCGGATCCTCGCCTCACGCAAGATATCGATATTCAATTATGGTCGAAGTGTACGGTGGAACAGAATACGTTACTATTTGAACACACAACACGAGGACGTGTTGATTTTTGTTGGATGGCCGAAGCAGTAATAGCGGGTTGGATTTGGAATCCGGTAGCAGGAGTTCGTACATGAGAATGCATCCAAGACACCCAACAACACCAACAAACCAAACAAAAAAAAAAAAAAAAAAAATCACACGATGTGTCTTTGAGGGACAAGTGCAGCTGGTACTTGTAAAAAGTAAAAAGCGTTTCCACTTCGCAAGAATCCGCATTTCAGGTTTTTCAGATGGCTACCTTGATATGATAATACAAACAGTGGACGACGAGCATGTAAAATAAGGATTTGAATACACAAGATTGGAATAATGTCATTAAGTTGGCATCTGAATGTCTACCGTGTGAAAGTGTATACAAGTGTTGTCAGTTAATACAAGCTTGCATCATTGTACCCGGAGAAGCCACGGCTAAAGTCCACCGAGGGACTTGACGAGGGCTGACTGTGCCACTGCTACGTGAAATCAGGTGATATGTTTTGTTTTATGTTGGATGAATGTCTTGAAAGAATTAAGGACACAATACATAGTTTGTGTATCCGTACCTAATATGTTTTGGTCACTTACAATATGATTTAGATAAAGTTTGAAGTATAGTACTACTTTGGGATCATAAGATTGACTCATACAACCAATAATAAAATCTAAGATAAAATATTGAGACCAAATTAGGTAGTTAAGTATGTACCTACCTTAATTTGAAAAAGTGAATTGATGAATTAGTTATTATCCTAAAAATTTTGTTATAGACAGCTGACAGACTACTATCATAAGTTACCTTAACTTTGGTTATGGTGCCAAGATAACTAAAGGAAAATTGTAGTATCTAACAAGATCAGTAGTCATGTGATATAGTTACAGTTATGTCATTTTAAAATCCTCTTAAAAAAAAAAACAGTAATGGAGTAACTAACTAATTACTTGGTATCTGCGTAGTCAGGCAGGGCAATACATTATGAAGTTATGAGTTATTTTATAAAGTAAAAATAAACTTTTTCTTTTGTGAAAACAATGGGATGGACACCTTTTTGTGATGATGATGTGATAAAGCTATTGAACATCTTGCCACCATCACATATCACAATCATGTTCAAAAGTTTGAGTTGAAAGAGTTTTGATGAGTTTTGATAAGAAAGAAATAGTTGCTCGGTAGTGTAAGTTTAGAATAAATTATGGTTCTAACTATAATCCCAAAGGATGTGGATTATGGATTTGATAGTATGATTAGTGTCATACAACTTTTATCATATAGAGTGAATAAGATGTGGGTGATAAAAGGTACCGATGTTGACCAGTCAGACCTAGTTGATAATGATTGATGATTGATCACAAGGAGATCTAATAGTAACATTAAAGTTAATGAGCAATCAATCTGTGTTGAAGAAAACTGTATACTTGGTATTGTCATATTAGTCTGACTAGGGTAAAACAGTAACTTGCTACATGTAGGGTAAAAACACTTGTTTGCGACCAGTAGGGTAAAAGGACTAAATAGTGATCATTGACTAAAAGGAATTGTTTTCTTTAGACAAATGGTAAACAAAGCATCATAGTTTTGATTTCATACAGAATCTAACGTTTTGAAAGAGATTTATTAAATTTTAGTAAACTTGCTTTACAAGAGTTATTCAAAATCAGTGCAAGTATGTTGTTTTGTGACACCATAAGCATTCTGTGAGTGAGATCGGGAGTTTTTAATTTTGGAACATCTTGCTGTTCTTTAAGTTGCCGTCTACTCTCGGTTTAGAGAAATAACAAGTGGACATTCCGTGTTTTTGTCTTTGTGTCTTTTTTTGTGTGTTTTAGATAAACTGGGTGAATGTGACGGTTGTGTGGAATACAACGTGTGAATATTTGGGCGGTGATGGGAAATTGCATCAATGCGAGATATCGAGGACTGGCGCGGCGTCAGCTGCCTGCATGGGTTGGCGCGGCGTGGACGCGTCGCGGCTCCGTGTGCCGGGGCTTATGATGAGCATCATCAGTTATTGGATGGCAACATGATATAACAGGTGATCTGTATTGATTCCTTTGTAGCTTATTTTGATTACTGCTCACTAAAGCGGTAATTATTCCTTGTCAAGTTTGTGATGATGTCGCATTTGACATTTGATGGTTATTGTTGCAACTTGCAATTGAATGCTGGCCTGGAAATGCCAACAAATAGTACTGAGTCAGAATAAGCCGATATCGGCAGTAGGAAGTATTACGTACTGTGTGCATATTTATCTCCCTTAAGTTTTCAACTTATTGACACCGACCTGTGTGATGCTGACGGACCTGTGTGGTACTGATGGACCTGTGTGATACTGACGGACCTGTGTGGTACTGATGGACCTGTGTGATACTGACGGACCTGTGTGATACTGATGGACCTGTGTGATACTGACGGACCTGTGTGATACTGATGAACCTGTGTGATACTGACGGACCTGTGTGATACTGACGGACCTGTGGGATACTGACGGACCTGTGTGATACTGACGGATCTGTGTGACCCTGACTAGCCTGTGTGGCCTTGACTAGCCTGTGTGGCCCTGACTAGCCTGTGTGGCCTTGACTAATCTGTGTGGGACTAAACTGTGTGGGACTAAACTGTGTGGGACTAAACTGTGTGGGACTAAACCTGTGTGACCATGATCAGCCTGTGTGGCCTTACTAGACTGTGTGGACGTGACTTTCCTGTGTGGCCTTCAATAACCTGTCTGACAAAGATTAGCCTGTGTGACATTAATCCGACTATGTGACAAAGATTAGCCTGTGTGACATTAACCCGACTGTGTGACAAAGATTAGCCTGTGTGACATTAACCCGACTATGTGACAAAGATTAGCCTGTGTGACATTAACCCCCCTGTGTGACAAAGATTAGCCTGTTGAACAAAGATTACTTGTGAGACATACAATGTTCGTTCATTACTTTCTCAATGAACAAAGATTTATTTTGTGAGACATACCTTAATGTTTACAAGTCAAACGAAACAATGAGCGATTCGAAGTTTAAAATGTATTGCGTAACTTGAGAAGTAAAATGTTTACAGTTGTTGGTCAGGGTGACCGATGCAGTATGGTGTGTATTAAGGTGCGACGTTTGTCCACAGTTGATGCGGAATTGCGAAGGTTGAAGAGAGTGCACACGAGGACGTGTGACTAGCAGGACGGCCGTATCGGCGCGGTGTATAAATGATTAAATGTGATCGATTTAAATAATTATTTCTCAAAAGATTGTAAATTGAGCGGGTAACACCGAATAGAGTCGTACACGTCATGGCGAGGGCTGGCAACCCTGGGCGGTGGCCATTAGAGGTACAATGCCGGTCGCGTCGCGTGAATTGTGTATGAAACTATTGGCTTTAATTCTACAATCTTCTATTACTTCGTGTTGTACAGTGTTACAGTGTTAATTCTAATAAAAATGATTGTATTACAATATGTGCGTGATCATCTATCCAAGAAAATACCCTACTATCAGTACTGTGACATATAACCAAAGAATAACAGAGGATGAAATGCATCTCCGTCTCGGCGCTCCGTTATATATAAAAAAACATTGATAATATTAGTAAAGGAACAACGTACACTTGTTATTTACTCACAAACACACTGATACTAAAACTGAAAAATGGGCTTTTATTTACCGATGCTACCACAGACACTGCATTTTTTTTTCAGACGCGAGTATCCTTTCGTAGTAATAGGTATACTTATTTCTTCTTTAAAATGTACAGAACATATCGTACTATTTTTTGTAGGCATCCAGTTGGCTTCACTGCGTTCTTTTTGAACAATGCTTACCCAACGACAACACATAAGCTCATCACTTGGAAATCTAGGAAAATTAAAAATAATGAAAGATAAAAGGATATTTAACCTTTTTATTTTACGAACAATCTAAAACTTGATATCATAATAAAATTAGCTTAGGGTTTGCATAGGGCGAAGCGCTCATAGCCCGGCGGCTTGCGTCGATCCTATGTGATCGACGAAGTTAAGCAACAGCGGGCACGGTCGGTAGTTGGATGGGTGACCGCTAGTGGCAAAAATTTCTTGAGCGTTTCCGTGCTTCGGAGGGCACGTAAAGCCGTCGTTCCCAGTTGTTATCATAAGATAACAGTCGTTAAGCCATGTCGGAGGCCCTCGGGTGGTTTGAAAACTTCCGACACTCGGGTTGGTCACTAACCCCTCCACCAATCCGCACTGGAGCAGCGTGGTGGAGTATGCTCTAGGCCTCCTCAAGAGGAGAGACCCGTGCCCAGTAGTGGGCCATTAATGGGTTGAAGCCATAAAAAGATTTCATTTGGTTCAATTTGCGAAATGTCTTAAATTGTCTTTTATGCCTAGATTTCACTTCTGCCTTATTATTCTATGACGAATGGTATGTGCCTTAATACATTTAATATTTTAATCAATTTTAAAAGAAATATTATATATTAGTAACAAAATTAAACATAACGTTTTATGTACTTACCTATGGTATGTAACTCCATCATTCTTATTGAATTTGGAGAAATGATTTTTGCAAAATCTCAAAACACAACTCGGCATTTTTGTGACAACTACAGACAGCCTCACTCTGAAGCATCTATCAACTGTCTACAATGAAATCGCTACACTTGACTAGATTCTACTGACTTAATTTCAACGCCCTCTCAGCATATCTACCTCCCTATATATACAACATCATTGAGGTCGGCCATGTTTTTTCGAGATATCTCTGTTAGACATGTATCTCTACGAAATGAGAATTGCCCCCAGTACCTACTATCGCCGATGCGCCAATAGTTATAATTTGACAGGTCTATTAATTGAATCATGCTTTGAGAAACTCGATTATCATTTGGAAATAGATTTGACTGGTGATTAGTTAATTTATAGTTTATCAATGTCTAGTCTCTCTGATATCAAAAAAAGAAATAACTTACGGATTGAAATGCATAATTGAATGCCTACAAAATGAGGGATTCAACAAAAATGAATGCGACAGATACCTAATTTTTTTATTTGTTCTTGGCTTCATGAATACGCTTAATAAGTATCCATGAATAGGCATCAGTCTGAAAGTCACCAAAAGGCCATATATAAAAGATATTTTTGTTAATGTTGAGAATTCATTATAATATTGAATATTTTTTTACATTTTACATTACATAATATTTGACCTTTTAAATCTTCAAAAAGTTTCCCCGCCTGGTTGAAATAAATAAGGAAAGCTTTATCTACTATAAATTGTATTAAACTATTTACTTATACGTATAATAAAAATATATAACCAAAATGTTCTATTTTACCTTCTGTATTTCTCATATTGTGTCTACCTAGGCTCCTATACAGAGGTACATATAAACTTACGCCAACTTTCTTACCTTAGATATTGCGATATTACATTACACGCTCGCTCCACCTTACATAATGAAGCGTTTCTGGGAAACTGGCACAAAGTGAAAGCCGGTGTTGCCCTTATTAAATTTGTAAGTCAATTTTAATTGGAATAAGGCTTAGATGGCAATACAGTTATCATACATCAAAGAGTTGCCTCTTATTAGCTGTGAAACTGAGATAATTAAATTTTAATTATGAAGAAGTACCGAAGTGTTTAGTTTTGTTGTAATGAATTAGACGTGTGACTCATACGTCTCATACGTCATTAATTATTCAAGGGTTTTAGAGTAGCTTATTAATAAAACTTTCTTATTGGTTCTTTGGCTTTATATCTGTTTGAAATATTAAAATTAGATATAATTTTATTCATTCAATCTGCTAACCTTTTAAACGATTGCTCTCTTTCAAATTAGACTAGATAGATAGTAATAATGTAACAAAATTTCCAAAGTTCAAAGGCAATAATTATACATGAGCGTCTTCATACATAATGTTATGTTGTGGTATACTAACGCTATGCCCGCGGCTTTCATTTTCTTTTTCTCGCGTTTTCCGAGATAATAAATACCCTTTGTATTATTCAAGGTCATGGTCAACATCTTTGCTCTTCATGAAAACCTGTTCAGCAGTTACTTTTCAGGAGAGCGCATAATAGGAAAAAATGCTCACATTTTGTTATTTTTAAACCAAGTTTTTTGAAAGCACTTTATATATTGAATAAAAAAAAGATTTAATTAGATATGTTTACTTTACGATATATTGCAGTTGTCTGCATATATTATATTGTACTCTAAAATATGGCAATTAGGTATGTTAACTACCACATAGGTAACTACATGGAATTTTAAAAATACAGACTAAGGGAAAAAATACAAAACACGAGTAGTTGTCTGCTTTTACGTATTAAGACCTTGTCCAGAAGGGGCGAATTCACCGCGATTCTCTCGTGCGTACCACGCGCGACCGTTGCGTTCAGAAGGAGCTAACCAGCGCTCCATATTCCTCGATACGTACACCTTTGCTTCTGTTATTCGCGTGTTAACTAACAAGGTGTCTCTTATATTATTTTAGCTCAAGTATTTTAGCTCGTGCGAATCAAGCGTCAGGCGAGAGTCTGGCGTAGTGCACGCGATTTACGCGCGTATTTTGAATTCTCGCTAACGCACAAATCAGTTTCGTGGCGAATTCGCCCCTTCTGGACGAGATCTAAAAATGCAAAAAATAAGGCGATATCTGTTTTTTTGTCATACACAGAAAATCGCAAAATTGCAGATAACTTTTTTTACCTTGCACCCGTCGTTTTACGTAAAAGAGCAACAAACGTCTTTACGAACTTTCACATTTAAATATTATTGATGCAAGCATTAATTAATTAGAGTAGGAAGTAAAATTATTAAAACGAATTAGGTTCACGTAAAACCGGTGCTATAAAGGAAGCACCTCAAGAACTAACAACTTTCAATTACATTAAGGTGGTATAATAACATTAAAGCTTAGTGTACACAGACCGAAACGGTAATTACCACCTCACTTAGTCCCTGTAACTGCCTTCTAAAGTAAATTACAGCTGAATAATTTGCTTCACGTGTTCAAAATGGCTTTTAGTACAAAACTTAGCTGTGATGGCCAAGTTAGCTTAAGTACTGGATTCTGATACTAGCGATATCTCTTGCACTTGTCAGATCTCGCTCAAATTTATGTGGGACTACAAGACAAGCATCTGCTTTCGTTTAAAAAAAGAATCATCAAAATCGGTTCAGCCAGTCGAAAGTAATGAGGTAACAAACATAAAAAAATGCAGTTGAATTGAGAACCTCCTCCTTTTTTTGAAGTTGGTTAAAAAGAATCATATTCGTTATTACTTTTATGATAATCAATTTCGTTCAGTATCGTACACATAAAACAAACGATATGCGACAGGCGATCGGACATATTTCTGAATGCTCCTCCAATTTGTCAGAATTTATTATGAAATGTAATTTATACGACTTTAATAATTACCTCGAATAAATTCTGCAGAAATGTCATCTGCATGGAAATGGTTGATATTTTATGAAAGTAGTTTTTGTTCTCAGTGCAATAAATTTTATTTCAAGTTAATCCCAATCGAAATTATTGTAACTGTTCGTTGTTGTTGTTAATGTTCCGGCGCATTATCAAATAACTAGATTAAGCCGTAAACATCAAATCATAAATTGTTTTGTTCATGTTTTATCTATATTCAGGCCTATAAATGGATAAATCAAGTTCAATCGATTATAATCACAAATTTAACAGACCAGCATGTGTATGTTTACCGAAGAGTCAAAACTAAAAGCAACAAAACGAATCAATTTACACCAGTTCGGGATGCAATTAAACGCGCTGCGATTCGAAATAAATTCCAATCTAGCCACGATTTTATTCGGGTCAAATTGAAATTTTGATAACAGATTCCGAACAAATTAAAATCAACGTTTACTTTGTTGTTTTTGTAAGTGTTCATCTAAATCATTCTTATATTTATTGAATGTCAAAAATACGGGTAAAAAACCACGCAGAGTATTGCGGCTGAAAGTATTTGTATTTTTATTTTAAACAAAACACCTTGATTAATGTAATCATTCATAATTATTTTGTTACAGTGTTCTTTTAAACAAAGCATAAGGTATAGGAGGATTTCATAATGATATAAGATGAGCTGAGATTAAATACAAATTAATTAAATCGCTTTAAGAATATAAATCAAAATATCGATAAAATACAGTCCAATTGTTTATGTACACAGTATACAGAAATAAGTTTTAATAGTGACAATTCAAACAGTTTCCTTCTTCATCATTATCATCATCACACTTCAATGTATTAGGTATGCTGTCATCGTAATTTTCACGCGTCATAATCCACTTGGCCTTCACTATCAGACTTCAATAATCTTTTTGCGCATTTTCAGGTAGGTATACAGGAGTATTCTCAATGTTTTATTTTAGTAAAATGATTATAATTAATGTTACAGACTCATTAGCGAAGCCTGATTAGCAATCCATCTGAGAAATGATTACAAAATGAAAACAAAAATGGAGAACGATGACTGGACACAGCTTAATCTCCTTGTGCCGACTCACTGCGCGGCTATTAGGCTAATGGACCAGCCAACTACCGAAGCGATTCAATAAGACTTGGAGTTGTAACTAAATAAGAAGATGCTGATTTTTTAAAACTTTTTCTTACAACTAAGTCTCTAGACCGACACTATAATTTTATGAGATTGTGTCTGACTAAAAGGACGAATAAAAATCATTCACTGCCTCCAAATTAATTATTATATAAGTATAAAAAAGTATTAACTGTATATTTTGTTGTGTTCACGTCACATGTTTTTGTATACGTTAAAATACATTGTATAGCATTACTTTTCTGTTCCATTTCATGCAGTTTTTTCTGATTAAGTTCATTTGTTTGTAATTAGGCTTTCAACCGGGAAATGCAAAACATTGGAAGTGTTAAAATCCGGAAAACTCCCATTAAATAAGGAGAACGGTTAATAATGGTAATATTTTGTGGGAAAGTTAACTTAATTCTTCAATTCAGAAAATAAGGAATATGAATAAATCTATATTGTGAGTTTAAAATTATAGCAGCCAAAATATCCTAGAAGATGCAAGTGCAGCGGTTGTAAACAAGTAGCAGGCATAAAGCCAAGTGAATAACTAGCGACGGCAGCGCGGGCGTGCTGCTTGAAATATTGACCATTAGTGGTTTAGGTTATTGATCAAAAGTTCATATTTTCCGAAATGACTATTCTCTGGCACCAATAGTTTTAGCGTAACGGGTTTTTCTATTCTAAGGGTCTTTGCTAAATGTGATCTTGGTCACAGAATATTTAATACTTAATAGTACCTATTGATACAGAAGAGACACTCCGCAAAAAAAATATTTAAATGAATATCGACTCTTTCTCCGACACCTAGACGTTGCCTCTCATAACCTAACTAAAGGGTTGTCTTCTTTTTTGTGATGACATGTGAGATAGATTACGAATGTATGAAATGGCTGGTGTGGTGCGGCAGCGCGTGGCAGCCCTTCTGAAATTGGTCCGACAAGTCGAACACAATACATACTTGTAACATAGGGTTGCCAACCTCAAATTTAAAAAACCAGGATTTGAAGTTGTAGAAACCAGGACAACTCAGTATGAAAACAGGACGCGGTAATAGAGTTGCAATTAGGCCATGTGATATTGGAACTATTCTCAATACCGGTATTGGTTTAAGATATTGACCCCTGATTCCGTAATTCCGGAATTAGTTCCGATATTGTTGTTGAAATAAAAAATAAAAAAAAAACCCACCTGCTATCAAAAAAGCTATTATGATACACTTTTTTGAAATTATGAAGAGCTCTTTAATTTGATACCTATATTGCATTATTCTATTTATTTTTATTTTTTGATAATTCGAACAATGGAATCTCACAGCCACCATGTTTGTTTTTTTAACACTTTGGTTATCAAGTACACTACCTCAGTGCCTGAAGTCGAAGGTATTCGAGCAGTGTGTGTTGCCAGTGATGACATACGATACGGCTCCCGAGACGTAGTGCTTTACTGTCGTCCGAATCCACAAGCTTAAAATCACACAGCATGCTATGGAGAGGGCTATGCTCAGTATTTCTAAAGAATGAAACCAGCTGAATTGCCAATGGTCTGGCCATTGAAAAAAAAAGAAAAAAAGAAAAAGAAAAAAAGAAAGGTCCTCGAATGGAACCCACGTCTCGGAAAACGAAGTATAGGACGCCTCCCGATCAGATGGACTGACGGCCTGAAGAACAGTGGGCATCCGCGGGACTCAGAAAGCTCAGGATCGGTCGTAGTGGCGCAAGTTAGAGGGGGCCTATGTTCAGCAGTTGACCTCTAAAGGCTGGTGGATGGACGGATGGATGCATAATAAATTAAATTATTTAATTAAAGTTTCATCAGATATGTTCATTATAGCATATTTTTGAATATTTACGGATTACAACTAAATCTTATTGAATCAAATGCTGCTTTTGAACACGACAAAAAGACTGGTTTCATACATTTATTACAATATCTTTGTCAGCTAATCTATAAAGGTAATAATGGTGGCGCGAGGGGTACACAAGGTATAGAGAGAATTGGATAATTGGGTTCGTGGGTGCGTTCAGAAATAAATAAATTCACTAGAAATATCTATTTTGTTTAATAACAATGAATACTCGAGTTACCATATTGAAACACTCAGTTCTGGAACTGAAAAATTGTCTGAAATTTAGGAATTTCGAATCTCGGAATTCCTGTATCCATGCCTTACTTGCGAGCCGTGAGGCCACCCGTAATGTAAGAATTTTACAAGAGGCACGCGAATTTTAAAATTTAAAAACCCAGGACACTACAAAAACCAGGACATGTCCTGGGAAAACAGGACGGATGGCAACCCTATTGTAACATAATACCAAAAGTGCGGAGTGTGCCAAGCCTGTTTTGGTGCACCCTATTGAACAATGAAGAAGATAACAAAAGACGACCTAAGCCCTTAATACTCGTAGTAAGTCAACGTTGCCCAAAGGAATTATCGATAGGTATCTTGTTAGCCAAAATGTAAAAGGAGGACGAAAATTATGATTACTCAATTATTCACTAAAAACATGAAAATAAATCCTGTACTCTTTTGCAGACAAATCTGTTACTTACGTGAAATATGTACCTCGTTAAAATAAACGATCGTTTGAAGAGTTCTATTTCACTAATAAAAGTTAGACCACGACAGGATCGAGTAACACTTGAATTTTGAAGGGCTTCGTGTTTTGCTTTTGTGAAATGGAATACTAAAAATGATATTCATATTTAGAGAAGATAAATCTGATATTTTTACTGAATAATTTCCCTAATTGCGACGTCTACCAACCACTATGTGAAGTTTTTTGAGTTTCTGATGTAATATAAGTAAGCTATTCAAAGTGAATAACTCTTTAACGAGAGCCAGACGGTCTCGAGTAGTGGGTGGGATTTATTTCGTCCACTACGAAATGGTTTATGTTTTTAAATAAACCGGTCAGATTTGGACGGGTCTCATCTGAGATAAGTTTCCTTTCTGTTGATGTCAATTTCATGGATAGATTACTCTGTAAATCAAAACATGAGGATTTTTCAGGACTTTAATAATTATGTCCAAAATTATTATAATTGTGGGTTTTAAGGATTTAAAAAATTCGAAAATTTGAAAAGTGTTATGTTTCCGTTAAATTCCGAGACAATAAAATATAAATTATATTATTAGCATGGAAAATAGAGAGAAAGAATGCCATCTCTGTACCTATATGAAAAGTGTCCCTAAAAACGCGTAAAATTACGGGTGGCGCTGCGGTGCTGTTGGCGGACACTACCGGCACTAGCGCCATTCATTACGGATGACGCTACGGATGCACTAGGCATAACTCAGCAAACTTCACTCCCTTTACAACAGCTATGTTCAATGTGCATGGTTCGCTATTTGTATCACACTAGCGCCATTCAGAAATGGCCATTATTAGAACCTCTATTTTCTGTAAACAGCTGCACACTTTTTCCACTTTCCCTTCATATGAGATGGCCCTCCTTCTAATCTCAATGCTCCATTATTATTAGTTACGTAATTGACAGATCGGAAAATAACTTTCACGCAGCCACAGCGGTTATCAAATAACACTGACGTTCAATGATCGATGTTGACACACTAATCGTTACGAATTATTTGTAACTTTTGTCAAAAATGTTCATAATTTACAGAGAAAGTATATGTATGTATACATTTTTTTATTTGATGAATAATGAATAGACTGATGTCTTTTTTATAGGAACATGGGGGTATCTATTGAAGGTGCCACAATTTGGCAGGTCCACAGACGAGAGGACAATTAACTAAGCAAATAGTATCATAGCTTTTCTTAACGCAAAATAACTTGATCTTGACAACAATCCCATCTGATGATAAATGGCGTTAAACTGAATGCACTAATTTCAGTTAAAGCCTAAGCCAGGCTCACACAAGTTCTGTCAGAATTAAGCTTTGTTCATTGTTCACAAATGCACACAACAGCGGGAGGTCATGAAAATACAGATGCGGGTGAAAACTCTCCTAATGTGATTTTGAAAAACATCTTGTTTAATAAAAAACTTTTTAAATTAAAAATCTAGAACAAAAAATCGACGCTTGAAAGGCATAAATTACCAAGTTTTATTACCAATTACTATGTTGGGCGATATTGAGTTATAAATATCACTAAATTAACAAAAAAAAATCTGCGTCAATTGATCATATGATTGATTGATGATAGGAAGAGTTTTTTTGTCGTTTTGTGACCTTAAAACAATTTCAGCGATTTTTTACGATTTTTTTTTCAAAAATTAAAAACTTTAAAATGCTCTAGTATAAAGTTTCCAACATGTCGCTTGGTAATTTTTGCCTTTGAAGCGTCGAAATGTATCCAGGACCTGCATTAATAATAAACAAGGTTTTTTTTTATTGAATGAATAAATTACTTTTTATAATTTATATTATATTGAATATAGTTTATTCTGAACCATGCATATTACATTTCTTACTAATTAAATAGGATGTAGACGATACCACCAAAAGAATGAGTTTTTCTTCCATAGTCAACTAGTCCCCTAGTGCATCTCGGAAGGAAAACAGCCTCGCTGTAAGTTCACAGCAAGCAATATTAAACAATATAATACTACTGAGCGCAGACAATTTCCAAGCAGGAGCGCCTACTGTGTAATAATAGACATAAAGTAGCCTTGCAAGCTCCAAGCGAGTTGTAAGTGCAGTCTCATAATCGTAAAGTGTGCTGGAACGAGCGTTTGGCGTTAATCCCACATGTGGCCGAGAACCGTCCTTGCAAGATTAAAACAACCCATTCGGGCTTCACGTGGCATAAATTCAATGGAAGTATGGATACCCCTACCCGTATATTTGCAGTCTCAGGTGCGGTGCTACAATGATTCGCTGAGTTGCAGTTTGTTCGATAGTTTGTGTTCGGGTTTAAGCTATATTAACGAGTTTGTACCTAGTTTTAGCTTCAAATGTTTCTGCTTTAATCTCTGTTTTAATTGATCACGTGACGAAGTTTATTAAAGGGGGCATCACTATTCAATTTTGTTAAATTTTTGTATCAATGATAACCTTTACTCATAATACTGGAAACGCTCATAGCTCTACGGCTTGTGTTGATCTTAAGTGATGACTGAGTTAAGCTATAGCAGGCACGGTCTATAATTGTATAGGTGCTAATCTATTTTTTATTCTAAGGGTGCTAATGGAAAAAATCTAAAGCACTTCCATGCCGCGGAAGACATGACGTAATGCCGTCGGTCCCGGTAGTAATCGTAAGATACAAGTCTTTAAGCCATATCGGAGGCCTCTGGGTGGCATGAAAATTTCCGACACTCGGGTTGGCCACTCACCCCCTCCACCAATCCGCACTGGAGCAGTATGGTGGTCTGTCAAGGCCGCCTCAAGAGGTACATACAACCTATGCTCCGTAGTGGGCCATCAATGGATTGAAGCCAAGCCTTATTACCAATATCTACTAAAGAAAACAAAAACTAAGCGGTATTAAAGTTCTTAATTTGATCATTTAACATCACTTTTATCATTCGGTAAAGGAAATTAAAATACGCACCTAATAATAAAAATATAGAATTTTTGAAAAAAGTTCCGAATCAGTAATTTGTTACGATTAATGTGTCAACATCGATCACTGAACGTCAGTGTTATTTGATGTATTACGGGGGAAACAACACTGAGTTTAGAATACTCAACCGTTGTGGGTGCACGGAAGTTATTTTCCGATCTGTCAATTTTGTAAAATGTTGAATATTTTTCGCATTTCATTAACTTGACGTTGTATTTCTATCAAATTAAATAAATTAGGATATTCATAGCAGTTACATTTTAATTTTATGCATTAACCTGCAAATGAAAATGAAGATTAATAATTTTCCCGTATTAATAGGCGTGTTGATGATATTCCATAGTACCTAGGTATGTACGTATGTACGTATCACTTCACAGGCATACACATTACACACAGATTATTACTTACATGCGGATGAAGCCGAGCTATTTATCGATCATTTTGATGTAAGATAAAATGTCACTAATTTTAAATTTTAATAAATAAATCTTAAAACCTACTATAGGTAGGTTAAGACGTAAGAGGAAAACCTAAAAGGTCATTAAGTACTTTCTTTTACTGCGATAACAGGTAATAGTGATACCTATTCCAATAGTGATATTTTCAAATAGTCTATTTGCAATTCGTATAGATATCGTCTGTAACAGTTGTCATTCCCCCCACAATACTTCGCCATGCTGTTTGCGGGTTGCTAAAAGCCTTGCGTCGCTCATCCAATTGTCAAAAGCTTTTAACCGGTCAAAGGATTACTACAAAATTTATAAAGTCAAGTTTATGCTTGCTAAATCGCTACCGATTGTAAAGTTTTTTTTCCTTTACAACTGAACAGAGCTGCAATATTCACAGTTATTTTATAGTATATATGTTTTATACATTTGGTGTTTTATATGTTCAGAATCAAAGATTTTTACCATAGATTTGTTATGTCCATACATTACGAGGTTCAGTTTTCGATCCGCGATGACATGTCATAATTGTCAAAGCATAACAAAGAGTAGTCAGGCAGAAGGGACACTGAATGAAACGAATAGTTAGTACATATTAGGCATAATATTATTATTGTCATTTAACATTTTGAAATTATATTACACAAAAAAAAACTTAAAGTAAGTAAAAAATACATTAACTTAAACGAAATTGTGTCTGATTTTGATAAGAAAAAAATAATAAAAAGGGCTACTGTACGCGCTGAAAAGTTTGACCTAAAAGTTAACAGGCATAATATATGTATTTATTTTTATTTTGTTTCCTTTCCCCCAACCCTCGTGTAATAAGGAAGTGGCATGAAAATAGTTCTAGTTATCCAGGAAAGAAGTTTTAAGTTTTATCCAGGAAATAAGTTAAGTTTTAACAAAGAAGTTTTAGAATATTAAAAAAAATGCAGGAAAGAATATTGTGTACACTTATTGCTGATAAAATAGCTCTTCGTCATCAAACCACACGGACATAACATCCATAATTTTAGCCGTATTGGGGCGGCTTAGAATACTAACCCCAATCCCTCGCCTGGTAGGTGTCATAAGAAGAGACTTATGCCCCTCGGAGGAATTATATGTATTGGTAATACTGATTTTAATAGTTCATTAATACCATTATTACTATTATTATTTGTTTGAGTCAGCCGCCAAACGACTCGTCGTGTTCCGGATGGGGGTTTGAGAGCCAGTTTTTGAAGTTATACTTCTTATGCGACTTGCAAAACGTTAAACATTTAACGCTGCCATGGAGGGGGTATGAAAGCACTGGATAGATAGCGCTAGTATTTATCCTTTACCTCTTTTAAAATTTAACGTTTTTACTTATACAAATCTCACAGTCTCAACAGCGTGATTCAGCTTCGTGAACAACGCCATCTAGTTTGTGCTTGTGTAAACATAGGTAGTACAAGTAATATTTGTTCAGATAATTTATGGTTAATGTTTCTTGTTTTTATTTAATACAAAATAGTTTTTGAAAGATAATTAAAACTGATACACGTTATTAAATTAAATATTTATTTATGTTAAAGAAGTATAACTTCTCACGCGCGTACAAAAGTACACGCACCCTTTTTTTTCTTTCTTTTTCTTCTCTCTTTCTTGTCCGGCAACGCATCAGTGATGCAGTTGTTGATATCCAAGGGCGAAGATAACCACTTACCATCAGGTGCATCGTTAGCTCGTTTGCCAACCAGTTCCATAAAAAAATCTAATTAATTGTTTTCTAAAATGTAATGCATTGAAACGATATTTAACCTTTTTATTTTACGAACAATCTAAAACTTGTTAGTAATAAAATTAGCTTAGAGTTTAAAAAATTGGGGATATACATATTCATTATAAAAAGATTTCATTTGGTTCAATTTGCGAAATGTCTTAAATTGACTTTTATGCCTAGATTTCACTTCTGCCTTATTAGTCTATGACGAATGGCATGTGCCTTAATACATTTATTATTTTAATCAATTTTAAAAGAAATATTATAATATTAGTAACAAAATTAAACATAACGTTTTATGTACTTACCTATGGTATGTAACTCCATCATTCTAATTGAATTTGGAGAAATGATTTTTGTAAAATCTCAAAACACAACTCGGCATTTTTGTGACAACTACAGACAGCCTCACTCTGAAGCATCTATCAACTGTCTACAATGAAATCGCTACACTTGACTAGATTCGACTGACTTAATTTCAACGCCCTCTCAGCATATCTACCTCCCTATACATACAACATCATTGTTCAGAATGCTATTGTTATATTAAGATTCTACAATTATAATTGACATGTACCCTGTCAGGTTAGGTCAATGATATTTTAGTAAAGGTATGGACATTTCGTGTCAAAGAATCATTCAAATAAAATTTCATAATATTCCTTATTATTCGTCAAGACTATCAAATTCAAAACTAGCTTTTTAATTATATTGAAATAAGCTACTATTGAGCTGCTACCGATGCATTGAAAGACATTAAACGTTTTAAAAAAAGCATGATAACTGACCTATCAGTAAATGCCTTATACATAGAATCTTTACGCAATAATGATGTAATGACTCCTTAAAAAACTAAAGGGGTTATATTCACTATTGTTCATTCGTTTTATAACTAAGCCACAAAATATTCAGTATCCCAATTTTATTTCGGTACATTCTATTTGTCTATGTCTGACGTGGACACTTTGTGCAGGCTAGCTTTGAATAACGTCAGTGTTTTTGCTATCAGCTCTTACGTCAGCATTTTACACCGGACAGGACGAATGCACAAAACAAACGGCTGACATTGACGAAGTTCATTGTTGTCAAAAATAACAAGTCAACAAAAACTGCGAGTGACGTAACAAAAAACCACAACCAATAGAATAAGCCGGTGAATTGAGAGTCATATTGTCGAACATTGTATTTCAGTTGCCTTCAATAAATGTAAAGGTTTCCATACTTCGACGCGGAATTGGCTTTCACCATACAAAACGCTTTATATCCATCGTAATAAGACTGAAAATAGACGTACTTACCCGTATAGCATCGAACCGACAGTCTTATTTGAATTTAATGAGCTACTTTTGATGAGTTGTGGAGAACTTCATTAGCAATCGTAATGTATGAAATAGCAAGTTTCTAAGGCACGTGTTGATGAACCGATCTCCGCTCAAGAGCTTGATATCGGACATACGATTGACTTTATTTGTTATCCCAAAAATAATCTTGAGATTCCAGCCTATGATCACGAACACGTTCGCAGCGTGACATTCCAAATCTTTCTACCACATACTGATAATTTAGAAACCGTATTTCAACGTGGTATTTATTTTCCTTTATGTAAATGTCTCGAATACAAGCATAGGCCAACAATAGTTTTCTAAGGATCCATTTATCAAAGTGTACGTACGCGCGATACGTCACGGGATCACGCATTTATCACGATCAAATCAGAACAGAATACACAAAGGAGAGTTCATAAATTATTTGGAAGATCAAAACCCGTAACTAAGGTAGCTAGGGGGCTCGGTCCAATATTGTTTATTATGTTTCCAATGTGCTTAGTACGGGCTTAGTAGTTCTGTAGATACGTTGGTATCTGGCTTAGTAGACTAGTAATCAAATCTATTAAGGATTGCATTACATTGCACTGCAAATTGCGTGGCAATTATTTTGTAATTCCATTAAAATCATATTTGCTCCTAAAGTAAAAGTGAATATTTTCCATTTATAAATGTTTCACAAGTCAATCAACATTTCCCCTGCAAAGAAAAACAATATTAGAACCAAAAGTAAAGTTAGAATTGAAATAAAGTGCGTGGCACCGTGAATGTGACAACAGAGAAGCATTTCAACAATATGAGCAAAACTACACATTCGTCGCTCCGTGCATTAAAGCTTTCTGAAATGCAACTTTTAGCGCGTAATCGCTAAAAACTGGCCTCAAAATGGCTTCCATGGCGGCACCATGCATACATATCCGCTACATCAGCATTTCTACTCCGGCCTTTTATCTCTCAAACTCTGCACCTTTTTTGTTGGCTCGTGCGCACTGAAATAACCAATGCATATAAAATGATTCATGCTCCCAGTGTTCACAGTGTATACTTCGCTTAGCCGAGCAGATTAATTACAAACTACACTTCGATACTGTGGTTCTACGTAGCAAATTTTTGTGCTTCGCGAGTGTTTGTTCAGTTTTTAGGTTATGAGACAACTTGAAATATTCCACCGAGCATCCAATTTCACGAGACAAATGGGTACAGTACGATGTATACGCCTGGCTTGTAAATTTTATGATTGTAATGTATGCCAGGATACCGTAATGTGGAGCATTAAGAATAAAGTTGTTTTAGAATTTCAAAGATTTGTACATGACCGTAAAAGCCAGGAATCGGAAGCGTTTTTGTCAGCCTTAATGAGTTTGTGTTGTTAAGAATAATACGTACTGTTAACGTTTAATAACATAATATTTTAATTAATACTGCATCATTATTTTTGTATCGTAGATAAGTTCAATAAATATTTGTCATAGACTCCTTAGCAAACGGATTATCTTCTGAGGCAAGAAACTTCTTTCTTCACAAACTATTATTATATATTTATTTCGAGACTAGGTATGTATAGATATCCACATCACAATCAACTTTGTCATGTGTCACATAATTAACATCTATAAATTTTATTATCCATTAAATACTTTACAAATTACGTTAATTTATAATATATTGGACAATCATATAATGCCAACATAATGGAATCCCATTCCCCTCGTGCAGTCCCAATGAACACATTTATGTTACCCGATGCGTGAAATGATATTTTACGCAATCGATTTGTTCAGTAAAAGTGCCTTTCCCAAAACAAATTATAGTATAGAAATGGCTTAAATAACTTTTTATAAATCTGTTATTAGTGTAATTATAAAGTAAGAACCGAAGTTTCTTACTTCAGAGTGAATTTTAGAAAAAAAAAATGAACTTGAATCACAGTCCAATATCAAATAGAATTCACAGGAAACAGCATGTGTGTCTAATATGTCATAGGATTGTTCATGGTTTGTTCAAAACCCACAAAACCAAATACTGTCAAGAGAACCTGACTTGAAATTACTTTGTAAGTTATGGGAGTGGGACATATTGTCACAGAAATAAATTTACTTAAAAGTCCCAACACCTGAATATTCATTACGTGTCTTAGATTAATGAAGTATTTTCTATTTTTTTTATCTCGAAAATTCATTTAATTTCACGCAGCGCTTCTATTTTATTTTCGCTCTGCCCTGTTTATATTAATACCGACAAAATTCAATTTATATGGCTGCTACTGATTTCCTACAATTCATAACAGATAAAGCTCATGGGAACAAAACATTCAATTACTAACAATGAGGTTAATCAACAATCGATCAATTACAATGCAATCAATTAATTATTCAATTTTTCTAATTTACGTATTTTCCTGTCAAGTAATGAATGAATTACAATCCTACTCCTGCTAATATTTTAAATATGAAATTTGTGAAGATTGTAGATGGTTGCTGCTCTCTCACGCAAATATTACTGAAAGAATTTTCACGATATTTAGCACATATGTAGACCATGATTTGGAATAAGACATAGGGACATTATTATCCCAGGAAACACGGTTAAAACCACGAGTAGAGCATTAATGTTAAGTATAATTTAACGATACTAGCACTATGAAACTTAGGTTCCTCTCCTTTTGGACACATTGACATAACATCCAGGAAACAACAATGATATTATAATGTAAATCGATCTTGGGTCCGTTTCTTTTTCTGGTATACATTAACGATTTACCACATTATGTAAAGAACCAAGCGGATATTGTACTATTTGCTGACGATACATCATTAATATTTAAGTGTGAAAGGAATAAAGTAAATTTTGACGACGTAAATAGTGCTCTTTCGCATGTGTCGCGTTGGTTCACTATCAATAATTTGCTTTTAAATGCAAAAAAAAACTAAATGTATAGAGTTTGTACTACCTAATGTTAAAAAAGTTAACAAATCTCTCAGACTGAATAATGAAATATTGCACATGGAGGAATCCACGGTCTTTTTAGGGGTGACCTTAGATAGTAAACTTCAGTGGGGCCCACATATAACAAATCTCGCGACTAAACTCGGTAGGGCTGCTTATGCTGTTAGGAAAATAAGGCAGTTTACTGACGTCGAAACTGCTAGGATGGTTTATTTTGCATATTTTCACAGTATTATGTCATATGCCATCTTGCTGTGGGGCAAAGCAGCCAGTATAGAACAAATTTTCATACTACAAAAAAGAGCTATTAGGGCTATTTATAAACTTAGATCTCGTGAAACTTTGCGTGACAAGTTCAAAGAAATAGGTATACTTACAGTAGCCTCACAATATATCTATAGTAACGTGGTTTTTATACGGAATAATATAAGCGCGTATAAACAAAATTTTGATATCACTAATCGCCAAACAAGAAAAATGCACCAGTTAGTAACGCCATCTTACCGTCTTTCTAAAGTGAAGCGATCTTTTATGGGCCGTGGTGTACAGTTCTATAATAAAATCCCAAAGTTAATACGTGATTTGCCAGTGGAATTATTTAAGAAACATGTAAAATCTCAACTTTTAGGCAAAGGCTACTATACTGTAGATGAGTACATAAATGACAAAGACGCATGGAAATGACCAGATCTGCAACCAGTTCCGTACAGGCTAGTGATACTTCTTTGTAAGAAATATACCAATGTATTTTATTTTTAAAAGATGTGCTGAGGAGTTTCTTTCGGCTTTTCTTCTCCTCCATGACAAAGCACCTTTCCGAAAAGCTGGTAAATTAAAAAAATGACGTGCATAAGTGTATCAATGATACCTACATGAATAAATGATTTTGAATTTGAATTTGAATTTAAAAAGAGGTAGATATATCACTAGCGCGCCGACGATGAAGAGCGTAAGAACAGGCAATTGACCGTTCTGCTCGTAGTCGCTCTGTCAATACAAGACGATACGCACGCTTTTGGTGTTCTCAGAAGTGCTTGACATTTGACATACAGCGTTAAAATGCCTTCGTGTATTATGCCAATGTGATTGGTGTAGTGAAACAAATGATAAACGTGTATGTGTTGTAGCTCTTTTCGAAACAGATTTTTTGGTTGATTTGTAAGGGCATAACAACCACACAAACCCACAATGTAAAAATTAAATGATCTTTAAACCTGCATTTTATTACGACCAATGCTGTGGCTATAATGCTGTATATCGCTATGACTTCACGATCTGAAATTGCAAACTTCGTAAATGCCTCGGCAACTACGACGATCGCTTGATGCGAATAATAAGTCCCTTGGCAATAACTTTACTGCGGTAAGATCCTACGTTATATTCTAAAGTAGGATTTCTGATCATTTTGTTGAGTAGTCAAGTGGATAATTTTTTTTAACTTAGTTGGTAGGGAAGACACTAGGTAGGATATACAGCCAATGTGGGTAAAAAGTATAATAACAAACTTTTATTCTTAATATCATAATTAACAAACGTCGTATAAACGAATTCAATTAATAAAAATAAAAACAACGTGAGCTGGTTAGCTATCTAGAACGAATCTCAATATTATTTATTTTCCTATTCCTTGCGGAAGAGCGGCATCGTATCCAATTAAATTTCCAATTATCTAGCGTTTCGGATAGTATCAAATAAAATAGAATCGACAGAATTATTTTGTAGAAACTAACGGCGAATTCAGGTGATGGAAATTCCACTGGGATTATTGGAGTATAGTGGCAAAGGAGTTGAAAGATATATCTACTTATTTTTTTAAAAAGATACTGAGTTTATCAAACAAAATGATTCCTGTTTGAAAAACCACTTGGTTTGAAAGATTTTATTAAGTGTTTCATTTGGCCTATATTATGACTAGTTTTTGTGGCAAGGAATTTTGATATACAATTGATTGTAAGGCAACACTACTATTTATGGAGAACTTAATGACATATAATTTATTATTTTAATTAAATAACAAGAGACTGCGAGTGCAGTTTGTCAATTCGTAAATTGAATCGCTAGTGGGATTTCTTTACAGCTTACGTGCTCCGGCGGCTGCGTTATAACATTGTTCCTAATTATTATTATTAGTTATCTAAATTATATTAGAGTCGATGACAATGCGACACAAAATTTTCTGATGAATAATTTGGCCACTAACTACTTAATGGAGTATCGTGGGGATTTGTACCCTTCGCTGTTCGGTTATGACTTTATGAGACGCCTTAGTACCCTTGTCCAGTATTAAGACGTTGATGTGTTCAACATTATATTTAACATTTGAAAACAAAGAAGTAACTTACAAAGTTACAAGTAGGTACAAAAAATATTTTAAGCATAAGTAGGTACTACCATTATTCTGGCCTCATTGGCAATTACGTATAATTTTACGTTTTGAAGCACGAGTAACTTCAATATTTTAATATTATATTAAAAGAAAAATATAAAGTTAGCAAATAAATCTTTATAGTCCTTAATATCTTATGATAGCATTATAGTAATAAAAGCGCTAGTATAGTTATAAAAGTTTTATTCTTTCAAATAAAAATAACATTTGAAAACTGTTCTTCATAATTTCCAATGAA
This sequence comes from Thymelicus sylvestris, assembly GCA_911387775.1. NCBI lineage: Eukaryota > Metazoa > Arthropoda > Insecta > Lepidoptera > Hesperiidae > Thymelicus > Thymelicus sylvestris. The sequence goes on along the minus strand of OU426896.1, from coordinate 6,391,275 downwards.
TAAATAATATTAACGGCACTTTAAAAAAGCGCTCAGTAGTTGGCCTTTTATAGATAAGTTAACTCGTTTTCCGCATTTATATCCGCCTATAATTCAGTTGAATATTTCCACAAAGTACTCTATCTGTATTACTGATGAATATTTCAACAGTCTATTCATGCAATATTTAGGGCATCTGAAAATTTTTACTGTCAGATAAAATGTTGCGCCGTACTGCAAATGGAATTGAAAAGCCTAGATACAGCAAACATAATTTTAACTAACATTTTTGGCAGGAATTCTGGGATGAAAACAAAAAAGTACCTATTCATAACTTATCAAGGTGAATATTACAACAAAATTTTACAGCACAGCCTTTAAATTAAAATCTTTAAAAGTCGTGTTTATTTCCTGTAAGAATTACGAACTTATGGTATAGATTTTTTTTACAATTATAGAGGACAGGATCAATAAATAGAACAGGGAATTACTAATTTCAGTGCTGCCCTGAAAGCAAGGCAATTTTATAATACCAACCTAATGATCGTGAGCTTGATTTACTAAATCTCCATCGTACCTGAAGTATATAGTTCCTGATTATTTCATTAATATTCGTTCAATATTACTGAACCACGCACGAAGGTTAATTGACTGAAAGAAACAATTTTCAAAATTTAATATTGAAACTTGTAATGAGGTTCTACCGAGTATAAAATATTGAAGTGCTCTTATGATATCGAAAAGCTGAAAGTTCCAAACAGTTTGTGCTATAATAATAAGACCCCGTACTAGTTGTGTTGTTGTAGTGTTGTTCGGTATTTTATATTAAATAAAATTAATTTTGTACCAAGTTATAAACTTTAATCGTTGGTAGACCATAATTTTTAAACGAAAATATCGATTAATTGTTTATTTTTATAATTGTTAAGTTTGTGAGGATGTGTGGATGTTTTGAATTGAAAATTTCTTGCGTTGGTATTTTGAGATGGCATGAAACCATACAGTTCACGACATGTCAGATTTTAATCGACACCTACCTGTGGCGCCATCTCTGAGAGAAGTACAGAACTATAGTTACTTAATTTTCAGCTCGTATTAATATCAATATTGTAGATTACATATACTTTACATGACGTTTCCTGACGATTCAAAAAATACTCACGTAATTGTTCAATTTTTCTATTCAATACTTCTGTCGGCACTACCGGAATATCTTTTTATGTTTTGTTTGTTATTCTTTCACGCAAAATCTACTAAAAAGATTTTAGTGAAAAGGTCACAGATATACTATGACCTGGAATAAAATATAGCGGATATATATTATACTGGAAAATGCAGGCAAAGTAGCAGTACTACATATATACACGAATACAAAAGTCCACTAGACAAGATTCTAAGTTCAAGCTCTGATGTTATTCTCACACTCTTGTTCTTAGAAACTATCTCCTAACTGCGACGAAGACAGAATACTCCACATTAGTCTGCAGTAACTTTCATTCGTGATCGACTGTTCCTGTATAAAGTTGTAGCATCATGTATGCAAAGAAGAGACTTCAAGCTTTCCTTTTCGACCACTTATTGTATATGTAGTTTTTAACATCGTGTGAAAAATATTTATAAGCTAGTGCTTCACTCGAGGCTTTGCTCGGGTTTTCCGGGATAATAAGTACCCTATGTCTTATTCCATATTATATACTAGCTTTTGCCCGCTGCTTCGCCCGCGGTAGAGATCGATTTTTTACAAATCCTTACTTATGTAAACATGTATCATTTGATAGCGTGATTCAGAACTTGCAAATGAATTTTACTAACGCCATCTATTAACAACACCCGGAACTAAATATCTAGCAACTAACAAAATATCAATCTTCCCACGGCGGGATGTTTTATCGCGGTAAAAAGTAGCCTACGGTACTCTCCACCCTCCTCACTATCTCCACACACAAAAACAATACCATATAACAGCTTCGTTGCGACGTGAAAGACGGACAAACAAACAAACAAACAAACACACTTTCACATTTATAATATTAGTATGGAGTATGGATGGTCTACCTGTGTGCTAAATTTCATGAAAATGTGTTCAGCAATTTTTTGCGTTAAAGGGTAACAAACATCCATACAAACTTTCACATTTATAATATTAGTACGATCTTATTAAATTGGTCCGCAAGTCGCATCGCAATAGGAACATATGCGACACGCCCTAACGTTTCGGCCGCTGAAGTTTGAATCAAAGAAGTTTGCAAGTTGTGCGTGCATGACCGCTCCAGGCTTATTGCATAGATGGAGAAAGAACTTTCAGCGAACACGTGTGAAAGAACCGATTTAAAGTTTCTCCATTTTCGAACGCTATTTGAATAAAATTATTCTTAAAGTGTCGTTTAGATAGCATCTGAATATTTACGTTAATATCGACTTTTAGTGCCGAAGTTTGTACTTTTTAATTTTACTTTAATAATATAGTGTGAGGTTTCAGTGATATGACTATAAGAGAAAAAATGCTTTAGTTCATAATAATCTAAATTATAAGGTAATAGTACATTAACGAGAGTAATCGCTTAGAAACTTTAATAATTCTCAAAATTATAATTATAATTTTCCTCAAATCTAACTTTATAAGCCACTTGAATATTGACTGTTAAACATTTTAATTAAGACTTTCAATTAAGTCTTACAGAAACCCTTAAAGTTACTATCATATAGAAGAGGAAGAGGATTAGAGCACAGCTTTAAGCTTATCAAAGTTTCAGCTTCGAGGCGACAAACTTCCCAACTCCCGCCTAAATAAACAACCATCAAATCAGACTTTGAATTTGCATTTTATACAACCCACTATAAATTGACACGAAATTTATTCATGGTTGAAGGCTGGCAACAGTGGCAACACAAACTTAGCTTTCACTTTACTGTAGTAGGTACAAGATAGATGATTCTCATTTGGTATCCGTAACGCAAGCACATTCAATTCGTTTAAAAACTTAGTGAAAGCCCACTATCTCCAGAATTGATCACTTTCCTTCCTTCTTTCCTTTTCCCTTCTTCCATTTTGTCATCCCTAATTTCAAATTTGTGTTTTGATTTTTAATTGTTGTAGTTTCCTTAATACTTCTCGTGCACCTTACCTCATCTTATCTATCTATATACAGCATTCCGCATCTTAAGGTTGTCTGGAAGAGATCGCTGTGTAGCGATAAGACCGCCTTTTGTACCTTAAGCTAAATAATACTAAGCAAGTATTGCTTAGTTTACATTGTTGTTACATTCTTGGTGTGCAATAAAGAGTTAAATAAACAAATATCAGGCCCGAATCGGCTTTTCTACTCACTATCGAGATAGATGTTAGTATGTGAAGCGTTATAACTTTACAATGACTGGAGTTCGAGCCTAGTTAGCAGACAGAACCTAAAATATAAACACGCACATTTATAGGTACTCCCATTTTACAATTCTTTGTGCCGCAGATGATAGTAAAGTACGAGCAAGATAAAATTTAACCATCAAAGTAAAATGTTTTGATCATCGATATATAATTTGATCAAGTATTACATATAAGCAAACGAAAAAAATAACTTAACCTATAATTTTAAAGGGCTTGAATAACTAAATTCTGAACTATTTGTTAAATAATTGAAGTGCACTTCAATTTCCGTAACGTTAAACAACCCTCATGAATGTATTCATGAGTAAAAAGCATTGATAAGATAACACTGCTTCCTATAAATTTGTGAGCTTTTAAGCTGATGAACGCTGCATTGAGATAATTCTTGGTTATCAAACTCAGTACACAGAATACGCTTTTGAAAGAGCATTTCGAAAACAAATGAGGACAGCCTATTTTAAAAGGCAATATGCATGCAAAATGTGTACTTCGTATATACTGGTATATCATTGTATATTATTATTATTATGCTATGTATTGCGTTTTACAAAATATCGAAGCAATTATAGATATAGTTATTTCGTACCGCACACATTGAGTTCAATGTGTGTGTTAGTGAGTCTTATTTTCATGAACTAAAAAGGAATTTTAATATCTTTTAAAAGTGTTTATGTTAACCGTTATAATAGTTATTAAACAGCTCATAATATGATGTCTGTTGAATCATAATAATATTTCTTGTGATGTATTTGTGTATAATCCGACACTGGCAAGCTCCTGATTAAAATTGTAGGACAGGTTTAAAACATAATCAGCAGAACGTGTAGTCACCCTTAAGATTGAATTTCAAAGCAGCTTCATAGTATAAACGGGTATTGCGGATTACATTGATACCCATTTCAGTTCCTACCACTAATCCTGTTAGACAAACAGTCTCAGTATAAAGCGCCTTAGTCGAGCAATGCATCTTCACTTAGTGGAGCGGATTTTGTAATTTGCTTATAGGCTTTAGATGCTACCTTGTGACGTCACTATTTTCAAGAATAAAACACATACATGCAAAGAGCTCACAACAGGAAATCTCTGCTGTTAGTGATCCTGTGGTCAAATGAAATTAGGTACAACCAAGCCAGTGTTGACAGCTACATGTTTCTTTTCAGATTACTGTGTATTTCGATGCAGTTCACAAAGTAAGAATTATATCTGTGTTGATTTGCTGTTCTACACGGTAAAATTGACTGACAATAGACTGGGTTTTTTGTTTGAAACAGCAGATGAACGAGCTGACGATTCACCTGATACTATGTGGCTATCGTTGCCCATAGACATCAGCAACACCAATATGTCGCGAATGTAGACTAGATATATTTTTAATTTTGTCATTCGTTGTTGCTTAGTGCCTTGGACGTACAATTTTGATTAAATATGTACACTTTGGAACCAAAATATTTCCGACCAGAAAAGATACATTTAAGTGTCGCATATAAACATCATTTGATTTCGGCGAACAGGTAGATTTAGAAAGAGATATATTAACTTATTTAAAAAGGTTTTATTCAAATTAAAAATTTTATGTACCTACTATACCTATTAATTACTAAATGTCAGTTTATGCCGTAAAACAATATTTTTCCTTATGCCATCTTGAATACGTATGTAAATGTCGTAACCACTTACGAGCAAATATCATTCGGTATATGAGCCCATTATATTCGGAGAATACGGCTAAAGTGTTATTTCGACCGCGTCCCAAACTTGGCTAAGTGGCTTAATAAATAATATTTAGGGATTTAAATGCAAATGCATAAACATGGCGGCGAGGAAAATTTGAGAGTTCATTAACATTATAAAGGAGATGGAGAAAGCAAAATATGTTTACGGGGCCACTCAGGTTTCATAATTCAATTTTGTTGACAGATTTTATTTTTCTTGTGACACCTTTAAGAACAACTTCAGCTGAGCTGTGTATCGAATCCTAATTAATAGCTATTGCAATAAAAAAAATAGCTCTAATGAGCATTACATAAAACAAAAATGAAATATAAATACGAACTGAAAACAAACATTTCTCTGTCACAAAAATATTCCTCAACAGAAAAAATCAAACACGCTGTCGGCAGTGTGCTACCAATGGGCTAGAGATTCGCAGTTTATGACAAAATATATTCAAGTTTCATGGCTGGGATAGACTGTACCTTATTTAAATTATGTACATGAGATAAGCACTATGGAGACTGAATATGGTTGTATAAGTGGAAACGCGCTATATGTCAAACACACCCCTAATCGCCCTCAAACCCGCCCTATAAACCCGATAGCGGTATAAACTTTACCACGCCGTTTATATCAAGTAGACTAGGCCACAAACACATGTTTACGCTCCAGTACCCACGCGTGACAAACAGGAAAATACGAGGCTATCCGAATGTTATTTTCGCGAAAAACTGAATAAATAACAGAATAATACTGGAAATGTTTTAGATAAAATATTTTTGTGGCACTGAAACAAACAATATTTTCGCCAAAACGTGGCTATTTGTTTTGTTGGATGTACATTTTCTATTCTAGGTATTCATAATTTGTAGAACATGTACAATTTACTAAAATCGACTGTGAAATATTTTTACACACGTCCCCCTTCTCCCCTGACTTAATATGGCCCGTGCGCGTCAGTTTGCCTGACGATGAGAGAAAAAATTATTAACTTGTTGCTCTGCTAAGAGTATAAAATGCAAAAAGCTATGAAATCTAGGAGGATTGGATGCTATAAATGCATTATAAAAAAATTATGTCCTGTAGAAGAAAATCAAATAAGTTAGATACTATCCACCAATCCGCACTGGAGCCGTGGGCGGAGTAGCTCTAGGTATCTTTCAGAAGAGAGGCCCGTGCTCAGTAGTGAGCCATTAATGGGTTGAAGCTAAAAGAGAATTATAAGAAACGAGTAACCACCCTCGCTTTGCTTCGGATTTCTTATGTTTTTACATCTTGGATTACATTATTTGGAGTTTTATTAAGGATCCCTAAATTTTTTGAAAATATAATACGAGTATAGCCTATGTTACCCGGGGATAGTGTAGCTTCCCGACAGTAAAATAATTTTTCAAATCGGTTCAGTAGTTTTGGAGCCTATTCAATGCAAACTTACAAATCTTTCCTCTTTATAATATTACCATAGATGAATGACAGGAACCGGTTCCGTATTTAGATATGACAAAAATGTTCCATCCATTATTCTGTTTAAAGTCAAGAGAATAATGCATGGATATTAAGCGCGTGTCACACAAAAGCCAAAATATGTTCATCAGAATTAATTCCAGTACCCGTGAACTAATACCTCCGCTTTGTGGAGAAAGCTTATCCACTCACCGTTCCCATTTGTACGATTCCGTGAAATGTTTACGTGCCCCAAGCGACACGCACTCTCGGTCGGATTAACGTATCCAGATTATTACGATTTTAACTCAAAGAGTAAAAACACAGACTGGAAAAGTAATCAAAATCCAACGATGAGTGTTCTCGAGGTTCACATTATACTATGGAGCAAATAGCTATATGATGCTGCAGAATAGGTGATATGGGTGAGGCCGCCAAAATGCTTATTTTGATGAAAAAAACTTCAAAAAAGTGTTATGTGATTTTCAGCTAATTACTGTTTACTTTTGCTTTCATTGACACATCCATAATAATACTTTAATTATTTTAATATTATAAATGTGAAAGTGTGTTTGTTTGTCCGTCTTTCACGTCGCATCGAAGCTGTTATATGGTATGGTTTTTATGTGTGGAGATAGTGAGAAGGGTGGAAAATAACGTAGGCTACTTTTTACCGCGGTAAAACAACCCCATGGGAAGATCGATATTTTGTTAATTGCTAGATATTTAGTTCCGGATGTTGTTAATAGATAGCGTTAGTAAAATTCATTTGCAAGTTCTGAATCACGCTATCAAATGATACATGTTTAACTAAATCTAACTAAGTAAAAGTAAGTAGGATTTGTAAAGAATCGATCTCTACCGCGGGCGAAGCTGCGGGCAAAAGCTAGTTATTTAGTAAATATTATAATATTTTAATTGAAACTTTAAAGTGTGGAGTTTTTTTATAATGCTTCACACTCATAGCCGCACACTAGGATGATCTGTCGTGGGTGCCATGGACAACAGACTAGACAAGGACATTCACACCCAGATCGAGAACAAAAATTCAAACTCATCATTCAAATTTCCGCCTCGCTAGGAATTGAACCCAGGACCAATGGCGTGGCGATCCGGCATGGTAACCAATGCGGACACGGATCGTCTTATTATTATAGCGTCCTAAATTGAGCGTCTTCTGAAAGGTCTTTTACTTTTAAGTAACTTTCTCTACATGACAGATTCACAATTGATCAATAAACATTTTGCTTAGTTACTTTAGAAATATATGATTTATTATTATTTATTAACCATTCTTCTGAAACTTCCTACTAAGCCACGTATAACCAAAGTAAAAAATATAACTGCGCATAAGAGCCATAAACCCGAGCTTTAGATCCAGCCCTTCTAAGGGTTCCGCTTAAGCCTAATTAACCCGTAGAATTAGGGAAATTAGGAATTCTTTTGTAAAATGTACAGTAGGTATTTCTGTGTATTTACCTGGTCTGTGCTTTAGTCCCAAGTAGACAATAAATCTGGTCATGCAATCTCTCTTCTGTCGGAATAAAATTTATATAGCTAAATTTATATAGTTGCTTTATAAAACGTTTTTAAAAAGCAACAGAAAGCGTAAAAATAAGAATCCGTTTCTTTCTCTACCAACAAAGCATGCTGAGAACTGATTCTTTGCCAGTGCAAAAACGCATTAAACACTGAGATTGATTTTTGAAATATCGGTTTAAAAAAGTTTATTTGAAACTTTTACGATGCCAGTCGGTTTACTTTATGCCAAGTGTAAGGATAAATTTTAACCACCCGCTCCTACAATGATCATAATACAATATTCGAAGTATTAGGTAGTATTCGCGAGGGTTAACACAGTAACAAAATTACATTTAAGATACTTATGACAAGGAAAAAGGGTTTTTTGTATCGTCCTCAGATTGAATACAGACATGTAAATAATATATTTAATTCTTTTAACACTTTATCGCATCATATTCCTGGAAAAATATGAGGTGAACTTGTTTTTTGTTTTACAACGCGCGAATGGATTATGTTAGTAATGTTATTACTAATTCGTTAATATTATTACTAGTATTATTTATTTCCGTGAAGTCTGGTTAGCTAGCATCGTCGTACTTGAATCTGGAGGGCTATTCAGTTTTGTAACTTGACAGCGGAATCCGCGATGAGTTTCATAATTGAAGTTCGAGTCCGAGATCTTGATATGTGATTCTCTAATCATCTTGCACGCACTTGCGAGGTGAAGGGAGTCTCGAACTCTAACTTCAATTTAGTAACTCATCGTGTATTCCGCTGTCAATTTACAAAACAAAAGCGAACTTGCATCATATTGACATGTCATTATCTAATCATCTAGTACGCACTTGCGAAGTGAACTGATCCTAGAACTCGAACGTCAATTTTGAAACTCCGCTGTCAAGTTACAAAAATGAATAGCCTTCCAGCTGCCAGAGAACTCGTCACGTTCCGACTAGGAACTTGAAGTTCTTTTTTGTGGCCGACTTTGTGTTCCTTTGCTAATATGACTATATACCTACTTTAAAACATGACAAATAGAAAAGAAGTATACCATGATAAAATATCATGTAGGTAATACGTACAATATTCAATACGTATATACCAAATTTTACTCAGCATAGATATGGCTCGTGGATTAGGTAGGTATTATGATCGAAGAACTTTTCCCTGCCTAATCCCCTTTCAAATGGTATCTTTGATCTTTCACAATGTATAACTATTGTGGATCCGACTTCGTTGTGAACAAAGAATCATAGCTTATGGAAGCATTAGTAAGACGAAAGTAACAGTAATGAAAACGTCATATTCAAAACAGATCTCAGATAAAATTGTACTATAGTGGTATGTGTACTGTTTTGTTTATTGGTAACACTGTTGTTTATCACTTTTTATTTTCATTTGACCAGCTGAAAACATGCTTCACTATTTTGGAGCACGAACGTACGTGATATTTTTACAGAGACCAATGTTTGCAAACTTCCAGTATTATGGATGCATTTGATCAGCATATTCAGCATACAGCAAATACACCGTTTTTAGAGGGTTGTAGTTTTTTGTGTATACGTCACATCCTATTTAACTAACGGCCGCACTCAGAGTCACTTGACGGTTACTCAAAGCGCTCCTTAGTTAATCATAATACAAATTCTGTACTAAGGGATTAAACTATTGAGTGACTTTGAGTGTGGCATTAAGAGAGGAACATGACAATAAAGTGAATTGATCCAATCAAGTAGAGATCGTGCTCATTTTACTTTTTATTACCTAGCTAACGATATCTTTTGAATAACGTAACAAATGTGGTTTATGTCGAGGACTACAAAAGCGATGAATATATTCATGAAAACAAAAGTCTAAAATAATAAGAACTTGAAGTACATTTTCCTTCAAAGCAAAACCAATATCGATGCTATTATTAGACACAATAATTGAATGTCGAGAGCCAGAAATTGGAGGGAAGTATAACAATACATCTCGAAACAAAAGGTTGGATTAATATCATTCACTTTATGATTCCTTTTTTGGCTTCATTGTTATATCAAATATCTAATAACACGAATCTACTGATCGTTTTTCTGATAACCAATATCCAATACAAAGTTAATAAAAACGTGGTTTTTATAACATTATGATATTAACTTTTAACTGTAGCAAATTGGTAGGTTCGGATGTCTTTTAATAACTTGAGATATACCACTTCTTTGGCTAAGTGCGAATTGATATACCTACCAGATGCCTTTTAAAACAAAGTATTTTTAGATTTCCTACTTTCCTGCCATGTTTTTCTTTAATGAAACATCTCAATATCTGTTATCATTTATTTCCCTTGCAGTTAATGTTTTAATGTTATTACTCAGCAATATTATTATTTGTTTGTACTCCAAAGCAAAAGCGGAAATAAGATGAATCAGAGGAAAATGATGATTGCTTCGTGTCTTTCAGTAAAAGCAATTAAGACGTAACGCAAATAATACGTAATTAAGGAATACGTTTTCTTAACATTTCCTTAACGAAACACAAGGCGTTTCTGGCTCGATTGCTTGAGTCTATCCTAAACGATCCACTAATGACAATTTTGAGCGTATTTGTGCATTGGAAGATAAGTATCATTCGATAGCAATGGTTAAGTCCAACACTTGAGTTGGCCACTAAGCCTTCACTTACTTTTCCTACAACTTAGGCCATTTTCAGAGTGTGTTCTGCTCAGCCCTAGAGATCCAGAAGCCTCCTTGGAGGTTCCAAAAATAACGGTAATGTAGCCATATAACCAAACAAATTAAATTGGAGTGAAAAAGAAGGTTACAACAAGTTTAATTTTTTTTTACTATTAAAAAACAATTTTCACCAAACAAAGCTAAGAACTATATCGACAGACAAGGCTTTTGCTTAAAAATAACCGTTTCAAATCGTTTAGGAGCTACAATGCCTCTTTTTGACGTAAGGCGTCGTAAACAAAGATATCTAAAAGGATTTCTCATCATCGCAATAAAAATAATATTATGAGTAGCAAGCACGCAACTGTTCTACACTCTTTTTGATACATTAGCTCTTTTATCAATTCATGAAATGTTTTATTGAAAGGAATGGAAGTAAAATATAATGGCTTAAAATTGGAATGTTCATTGCTTACATTATTTTTGCCATAGAGCAAAAAATTAGCAGAAATATCTTTCGTTATAATACATTTTAAAAATCAGTAGAAAAATGAAACATAGGTACTTTTAATATTATTTCGGTGTATCCGAAAAAATAGGAGCACGTTAGTAACTGTTAAGAGTTTTTTGCTATTAATTAAACAAGGTACCTTAATTCAATTATAACTCTTCTAATTGTATCAAGTGATTTCTTGAATTATTATTATGTGCGTCAGAAGCAGATTAGCAATCAAGCATAGCCAATGGACATCAGTATTATCTTGATAGTTCTAAAATTGTTTGAAGTCTCACAAACTTAACTCTCCTGAATTATTTCATGAAAGTCAACAAGTTAAGTTTCATGAAAGAATTTATTTAAAATAATAGTGTATATCAAATACCATTTAATACAACTCTTTCTGTAAAGTTATGATTGTGCCATTTCTATTTGTTAGATAGTCTGATGTAAAATCAACGGAATCGTATATTTGATCTGAGGCACGCATCAATACGAATACGAATGAATTTAGAGAATAATGTTACCATTTACACACTTTATTATTAAAATGTATTCTCAATGTAAATAAGGTGTTAACGAGTAAATAAATTAGTTTATTAAAACAATTTATCCTTTTAGATATTTTATTACTATTATTATTTTTATGAATATCAAAACTTTTATAACATAACATTTCATTCAGGAATTCTACTTTTTCTCTGAATTAACAAGCACCACGAATATCCGCTAACCTTACATTACATTATGAGTAGATAATTGCCTTGCAAAAAACTGCGATTTATTTTTACGGAAGCATAATAAGATCATTTTATAAATTACCCAGAACACATTCAATTGCTTTGTTAATATTTGAAATACTTAAGAGTTTGAAAAGAGACCGATAGTCCGTGCATTGTTTTGCGATGCCTATAATTTGGCATACTGTCTCCAATTATAATCCTATTGCAAGATAGTATACCAACAAAATACGGCCGCTAAACTACTCGTTGATGACCATCTAATGAAGACGAGAGTGTAGAAAGCTACTTCGAATAAGTTCGTGCTTCCTTACGAGTTTTTTTCTTTTTTTGCACGAGATAAAGAAATAGAGTCACACTTGAAGTCATCCTGAGTTTGAGTGAGAAGGCAAATCTTGAAGTCACGTTACTGCAACGGGTGACTCCTGTAAGAACTTTGAAGTTTATTAAAATCAACTAACACAAAAAAGTTGTAACAGGCATTACAGAAGCAATATCTAATAATGCTATCTCTATCTATATCGAAACGATAACAGAAGTGTCACTTACGAGGGGTTCGCGCACACGTAAACATTACTTGGAATCGCCGTTACAAATGTAGGCCTGAGTGGATGAGTTCCTTTCCAAATCATATCATGCTTTGGGTAATGGAATAATAACATCTTAAAGGGATGAACGTCTCATTATTTTTGCAAGAACCTTTTTCACATTCGTTCCGTTTTTGCACGCTCTGACACGAGCGACTTGTGTATTTCAGTAATAAAATTGCACCTTTTTTTGAATTATGTAACAAAATATTGAATAAGATGTTACTCAGTCCGGTCTCATTCTATTATATGACTACTAAAATAATACTAAATGAGTAACCGCCCTTGCTTTGCTTCGGTTTTCTTATCTTCTTATTTTTTTACACTTTGGGTTACATTATTGGAATTTTAATAAGGATCCCTAATTTTTTGAAAATATAATATGCCTATGTCACCCGGGGATAGTGTAGCTACCCAACAGTGAAAGATTTTTCAAATCGGTTTTGTAATTTCAATGCAAACAAACAATCAAATCTTTCCTCTTTATAATAATTATTAGTACAGATAAAGTATTTTCATGCTAAGCATAACTTTGTAGATAAGCAGCAAAGTTTGAATTCCAGGAAACGGTAAATTACTTACTTAATGTTACGTAAATAAATAATCGATACCAAGTTTAGTTTAATACTGCAGGACAACTAAAGCAACTTTTCCTCGAAACGAGAACTTGTAATAGCAAGCAGTACAAAGCCGCAGTGAATACTTAGCTTACAAATAAACATCTTAGCTTTATTGAATAGCGGAAAATCTGTTTGTTCGTTGAGATTTAATTGCTTAGTAGATTGTATTACAAGTACATTCCTTAAGGCGAAGCACGCCGCTTCGACGTACTCCCAACTATTCCTTAATTAACTTCGTGTTATTTAAGATTCCAATTATAATGTCTAGTGTAGTGTATTAAATTATGTTTCTGGTGCTTTTGTTGTTAACGTACTTGATTTCGGTTACGATTTTGAAAATGATTCAGAGAAACTATTAGTTACTTAGAGGTTTTATTTCCTCATGGCATAAATTTTAACCGTACTTAAACATACTGTATGATTAAGTATGTAACTATGTATATAGATAGGTACGTAATATTTTTTATAAAGTATATCTGAACAATGTACTAATAAGCGGCAGTTAAACAGATCAATTCATGAGGGACAAAATTTGGCCCTAAGTGTCAAAGGGTTACTTCACATTTTTATGTATGTGCGTGTGTCAAATGCATGAGTGTCTTTTTAATGCATATTTAAATTGAAAATTGTTAATTCATAATTATAGGAATCATTAGAACAGTAAAACACCTAACTTAATAATAACATAAAATACCTAACTCAATATAAAAATATTAACTTTCGGTACGCCTCCATGTAAACTATACTCCAATAGCAAATCCAGAATTATAAACCTGAACAAGTATTATCACTTACATAGAAGAATTATAATTAAAACTGCACAGAAAGAACACTGAAACATAGTTCTAAAAAATCTTCTTAGAAAGTGAACCTTTTCAAGAAAGTTCATCTTAGTACTTAAGCTCTTATTGCAGCATCTTCTTACTCTTTGTTCGAGTTAAGTACACTTCTTCTTTTTCCTATTCCCCCTCTACGTACTTCTTAGCATACTCGTTACAGTCCAGTCGGTTTTAAAATTTGCCTTTCGTATTTTTTTAAGCGAAATGAGGCACTATTTCATGTAAAATTATAACAATGCAAATACCGCTTAAACAGAGTATCGATAACTTTATTTTTTTTTTTGGCTTCAACCCATTAATGGCCCACTACTGGGCACGGGTCTCTCCTCTTGAGGAGGCCTAGAGCATACTCCACCACGCTGCTCCAGTGCGGATTGGTGGAGGGGTTAGTGGCCAACCCAAGTGTCGGAAGTTTGCAAACCGCCCGAGGGCCTCCGACATGGCTTAACGACTGTTATCTTATGATAACAACCGGGACCGACGGCTTTACGTGCCCTCCGAAGCACGGAAACGCTCAAGAATTTTTTGCCACTAGCGGTCACCCATCCAACTACCGACCGCGCCCGCTGTTGCTTAACTTTGTCGATCACATAGGATCGACGCAAGCCGCCGGGCTATGAGCGCTTCACTTTAATTAAACTTTAATTAAATTATCGTAATTTAAAATGAAACTTGAAACAGAATATTGTAGGTTACTTTTCAGTAGCAGTCAGTCAATATAAACATTGAAATAACAGTGTTAAATGTTTTGTATTTATTAAAAAAGTTTTAACTCCTACCAGATTCTTATCTTATACTTTATAGCTATAAAATGTTTAACATTTCATAGAAAAGATAACTAAGTAACTGATATAATAATTATGTATATGAAGACGAACGAAAGTAAAATAAATAAAAAACTCATATTTAAGACTTACATGCTTACATTTTTTTCACCCGTTCATTGGCAAATACCAGGCAGAATTAAAACTATTTTAGGTTTTTACTTAATAGTAATGAGTAATTCTTATATTTTTGTCCTATTTTTAACCGACTTCAAAAAAAGGAGGAGGTTCTCAATTCGACTGTATTTTTTTTTTGTTATGTTTGTTACCTCAGAACTTTGGACTGGGTGAACCGATTTTGATGATTCTTTTTTTAATCGAAAGCTGATGTCATGTGGTCTCACATAAATTTTATTGAGATCTGACAATGGCATCCATGAGAAAACTACATAAGTCGTAAATTTGTGTTAAGATGTGCGCGACAAATTGACCAATAACTCAATATCACGTCAACCGATTTCGATGATTCTTTTTTCAATAGAAAGCTGGTGCTTGTCATGTGGTCCCACATAAATTTGAACGAGATCTGACAAGTAGTTTTTGAGAATTTGAAGTCGGTTATTTTTTGTTAGTAAAATTTAGATTATGTATAGAAACAGAACTGTACAGCTACATAATTGACAACCTTAGAAACTAATTTAGTCCATAGCTTAGATGAAGACAGCTACACGTAGCCGAGACGTACTTGCAGTAAAGCGGACACCATAAGTGTCGAGCTAGTTGGAACGGTTCCAAACGTTCCGTGGTCTAAAGTGCCCGAACGTTTCACACAACCTTCAACTAAACGTTAGTTGGACAGTACAATAACTTGTCCGAATATTTTGTACAAACTTCTATTAAGACGCCAATTCACCAAGCGCGTGTGTGCAGTGTTACTTGATACTTTGAAACAAGTATTGCGGGGTTTAAAGTATTTTTACAGCTAGTTTACTCGTCTGGACAATAAGAAGCGTTGACTTGGTATAAGTGTTTCACACGAAACTTTCCTGTTGATATTTCCGTGTTTCTTATTTTTATCTTTTGTTAAATGTCTCTTTCAGTGAGTTTATGTTTCACTATTGTGCATCGTATATCTTTGTATTGTAACATCATAAGTTATCAAAATAAGATAACTAGCTGCCCGGACAGACTTTGTTCTGTCAAAAGTTTTTTTTATTAAAACCTTCCGTGTGCCATAAGGCCTAAGGGAGATGTAAGCTAACCCATCTTTCAAGTGGGATCAAGCTGCACACGGTGTGCAATGACTAAAATCGGTTGAGTAGTTTAGGAGTCCATCGCGGACAAACAACGTGACACGTAATTTATATATATTAAGGTAAATATACAAAAAATCATATACGTAGATACTTACCTACGATACTTGATGGCGAGGGTCGTTCAAAATGTCTAAGTTATACAAGTGGGGTCACATTTATATAGAGCAGGTGAAACTCAAAGAACTTCCTAAATCTCCAAAGTTTTTCTTCGTTGACAGCATCGGTAACCTTACTCCATTATGTTATGTAAGGGTCAAGTAGCTTTTAGAGTTTGTAAGGAATTGCTCCTTTTGGGTATCCTTAGGTTTTTTCTATTACGTAATTTATAATGCATTAATTTCACCCACTTGCTTGAACTATATGAATTTATAGATCGATATAACAAATGAAGAATCGCTTGGAACGATTTTACCTAAAAATAAGTTTAATATGGTTTATTGTAAAGAAAAACTGCACAATTTCAGACGCAAATTAGGTACGTGCTAAAAATAGAAGTACCTAATAAAATAGTCGAACATTTAAAGGACACCCTTCTAGACAACGAGAGACATAACATTAATATTTTAGAGGAACTCTACGAAACATTATTGCGAGCCATTCATAACAACGAGGCGTCCTCGAACTGTCCACAATACTGCCGACCTTTAATCAAGGATAATTTGCCTACATAGTACAATCATACCTTATTTGGAAACAAATAAAGTCCAAATTTGATTGCATCCTTAAAAAGTATACGATTATACAATTAGACAGTATAAACTAGGTTTTTGGGTTTGCATTCAGTCAGATGGTTCTGCATAGTTTACTTGTGAATAAATAACATAACATTAAATTAAATGGTTACGCGCTTTTAACTTATGTTTAAAGTACTATTATTTCTTCTGTGGCTTAAACAACTTTATCTGGAGTTGGAAAGAAACGCAATTGAAATTTAAAGTTGAGTGCACATGCTTGCTGTGGTTTCTAATTTCGTTTGTCGAGAACCACTGAGTACGCAATGCAGTTTATTGTTTAGAATTGTTTAGAATTCGCTAAGCAGCCACAGCATATAATTCTGAAGAAAAATAGTTGTGTAGAGTAATCTATTCTTATCTTAATTCAGATGTTTTGAATAACGTGCTAAGTAGGTAAGTAATATTTATTTATTTGTATCTATAGGAGGGCTTAGTTGTACTTCTAAATATAGCGGAGACCTCAATTGTAGCTCAAATTATAATTTTCATTTCTTACACGTATACATACAACGATTTTCACAGAAAAACGCAATTTCGAATCAAATAAGATACTTTCAGAATCTACTTTCGTAGCAGTACATACACAATTCTTTGGTAGTATTTTTATTATAAAAATCGCAATATGAAAGCGTAATAATAATTTGATCCTATCGTGGAAAGATATGAGAAGTACAAAAATGTAATAAAGCCATACCTAAGCTCTTATGTAGAATTTTCAAAGCAACGAAAAAAAGCAATGAGATCGTTTCTCATCCTGTAACAACAAACATCAAGGAATCCTTTGATAGACCTACCTGCGAAACAAAACGTCTCAGGTTCTATTCACAGATAGAGCATTGATGTGACAGATAAATATTATTTAAATCGGCAATGTTAGTGATGTCTTATTTGTGTTGTCAGTGCAACTTAACAACCACATCATGGCTTACAATTTAATTTTAATGTACCTATACAAATTCGGCACTATCCTTCAAGCTAAGTTACTTAACAGATATCCAAAGATGGACAAAGGGTAACCCGAAAGATATAGGTTGCATGAAAACATAACTTTTTACATAGTTATATTTTTTAACCGACTTCAAAAAAAGGAGGAGGTTCTCAATTCGACTGTATTTTTTTTTTTTTTTTTTATTTTTTTTTATGTTTGTTACCTCAGAACTTTGGACTGGGCGAACCGATTTTGATGATTCTTTTTTTAAACGAAAGCTGGTGGCTGTCATGTGGTCCCATATAAATTTTATTGAGATCTGACAATGGCATCCATGATAAAACCACATAAGTCGTAAATTTGTGTTAAGATGTGCGCGACAAATTGACGAATAACTCAATATCACGCCAACCGATTTCGATGATTCTTTTTTTAATCGAAAGCAGGTGCTTGTCGTGTGGTCCCACATAAATTTGAACGAGATCTGACTGACAAGTCGTTTTTGAGACTTTGAAGTCGGTTATTTTTTGTTAGTAAAATTTAGATTATTATTTATCAAAACGTTGTGTATAACGTACAGCAAAATTTTCTTTTGATCGAAGGGAACGGGTATTGGATGATGAATGGTACGAAAGCGCTTTTTCAGATGAAGAATGATAAGGGAAAAAGGAAGGTCAAAGGCTTTAGGAACTTTCCTTAATGAAATTCATATCATAATAATTATGTGAGTTGTTAGAGAATTGTACTAAGTCGACAACTAACCCCTCCGCTCTTCCATAGTGAACTAGGTCATTTATAATAACGTAGAGAGAGCCTTTTTAACGGAGTTAAACCTAGTGGAGTAGTCTTGAGAATATATCCTCATACAGAAATGATGTAATTACTATTCTAACACGTATTATTCCGTTACAAAGATAAAATTAAATTATGCGATTTAATCCTCAAGCGCAAATTGAAAAATTATCCAAACTTTGTTGTGAGTTATTATCAATTTAACTTTCACACATGATGAAAATACTTTTGAAATAAGCCGCAATTCGGGTGCCGACAATATTGGTGGGCTAAACTTTGTTGACAGTGACATGATGAAATATGATCAAAATATGTTATTATCTTACATAATTATAATTAATGTGAAAGTTTGGGAGGATCTATTTATGGATGTTTATTACTCTTTCTCGCACAAAGTACCTATTGGATTTTCATGAAATTTAGCTCTTAATTAGAACTGCGAGGGGTCCAATAATACAATATACATATAAATCAATACAATCTCTTTATTGTACAAAAGCAAAGCAAAAGCAAAGCAACAACCCATAATTGTCACACTCCTGGGCTCGGGGTCTCCTCCCACAATGTGAGGGGTATTAGGCCATAATCTACCACGATGGCCAAGTGCAGATTGGTAGACTTCACACACCTTGAGAATTTTATGAAGAACTCTCCGGTGTGCAGGTTTCCTCACGATGTTTTCCTTCACCGAAGCAAGTGATAATTAACTTCTAATACGCACATAATATTTGAAAATTAGAGGTGCGTGCCAGGATCCTTTCCCTTTTACACTTGGCTAACACATTCATATAAGTACTCCCTAAGGTAATTATAAGTAAGACAAATGTTACAAACTACTGGCAACACTACCAAATAAGTCTTAATAAGACACTGTATTGACTCTGATTTTTCTATATAAGCGCATGTAACGTAGAGCCGAGATCTTTCGGTGACAGTAACAGGTGTAAGGTGTTACTCTGCCCAAATATAATCATACGGAAAGTGATTAATTACGTATTTTATATCGGCCATCCGACCAACCTCTTATCACACACTATCCATTTATTCACGCTTTCGCACATCAACGTTAATATTTATTTGATCCAATAAAAGCTTATTCCAGGCTGTCGGGACCCACAACCGCATACGAAATCAGACGGGAATCGTTTAAAATCTGCTCTCTCCACAAAATTTGACTTACGTCTGAAATTTTCCGCAAATAACGCTGCGACAGTAACAAAACAGAAAGAATTTAATATCCTCCGCAGCGCTTCGGTTGTAACAATTTGTTTTCTTCCCACGAACATTCTTTTACAGGGCTTCCACATACTTACTTGGTTTTACTTTGTTTGTTACGCAACATTCGTTGTGAGTTGATTTTGTTTTGTGTTACGCAATCTCTATTATCCTATTTCAATTTCATTTATTCATCATCATCAAGAATATGTTTACATAATAACTGATCATCAGCTGCCCAAACTGGGTGTCATATCATAATCGTGCAAGTTTGTATGGATTGATGACTTACCTATTTACGCAATAACTACTGAACGGATTTTCCTGAAATTTACCACGCATATGGACCGTGATCAGGAATAAGATATATGGTACTTATTATTTATTTATTTCATCGTTTATTAGTCAATCCAACAGCGTTAAAGGTACAACAGTCAATACAATATTAATATATGCATACTAAGGCCAAAAATGGATTACACAGTTAGTTACTTAAGGGCACCAAATAAGTTAATTAAGTGTAATTTGACGACCCTGTAGCCTAGTTGGTAGTGACCCTGCCTGCGAAGCGAAGGGTCCCGGGTTTGAGTCCCGGTCGGGGCAGATATTTATGTGACAGATAAATATTTGTATTCGGGTCTTATTGTGATGTGTTATATGTGCCGTCCATGCCACCCGCGACACAGGTAATAACCTGCTGCGGAGGTATGAGTGTGTTAGCGTTTATTTATTTATTTAATGGACATATAAGAAAGCAAACCAGTATTAGACAACCATTGAGAAGATGAAACTGAAAGAGGGAAAAGTACCTAAATAATACGAGAAAAATAACAGCTGTTTAAATTACACACTTATATACACAGGTAAATATAACACTCGTATAACCGTATAGTATTTTCAATGTGTGTGTATCCACTTCATTATTAATTACTATGGGTCAAATGGAAATTAAAAATTTATATAAGACCATTCATTTCGAATGCCTTACTTTTTCGTTATAAGAAAGACAAGAAGTCGAGAACCCTATTTTACAATTTCACATATGAAATTGTTGCACCTTGCCACCTAAAGGGAATTTTCGTAAAATTTTCATATAATTTCCAGTTACATCCTGATCAAAGTAAGAACGTGATAAAATTCTGGCAAAGATCCGATGGATATTTTTGGTTTTTGGGTAAGATTGATTACTAAATTTAAAATGATGTTGTTTAAGATGTTTAAAAATGTGTAAAATGCACAATAAATGATGAATTCAGGCCAAACTCATTTTCTATCAAATAATATATTCCAAAGCCGATAATCGAATCCAGGGAATACATCTACATTTAATTAAGTTAATTAGGTAATTAGTTGTTAATTAATTTACTCTAATTTTACATATCAAACATACCAAGTAGGTCTTTAGGATAAGTAACATAAGAAATATACTTCCTAATTTAACTGTCCTCAACTCCCCAACAACGAAAACCGAGCAAGTGTTAGTCAGACTTGTGTGAGATAATACATATCTCATTTCGTCAATAAATTGTCTTGTTTCTACTATTATATAATAGACCTTTGTCACACAATGGGAAGGGCCCGAACATTGGTTTCAACATTAATAAAACTCCTTATAACTACCTATACATACTATACATACATACATATATACGGACATATACCAAAGTATATACCATAGTACCGAAGTAAATGATTACAATAGGTTAGAAAAATCTTATAGGATTTCGACAACGTATTATTCTGCGAATTAAAAAGAATTAAAAAGAAAATTAAGAATTTCTAATTTGAATGCTTAACTAAGTACCTATATTAGTTAGAAATACAATAGCTGTAAAACATTTCGTAAGTCTTCGGAAAACTTTAAGCCAGCGCCGACATCTAAATTGCGGCTTAGTTTTCGTACGAAATTCTATCCTTGCAAAACTTGAGTAATGAGCAAGGTTCACCTTTAAGCAAACTTTCACAAACTTGGTATTTTGCTAGACGTGAGCTAACTTGATTTTGCAAATTATTTAGCTTCAGAAACAATGAGTAAAATTGTTATTTATTTACCTTAGAGCTAACTTATTCGGGCCTATTACTTCAATCTTATATACGATCTCTGCAAAGGAGTCTGAGTCTTCAAGAGAAGGGTTTTACTAAGTTACTACAAGTTAGTCAAGCATTACCTTAGTAACCTAACCTAACTTGTAAAATCCAAAAAAGGCAGTAGTTTCGCTAACTCTGTCTATACGCGCAGTATTATAATATAAATATTAAATCGTCATTTTTAGGGTTCCGTAGCCAAATGGCAAAAAACGGAACCCTTATAGATTCGTCATGTCTGTCTGTCTGTCTGTCTGTCTGTCTGTCCGTCCGTATGTCACAGCCACTTTTCTCCGAAACTATAAGAACTACACTGTTGAAACTTGGTAAGTAGATGTATTCTGTGAACCGCATTAAGATTTTCACACAAAAACAGAAAAAAAAACAATAAATTTTGGGGGTTCCCCATACTTAGAACTGAAACTCAAAAATTTTTTTTTCATCAAACCCATACATGTGGGGTATCTATGAATAGGTCTTCAAAAATGATATTGAGGTTTCTAATATAACTTTTTTCTAAACTGAATAGTTTGCGGGAGAGACACTTCCAAAGTGGAAAAATGTGTGTCCCCCCCCCCCGTAACTTCTAAAATAAGAGAATGATAAAACTAAAAAAAATATATGATGTATATTACCATGCAAACTTCCAACGAAAATTGGTTTGAACGAGATCTAGTAAGTAGTTTTTTTTAATACGTCATAAATCGTAAACCGCAATTTACCTCGATCAAAGTTACAACGAACTTCAAGAACTTTTATATTATGTTACTTGCTGCTACGGAACCCTTCATGGGCGAGTCCGACTCGCACTTGGCCGCTTTTTGAACTCTAACCCAGCAGAGCTACATTTATATGCTGCAATGATTAAAACTCATTGAGTCAAAATCTGTAGCAATCATACATAATAGTTGATACATACCTTTTTTGTATCCTACACAAATTTTCAACAGCAAAACAACTCTCTTAAAATGAATAAAAAGCAAATTGAAAGAATCTTGTTCAGAATCTTACAGACCATTTCTTATGTATGCACAGGTTTTCTTGCAATGCTTTTTCCTACAATAGATAACTTTCTTCGAATAAAGTCTCCCAACAGTAAGATGAGATGACATTTTAAGCTTATTATTTACTGTTACTATTTACTTGTCACCAAAGAAAATATAGAATTATTATTATCTTACACTCACAAAGTAAATTCCCTTCAGGATATCATCCATTAGCAATTTTATTGTAATTCCGCGTGAAATTGAAAACTCAACATATTAATGAAAGTTGAAATGAATAGTGAAAAAATATTGAAGTTTCACGCCGTTTTTTCCATTTTCATTACCTTATTTCCCGAGGGGATATTGCTCATTGCTCTGTGGAATGTTGGTTTATCTGACCAGTTTATGCTGACCTGGAATATGTACTCTAATTCATCGAAATGAAGTATTTTTTTAGGATTTCCCTCATTGGTTTTAAATAAACCTGCTGACATACGAACCTTCGAGATTTAGTAAAACCTTTTAGATAATTGTTTTAACAATTTATTTTGTGCTGACTGGGTCAACAGTTTGAATTAGGATTGTTATTTTTTATTTTCATCTAAGTTAAGTCACGATTTGGGTCAATTTAGGCCATTAGTCCCAGTGACGTAGTAAATAATGATTTAGCGCTTTTATATATGTATTAAAATAAATTAATTTAATATTTTTCTATTAAAACGAGCTATAATAACTGCCCCTAAAATTAAATAATATCTAGTATCAACATGAAATTTCTATATGCCCAATAAAAGTGAACAGTTAACTTTTCTGATACTACGAGTAAGTCATAAGCCGTTTACTAGTACTAGTAATAAATTCATAATATCCAAAATCCATATTGATAAATGCCATACTAATGCGCTTCAAAATCCTTTTAGATCCCTAGGAACGTTTACGAAACACACGAACATTTTTACGAAACTTATATAGCACGCGTGCGATATTAGGCCGAAGTGCGTATGATTAAGGGTGAAAGTGACGTGCACAGGTTTATATGTCAATCCGCCTTAGGGAGCCCTTAGCCCCAGTTGGATCAGAGTTGATACCGGGTACTTGGCGAGCTAATAAAGCGGTTACGTACGACGCCGACGTCTGTATTTTATTCATGAACTGCGCCTCAATGTGTCTCCGTTATGGCTACTGTTTGGGGAATAATTTGATCTTAATTTAAAACTGCTTATTTTATACAGATATTATATTATTATTTTATAATGGTTATATATGTTTTATAATGCAAAAAGACGTCCAACTCATCGAAAATTTGTGACCTACTATGACACACAGTTCTGTCTTCATGATTAATAAATCGTGAAACACACTTTAAAACGCTTCTCCAATATAAACTGGTGGACGTAGTGGTAGCCATGAAGGGAAAACTACTAGGGCATCATTCTTTCTGATATCTGGGACTGACAGCTCCAAGAACTTTAAATGGCGTATACAATTAAATTTAGGTCCCTACAATCGGAATATACCTAATTATTTTCAAACTTACCCCAGTAATGCTCCATTTAACCTTGAGGTTAAATATTTTGTTTGCTTTTCCAATTTCCTAAAAATAAATATAATGTTAGGTATATCTAAGCTTGTTCACCTTTACGTTAGATATGCATGCCCACTAGAATAGTAGTGAGAGGTCTAATTCAGTATAGTGGAGTAGGCTCAGACACGAGTTTAGGATCGCATCGAACTGTTCTAGGAATTAACGCCCAATGTTCCGTTCGACAAATCGTTGATTGATGGTCCTTTGACCACTGTCGGTCTGCCTTTGTCGCTGTTGAATTACACGCTGACTGATTAAAGCGATTTCAGTTTGAACTTAATTCTGTTATAGTTTATAAGATAGTTTTTTTGTGTAAATGTCATTTTTAATAAACTTTTTAGGGTTCCGTACCTGGAAAGTTTGTTTCAGTTGATCGTTAAGTTTCTAACAGTTCAAAACTTGATCAAAAAATTGAACAGATTACACTTTCGTCATGTCCGTCCGTTCGATTACATGAACTTTTACTCCGCAGAGAATTTAAAACACATTTCAATACTTTCCCTCTTAACATTATATTGCCTAGCAATTTAGGCATACAAGGTGTCTGTGCATAACGGCGCCACGTGTTCGATAGAACAATTTAACAAGAGTATTACAGGCAGCCAGCCAAAATGGCTCCATGTGGTCGGTAATCTAAGACTGAAGTATATAATATGCAAATGGCAATGAGCTAGATGGATACCTAGCTTATGCTATTACACGTTTTATTTGATACTGCAGGTTTTTTTTATGGAAATAGCCGGCAAACGAGCTGACGATCCGCCTGATGGTAAGTTATTAGAGCCTTTGCGTTAGTGCACATCATTATTATAAAGCGTGTCATAGAATATATTTGCAAAAGGGTGCTTACTTTCATAATTTTATTCCAAACTGTCTCTGTTATTTCTATTTAGAGAGGCGGGGATCGCCGAGCCATGTGGGAAAACAATAGAAGAGATACGAGTACCAGCGCTTAAGCGCGATTTACATTTCAATAAGTACAGTAGCGAGTTAAGTAATCAGACAGTTAAGTAATAAGTAGTAAGTTGTAAGTAGCGTCCAAACGTAAGGCGAGTGAGTAATCATAAGTTGCCGTTCCAACAAGAAGACTGGTCGTGCGCGTCTGTTTTTTTGTTCCACCGAAACCGTTGTTTTAATCCAGAAAATGGACGTTGAATTAATTAATACCCATTTACTAGATATAATACGAGATATAGTACCAATACTTTTACAAAACATTGAAAATGAAATATTAATAGAAAAGAATTATTATACTACTACTAATTATTATACTTTTTATTTTCGAGAGAGCCTCCTTCGGTCCGAAACCACTTATATTCATTACCTCACAAAATATTAATAATAGCTGCATCTCTAGCTTGTTTTATGCGGTAACTGTAGCATTTTGAATTATATAAACATTCATGTTTCAAGTACTCTTGTACAAAGATAAACGTAGTACCTAATATCAGACCACTTCATTTTTCATTAAATTTACCTACACGTGTCTGCGGCCGCAGTGTACAAACTTATGCACTGTACCAAACTCGCCCGTCTAGGCCGTCTACATGTCGGCATGTCGGCCAGTTAAGTTAGCGGGGTGCGGGAGACGCGAGGGAGGGGCCTACTTCGCACTGGACTCGCCAAAAAATAGGATCGCGTTCTATTTGAATCAACTTAACTGAACCACTTACTACTTAACTCGCTTTTGCCGTTCAAACGACATTAACAACTTAACTCGCCGGTGTCGTAAGTTAACTCGCTACTGTACTTATTGAAGTGTAAATCGCGCTTTAGCGATGTGGCGTGCGTCGCCATGCCAACAGCCGGCTTGACTCGCCGCATTAAATGTTTAACATCATAATCTAAATTTTACTAACAAAAAATAACCGACTCCAAAGTCTTACGTCTTATGTGAGACCACATGACAGCCACCAGCTTTCGATTAAAAAAATAATCATCAAAATCGGTTCGCCCAGTCCAAAGTTCTGAGGTAACAAACATAAAAAAAATACAGTCGAATTGAGAACCTCCTCCTTTTTTGAAGTCGGTTAAAAAGACTACGGAAAATTTTGGGGTAGAGAAATATACGACGGCATCTACAGTAGTCCTAGATATCAGAATTTTAATAGTGGCGAATAGATGTGCGTTCAAACTGTTCAAGTTTTATGTAATCTATTACGTATAAATTACAATATTTTCGTATGATAATGACAAACTATTTAGGCTAATTTAGGTCTTATGTTGGTTGTGCTGTTCTAGTGTGTTATACTCTATACTACATTCCTTCTTGATCATAATAAGAAGTATATTGAAATTTATTACTCGCAAAAAAAACATATTCGAATAAATTGCAGAACAACATCAAACACAAAGACAAATACAGTACAAATACAGTTTATTAAATTCATCAAAAGAGCTGAAAATAAAATATGATAAAATGTCAGACGGCAGAGCACGCAACGCAAAATATTCATCATAACGTGAATCTGAAAGGATTCTAAGCGAATATATGATTATGTGAATATGAACTGACATTGCTGGAATAATGTTATATATACAATACACATTGCATCACAAATAAATCATTCTTGCTTGAATAATTTTAAAATTATCCACTGTACAACTATAACAAAAATATATTTGAAATCTTTACAACAAGCCCTTTAATTTGTTATGACACACGATACGGTATGCAAAACAGTTTTATTTAATTATGATTTCGTTGAATTTATTTCTCAAAATTCAGTTGTTTACTTTATACTTTTGTCTTTGGGTCACAAAAAATGACATGAATACCAAATTTCAACTCATTTGGCCCTGTATTTTCAGAGTAAATTCGCTGTAAAAGGCGGACAGACACAAGAGTGATCCTATAATGGTTCCGTTTTTCGTTTTTTTCGTACGGAACCCAAAAAATATATTGTGAAGATTTAATTTCAATAATATCGACAAAGTAGTGGAATAAAACTAACAACAAACTAAGAGTCGTAACTGGAGTAATATAAAAGTATAATGGTATGAGTAAATAGTGATATGAGTAAAGTTCAGGGGCGTAGCTACCGCCGTATCAGCCGTATCAATTATACGGGGCCCCCAGCGTATAGGGGCCCCCACTAACGCTCCCAAAAACAACTCGCCAGCCGGCCTACGACCGCTACAGGCACTCCTTTTATATTTGACAGCTGACGTTGAGGGGGCCCCACAACAAATATTGATATGGGGCCTCCTCAGGGCTAGCTACGCCACTGGTAAAGGTTATCTCATATTTATACTTTTATGCGAGTATTTGACCTGCTGGGCAAACAAAGCGATACTCTGGAGGTTTTCCGCAATATTTTATGAAAGAGCCGAGATAACTCGTATAGTAAAGTTAACGGCATAACTCTGAAATACCATCATATGGGAATTCATAACTGACAAACTGACAATACACTTTGTACTCTTGGTTCTATTATTTATTACTACATTATAGTAAAACTCTTACTGATCGATATCTATTGGAAGATATTTCAGCAAAACTTTATTTACTAACCCAATAAATTCCACAACAACGATTTTTAGAATTTTTGTCTGTTTGTCTGTACGGCAGGATCTAATATTTTAATATTGGCGCTAATCTCACAAGCGGGTAGACAGCAGTTTGACAGTTGTATTGCTTGTTTTATTTCAATAGATTATGTAAATATTGTGTCAGTGTTTCCCGCTATTTCAATCGTTACTGATCGAACGAGTTATGGTGGTCACTCACGGTCATTCCATCGCGTCATTTTTGGAGCCACGCCAAACGACATATGTCAAAATGGATGGATGCCAAACATTATTCACACTCACGATCATTCCAATTCTCTTTCATTTGCGCATTTGACCTGATCGAAAGACGTTAACATGACGTTGCGTTCGGAAGCCATTTTGTTACACAAAATTAAACAATGACATTTGGAACTGTCTCCTTCGTTCGACGTCTCGGCGCGAAACAGGGTTGGATTTTCTACAATAATAATTATAGTATTTACACTATAATTTCACCCTTTGTACTATGTACTATCCACATCTAAGTATAGTAAGCTAAAATACTATAATTTTATTTGGTGCCGAATGTTTAGTTTTAAGACATATTATGAATATTATGTGTAATAATATAGTGCGTGTATCCGACCGAATTCGGATCTTGCGTTTCAATGTCCTCAGCAATAGGCTTCTTTTTTTTACACGAATAAGTTAATACTTGACCACAATCCCACCTGATGGTAAGTGTAGATGTGGTCCAAGGTGGTGTCTTTTGTTCCTTTCCAGTTTCCACTAACAGTAACTAATCTCGTTCCTTATGATTCCTTCCATTCCATACGAAATTCAATCAAAGCGATAACAATCGCTTGCGAATTTGTGTGTAATAATACGTTTATTTACGAAGTTCTTCCTACTACTTGACTTGAAAGTAAAAGTATTTTTTCCATTTCAACAAATGGGGGGGGGGGGTGCAAAATCAGTTGATCTACCGATTTTGTGCTTGCAACATTGAGTGTACTATAATTTTTTTTATAAATACTATACTTTTCATTGTTTTGTACTATATTTTTCAATGTACCTAAATCCAACCCTGGCGCGAAATGAACACATTCACGATTCAAATTTTGGCTGTATATCACGCCATTTGACGCGATGGAATGACCGTGAGTGACCACCTTTACCTAGGTACTTCATGCGTGAGCAGAGCAAGGGTTAGAATTATTTACTGATAGGAAAAATTCTTTAACACTTCCGTGTTTCGAAGGGCTTATCAAATTGTAACACCTTGGTCATAACCTGACTATCCACTCCAGTAAATCACATTGGACTAGCGTGTAGAATTAGATTCCTTCTTAATTAAAATAAACCCTTGCCTTGCAATATTCAAATTCTACATTGTACTAGTAGACATGAAAGGAGTAATCAAAATCATCAGAGTAGTACAAGATATTCTTTTAATAGTACAAGATATGCGATATATCAAACCGCGTCAACTTCACACCACATACGATTCATACATAAATCACATCCCAGCACAGTCAGACAGAGATTCGCTAGGCACTTATAAACTACCTAATGTTAGTCAGGTCTATTGCTTGTGGAGCATTCGAATACTTGAGGAGTACAAACCCAGTTGGCATCGCGCCAGCCCGCTTGACACAACCAGCGCCCACTTTACGACTTCTTCGTGTCGTCATCATGCAAAGTATGAGAGTCCACTGACCTACAAACTGCGAGAGTAAAATGAGACGACTGATAAGTGATCTCGTGGCTCAAAACTTTGATAGTATACGATCATGCTCACAAATTTTTTTTTATAAGAATTATTTTAATATGACCTTATGTAGTTGTATGTCTCGTTTCGTTTACGTGTTTATCCTAAAAAAATCCCAGAGTTTTGTGTAGCGATTTCATTGAAATTAATTTATTGATGTTTCTATTGTCTCTTCACTAATATAAGATATGATAAAGAAACAACAAAATCAATATAAAATTTCATTGAAGTCTGTACGAAAAACCATTTTTATAACATCCTAAGAAGCTTATCTTCTGTAACAGCGTTCTATAAAAATAAAGACAATGTGCACTCAATGATCACCAATTTCGTACTTGATTAGGCCGCTTGATAGCTTTTCGAACACTGGCCTTTAACTAAATGGGGTTATAAAATCAGTATTTAAACAAAATTAGTTTGACGCGTTCGTTTTTTCTTCGTATTGTTTACGAGTAACTATGTTCCATCTCAGCTTCATTGAAATCTTCTTAAATTAATAATCTAACTGTTTAATCACGGACTCATTCATATCACGCACCAATTCTTTATATATTTTTTTAAATCTACGAATATCCATACTAAAATAATATGAGTGAAGGGTTTTTTGAGTGTTTGTTTGTTTATCTCTGGAACTACCAATTGGATTTGAAAAATTATTTTATATACATAGTTATATGATAGCTACATTTATGAGGATGACACTATATTATCATGGGATTCTTAACAAAAAGTAATTGCAAAAAGAAATATATTTCAAACATTTCCGTAGATAGCGTATGTGACTTTTTATTTACATAAATGTTAAGTTAGAGTTGTCACAGTAACATAATTTACTTGCTGACATAGATAAACGTGTACTAAAGACAACCCATATTCTAACACCTGTGAATTTGATTATAGTTGCGGTAGTTAGCAATGGGTGCGCAAGTTATATCTTTGTCAGTATTGTGCTAGTTTACATTCTTGTTATAATAAGGCACGCGCCGAGCGTTGTCACCTTAGGTTGTGTAAATGAAAGTTTTGTTTTGTGTCGTATTATAATGGTAGTAAAACAAAGTACAGCGTTTATTTTAAAATACAATCCCGTGGAAACTTTACTGTGATAGCCGTGACATGACTCATTGATTTGTTTTGATTGATCGTTTATTTCTTGTTACTTTTAAACGAAATATCAAATGACTTGATTGAAATATCGGCGTAAAAATCGATGCCCTGAGTCATTTCAAAACCTTACATCTAATATTAAGTAATAGCAAGGAACATAAAATACTGTTCATGTTACTCGTATTATTGTGGACTGTTGAGAATCGTCTGATGTATTTACATTTAAACATACGAACGTCAAATCGTTTACTTGAAGGACTCGAGCTCGTTCAATGTCTTTACTCTCACGTCTCAAAGCAATGATCCAACGCGCACAATATTTTTGTTACTCTCTTACGACAATATATTCTTGCATAAAGACCTTATCAATAAGGCCCTAAGTGAATTTATCTGGAAAATTCATGTCTGGCGGCAAGAATAATATACTACAGAAAATATCGATAAAACAGGTCACATCGGCAAAGTACCTACTTGAAGAAATTGTGTTTTTATCGTTTTATCCTTAGTATAATAAGCTGTATTTGACTCTCTATACGTCATGATTTTCTCTCATTTTTGACTGTACCTTCAATTTAACGATTTGAATATTAGCCGTATTGGGGCCGTATTTGAATACTGATCTCAATCCCATGTCGGCATACTACGATGTCATAAGAGGCGACAGAACTTGGCTCGCGTAGTGGGAATGTTCCTTTACTGGTAGGTATTATTATCTTCTTTACTGGTATTATTATTACGAAAACCAGGTATTTGATACATACTCATGACCCAAAAATACTTCCCAAAGTTGTATTATGTACACGCAGAAAACTATCTCAGAAATTCTTTTCTTTTCTCTCGTTTATGTAATGCGAATAAGTCTTGCTTTCCTAATAATATAAAATACAAAAGATCCAGTTTTATTACTTACTAGGAACTCGCCAGACCTTTCTGTACAGTATATATAAAAAATCTCTAATTACTTCTAAATCTTACGTAGACGTGCTTTATTTATTTATTTCTTTCATCTCTCTTCTTTCTTGTACGCATCGGCGGTAACCACTTACCATCAGGTGATTAGTCTACTCGTTTCTCGATTTCTTCACATAAAAATACTAAGAAACTTTTAAGTAATTTAATTTGATTCAATAATTATTTATATCTTAATATGCGCTTGTCAAAAATAGATATCTATAGTTAAATCAATCCACAATTACTAAATAATAATAATAGTTTTCATCTTCATGCCATGAATTTAAAATATTCTTTAAGTCAGTCCTCCAGTCAATTGCGTGTTGAGAAAGGACATTGATTTCCACTCGGAACCCGGCGCTAAACATCCTGTAGTTTGCAGAAATGCGTCTGGCAAATCGTGTTCTGCATCTTTGAGCAGCAATGCTCGATGTAGTTGCAAACGTCTCGTTCCTGATTACTCCTATGGTGTTGGCACTTGGCTCTGGTCTTGGAACGTGATCTTTGGACCGAGATCCAACCAAGAGCATAATATTAGTCTTACAGTAAGATACTGTAATTCTGTTTGCTTTTAAAAGTTCTTGTAATGTAACTTTTGTTAAGCTTTCAGTAAGTGACAGTTGTTTTTTCTTAATTTTATTCTAACTTAAACATGTGATCATACGATTTGATAAAAACGAGTTTCTGCGAAGAATTATTTAATTATTCAAGCATGTACATATATTGTATATTATAAAACAAAATTACATCGTGGAGGTAATCTCTTCAATCAAAATATCGTTTGATTTCCGTAACACTATCAATTTCACAACATATTCATACACTGACTAACCTATTTATCAGCTAAAACAGATCAAATAACGTGACCGTGTAAATTCAGAAAATTCAAATACACTTTCATAAAATTACCTCAAACCGATCCAGAGTCACAATCCATTGAAATGTAAACCAATACAGATAAAATTCTATTTAGGAAGGAAGACTACTTCTACGACACATTATGCAGTTTGGCTAGTAGATATGGTGGAAGTTTGGCCACTTTAAACCTGACCTCCTTTGGACATGCGCCAACCCGCCACACGTACTGCCCAATTTACGACGTTTACGCGAAGTGCAGATATCGTCAAATTACCTTCTACGTCAACGTTTTTTGGTTTGTTTGGAGTGTTTAAAAAAGATTCATCATTATGCATCACTCTTTAAACCGTGAAACAATTTTGATTGGTGTTACAACCTACGCCTATTATTTTCCCGTGAATCAAATTACTAAAAAGTACTATGTAGGATAAAGGATCACAATATATTCGTATTTAAACAAGTTCAAACTTTATAATGTCAGATGCAATTTTAACAAATCACAGCAAAATTACAAAATAAAAACCTTCGAGTGATCATTCAATTTTAATAACACAACTTCACTGTTAATTTAAAAAAAACAGAGCTCCATTAAAGTCCATAGTCCGCCAATCTGTCAAGGTGCATATTCGTACGAGAACATTTTAAGTTTCCTGTATCCCACAGGTTTCTGCTAAATGATTTTTTTAAATTCCATCTATTCTTATTTAACAAGTGCAAGAACATTGGTACGTATATCGAACATAAGAGAAAAGTGACAGATAAATATTTGTACTCGGGTCACGGGTGTTATTCTGATGTGTTATATTATATGTGTCGTCCATGCCACCCGCGACACAGGTAAATAGCATACTGGGGTATGAGTGTGTATTCTCATCCTGAGCCTTTAGAAACCATTTCGGACAAATCGATCACACAAACGATAATTACACCATTACAAAAACGTGATGTAATCTTCATAAACTCTTATAAATTTTCTACGGTACTATCATAATAATATGAATTCGGTCCTAATTTTGGATGAAAATTAAAAATAAATGTTATCGCCATCTTTAATAATACCGCTGTAATCATTATTCTTGTCCTTTAAACAGCTGGGTACCTACATACTTTGAGCATTCATTTTATTATAGCTGTCCTAAATGTCCTTGCGTTTAATATTATGGGAGCTAGATGAAATGAGTAATAAATTGATTGGAATTTCCACGACGAGGGTGGCTTTCCCTGTTTTCCGATCGCTTAGTCATATATTCACTCATAAATTCGCTACTGCATAATAATAACAGCGATCAAAAATCTAAAGTTAGATATTGTTGTTGCTAGTTCATAATTCTAAAAGTTGAAGATAACACTTTAAGTTAGATCATCACAGATCAAAAATAACATAGTTAATATACATAAATACATATATTAAAGTAATATTATTTATTGATATTAAGTACTATCCTATATTATTACAAATGTGAAAGTTTGTGAAGATGTTTGGATGTTTGTTCCTCAATCACGCCACAAATGCTTAACCGACTTGGCTGTTTGGAATGGAGATAGCCTATACCCTGCATTAACACATAGGCTACTTTTATCCCGGAAAAGTTCAGAGTTCTAGCGGAATTTGTAAAAAATAGATCTCTACCGCGGGCGATGCCGCGTGCAAAAAGTAGTATTTACTAAAAAACTACTAAATAGGTAGTCGTTTTTTATCTATGTCATTTATAGCTAATAAATGTCTACAATTGTGTAGTAAGACAATAAAAACATGTCAAGTTTTCAAAGATCAATGAAAAGTAGAGCATTCTTTATAGGAAAATGAAGCGAAAGAAAAGCAAAGCGTCATTCAACTACCTCTTAAGGCGAGCGTATTCGACCGTTGTAGGCATTTTGTTCACTGCCCTTTACCCCGCTCCCCTGAGTGTAAACTCGACCGCCACGCCGTGAGCCGGCCGCGCGCGGCTGTGAGGTTAATGACCCCGTGCGTAGCTGTAGATCCTACATAGCCTAGTTGGTAGTGGACCTGCCTGCGAACTGCGAAGCGAGGGGTTTCGGGTTCGATTTCCGGCCGGGGCAAATATTTATGTGACAGATAAATATTTGTACTCGTGTCATGGCTGTTATTGTGATGTGTTATATGTGTAGTACATGCCACCCGCGACACAGGTAAATACTTGTAACCTACTGCGGGGGTATGAGTGTGGAAGGGTTTTATTATTATTATTATTATTATTATTATTATTATTATTAGTAACTGCTCTGAGTTGGGGTGTAAGTATACTTTATTTTGATTTATTCATTGGAATTTTAGGTGTAATAAAATAAGAGTAATGATAATTTTAGCTTATCCAGTGGAGACTAGAGGTGAGTGGAGACTGACTTGAAATTTTATGATACGAAACTGTCCAATGGAGACTAGAGGTGAGTGGAGACTGACTTGAAATTTTATGATACGAAACTGTCCAGTGGAGACTAGAGGTGAGTGGAGACTGACTTGAAATTTTATGATACGAAACTGTCCAGTGGAGACTAGAGGTGAGTGGAGACTGACTTGAAATTTTATGATACGAAACTGGCCAGTGGAGACTAGAGGTGAGTGGAGACTGACTTGAAATTTTATGATACGAAACTGTCCAGTGGAGACTAGAGGTGAGTGGAGACTGACTTGAAATTTTATGATACGAAACTGTCCAGTGGAGACTAGAGGTGAGTGGAGACTGACTTGAAATTTTATGAAACGAAACTGTCCAGTGGAGACTAGAGGTGAGTGGAGACTGACTTGAAATTTTATGAAACGAAACTGTCCAGTGGAGACTAGAGTTGAGTGGAGACTGACTTGAAATTTTATGAAACGAAACTGTCCAGTGGAGACTAGAGGTGAGTGCAGACTGACTTGAAATTTTATGAAACGAAACTGTCCAGTGGAGACTAAAGGTGAGTGGATAACAAATAAGTAGGTACTTACATACAAAATTGACTAATATCATCTAAATACTAACAAAAAATAACCAACTTCAAAATAACTCGAAAACTACTTGTCAAATCTCCCTCAAATTTATGTGGAACCACATGATACGCACCAGCTTTCTATCAAAAAAAGAATCATCAAAATCGGTTCACCTACAAATAAGTAGGTACTTACATACAAAATTGACTAATATCATCTAAATACTAACAAAAAGTAACCAACTTCAAAATCGAAACGAGCTTTTTTTTCAAAATGGCGGACTTGTAGGTATGCCAGGTTCCGTACAAAAATCTTCAAACCCTTTGGATAAGATATTTTACAAGTATGTTGAGAATGATAAAAAGTATAAGAATAATTTAAAATAAAATACCTAAAGATACGTAAAAAAATAATAAAAACAAAAAAATTAAAATGTGTGCCATTCACACATTTTAGAACTTAGAAGTGAAACCTTCAAAAATTTTGTTTTCAAGATAATGAGACGAATGTAAAATTTCGGGAAGATGATAATTGTAGGTTTTACTATTCCACTCCACTCCACTCCACTCCACTCCACAAATTTTGACTTTTGACTTTTTTGCCTTTTTTGACTTTAGACTTAAGACTTTTTTGACTTTTTTTGACGTTTTTGACTTGACTGTTGACTTTTGACTTTTTTGACTTTTTTGACTTTGACTTTTCTTACTTTTTTCACTTTATTGACTTTTTTGACTTTTGACTTTTTTGACTTTTTTGACTTGACTTTTTTTACTTTTTTGACTTGACTTTTTTGACTTTTGACTTTTGACTTTTGACTTTAGACTTTTTTGACTTTTTTGACTTTTTTGAATTTTGACTTTGACTTTTTTGGCTTTTTTGACTTTTTTGACTTTTGACTTTTTTGACTTTTGACTTTTTTGACTTTTGACTTTTTTGACTTTTTTGACTTTTGACTTTTGACTTTTGACTTTTTTGAATTTTGACCTTTTTGACTTTTGCCTTTTAATTTTTTTGACTTTTTTGACTTTTTTGACTTTTTTGACTTTAGACTTTTGACTTTTGACTTTTGACTTTTTTGACTTTTTTGAATTTTGACTTTGACTTTTTTGGCTTTTTTGACTTTTTTGACTTTTGACTTTTTTGACTTTTGACTTTTTTGACTTTTTTGACTTTTGACTTTTGACTTTTTTGAATTTTGACCTTTTTGACTTTTGACTTTTGACTTTTTTGACTTTTTTGACTTTTTTTACTTTTTTGACTTTAGACTTTTGACTTTTGACTTTTTTGAATTTTGACTTTTTTGACTTTTTTGACTTTTGACTTTTTTGACTTTGACTTTTTTGACTTTTGACTTTTGACTTTTTTGACTTTTTTGACTTTGACTTTTTTGACTTTTTTGACTTGACTTTTATGACTTTTGACTTTTGACTTTTTTGAATTTTGACTTTTTTGACTTTTTTGACTTTTGACTTTTTTGACTTTAGACTTTTGACTTTTGACTTTTTTGACTTTTGACTTTTGACTTTTGACTTTTTTGAATTTTGACTTTTTTGACTTTTTTGACTTTTGACTTTTTTGACTTTGACTTTTTTGACTTGACTTTTTTGACTTTTGACTTGTTTGAATTTTGACTTTTTTGACTTTTTTGACTTTCTTGACTTTTGACTTTTTTGACTTTGACTTTTTTGACTTGACTTTTTTGACTTTTTTGACTTTTTTGACTTTTGACTTTTGACTTTTGACTTTTTTGACTTTTTTGACTTTTTTGAATTTCGACTTTTGACTTTTTTGACATTTTTGACTTTCGACTTTTTTGACTTTTGACTTCAAGAAGTTTTCACTTCAATAATCATTTTTTCAAAACAATTTTCCATTTATTTCATAACGCGCCTAAATAAGGTATAACTTCAAAAAAGAAAACTGTCTCTCAAGCTCCCAGCCGTCACGACGAGTCGTTTGGCGACTGACACATGCTCAAGGGTGGTAGCTATCCATGCGAACCCCATGGAGAAATAATAATAGTAATAATGGTATTAAATTTAAAATCAATATTACCAATATAATCCCTCGAGGGGCCCTACCACCAGCGGGCCGGATTTAGTCGCCTTTTACGACACCCATCCGGCTTGGGATAGTATTAGATAATAATTGTGTAATTAGCACTTGACTTATACCAATACCCAAATACTATAATAGTAACTAAAGTATAAAAACGAAAAAAATTTATTATTTCAAATTACAGCAGTGTGGATACTTTGGACAGTACATAATACGTAATATAAGTTCAGAAGGCGCGCGCGCCAAATTCGAAATTAAAATTAGTGTCGGAAATTCGACAACGTGCGGCTGCGATGCCGATTAGCACAGGTCCTACCTCGAAGGCGACTGGCGCGAGAGTAAAATTGAGTAAATTAACGCGTCGGGCGTTTCGTTGCTCGTGGAAAGGGAAAAAATAGAAATTGAAAGGGAAGTTTTTCAAAATTTCAAATTATGATCAGAAAGAAATATTGGTATCTATAGGACCTATACTGTGGTATATTTTTTATTATCTGGAAGCGATTAAAACGCGAATAAAACGCCATTTTTATGCCAGATTAGACCCCACTTTGTGATTTATTTCTATCCAATGAAATAATTGCTATCGTGTATCAAGTATGAGGGAACGAAAGAACAAAGACTGTAAAATAACATATATTTTTTTTAGAATTGTATTATGTACCATTTATGAACAAAACACCTTCAAAAATACCATTTCTTGGGATAATATCGCCTTAAGTCTTATCGGCTTGAAATACCTTACTAAGAACTTCAGCTTCAAGTTGGAAGCATTTAATTGACTGGGTACAAATTTCTATCGTTTTCATAATATTATTTTACAGTCTCATAAAACTGTTAATGAAAAATACTTGTTATAATTTTAGTAGCTACTCGGATGAACGGTAGAAATCAAAGTTAGAGTGTAACATAATAACGGCAAGTATAATTTTAAAACACATCAACAATTGTATAAGTTGTGAAAGTACTAGTACCTACTAGATTTAAGTATAGGTGAACTAAATATCGGCACCATATCTTTTGCAAATTTTAGTATGTAAACGTTTGAATTTTTTTCTATACATATTAGGTTTGTACTCGTTTGTATAATTACTGTAGTTCATCTTGGTTCTATACTTATCGATTTTTTTATATAAAAAGGGCTAGCAAAAGCAAAGGCGACCCGGGTTCACCAATTTCTTACTTGATTAGATCGCTTGATGGCTTTTCTAACAAAGAACTCGACTGGAATGGAGAAACAAAACAAGCTTGGATATAGGTAACGTCGCAGGCGATACCATCAAGGGTCGTCCATTCGTTACTGTTCGGTGGTCTGGAAAAAAATTGTAATAGCCTTTTCGAACATATAAATATAATTTGAAGTAAACGTTATATTACATAATGATATCGAAAATTTAGGCAAAGTAACATGAAGTATAAGTAAGTAATACGTTTTACATAATATTTTATTGTAGCATTTTAAAAACTATATTTTTAGGCAACAAAAAAAGTGGCAAGTATAAGATCGCTCGGCGAATAGAATAAATAATGGCTAATTTTATTTACATTGAATCCTTATACAAAATTTAGAAAAGGATTTTATAACATTTTTGGGACAATAAAATAAAAATATATCTTTGATTTAATTTATGGCCTGAATGATGTAGGAAATAAATTACGTAACACTTTTAATTACATTTTGATCGAGGGACATTGCAGGTTCCTGAGAATTTGGCACTTTGAATAAAAATTTCGTCAAGAAACACGTACCTAGGCGATTTTTATTGTATTTTTCCGTTCAATTCATTTTCCTACATAAAATACTTAACACTTACAGCCATAAATTATATAAACGATGATATTTGTAAGAAAAAAACTTCCTCACTAACAAGCATCCAATAGTCCAACATTATTACGGCATTATTCCTATGAATAGCCATTGTTATGATCTTTTCAGTAGACGCTCAAGAGTATTTCATACGCATTTATTTATGTTAATAGAGCGAAGAAAGCAGAAGATAAATGATTTTGTTTTCGTCGTCTGTTAGTACCGCTATTACATACACGACCAGTACTATAAATTACTCCCAATATATTATTACTTTTTCCGCTGAGGTACTCGTAAATAAATATGGTGGCTTATTGCTTTGAAAATCTTACATTTGTGTACATTTTTACTAGGATATGGGTACTAAAGACATATTTTATATGTCATATTTCCAATAAGTGTATAAATTGTGCAGGCCTTAACTGCGATCATGAGGGGAAACTTTTAATCATAGCATAAAAAATTACAGCACACTCCTTGGCGTTTACATACATAATGAAGTAATTTGTAAAAAGAATATGTAATATGTAATAGCGTACCCAGTTTAAATTTTTTTCATCATTCGAACATTAGAAATATTGAGCTTGGGTGTCCTTACAAAAGTACTGAGATTAATAAGGTAATAAAAGTATACTTAGATTGTACTCTTATTAAGCCTTTTTCCATCTACCTAAAAGTTGGCAATCTTATTGTTTTGACAGAACATAGACTGAACAATTGTAATTTTCTAAGGTTTGTAAAGTCAGTTATTAGTAGATTAAAAATCTTTACTGGAGCAGCTAACACTCAATTGCCTAATCGATTGCCCCATTAGGAATAAGTGAAACTTAAGATCAGTCTCGAGGGGGTTTTGAGGTAATTACGCCTTGTAAAAACATAAGCACCTAATCTACGTTATGATTGCCGAGAACACGCAAAGTCAACATTTTGTCGGCATGGACCCTAAAAACATTGTTAGCCACAAACCTTTATTAACTTAACAACAAGGCAAAGGACGTTACGTCTTGGTTCATCAATTTAAATCCATTTACAGACTTCTATAATTCAAACAATTGCTATTTGTTACGGAGCAAAGAGAAATATTATTTTATGTTTTACTAGTTTATTATTTCATAATTTACGTGTTATGCGAAACGTGGGCAAGTTTAGCGGCTTTAATAAACTTTACATTATAGATACCATTATTATGGATATTAATAAAACTGATAATATCTTAAGAATGATAGATAAGAAAACCATAATGAAATGTAGTGAAAATGAGGTAAGTTAGGTAAAAATTATTACATCACATGAGCCAATTATTAAGTGTCATTATTCCCTTGTTCGTCTAAGGATTTCATCATTTCTCATTTGATCGTGTATAGAAATACCAAGTATAGCCGGTCTCCATAGTTGCATGTTTTATGTGAGTTCAATGACGGGGTTGCTACAATTTCCCCCTCAATAACTTTACAGACAAGGTATTGAGCGAGAATGAGTCATTGGAAATTACGTAAATTATTCTGTCTAGTATTATATTGTGTCCTTTAAAATATGGACTGCACAAGTAAGTGTAATTAAAAGTACTAGCGAAAAAATTAAACTTAGCTATTTGACTACAGTGTAATAAGATTGTTTCACTATCTGATTTTAATGGTGACGTGCATAAGTGTATCAGTGATACCTATATGAATAAAATATTTTAATTTTTTTTAAATTTCATTAAAATTTGACATGTCTTCACATTTATCCAACATACGTACTATATAAATACATGTACGAAAGTCGATATTTAAATTTGTATGTACAAAGATTTCACCAATTTCATTGTTAGTCTTAGCAATCCATAAACCAAGATGTCAAACTTTTAGAAGCCCAAAACTATCTAAAATTACATGAGCGGTAGTAAAACAGGATATATCCAAACAGCTAAGGGGTTCCTACCCTAAATCAAGATATGAATACAAGTTCGGATTAATGACGGTTTCATGCTCGGCCCCTTGACAAAGCCGCGTAGTGTATTATCTCTCGGACTACAGACTACAGACCTCTATAGATAGTTACGTTGATAAAAGGAAACGAGCACTTATCTTCAACATCTAGGCTCGCAATGTCGGGGCTATGTTAATGAAAGGTTTTTTTACTGCATGATTTAACGTGCTTTTTTATATTTCTTTCAGAATACTGACATTCTTGAATTTATAAAAGAAATGGTTTTATTACGCCTCTCACTTATTCGTTATATTTTCTATGAAATATTCATATCTTGATTTATATCACCGGCATGGTTTAGTGGCTCAACTACTCAACTCAAATCAACGAATTTAGTATTATTTTTGCCATTAGCAGTCATCTATCCAACTACGGATCGTATGCCCACTGTTGCTTAATTTGGCAATGTCTACTAGAATCCATTATGGGTCTTTTTCCACTTTGGTCAACCGCTTAGGAGCGACATAAGCAGTGGGGCTATTAGCGTTTCCTTGAGGTCTATACCAAAAGTCCTTGTTACCCAAACTAAGATAGGATTTTTCAAAATCTTTCTTTCTATTTCTGATGATGATTTATTCAACAAACCAAATCAAAAGTAAACGTAAGCTAGAGTTGATACAGAGACGACGGGTGCCTCTGGGAATGGGGTACTCAAAGTACCCGTTACATCACGGTACAATATTTTTTGAGACTATCACATTCAAAGTGACAGAAAAACACATTTTTTGAGACTTTGTTTTTTTTTATTATTCCAGTCATTATCGTTGATTTTCTATACTTGGTTTATTTTTCTAATACGCCATAGCACCGTCGAAACCGAATTTATATGTATATTATACCATATCATTAGTGTAAACTAATATGTATAGGTACCATATGTGTAATCTGTAATGTATTGTATATCAAGGGAATACTGTAAGTAACTCACTCTTCACAACAAACGGGCCTTCAAAGCAAACAATTGAAACTGCAGTTGCACAAACCTAACAGACTCAAGTTACAAGAACATATTTGTACTTGTATTTGCATACGACGTCAAGTACCGTAACAATGGAGAGTTGCCAGTTGGTATTGACCTTTGATATTAGAAGTCAACAAAGTTTCAAGCCATTAATTGGAGAAAGATAACAAACAGTAGTCACAGGTGAATCCAAATTCAGTAATTGCATACGCTACCGTTCAATCAAGGAGCGGAGTAGATACAATGTCAACATCGGTAATTGGCATGCAACTTAGAATAACGAGTCAGAGAGATGGAGTGTTCAAACAAAGTTGAAACTTGAAACACAAATGTCTAGCTCGTTCTCTCCCAAAAAGTTATCGTTAGCGAGGGCCTTATGACTTTTTTCTTCTCTTCAGTTTTTAATAGCATAGAACGTAGCGATAGAGAAAAAAG
The DNA here is from genome assembly GCA_911387775.1 of Thymelicus sylvestris. Lineage (NCBI taxonomy): Eukaryota > Metazoa > Arthropoda > Insecta > Lepidoptera > Hesperiidae > Thymelicus > Thymelicus sylvestris. Next base: position 6,348,556 of record OU426896.1, on the reverse strand, counting down.
GAAATATGTTATTGATATTCACAGTGTAAATTATAACCTAAAAATTACGACTTATTATGTTTCTTCGTAAGAGTTTCTTCGTCATTTTTTCATATACAACAGTGAAATAAAATCCAAAAAGTGAGTAATATGAGCATACATTATGCGCATAATTATGTAGTTGCACGATAGAACAATAGTAATAAAAAAACAATCACTGATGTGATTCCGGCCAAAGACAAATGTTATTTTCACGTTTGATGTATTTTTTCTTCAGCTATCTCACACTCTATCTATTGATATTACTGATCTAAGTCATCCAACTAGCGCATTGACTATAAAAATCACAGCAGAGATAAATCATTCTGCTACACGATTCGTGCACGTTTTGCTCAGAATTTTTGTAGTTTGTAAGAGAGAAAAATCAATGCAACTACGCTTCATTTACAAATGATAAATTGTTGATTTTATTGAAAGAAAGAAAGCAAACATATTTATTTTATTGTACCGCAAAAATTGTGCTTACATTTACGTTGTAGGTATACTTAATGTTTACCTATATCTACTATCATTGACTTAATTTTTAATGAAATTAATAATAAATAAGTATGTAATAATAATAACTTAATAATAAATTAAAATTAAAAAATAATGAATATCGCCATTTTACTTCGCAGCTGTGGATTATGTTTAATCATTTAATTCATGGTGCAAATCATGTAATGAAATAAAATAATTAAAGAGCAATGAAAAGGATTGATAATATTATGATTAAATCATATTATGATTAAATAATATTATGATTAAATCATATTATGATTAAATAATATTATGATTACATAATATTATGATTAAATCAAATCTTTCGTAAAAAAAGCTCAGCATACATATCAATCAAACACACAAATCATATCAGTTAGTAAAAGACCGCATCACACATAATGAAAGCTCGCTTTGTCCATAATGAAACAATGAAAACACTAAAGTACACGCTACCAGTTAAATCAAGGAACAGAGGATTAAGTCAAGAGGAGTAATTGGCATCTGACTCGAGAACGGTTTGATTTGAAAGTTCCCGAGTTAGCCGTTTGATTTCAATTTAGATGCACTATCAGTAGATGAGCGCTTTGCCTAAGTGCACTTCGATTTCCATTTGTAAGCCATCTATGAGAATCTGTTCGAGTTCTGAAGAATTTGGGTACAATTAAAAGTTCTGATTGTACATTTTGCATTTTCAGATAACCAAAGATATAAAGATGCGATAAAAAAGCGGGAAACCCACTTATGGATCTTCAACCTACAAACGTTAAAAACATTTCAGGATTGATACTAGCAAGTTAATAAAGGAGGACAGCAGAAACACAAGCATTACGGCAAGCATGAGTACCATCGAGATTACGCTAGATGATACATTGCCCAGTGAAATCCAAAAGACGGATAAAATGAAGGCGCCACAGCCTCATCCGTTGCTCAACTGATTGCACCACGAGAAGGGAAGATTTTCCTGGAATGAAAGGTATATAATAAGTGTAGGACACTAGGATTTTCAGAATTTACTTGAATTCTCTCTCTCTCTTTGCGTTAATAATACCAGGTCACCGTGATTCAAAAGGATAGTACGTGTTAAAACATGGCTTGCTTGTGATATTTTTCATAAAACATGTAAAAGCAAACCTTGTATGGAAAAATAAGATAGGTGAATATGTATAAAGGTAAAGGCGCGTAGAAAAGACGCTTGAAATTAAGCCAGATCCGCTCAGTCAGGAAATCAGAACTCAGAACTTTCGACTGGGTGAACCGATTTTGATGATTCTTTTTTAATCGAAAGCTGGTACTTGTCATGTAGTTCCACTAAAATTTGAGCAAGATCTGACGAGTATTATCTTAACTATCCCTAATTTTGAAGTCGGTTATTTTTTTGTCAAGAATTATTGTATTTTTAAAAGATAAACCTGTAGAGGAATTTATATTCTGCATTTCTTACACCCCATAACAGAGCATTTTTTTTAAATAGTAATAGTTAATAGCAAAACTACTTTTCGAAATATAAATTTTACTAATAAACCTAAAGAAAATAAGATTCGTTTGATAAAACATCTTATTAAACATTCCTTCTTGTCGATATATCTAAGGCAAAGACAAATTAATTTATCGTCTCTGCGAATTCGTACGATCCAAATTAAAAAATTCTCGAGATCAAAGATAGCATGATAGCTAATAAGTAAAAATAATACCCATCCGAGTGACACTCGATATTTGAAGATGAACTAGAGAGAAAATTTTACGAACAGACTTGACTAAAAAAATGCGCATTACAAAAAATAAATTATATTTAATGCGTAACAGCCGTTCCTCCTGGAGCCTCCTTGAGCAGAAGAACAGTAAAGAGGCCCTTTGTGATTCGCTCCAATGTTTTTTTTATTATTTTTCTTCATCCAACCCAAGTAGGGCTGTCTGTATAATAAAATATTTGAACCGTAAAATAATAGCCTCCGTAATTTTAGCACTCATTAAGAAACGCTTTATTATTGTAGAAGATAAAAAAGAAGTTTTCGTCGTTAATTTTGCGTCATTGTTAATACGCCCTTATAATTACAAAAGGAGCCTTGATATAATGTAAAAACGCTATGACGTAATAGGATTTTTCTCGTAAATCACGTCCTCGTTAAAAGTTTCAATTCTTCAACGACTAACGATTAAACTTGGTCTTTTGAATCACTCCCTGTATTGAATAAATATTTATGTATTAAGCGTATAGCTACGTAATCAAGTAAATTCTAATTTACAAGCTATATCACCTTATATTTTTACACTTTACCAAACTTACATTTTTTAAATAGAAGGACTATGTAACAAATCTAAAAACTAAGTTATCAATTTTGATAAAATAAATATGCTTATAAATATGTACTCTGGAATATATATAAGTACAAAATTGAATTTAGTAATTTATACGTCACACAAAATATACAGAGTAACACTGCTATTAAATAAAATAATTTGACAAAAATCCTAAATAAGGATAAATTTTATTAAAACTGCATGAAATTCCTGGTTCCAAATTAAAACGCTGAAATTTTAAACAACGCTATCTATACAAATTATATTGAACAACTAGATTTCTCTGTACCTCATCTAAGGGTAACTCTTACGCAAACTGTAACAAGATGTCGCTACTGTGCGGTAAAAGATAGCTTCAGACTTTACAGCTTTCAGTTCAACTTCGTTAAACATAAATTTATAGGTGGCGTCACTAAACGTGTCACGGTAACTTTTTGTTTTTTTTTTCTATTATAAAATAAATTCACTTCAATGGTCCGTGCTCAAATATTTCAAATCTATGTTTACTCATATTAAATACCGAAATATTACCTATTACGAGTAGATCAATTTAGCTATGGAAATATATTAGAATTCATTTATTTTACTTTTTTAAGTATTAAATTATTATTTATATTATATATCAATGGTGTATTACCCTTCCCGTTCAATATTAATCAGATTCTACCAATTAATTCTGTCTTCGTGCCTCGGACTTGCTTGGAAAATTCGGTGTTTGTTATAAATTTTAAAGCCTCAGCATGCAAGCATTGTCGCTGTGAGCTACCAATTTCAGAAATTGTATCTACTTTAAGTTTCATAACATAAACTTTGTAACAGGTAGAGTGAGTAGTATATAATGTTACTTGTACTTTGACGAAATCTTATTATTTGATCAAGTCAATGTTGAAATGTTGGTTAATACAGAATAATTTTGTTCATTTCATAGTCGTGAAAATCTGTCGATAAATTTATAAAAGAAAACACGTTTACAACATCCTGTAGTTAAAAAAAAAATTTTTTGCAATAAAATAATGAAGAAGTAGAACAAGAAGCAGTAAGAACAAGAAGAAGTTAATTTACAAACAAGCTTACAAGCTTAATTTAACATACATTCTCTTATCCTAAGGAGTTGAAATGTTTCATATTGATTTAGTTCTGATGACAATGCATTTTGGCGTCAATTGACATTCAGATTGTTCTCCAGAGGGATCTCCTCAACACACACAGTAACATTATTTTGTGTTAGTATCTAGGTAGACACTATAACACCGTGAACTCGGTTTTTAAACTATTAACTTGTAGGTACATTAAAATGTCGCTATGAATGTGAAAAGCTCCAGCTATGTTTGAATACTAATAAAAAAAATATTTTTTCTTGTTTGAATACAGAACACTAGAAATGTTTCAAGTGACTGTACAATTGAAATAAAAATTGTAGAATATAATACAATAACTGATGCACTTTTACAATGGAAAGAACTTTTCACATTGCGACACTTGAAACTATCATGCGAGTAGAATGGAATACAAGTCTCAGATTAAATTTTAGATTAACTACTTCGTGAGGATTTTATCAAGTGTCTGTACTGTAGAAAGATGTAAATGTATTTTGTATATGTTCTAGGAAAGGAGACATTAGACAAAAATAATACATGGGTATTTTCTTAAGAAGAACATCGAATACAAACGGTACGTCGTTTGCTCTGCTGACCAAGGGTTAAGGCAGTGGCGCCAAATTTCTTTATATAAAAGGTCCGACGTACCTTTCACACGACGTTCACAGTCGCAGGTTGACTTAAAATTAACTCCGATTTCATAAAAAAACTAGTTAATGACATGATATAAACTGTAACCACAATTTTTTATAAATTCTGAGATACAATCTAGACTTCAAGTCAAACCCACCAATTTTAACTGTTATTTGTCTGATCTATACCTTTTGAACCCAATGACAGGATCAGATAGATTTTTAATCAAAATTTTAATAAACAAGAAGTAATAAACAAATTATTTGTTATCAATACCTATTGATACAAAATAAACAAAAAAGAACGTTATGAGTATAGAATAAATTTTGTCCGCGACGAAGTTCTAATTCTTAAGTTGCTAGTGTACTACAAGTAAATTAATTTTAATATCTCCATGCGTAAGTAATTTCACATTTCGATATTTTCCCCATGCGAAATTTCCTTTCACGCTGTCTCATTTCGCCACGTCGTGACTGCGATACAGATACTAGAGAGAAAATGAATGTGTGTAAGGGAACCATGCGTATGATAATACCATTGATACGCGCACACATCAGTATAACCTCCGGAATTTCGGGTAACAAGGATTTAAATTGCGTCGTTCATTCAATAGAATATGGGGTTCTAAATTTGAGGCCCATTCAAACCGATTGCTTTGTAGCAGTCAGATAAATAAATTTACTTTACATTTACTTACGAGCGTCTTCACCAAAATTTTACAGTACAATACTAGAGAACAAGTTTATAAGCATTTTCTTACAAATATTTTTAAATATTGTTTATAAAAACACGTAAATTTTTCTACTCTAAATTAAATAACACTTTCGATATAAATCAAATATGACTTTATTTGTGTCTTTTTTAAACTTTTTTATGTTATATCAATGTAACGAAAACAAATGTAACTTAGTAACTGATTCTGCTGAAGCAAGTCCAACCACATTACTTTGTATCTACTAAACTGAATATAATTCCTCATACGGCGAGAAGCCTTTCTAGCTTAGCAAAGTTTAGTCAGTGACACAAAATGACAACAATTTAGGTGTTAAGCTAAATGAGCACAAGAAGACAAGGCAAAACAAGTTTTGTCAGTGCAATATTGGTAATCCGAGTAATTTATATGAGAAAGTTTAGTCGCACGAGGACGCGTTGCAGAAGACTGCGTTATTAGTTTCGTGTCAAAGTTATGCAAGAAGCTACGAGTGCTACGAGATGTGCTACGAGAAGTGCTACGACGTAGCATAGTAGAACTAAAGTGACACTGTGGAATAATGACGTACACCAGTTGTATATTATATTAGACAAACAATTTAAACACCTACAAAACTTTATTTGTAACATGAAGCAGGTATCACAATACTTCTCATATTCTTTTATGACATAAGCAGTGACTTTTTTAATAAAAGAAAGTGCACTCATTTTTGCAAAATCAGGAATTCGTTTCGATTCATATCGAGTCTAGTTCAAAAGAGTATTATTATTTATTAGTAATACCCATTCAGAATTAAAAATAAACGGTAGTAATATCATACATTCATCGAAATCAACGTATAGACCTCACCAAATTATCATTAAGCTTAAGCTTATTCAGGGTTCGGTTCCCCACACGAGACATAAACTGCGTGAGAGCCGCTAAGAGTCGAATTGGCGTGCGGCGAATGAAAGAGTGGAATCGTAAAAGGCTTTTGGATTGAAAATGCTGAATCATCGCGCGCCGAGTGCCGTATTCGCTAGTGATGACGCGCTATAACAAGGTAGGGGTGGATCTAATGTTGAGATTATATCGATGAAACTTTAACCATATTAATTTATTAATTAAATACGTGTAAACTTATCATAGTCATGGATACGCAGTTACGCTTATTACTCAGATATTTATTTATTTATTTATTTATCCTTTATTGTAACAACCTTAATATAAAGGTGTACAATGGGCGGAAAAAAAACATCAAATGATGAGGCAGCTTTATCTTAAGCCATAAAAGTGTACGTATAGTGTGTACTATACTATACACAGTATACACACGTACGAAGAGAAACATTTTTGACATTTTTGTTTACTTTTTTACTTTTTGATTTTTTTGGCGTTGACTTTGACTAAAGTATAACTTTGTTGATTTTATGGTTTAAGTACTTTTTTTTGCTGTTACTAGTGACGTTGAAACGGCGGCGTGCGGTTGATTTTTTTTGTTTTCATTGATATAATCCGTACACAACACGCTCTGCACAATTCATTCAGAACATTTACAATCCAAATTCAATAGTAAAATAGTCCAAAATTTAAGGTTACATTAGTCAATTAATCAACGAGTAATCCAAATGTTCTTGGCGTAAAGTTTCAAAAAGAGTAATAAAATGTTAGTACCAAACGCTGTCAAAGAACTTCAGGAACAGCTAGAGAATAGTGATTGTAAAGTTTAAAAATATAGGAATTGTTAGATAACTTCAAACAAGAAGTTAAATATGAGGCAGTAACTTTAAAACTTGTAAAGTTACAGCGAAAGATAAGTTTTATAATAAGAGGAGACGTTAACTTTTATGTTGGCAATCATGTTTACTGACTGTTAAATAAGTTTCGCAATCATTCTGTTGTACAACTGTATCTAAGTTGCACCTCGGTTAGATGTTCTCACCTCGAAAACATTTTTAATGTATCGTAAAGTATGATGTATCGCCAGAGTCGATAGATGGCGCTTGTTCGAGAGTCTTGTTCAGTCAGTGTTGACTGTCGGTCAGTCGTGTCTCTAGGGTTGTCTAATTACTGAGATTATTATCGGTTTATTTTAATCTGCATACCTGTGGTTTGTATTTTAATAAATTAATTAATTTTTAATTATCGATAAATTTCACAGGCGTCACTATAGTCGCAACATAAGAACTAGTGCCTAATCTTACTCGGGATCTCAAAAGGAGGGCTTGAAAGCGGCACACTGGTGTCTCGTCGCCTGATGAAAAACCAGCTCGAGTGTCTATGAGTCCTTTAAAATTCACCCCTTGCTTTGTTTCGGGCGATTGTCGAAAATCGTCGCGTGGTTTATACCCACTAAATGCGCGCATAATATTTGTATTGGAGCTTCCCTCGGTGGTTTTTTCGTAGTTTCTTCTCAGTCGTGGTTATTCATGGTAGACTTAAACTATTTAACGTTCATATGACTACTGAGTACTTAAACATTATAATATAACTGTGTGATGTTCGTTATTATTACCTACACAAAACAAATTATTTGAGTTTGAATCGTTTGTAAAATGATACGATACATTATGCTGTTATTTGAGAGGAAGTGTTAATTTTATTAATCTGTTTATACATTATTATTACCATTAATGTAATACCTATATCTGCAGATGATTTCGTTAGTAAATATTCAGATGGGAAACAATTACTCAGTCCAAAAGTAGGGGTATGTTAGTACTTACTCGATACACTAGATTTACTAAATTGAAATATTTAAATAACATAATTGAATATATATAAATAAATAAATATGATTTGTAATAAATTTTTACAAATTGTTCGTAACCCAAGCGGAATCCGTGGTGTTCCTTCCAATTGAGATATACCAGGCTTTGGTGTCAAAGATTGTGTTGTGTATCTTTGTAAAGGTTATTGAGAACTCCCATGTATTTAATTTCCTTAAAATATATTAATTTTTCTGAGCGAAGGACAATTAATTCCACAAATATGCAGTTTCTTCACTCGAATTCGAAAACACAACTAAAATTTTAAGACACAAATAGAAATTGAACAAGGTGTAGAAACTGCGATAAATTAGCCTAAGAATTAAACATAGTTGATTATTTACATTTTGATTTTTTTATGTAAGTAGCCAAACAGACAATGTACCTGAAAGTATTCGTAAATGATCACCGGTCATAGAGAGCATTGCTAAAAACATGGTCGATACGTTACCATACCTGCCAAAAAAGTCGTACGGGACCCTCAATGTTTTTGATTACTATTTAATACGATATAAACAGTAAGGTTTTTATACATCTAGTCTATCAATAATAAATTACTACATTCAACACTTTTATATAACCAGAGAAAGAAAATAAGAACAGAAATTTCCACTCTAATTTCTATTTGCACTACGACTGCATGATCTTCTATCTCCGTCATTGTATTCCCGTAGGAGCCAAAAAAGGCAATGAAATATTAAAATGAATGACAATAGCGTCAGCATACCTACCTAGTTTGAATAACAGTCTTGCATTTTCCACGTATTTGAGACCAGTATTTTCATTAACTCTCAGAATATACTGGAGAGGAAAATGATGGGTTATTTTAAGAAAGAAATACTGAATTTTTGATTAAAGAAGCACGATGCAAATTAACAATTATGTTTTAAATATGTGATACCAAGTTAACACGAAAAACATGATATTTTAGATTATAATAGTTGAACAAGATTGATTTTAAAAATTATTATTAAAATCAATCATTAATAAGATTGATTTTACGAGTAGTTTAAAGTAGGAAAAGAGAGCGTTACTATTTGAATTCATTATCAATTTAAATGTACCATGTAAATTAAATGATTCTTCGAGTCAAGAATAGTCACAGATTCTTACAGCCCCATAATCGCTTTACCCTATTGCTTCAAGTCCAAATAGTGAAAGCAATAATAACGAGTCACTACACCGTGTAGTGTTGATTTATTTGAATCTGATCAAAAATAAAAAGATATGTCAATGAAAGAAACTAGTCAAGACTGGGTAACCAAAAGAGAAGCGTGGACAGTGACTAGTCTAAATTAAGAATCCAGTTCTTCTTAATCTACATACAAAATCACTTACAGCGACTGAATTGAATGGGTGCTGTTGACAAAAATATACATTCCAAGCAATAGACGATACTCATAAAAGCTGAATAAGAACGTGTGACTTGTTAAAAATGTCGACATCGCCTTCCCGCTGCGTGACTTCCTGCTCGTAAGCGAGCCACTTAGGCTAACGTTTCTATTATCCCGTCGTATTGTCGACCTGCGTGGCGACTGACTGTTTGACTTCTTGAATAAACTGACACTTTACGCTCTTATAGACTTAATACGTTTTGGATAAAATATAACAGTTTTTTTAAAGAACGCAGCCTTTCTTTACAATCCTTGTGAGTACGGTAATACTCGTATCTCATGCTTCTGGTGAATTCTGCCGGAATACAGTTCCGTACGGGCATTGTCAGTGGATGTCATGGGCTCATAGCTATGAAAAAGCCGTCAGAAGCTTTGTAATACATATTACTATTTATTATATATACTATTTATTAGATTCAACTAACACGCTTATAAATTCTTCACACATTTTTTTATAAGACAATACTTCAGATGAATAACTTTTTAAGAAATCTCAGATTACCAAAGTACGAATTAACCTGTAAGTATCGTAGACATTGTTAGAACATTTTCATTACTCAACAGGGCTCAACAGGCATAGAAACACAGACAGAATGAAATCTCACTCTCCCAACTTTCTTCTTAACTAAAACACAATATTTCTTGCAAAAACTTGCTTAAACTTATGTGTTATGTTAAACACCTTAGCATTTACGTATGCCGAATTATTTACCATTTTTTAAGTGTAAGTTTATCGTGCCTTATTAAGTCTAGCAAGTAGGTAATTTTAAATACCTATTTCTTTGTAAATTCAAATAGCTTTTTTAAAATAGAGTAAAGTAAGAAGTTTAACCTTTTTTGTGGAGCTAGTGTATAAAAAGTTAATGGTTTCGAAAGCCAATTTTCGATATGAAACAGTGGCATAGAAAATTATTTGTGACGTAGATTTATATAGCTATTGGAAGAGTGGACTTGAAGATTTATACTTAACAAAATTTTGCAAAAAAGTTGAAATAAGACAACTGTGTTCAAAATAAGTAGGTACATTCGATGGAGCCAATATTAGTGTGGGTCTCCCACTTTTGGCTGGCAACGCGTGGCTGCTAATAGCTATACACGATTAACGACTGCACTCAGAGTCACTTAACGGTTACTTTAATCGCTTCTTCTTAGTATAGAATTTGTATGTGCACTAAGGAGAGATTTAAGTAATCGTTAAGTGACTTGAGTGAGTGAGGCCGTAAGTCTTTTACAAATTAAATTTTGGTGAAATTCTAGCGCATAGTGGGTCTCTAGTTAAAATAAAACATGGTCTGTAGAAGACAGCGCGACCGAAATAAAAGTGTCCAATGCTGAAAGGCACTGAGATTTCGTATGAAAGCAGCAATGTCTTTCAAGCGCAAGGTCTCACGAGCGAGTCCCAGAGGATTATACTGGACACAACACTTAGCCTTCGGTTTTAACACGATAGCTTGAGGTCTCATCGAGGTATCTTTCCAAGGTTTCAAATATAATCATTAGCGGCCATATGTGGCCTATTTTATTCCTGACTATAATTAAAATTGTCCCTCATAAATACATTTTAAAGTAATTAACTTTTACTACTTTTTAATTTCATTTTCATAAAGTATTCATAAATGAAATACTTTCAATAGAAATGAATTCGCTTTCTGCGGATATACATTATACATCTGAACACAGAACGAATATTAAATAGAAATGTTAGGATAGAACGTACTGAAATACTCGGGAAGTGGTCACATAATAATATTATGAGAGCGAATCTTTATTGGACAGTGGATTGCTTTAATAAGGTGTCGTTTGATCGGTTTAATTTAAGTGTAATCTTCATATTTCACTGCTTGAATTTCATTCCAAAGAACCGTCAGACCACGGCATATTTTTTATCTATTCCGTGCATTACAATTATTCCAATTTACAATATGTATGTTTACTTTACTTTATTTCACTTTAAACTTTATCTGCCACGAATGTTTTTAAAATATACATTATGTATGTTTTTAGACTAAAGAAGCTGACGAGCCACTTGATGGTAATCAGTTACCGTCGCTCATGAACATGAGTAACACCAAGATATCAACGACGCGTTGCAGACCGAAAGTACGTGCAAAATATTTTATAACTTAATCTAATACTGTAATCAAATATTACTTGCCATTTATATTATTTGCCGACACTATAATACTTACTCATAAAAATTCAAACACAATTTATTTAAATATTTATATTGCCTTATAAATAAAAGCTTACATGGTACCTCTATTCGGCATATATTCTATGGGCATACTGCGTCGAAAAAATCTTAATAAATCGCAACATCAATCAAGTAACAACCGCCAATGAAAAATGGCGAATACCATTATAATATAGACGCACAATTATTGCCGACACGCGACGTCCACCCGTAATTACAACATTTAACTTGCATCAATCATCTAGACGATTTCGTTTCGTTTTAATAGCAAGCCTTTTTTAGGCTGAAACATCGTAGCTATTAGTGAAAACTATAACCATACATCATTTATCAACAGGCCAAGATCGATCAAAATATACGTTGATCCATTAAGATGTTATCGTATGAAAAAAAAAACTACATTTGACAAGTTTAACGGAACCTCGCTAATACAACATAGTTACTCGCAGATATGGTTGTATATACTTATGTAAACCCTTTTCAGATAGTTTTAGAGATTTTCTGCATTGACCCATCTGAATAGGTCAAAATCAAAGGATAACTTTCTGTGTATTTTCAGTGCAAGTTGTTAAATTTCTTCTTTTTTCCTGCTGATTTTAGAGATAAACTTCACTTTATGTTAGATAATAAGTACGTTTAAAATAAAATGTATCTATTTTTACATTTCTTCAATAACCATAATATGCATTAAATCACCAAGAGATCAAATATTTATTATAATATTTAAACTTAAATGTTTTCCAATAAAACAACTTACATTTAAAGTGGCGAAAACGTCATAAAAGTACAGTTTATCTTACTGATAGAGTTACTTTTATCAGACGTCTTATAGTGAGCAGTGAATACTTATCACTAGACTGCCTTCCCGTTGCTTCAAAGAAATGCTTTGCATGTTTAAAACAATGTAATCAGCACACTATTTAACTCTTTCTCTTTGCTAAAGATGTCTAGTATGGCAAATAATCTGTCTTTGAACGAGTTCCGGTTTCAAAGAATTAAATGTTCAGCGGCACTCCTAAAAGACTACATTTCTTAGATCGTGAACTGAAAATGGCGTGTTTGAGCAAACTTAGATGAAATCTTATTTTTATTCGTGGTACCTTGCAGTGTCTTAAATTTGTGATGTATACGATAGTAAAAAAATAAGAAATAACAAAAAAACCCGACTGCGTATAAAACTAATAAGAAAAAAAAATCCCAGTAGTTTACAATGTTTTTAACAGTGATACTGAACAAGTACTCCATAGAAATGACAACATTGCGCATTTTACCGTTTTATAATCCTAATAAGAATTTCAATGAATCCTAACTAAAAAGCGTAAAATATTTTTTTTATTAAATTAAAACAAAAAACCCGACTGCGTAAAAAAAAACCGTAGGCGCAGCGTCGACTAGACGTAGCCGAGTCGATGTGCGGAGCTGCTGATCTGTTTTTTCACATTAGGTTGATGCCTGGTTGACGGCGAGGCGAAGGGCAATACGGTGACGATCCCTTCCAGAGATGAAATGTGTGCTTTAAGACCCTTAAATGTGCGCTACAATTTTCATGCACCTAATATTGAAACCAATATATTTCTAAAAAACACTTTTTCTTCCAAAAGAAGTGTAATTTTCAGTAGTCGTAAGGAATGATTCAGAGACATCTGAAATTATGTGAGCATAAGTTACATAGGCTGCCTCACGACAATTGAACACATAAACTACAAGAAGAAGAGAAAGGGTGGAAAGGTGAATTTGAGATGCTTCTGTTGGCATCCTTACTACGTCTCAATACGTGCCGCAATAGTTTTTTTATTATTCACGACTTCATCACAATTTTTTTATGCTACTTCATTTATAACCAAATAGTTTCGAACAGTACAAAGTGTGTTTTTTCAAATATATTGGAACTCACACAACCAATGATTAACATTGTCAACTCTCGGGGCTTATTTCACGGCAATATTAGAGACTATTGCTTAACATAAATAAAGATAAAAATATATGTAGTTAGTATAGTGACAAAATGATTTCAGTCATTATCATTTTATTTGTGAATGAAAATAAAAAAACCGGCCCAGTGAATGTGATGTTGTAAGTTTATCGGCTATTACTCATTAACTACATAAGCTACTTAAGCCGTGATAATTTTCCTTGTAAATTCATCATAATGTATTACATGTACTGCCGTGCATTTTTTCACACGTTTTGACTGTGACGCTAAACTCGGAAGCTTTCAGAACCGCAGTCGAAATCACTCGCCCTATGCCAATTAATTATACATTTATACTTCATTTATGTTTAAACTATTTATAGCAACACCTGAACTTTAAATTACTGTATACCTAAATTATTGTTAAAATAGAATTCGGCTTGTTTCTCACATTTCAGAAGGAAGGCGTTAGCTAGCCTGCGAATACGACGTCTCCATCTACTAGTTCTCCATCTCTGTCTACTAGTTCAAGTTTGAGATATTTCAACAATAGCAACCTATAACTTCTGTTTAGGATGTAAAATAATCACTGAAAGTAAGCTTCCATCCAAGTATGTTTGAAGACTTTTACTCATCAAAACCTGCACTGTTCTTGAGACACTAACGTATATTATATACAACAGGGACTACTACAGTAAATATTACTATCACTTCTTCTCAGTCAAGAACTTAGCTGTAAATATGTAAATGTAATTTTGGCGTTCAAATTCTTTGTGGAGTTCATTCTACAGCGAACGAGTTAAAGCGAACAATTTGTCAACAGTGAAAGTTCAATTTATAGTTCACAGAAAAGTGTATGTAGGTCATGTAAGTCGGCATCATCTGAACATACTAACAGGTGCTAACATACAACCCGAGGGGAAATCCAGGCGAAAGTCTTTGAATTATGCACTGGCACGTCAAAGGGAAACCACGTTGAACGGAGCTAATAGAACCAATCTATTTCCCTTTACATTACGGTACATAACTGATTCAAATGGTAAGCAAATCAGTTGTATTACTATGCATGGATATAAACGGACCCTGGCGTTCTGCGCCTGAGGGTGCCTTATGTTAATTGAACGGAGCAATCATTGCATTTGTATCCTATTTGAGTGTGTAAAGGTTCAGTTTTGATTAGATTAATGAATATTTGTGTAGTTACAGGATCACAGGTTCCAAATTGTACTTATTTGGCATCTTCTCCTAGTCAATAGTTAGGTGATAGCTATTAGCAAACATTCTTGAGCGCTCCCATTCTTCGGCATACATGTTCAGATGTACCCAGCATTGATGAAGTTTTCGAACCAAGCAAGCTCTATGTTTTTTTTTTATTTTTTACTTGGTAAAAATGAAACACCTATTTGGAACGTTTTTGGAATATCAACCCCAATCAGTACCTATTAGAGATAACAGTGAAAATCACTATTTAAAAAAGACTTTAAAACAATTTTTACTTTACAACTTACAGTTTTCAATAAACTTCAAAACAAACACAAAATATTATTCAACTGTCTGGTAATTTAGGTAACTTAGTACACGTACATATTTTATGAAATCGAAAGTGTCTTATATACTCAAATAATGACTCAAGAAGGTAAATTTTTATGTTATTTGTCAAGTAAGATGAATATTATGTATAATTAAGGTCACACACATCTATAATTCTACACAGAGAGACAGCGGAATTAACATTCTAATAAATACTGATCATAAACTGGTACAAAAACATGCAATCGCATATGAAAGGAGTTCACGGATATTAAGGAGCAGTAAACTATCCGCAAGCTTAGCTCTAAGTTATTCAGTATTTGATGAACTAGCAAGATACGTTGAACTCTGCAAGAATGTCTCTCGGGATATAGAGACGATTTGCTCCCAATAAATTATGGATGCCGACGTCAGAGCACGTCAAACTCGTGAAATGGATCGATTTATCGAAATTCTCATTACGGTAACTTAGAAGCATACGTGACACTGCATGTTAGGACTTAGAAAGAGTAGTTTGAAAGTTCACCGCGTGTCTACAGCGCGGTAATAAACGAGGTATAATAATACGTGTGGATATTGCAAACGACAAAATTCGAAAAGAATTCTATCTAATCTATTACCTAACTCGATCTAAATATTTAGGTATTTGCATCAGTATTTTAGAATTCAAAATTGTTATATTATTTTATCACAAAATGTAAAGTTAGAAAATATACAACATACAACGAAATTTATTTTATAACTCGTGCACAAGGAAACAACGCTGTATATTCATACTTGACGCCAATTTGTTAGCTCACAAAGCAACCTATTTTAATATTACTTCAGCGAGACCTCTTAAATTAAACGCAACAATACTTGCGGTTTATATGAAATAGTTTTACTGGAAGACGGTCGTATATTTAGTATTAATATTTTGAAAATAAATAATTGATCCACTCCATGGTAAGTGGCCACCGTGCCCATGGATATTAATGACACCAAAGGCAAGACCCGTTGCAGACCAAGAAAAAAGAGCGGAAGAAAGAAAGAAAGAACTGGCTTCCAAGCCCCAGCCAAAACACGTCAAGCAATGGTGTGCTATAGTACTAGCTAGGCAGGCGTGGTTTAGGTGCAAAATATCCCATTCGCATAATGTCCGATAGTACAATTCGCAGAATGCAAATGTATAATATTTTCTATTTTGAAAACGGTATTGAAGAAAACATGCCAAATCACATTTCATAACTCTTTTCTACACCCTTTTCTTTAGTACGCTAAACATTCTACAAGTGGTAGCTACCCCTTGACCACATTTCACAGGCATTTAAATACTTAGGGGTTCTGAAAACAACCCTTACACGTTCACTTGAATGTTTTCTCGAGAAGGCTGCTTATTGTTACCTCCCTCCGTTACAAAACTATATTTTTTTATACCAACTATGGTATGAATGAGAAAAATATAGGAAGTGTTAGTTTCTTTACTATCGCAGTGGTTTCACCATTTACATAATAGTTTGAATGAAACAACGCGACGCTTCTAGCTATATACTTACGTAAAAATATTGTTATGTATTTGTAAATGTTTGAAGGAATAGACTGAGGATAGTTATATAAGACGACGTTTAGTTTAATTTTAACTTAATTTACGGAAACATTTACGAGGTCGAGCTGTCATAAAACAACGAAATCCCTGGTTCCTTCCTAGTTCAATATAATTTTCATTTTCCTTGATATAAATTCGATACAAATTACTATGTCCTGGTTAAGGTATTTACACAGGATGGAATAACACAAATACCCTCAATTACGTTTTATCATGTCCTATTTTATGTCCTATTTCGTAGACTATAAGTTTTATCATGTTACAAAATAGGATGTATCGCAACTTTACTCGTAAAATTGAACCATTTATCCTAACCCACTATAATAGGTACTGAATTTTGAGGCAATATCTGGCTTCAATAACACTTGCTCCATTAACTCTCTTGCATTCGCAATAGATAGCAGACCAACTTAGTACCATCTGTTCGCATTAGTGTACCCAAATTCCAACCCTGATAACGAGTATTAAAGTTACTATTGTAATGACTCGGACTGTTGATAGCAGATCTCTTTACAATCAAAATGATGTAACGTCAGTTGTAATTCTAAAGTATTTTAGACTGTACTACAATAATGCTAGATTTCAATTTCCTGTATTTTATGAGAGTAGCGCGATTTCCTATTCCATGTGGGTCGAAATTGCGGACAGTTAGGTTAACTGTTGGCACTCCAGTGCTTTTCGTGTGCTATTGTGTTGCCTCCTGATATATTACGACACAGATTTGAGCAAAAAACCTACGGTGAGTAAGATACGTGTTCCGTTTTTGCACTCGTGACCTTTGAGTGGCGTCATTAGATGACGACATAAAATAAAAGTATCCTATTAATATTATAAATGTGAAAGTTTGTGAAGATGTTTGGAAGTTTGTTCCTCAATCACACCACGACTACTTAACCGATTTGACTGTTTGGAATGGAGATAGCCTGTACCCTGGATTAACACTTTTTATCCCGCGGGATTTGTAAAAAATCGTTCTCTACCGCGTGCGAAGCCGCGGACAAAAGCTAATTACATAAATAAATAGATACATATGTAGGAGGTAGAAAATTTCACCCAGGCACCTAGCCGGCGTGCGTCAAATTCAACATCAGTAAGGATCCCATGAAGATATTTCATAGGCAACGTCGAAGAGGTTATATTATAGAAGCCGGCTACCCAGTTCATCTTTGTCGGTAAAAAACTTACCAACAGCGAATCCGTGATCATTTTCAGCCCACAGGATAAAAATACGCAATCTTTATAACATTACGTAGTTATTCCATAGTAGGTATGCGACTTAATGTAATGCGGAAGGAAATTGTAGTCTCTCGTTGTGACGAGATATGAAAATCATGCTCATACATCAAGAATGTGCCCGATATTAAAGTCTTCCATGTCGCAAAATGCAGTCTTCTCTAGTATATGACAAAGAATGCAAACTAATACTTTACTTTGGTAAATATCTTTTAAGATATAAAACTTCTCCACACAAGAAGATTTTTATTAAACCAAAGAGCATTGTTCCATTGTGGACGCTTCTTCATAAAGGATTTGGCCAACAATTGCCTCATAGACAAAAATCCTCAAGATATACTAATATGATCAGATTTATCCATGTTATCTGTCATCTGTAACGCAATGTACTTCCATTGCTCCTTTCCCCGTATATTACTTAAATTCTAATCTACGTTACACGCCCGCATTATCTACGTCATGTTTTCCACGTTTGATAAAACCCCGATGAAGATACAGTGAGCAGCTGGAATAGCTAATTCGTTTTAGGATTCCAGTTTCATTAAGAGGTGTTTTCAAATTTTCATGAATGTAAGCTTTACTTTATGGCTTGCTTTTTTTACACAAGATGAGTCAATGCTTGGTAGCAATGCCACCGGATGGTATTAATTATGAACATGCACCTAATTCCCATGCACAGTCTCCAAAATGTATCCTATAGAATACCGACAAGCTGGCTGCCCTGCGCATGTGCCTAGAGCAAATCACAACTCTGCTGTCGTCTGCGTACCATCTTTCGTTCAGTGAGCAGAAAGAGAGTTGTGGAAAAAACGGACCCTTGAGGCACTCCTACGTTTGTTGCTACCGGTTTCGATGGGCAACTTTCAACAACAATGCAGACAGATCGATCACTCAAAAAGTCCTTTATCTTTAGTCCTTCATTCTTGCGTTTTTATTTAGTGCCAGGGGCAACAGAAATTTGTCAAATACGTACTTTATATTGACTGGAAGAGCTCATCAATTTAACAGTCTATACTGACATGTTGTGATCATATTTCGCTTGGAATGTCAGGGAAGCAATTCGCAACCACATCCATCTACCTAGGTAATTTTCTTGCTGTTTTCTTTCTGTTACTGGGTTGCCTGGAAGAAATCGCTTTAAAACGATAAGGTCGACCATTGTTTTGTATTCTTTTCTTGTGCTCTTATGAATATTATTTTATGGTGTACAAACAATAAAGTGTTAAATAAATAAATAAATAATAAATAATTATAAACGTGATTATTCATCGTCATATGGTACGAAATACGTAAGCTACCTACTTCTCTTGCGTATTCAAAGGAACTTTGAAATCGATATTTTCCCGATTCGGTCTGAAACACGTTAACGCCTGAAGCAATATTGTAACAGTAATCCAACTAGTTTAAATTTTTAACTTGTTCCAAATTTAAATTCACATTTCACTCCTGAGAATTATGTAAGAAAGAATGAAATTGCCCTTTTCATTTATATGAGAGCTATACCATTCTTCGCTCGGCAGTAAATGTGATATAAACTAAAGTAGAAATGGTATTGTAAAATCGTTATTTAGTACTCTTAACAGTGTTTTATTCTTATAAATACGACTCATAAAGATCGATGTAAACATGAATATTTTATTGAATCTCATCGCCTAACGATGCCATAAAGAAGATATTGAATCATAAATTGATTTCAATTG
Source organism: Thymelicus sylvestris (assembly GCA_911387775.1). Classification (NCBI taxonomy): domain Eukaryota; kingdom Metazoa; phylum Arthropoda; class Insecta; order Lepidoptera; family Hesperiidae; genus Thymelicus; species Thymelicus sylvestris. The sequence continues at coordinate 6,328,999 of OU426896.1, read as the reverse complement.
ATATTTTTGTGTTGTAATCGGACATATTGTTTGTAAACTATGTAGTACTCAAGTGTTTTAACTAAACTACGTCTGTTTTTATGTATGTACTATAGAGGAAATTGTAATTAAAAATAATTGTGTGTGTTAGCTCCGACGCACGACAGGAGTTTACTCGTTACGATTTTTTTTATATTACTGGAAGCACGCTTGATAGATTTATTTATATTAAAAATAATTTATATTCATCCAAATACAGTTTACATAGTCATGGAAACAAATAAGTGTTACCATGCAGCCGAGATTACCCTGTGGTGGGGGTGCGCAAGATAAGTTGCGCACGAACATGATGCATAACGTAACGTAACGTAACGCAACTGATTTTATGTTTGATTATACTCCCCATAAATTTTCATACCCCGGGCTTATATATGAAAATCGTTTCTTAAGGATTAAACTCAAAAAAAATCACATTCACCTAGGGATGATAGTTACTTAGCTATGAGGCAGTAACTTTGCCCTTTGGTCGACTTTTTTCATAGAGGTGACATAAATAAAATAAATTATACCTACACATAAAAATTCTACTTCATAGAACTAAAGTTAACAATGCACTAAATCGATAGTATCAAGAGAGTAACTTATCCTTTACAAGAAACCCCTACATAGAGCATTGTATAGAATTTTTAACATGTACATTTTTACGTCATTTTAACATTGTATCTCACGTTTATGGTCTGTCGCGGCATAAATAAAACACGTGGATCGTAGAATCCTGAAGCATTTGTTGTGTCTGCTAACGATCGAATCGTATATTTTATTGTTTTGTAACGATCCCGTACTGTAGATATACTCTATATATATATATAGATAGACTCTTTATGTTGTTGTGCGTTGGTGTTCTGCAGTATACCAGGTTATGCTGATTTTATTGTTATTACATTGACTTTTAGAACAGCTCGCGATATAATGCTTACGAAAGTGAGATTAGACGCTTTTTGGGTAGTTGAAATGTAAGCTTCGGAGGCCTGACAGTGCCGCTTTTACTTGAAAACATTCATAATTTTATGGAATGAATCGATTCCATGAGCGGGTCCAAACAACATAATAGTACATTTACTATAATAGGCAATAGCATATGTATTCTGTGGTAATAGTCAACAAACTTCGAAGGATATACGTTGACAAAATAAAACGTCTTATACATCTTAATTGTCACAAAAAACCATTAAATTAAATGTCTTGCTAACAATGCAAAGTAAAACATCTGTAAAGATCCTTTTATTTGGAAAGGCGTGGAGGTGTCAAATGGAAATTACCGAATAATCAATACACAAGTCTGCAATTCGTTGAATTTGTTAAAAAATCAAGCTTCTAAGTCAATAATCAAAATTTTGTATATATAGAGTTATTTCGCTTTAGAATCAAAACGTTGTGTCATGTGATTTCATAATTAAATTTTTCTTACCCCGTCTGCGCAATGTCGATTAGAAGAAGAAGTCTTACTTCAAAAATAATCGGACCTCCTAGCCACGCGGTTATCTGATATTATCGTGATATAATCAAACTAGTTGCGAAGTATCGCAATAGTTGTATCATGCACGTTTCGCTAAGAATGGACCAAGTTTAATTGAAATACTTAAGTGTGGTAAGCAAGGTGTGGGTAAACTGTTTACCATACTTAGACCTATCGTGAAATTTTGGTATTCATTGATATAAGTAAGTTATCTTTTCAATTAATAAGCAAATACAAAAATAAGTTGTTAAGAGTACTTAAGTCAACTTTTATATATTCTTTGTGAACTGTCCAAAGTTCGATTTCCAAGCAAATAATAATTACGAGACATAAAAATTTGCTTTTGTGTTGAAAAATCACCAATTGTCTTTTACGTGACAGTATGTATCCATTATTGTGTTTAGTATTCTACGCGTAATACCGATTATATCAATCTATACATTAACATATTACATACTCCAAAACGCGTTTTTTATTCAGAACACTAACGTTAATACACTCTTGAAGATATATTGTGGTCATCCAAAAGTAAAATAATTTGTTAACTCACAAGAAAACGGAACAGAACTGGTTTGTAGATAAGCTGTAATAACAGCTAGAAGATAACTTACATAAATATCTAGATTCATTAGACATAAAGATTTCCCGCCCGCCAACACATATACGAATAATACGAGGGACTGACAGTCAAGTTTTTTTGCTTGAATTTATGAAACGCGTTTCACAGGAAAATACGTTAAAAAAATCTAACCGAAGCTGACTTCCGACGCAAATTAAACCGTGAATATCACAAGAGGTAGGCTCTGACGGGCAATGCATTTCGTAAATCCTAGCACAACCTAATTGATGAGATTTGTACGCATATTAAATTTTTATGAGTGCCACTGCAATCTATTCTTGACAAGCTTTTCTAAGCAAACAGTTTTTTAGAATATGTTACATACAAATAAAGGTAATTAAGCAGGATTATGACACGATAACTGAGGAAGAGAGATCCTCGAATGAGGACCACAACTTAATAAAAATAATATAGGACGACCCCAAGCGTGCAGAGTGATAACCTTGAGAAGCGAAGAAAACAGCAGGTAAATGCACCAGAAGGCTCAGGACTGATCAGACTGGCGCAAGCTAGGGAAGGTCTATATCCAGCAGTGATGCGGTATAAAGGCTAAAAGATGATATAAAAGCTGAAAGATAATACAATGATTTGACGACCCATGTGGCCTAATGGATACGTCGAATCACCGTGAAAAGGTTCTTGTGTGCGAGTCCCAGAGAAGAAAAAATTTGAATGATGAGTTTGGAATTCTGTTCTCGGTCTGGGTGTGTGGGTGCTCTTAACTTTGCTTGCTATCCATGGCACCCACAAGCTTTGTTTATTTATTTATAAAGGCTGAAATATGGGTGAAGATGGAAAAGAAGAATAAACCCTCATTATTAAAGTCCAAAAAAGTGAACTAGCGATTATGTTAAATTTGTAACGGTGTGCATACAATTTCGCAGTGCAGTTCGAGCTCGTGACCGCATAATAAGTTGTTCCCGTAAATCTGGATTTCGATGAATGTATAATGTAATTAGTGCCTAACAATATAATCTAGCAACAGTTATCCGTATTTGAGTTAGGGGTGTATTTCTTCCATCTCTTTTGTCATGTGAAGGATAAGGGTTTACTTATAACCTGGCCTACACTCGCTATGCTGAATTTAGCAAGAAAGTTCCTCGAATGTTTTCTTATCTATACGCTATATTTTAATCCTATTAATATTATAAATGTAAAAAATTGTGAAGATGTTTGGATTTTTCTTCCTCAATCACGCCACAACTACGTAACCGATTTGACAGAAATTTGGAATGGAGATAGCCTATAACCTGGATTAACACAAAGGTTAGTTTTTATCCTGGAAAAGTTCAGGTGTCCTCGCGGGATTTGTAAAAAATCGACCGCGGGCGAAACCGCGAGCAAAAGCTAATAATTTCATAAATAATAAAATTATATATGAATATAAAGAATCTAGTCTAATTTTTGGGTTTCGCTAAGCAAAGGAAGAATGGTTACTAATTGACAGTAAAATAATACTCATTCTGTCCTAATATACGAAAATATAAATATTTGTAAATTAAATCAACATATAACGAATAAAAGTAAAGAATGACAATCTATGCTGCAGTTTTTCCTTGATGCGTGCTCGTTGGTAATTTTTTTAACGGCAATGAAAAATCTTTTCGGTATCGGTCATATTGTAAATTTGACAACCCTATCAATGTCCACAAATTAATTCAAATAACTACAAATTATATTAATATTTTAACGAGACCAAATATGTACATTAAAATAAATATTTTAGTTAATGTACGTAGCCTGGCGTTGGCCTTGATTTCAAAACATATTTTTGGTATTTTTTTTCTGTCTTTCTGTATGGCAATCTATCACACAAAAACAATGAACATTTATTTAGATAATATTTGGTACATTTATACTTCAATCAAGAAGATACAAGTGTCTCCGTGAAATAGTAAGTTAAATGAAACAGCATGTCCATAAATTCTACTAAAAGGTGTTTATTACGCAAAGTTGTGACCGTTCATTTATATTTAATTTATGTTGACTTTTATCGTTTTAAATCTATTTATATGTTTAAAATAACATTACTAGGGAAACCAGCCGCTAAAATTATCAAAATGAGGCATTATCATTTGTAATCTTTGTGATTATAAATTGAATTTAAATGTGAAGGTTTTTGTAGCCGAAGCAAGAGCGAAGCACTAGTATAAACAACGGCTATATCATAGACTGTCCGACATTATATATTGGAATAAAACATTAATTTAACAGTAATAAAGCGTAAGATAAACATAATTAAAATGCCTGCCGAAACGCTCCCAATTTCAACTACATTCTTATTTAACTATAAATAATTGAACGCAATATTGTCATGAGATAGAATTATATGATAAAAGATAATTCGAGCTTCGGTTTATAACACTCTTTGGTTTATTTACAAACATTTTTAATTGATTGAAATTGATTTATCTTTAAACCTCATCATAAAACGATGCCGCGTCGTGTTTTTGTGTAAGAGACCTTAAGATATAAGGAAAAAGGTTTAATTAGGTTTGCAAAATTTGACACACATATACTGGGTAAGCTTAATAAAACCTTATAAAAATAGAGACAACCGAGCAAACAATCAAGTGATGATAAAGTGGTCACTGCTGGACACGGACATACGTATCACCAAAAGTACCTATTACCTTAGCTACACCAGTCATTGTTTAATTAAGAAGAAAAGGGATAACATATTTATTACTGGCTCTCTGATACTGCAAAACATGTTAAATTATTTCATCTAAAGTGTAGCTCGTCAGTCTTGTCCATAATAATCGAATACTGTCGGGATTTGTCTAGTATCTGTAGTACGGAACCTAGCAACCTAGACCAAGAGAAACCTAGTTTTTCTCAGTTTGCATCACCAGTATGGAAGGTTGTCTATGGGGAATCCTGTACTGTCCAAAAGTTGTGACACTTATAATTAAGTTAGTATTAGCACAATATAAGGATATACAGTAGTCGCTCTTCATACAAACGGCCGAAAAGCGCGTTATACCTACCCACATCCGAATACGCGTGCGATACGTGGGCAACAGCGGCCGCTGCGTGGCGATTGCCGACAGGCGAACGAGCGGAGCTTGTACCACGGTCCGGTCGATACAAATAACAATTTTTTTAGTTTTTCTACTCTGGTTGAGCTGTATGGTCGTGTGCGGCTGTGGATTTAGAAAAATTTAAGATGGCAGTAGAAAAGGGCAACAGAAATAGTAGACATTATTGTGCTGTTTTTGGGTGCTTTAATTCGACATTAAGTCACCCAGGAATATCATTGTTTACGTTACCTGGAGACTCCGAAAGGTAAGACACTATTTTTATACACCTACCTACAAGTACGTATTATATAGTGTATATAATACTATATAATATAATATATAATAATATATAATACGTACTTGTAGGTAGGTATATATAATTATTGTAGGTAAGTAACTTAGGTAGTAGGTATTGTATAATTATTGCGTTATTGATTAATATTAACTTTATTATTGTATTGTAATTATTAATAAGAAATCAAATTATTGTATTCAAGGTCTTCGGTCCTGCCGAAGGAGATCAGTGCATGTAGGATAAATAAATAAAATAAATAAAAACAAGTGCGTATTGCAATAAGTAGGTACCTAAATTGTTTATTTTTCATAAGTCCACCGAGTAAAATGCCTAGATTTATAAATAAGGGACTAAAAAAATCTAATGGTTGATTATTATTACTTTTGTCGTATTGGGGCGGCTTAGAATACTAACCCCAATCCCACGCCGGATGGGTGTCGTAAAAGGCGACTAAATCCGGCCCGCTGGTGGTAGGGCCCCTCGAGGGATTATATTGGTAATATTGATTTTAATTGTTAATTAATACCATTATTAGGTACTATTATTATATCTCCATGGGGTTCGCCTGGATAGTTACCACCCTTGAGTATGATGAGTCAGCCGCCAAACGACTCTTCGTGTTCCGGCTGGGGGCTTGAGAGCCAGTTCTTTCTTTCTTCTTCTTCTCTCTTTTTTGGCCGGCAACGCATCAGTGATGCCTTTGGTGTTGCTGGTGTCCATGGGCGACGATATCCACTTACCATCAGGTGGATCGTCAGCTCGTTTGCCGGCTATTTACATAAAAAAAAAACTAATAAATGCAACGTTTGCAGAAAATGGACATTGAATGGATTGGATAGGCGACCTCCGTAATGGTACTTTAATAATTGTACCTAATATTGTAATTTGTAATAATTGTAATTTGAATATTTGCGTCTAATTTGTCATTAAAACGTTATTGCTACTTGCTACTGTAAATTTGATTTCAATGTTATAAATTAATTTAGCAATAGGTATAAAGTTTATAGAATCGGACAGTTGTACCTTTTTTATTTACCTTAACCTGTCAGAAGAACTTACCATACCCTAACCCCGGTCACTCACATGCGCGCAAATGTTTGACATTTTTACGAATGTTTGCACATATGTGAAGGGCGGTCAGGCAAATGGGTTCGCATATGAGTATACAAGCCCATTTCCGCTTCCTCCTACACTTTGTTCACGAATGTTAAATCTTGCTGTTGTTATTATGTTGTTGTCATTCAAATCCATTTTCAATACAGAAAATAAATGGTAGTACGATTAGACGCCACGAATCACGAAAAATTATGAGATACATCATCTATTTAGTCGTGTGCGCAACTGGTCGCACGAATGTGTGGGAGACTACACGAAGGTTCGAGGTTCGCGCGCTTTGATGTGCGACAAAAAACCGACACAGCTTGGAAAACCCCGAATGCCTCGAAAACTTCGCATAATCATTCGCGAAGGTCGTCCCACACTTATGGGTTCGCGTATTCGCGCGAATGTGAGTGACCGGCATAAGAGTCTCTGTCTCTAATACAATACTGAAGGCTTACGAACCTTCACAGTACTAATAAAAACACAACATAGATTTTTATGGAACACTTTCTTTTTATTCACAATGAATTGCATTTATTAAAATTGAAAATATAACATTTATAAATACAAAACTACAAAGAAACTCAAGTCGTCGTTTGATAAAATTAAAATACTGTCGGCGGACAGCCCTAGCGCGCGGCTACTGTCCGCGCGGCTGTAGGCAAGTTTTTCGAGAATCGGCCCGAGTTACGTTACTGTATGTAATAATATTTATACTGTGGTATTAGTCTAATTTGCAACAATGCGCGGGTAACATGCATGTACCCCCCCCCCCCCGCCTCGCCGGCTAAACGGTTGGAATCGGACAAGTGAAAAAATCTCAAAAATAGGTTATATGATGAATTTACAAGGAAAACTATCACGGCTATATTAGTATAAGTAGTTAATGAGTAATAGTCAAAAAACTTACTACTTTGGAACCCTACATTGTGCGTGGCCTGAAACGCACATGCCCGGTTTTAAATTACAAATCACGACAAAAAGACCCTGCAAGTTTGTTTACTAAGCAAACGTGTTAAAAATTGACTAAATTATAAACTAGTTTGAGCTATTACAATATTATACTTCTAACTGGTATTTGAGAGGAAATACGCAATGCAAAAAAACACTTGCGGGTTTAGGCGGATTCGTTTGTGAGGTCGCATTAGGCGGTAGCTGTATCAAAGCGATGACCATGGATTAGTCACGGATTTAATAAATAGGTAATTTGCTAATGGCATTCGGGACGTGCTCTCCATTTGTACCGACACGGAACCGCCCCTATATAGGAGATTGGAAGAGAAAAACAAAACCTGCATTTGAAAAATAGCTTTTTCCACACCAGCTGTACGTTTTCCATCAAAATACGAAATAAATTATGCACTTTGTTGATTTCATTCGACTTGAGTTTGATTGAGTTTCTCGTTAATTATAGTAGGGTCCTTATTTTATATGAAATGTTTGTTTATAATATTAAATAGGTACTTGATTGCAAAATGGGGTGATAGGTTATAGAAAATTTATACATAACAAATTATTTACTTCTGTTTACAGAGGGATTGGATTTATTGGTATTAAATATAAATCATTATGATGACATGAACAAAATATCTTCAGAATAACATTGCACTCATCCGAATTCTCTACGTTTTTGTACAATATCTATCTTTATTATTATTTATTTTAACCATTAATTTTATTATTAAATTGTCCAAAACTACGTAGTAAGAATTAATCGTTATTAATTAAATTAACTCATATAATAACTGTTTTAAAGATTGCCCATCTTTTGTGTAAACATAAACATATCGTGGTATAATTAGTTTACCTATTAGTTCCTCAGGTCCGTACGTTATCTTGTCACCTTTACATTTATATAAATTATGCTGTTTATATCCTAGTAAGTAGCAACCTGCAACCGCTTTGCATCGGGAAACTTAATAAAATTATGCCTCCGAAAACCCAAAAAAGTCTCAAATATCTTCATCTCGTAAGTACACTAATTAGTTACAGTTTGTATATGTGCCTATGTGGATACTATAACCCAATTTTAATATTTTAAGAATTACTTGTCTAACTCTCAAAAGTAAATCAAAAAGTAAAATAAAAACTTCTTTTAATAACTATATTGATTGGTACATACTCGTATATGTTGGCGGCGGCTATGGAAAATATCCTAGGGCTTCTTCTTGAATTTATTGGCAGCGAGAATTTCCTTTGAACTTAGTGGTAACGACTTTTATGGGTACCTTTTTGCATAATTTAGTAGATTTTATCATCTGTATCAAGGGCCGCCCTTTAATTATACTTACTTACTTATACTTTAAGGATAAAACATAAATTAATCATTAAATATGTATTGAATAAATGTAGCAATCTCGTATGTTTTCAGGGTTCAAAAGGAAAAAACGGAAACTTAAAGAATGTTAAAGGAGAATCTAAAAACCGTACCTAGTACATTCTTGTTTTTAGCAAACCACTATTTTTAAGAGTGTTTTTACAAACTTTTATTTCAATTTTTTTGTTAATTTGTTAGGGTGTCATATGCAGCGTAATGAACTTATACCTTCAAACAACGCTCTTTAGAGTTGAGCTTGGTTATACAATAAAAATAAATACAATCCAGGATTTCAAAATATACAAATGTCAGAATTAACATAACCTCAAAATGCTGTCTTTTCTTGCCGCACTAACGATATTATAATAATAAAATTCATTTATGACACAAAACTACACTTCTTCATAAAAGTTGATGGAACCCCGCTTCACGGGGTCCCTCTTTCCACTTAAAAAAAAATTATACGAACATAACCTAACCCATTCCGTTATGGATTCTTACAGCTTTTTTCGTTTCGGGGGCTTCGCCCCCCGAACCTTCCTTGTATGTATTTTTACATTTTTATGTTAATTTTATTATGACCTGATACTATGCTCAGGGTTGGCTTCAGACGAGGGAACTACTTGACGTGTAACATTCTAAACATGAAAAGTATGATACGCAATATAATTATGGTAGCTCATTCTAAAGTCCATAATAAACATTGGTCGGCTCCATACTAGCAATCTCCTCAGCCGCGGTCAGCAGCACTAAAATAACATTTTAAAAGTATTTTTAAAATATTAATTTTAGTTTGAATCCTGAGTGGAGCGGAAAATTCTATACTTTGTAGAATCCTGAGCGCAGCGATGCCGCGATGGTTTCAAAGTACCGATGTCATTTGAGCTTAAAACAAATGTTGCTTCGAATAGATGTGATAAAAAGAATTTTTGTTGCAATTATACGGAGCGTGGTGGTGCGTGGATCCAACTCTCATTTGACCGATTTTCTTGGGTGTAATCTCTTCAAAAGCAAAAGCGATATAAATAATATTATATTTTGTTTCATGGCTTGTTAAGTGAAAAATAAAATGTTGGGTTATATTTCATTATTTATATTCTAAGTTTCGTCCTTTGCTTTGACGTTAAATAACATTTATACTATCTAACGCTTAACTAAATACTACTTTTTACTTCACTTTTTTACTTTGATCCCAAAGTATACTTTTATAACCATGCATTTAATAAAAACAAAGATAATACGATATAGTTCGTACGAGTACGTACAATCATCTTAACAAAAACTCATAGCATACTATGAATATGTAACGAGCTTATCAGTAGATGTATGTATTGTTAGTGACCTTAGATGGTTAACATACGTATAAATAAATACGGTCTTCAAAATATAGCTAGCTTTTACAGAAAGAGGAAAAGAAATCGTAGAGGGTCTACGGAGCGTAGCGTTATCGGCTACGTAGCAACAGTTGCATTCTACACGCGCGCCGCTACGCTCGCTTCACGTCAAGCGGGCTGTCTTCACTTATTCCGTGTAAAATTCAATTCAACTTCAACTTCATTCAATGCTAATCTTCAAATAAATTCTATGAAATATGTTAGCTTGCGGAGCATCGTCAATCGTGAACTTTTATGTGTGTTTAATATAAAATGACTGAGATATATTTTTTTCTCATAAGTTTTAATAAGTCAAGATTACCATTACAGCTATGTTTATGAGTGGCTAATTACCAATGTAAACATGAAGCGTTTTCTGGCGGGATACTTTATTCTTTGCTATATGGAAGGTTTGTTAAGTGTGTTATTAGTTTTAAGTTCTATTTCTCTTGTATTTTTTATATTCAAATGGAGCTTTTCAATATTTCTCTGAACATATTAATACTATTATCAGCCATACTATTATTGATCAATAATAAATATAAGTTTGAAATTTGAAATACGTAGTAAATGTAACTATAATTGTATTAAGTTAAAACGTGTATCATTTATAAGATACATGTACAAAAAAAATAGTTATCACTTGCACACGATACCCAAAATATTTTGATATAATTATATTCTGTATTTACAATAAATATAAATTCTTTTATATTATTATTTAAAATTGAAAAATCGGTAAATACAAATGAAACAGAAATTCATGTCTAAGAGTTACTGGAGATTCTTTAATTAGATTTAATTCTATTGTCTGCTTCATAAGTTATATTCAGATTCGTGCTTCATAAATTATATTCATTACAATATTATTTTTCATTTGTTGCCTCCTCATTTCGCTTTTGTGTGTTTATTCATTGTATTTATTCGTGGAAACTTTGCTGAAAAACATGTTCGTTATACCCAATACTATAAAATTACTAGCTGCCCGGACAGACTTCGTTCTGTCAAAAGTTTTTTTTATTTTGACATGTAAGCTATCCTATCTTTCAAGTTGGATCAATCTGCACACGGTGTGCAAATTTGATTAAAATCGGTTAAGTAGTTTTGAAGTCCATCGCGGACAAACAACGTGACACGTAATTTATATACAGGGTGGATTTTTGAGACGGGTCAGTAAGGGCAGGTACCTTAACCGTTATAGTTACAGGAAAACGCTCCTAGGAGACTATCCATAACTTTTTAAGATATTCTGAACTGCATTCACAGATTTTTGAAAAAATGTACGGTCAGTGAAAAAAGTACTAAAATCCAAAAAAATATATTTTTATGCCTATCGATCCTACTTCGTATGGGGATCAAAATACTCTATGGGACCATTTAAGGTATGAGTACTAGAAATGTCAGAAAACGCTAAAAACATTTTCCATACATTTTGTACTGAAAAACGATAAATCAACTCGAAATATTCTTTATCGCCAAACAATCCTATTTCTTACTGCGATTAAAAAAATCTTTAAGGCCTATTGAAATTTAAATACAAAAACTACGGTAAGACACAACATATCACACAAACTTAAAAATAGGTTATCTATTATTCAAAATGACCGCCGTTTTCACGAAGACACGCTGCAAGAGGTGCTGTTAGTGGTCCATGGTCCAATTAAGTGGCCACCTCGCAGCCCCGATCTAACGCTTCTCGAGTTTTTTTTTGTGGGGCCACCTAAAAAATGAAGTCTACAAAAGAAAGTACGAAAGTGTTCAGGAGCTGAAAGAGGCATTAACGAGGATTTTAAATAATATCCATCAAAGAAAACTGTCCGCTGCTACTTGCTCAGTACAAAAACGAGTGAACTTATGTACATATTCGTGAAAACGGTGGTCATTGTGAATAAAAGATAACCTATTTTTAAGTTTGTGTGATATGTTGTGTCTTACCGTAGTTTTTGTATTTAAATTTCAATAGGCCTTAAAGAATCTTTTAATCGCAGTAAGAAATAGGATTGTTTGGCGATAAAGAATATTTCGAGTTGATTTATTGTTTTTCAGTACAAAATGTATGGAAAATGTTTTTAGCGTTTTCTGACATTTCTAGTACTCATACCTTAAATGGTCCCATAGAGTATTTTGATCCCCATACGAAGTAGGATCGATAGGCATAAAAATATTTTTTTTTGGATTTTAGCACTTTTTTCGCTGACCATACATTTTTTCAAAAATCTGTGAATGCAGTTCAGAATATCTTAAAAAGTTATGGATAGTCTCCTAGGAGCGTTTTCCTGTAACTATAACGGTTAAGGTACCTGCCCTTACTGACCCGTCTCAAAAATCCACCCTGTATATTAAGATAAATGAATGTACTCGTATGTTATTAACTTGTAAATTATGTCTCTCAAAAATATTTTGGTTTAAATCTTAATATTTTATAACATACAAAGTATTCTAGGAATCTAGGTAATACTGAAATTATTTTCAAGCTACAAGATATTTTTATGAACTAAGTAGAGTGAACTAGGAGAGAGGTGTTTAATGTTAATTCAATAGGTTTGAATGCAGAGTCAATAGGTTTAGTTCAGTCATATTTATTAGGGTACCGAAGTAAAATCGGAACCCTTATAGTTTCGTCATGTCCGTCCGTCCGTGCGTCCATCTGTCCGTCTGTCCGAAGCATAGCGCCGAGATCCTTAGTGCTAGAAAGCTGTAATTTGGCATAAATACCCTACAGGTAACGTAGTATCGTTGAAAAGGTGTTTCAAAAATATTATGGGTCTTGTAAGCATTTTTGGAATTAGGTGTCCGTTTGCTAAATATTTGGCTTTAAAGTGCTAATTTTAGTTAGAGTCAAGTGTCCCCCCTCCTGCTGGCTAAACGGTTGAAGTTGGACAAATGAAAAAATCTCAAAAATAGTTTATATGATGAATTTACAAGAAAAATTACCCCGGCTATGTTAGCTAAGTAATAGTCAATAAACTTACTACTTCGGAACAATTCGTTACCCTGAATGAATGAATCTTACGAGTAGCTACATAGAATTGTACATCAAAGCGATACAATATTAATTTGCATCAGGGATGTCACTCAGTAGCACGCCACGAGACGACACGACACGTAAGGTTTCCGTAATCTTGACAGATCCCGGCCATAGATGGCACATTCACTACCGTAATGAATTACATTATTCATCCTACAGTATACATCGTCATGCTATCTCCATAGGAACCGGATACCAAAGCTCAAACGCTTCCGACTTCACGTCACTCCGCTAATGTGGATTAATAATTATGAATTAGTCTCCCGCTAAAATCTTAGTTCAAATACGACGTCGCCCGATTGGTGTGTTAGGTAAAAACCACCGACAGGCTCATATTTATTTATTTAACCATTATTGACCACAATAAAAATATTACGGTGAAAATGGCGAGCTTAATGCTTAATTCATTCTCTACCAGCTAACCATTGGACAAAAGAGATATTATGCGCGTATTTGAAATTAAATATTTCCAACAAAACCAGTTGATATGTAATGTATTGGCAAGACACAGAAACTATAACGTTGTCGCCGTTTAAAAGTTATAAGATCTTATGAAAAGCCAAGTCCGTAAATCTACAAGGCTTGATTGTACTACATCTTGTAAATGAACAGGCTTTTATTGTGTGCGTATTTGAGTTAATTTAATTATTTGTTTTGTTTAATATGACAACGACTTTTTACGTACGAGAATACAATCCGTATACAATCACGTGAAAACCGTTTAAAATTTCAACGTATGCCAGTTAAACAGCGTATATGTAGAACAGCTGTGAACCCAGACCATCAAATAAGGACAATTTAATCAGCTCCGTTTTGGGTTTTAAGTTTTAACATAAACAATGTTACTTATTTGGTCAAATATTGTGATCGAGTAAATTTTTCTGAATAATTCATAAACTAAACAGTAAGGCGGTTGTGGGAAAAAAGAAAAGTTTCTAACACCCCAACTCAGAGTCACTAACGATTACCTAAATTACTCTTTAGTACAGAATCACCAGACAAATACTATACTAAGGAGCTATTTAAGTAACCGTTAGTGACTCTGAGTTGGGGCGTGAATAACTGCATGCACTTGCACAGTTGCACATTGCATCCGTAGTGAAAACAACAGTTAATTTAAGTTAAGGACTGAAGAAAGGGCATAGATATCGTCTCTCTCATAAGCTGACTTTTTATGAGTGGATCTCGATTTTTTTTGTCAACGCGTAATAATACTATTTTTACTTCCAGTATCAATATGCCTACGAGTAGTAGAGCTGTCAGTGCCCAGTCTGAAACAACGCGGCGAACCGGTCACTCTGACGTGTGATTATGACCTGGAGGGTGGGAAACTGTACTCCGTGAAATGGTATCGAGACAACGAAGAGTTCTACCGATACATGCCTCGCTTGAGTCCTCCGCAACATGCACATCGACTAGAAGGCGTCAGAGTAGACGTAAGTTGTTAGCTAGGGGTTTTTAGCTAAGATAAGTTTTGGTTAAGGTAAGTAAAGTAGAGTAAGCGTTGCGAACGAACTTACCGCCAAAAACTAACGATCCGTTGCTAGTTGGAAGTCACTAGCCAGCGAAACGAGAGGTCCCAGGTTCGACTCCCGGTCGTGACATTTATGTGCATAATAATATAAATATTGTCGAGGACATGTATCATTTTGTCTTTAAAAATGAGAACAGTGCATGTTCTAAATAAAAATAATATGACACATTCAGAACACTAACGCCCCAACTCACAGTCACTAATGGTTACTTTAATCGCTCCTTAGTAAAAAAATCATCATACAAGTTTTGTACTAAGGAGCGATTTAAGCAATCGATTAAAGATGTAAGATTTAGTGACTGAGTTGGGACTTGGGACATAAGCCTAGGTACTGTTATTTATTCTGGGACTATGCATAATTTTAAGTGAAAATGTGGGTGTGGTGCACTCTTTGTTTATTAATATAAATACTTGAATAAAATACACACAATAATATTTAGTAAATTCATCTTTTAAATTAAAAAAAGGTCAACGGTTCGATTTTTAAAACAACTTACAACTAAAATATGAAGAAGGAAAGCTATTCGGGCTATCTTGATGACACACTTTGATATATTGCTATTAATTTTCATATATTGAAGTGTTACTTAAGTTAAGAGCTCTTAACGCTGATGGAAAAGCATATTTTTTATTAGACAACGAGCGATTTATTCCGCATCCTTGCATCTTTGTTCTTGGTAGCATAGAGTGACGTCCTTTAGGAAAGAAAATATTATTATTAAAGCAGTATAAAATGTGCTGAGAAAAGTTTAAAAGTCCAGTAATTTTACTGTTCTGGCTTATATGGACGTGAATTTTGAAGCAGTCTCTCAAGTAGTATAAAAACTAAAGTAATGATTAAATATGTTTAAATGAGTCATTATCTTTTGATAATTAAATGTTAAATTTTCAACTCAAGGGCGGACATTATTTATTTTATGGCTGCAATTAAATTAGCGCTATCATGAGAAGTATGACAAAACTAATAAGTTATTACCTATTACGTGCCTACTGCGTAGTTTTAGAACCTACTACGTGCCTAAACGTGCTGTAAAGCTGGTTGATAACACTTTACAGTATATTACGAGTAGAACAATTTAACGAGTAAACTGAATCAAACATGATCATAATCGATTAGAGAGCAGCAACGTCATAGGAATGCTATGCAATGATAAAAAAATTATGATATGAATTAGTAAATTTTAACGGAATCATATTTTTGGCATAGTGTTAACGTTACTCCCTCCACAATAGGGATGTTGACACTATCAGTAAATTAAAATAAATTTATGTTTAAAGTATCAAGGAAAACATTTAAACACCTAAAATATTATTATTTTGTCGAAATCAATCAATATAAATTAAATATCATTATTTTACAATCTTAAAAATAGTACTCACTGTCACGTGACCTCAAACGCCGTTTGGAGCTTATGACGTCATTGTTCCTATTTTATATGAAAGTGCAACTAACTTCAGTCGACAGATAGTATTGAATACCGGCTAGTGACGTCACGTGACGTTTTTGGCGGGAAATTTGAAAATGATTTTTATTTATCAATTTTTGTTTTTAAATTGAAGATTATTATTTTTATAATATTTTTTTCGTGAATCTTAAGGTTCTATCTATAAAATGAAATTGAATCCTAAAATTAGTCAACATCCCTCTTTGTATGTATTTAGGGAATACCATCGTGTGAATATAATTATTGAAGAAATTCACACCACGACTAATTTGTTAGGTCGATAGTTTACCAACTCCAGAAATAATTAAACTCCTAATTTAATAAATCATTCCCAAACACAGCCAAAGGATAAGCCGGTTAGTTCCTAAATAATGCCTGAAAGTTACTTCACAGAATTTACTAATAATGATAATGAATACGCATCCGTCACTACCAACCCACAAACTGACTGACCCGGTACGGTCGCGTTAATGGATGCTATTTGTAAATGGCGATGTTTACGTCCAACTCGCGCGCGGAGCTTAATGAAAGAGACCGCACGAAATAGGCGGTAGGCAAAATAGGCGAAACAGGGTTGTTGCAAATGCCCAATGCATTCATCGATTGGACAGGCTTTTGGTTTAAGCGTTACGCACTGGCCAAATCGCTGCCGACGTGCGAATAGCGAATGAAATTCAGGAACCGAAATTAACATTTGTACAGATAGCGTAGATAGCTTATTTGCTCAACAGGGACTGCAAACGATAAAAAAACAAAAAGGCACGCTATTAGAATCTATCGTAGTTAATTATTTCATAACAATACCTACGTAGGTTTTAATAATTTGGCCCGATGGTGGTAGGGCCCTCGCAGAGATTATATTGGTAATATTGCTTTTAATTTTGAATTAAAACCATTATAACTATTATTATTTCTCAACAACATCACAACACATCAGTAATGCCTTTGGTGTTGCTGATGTTCATGGGCGACGTTAGCCACTTACCATCAGATGGATCGTCAGCTCGTTTGCCGGCTACTTCCATAAAAAAAGCCCAAGTAGGCTCTTGGCTATAAGGATTCTAACATAAATTGTAACCTATCTGAAGTTGCATTAAAGAAGTACTGTGCAAAATGTTATTCATACTTTTAGATCCACTCAACTCAGTGTTTTGTCTGTCAGTCAGAATTGTTAAATGTTTCATTCTATTATAAAAATGCCAAGGCAAATCTGATTAAGTGGGACGTTGGTGTGATATTTAACACTGCACCATTTTTCTTACCTGCAAAATGTAAAATAGGCACCTTCTTATATTATAAAAAGAATGGATTTATATGCTTGTACGTAATGTTTAAATTCAAAAACTACAATACCAATTTCAAAAACATTTTTATCTATAGAAAGCTATATTTTCATTGAATATCATGGGCCGTATTTTATTACCAAAAATAAATTTGTGTACTTACTTAAAAAATAACAATAATGCAACCCAATCTATCATAAACTCGTCTTGAAAAGTAATTATTTTACACCAATTGCCAATTTTACGGTTAGATACAAATATTTAAATCAGGCAATATCCACAAAAAAAATCCCGATACGAAGCAGGTTACTATTATTTTTTAAATAAATACCTAAACCTAGGTAAAAATATTAGGATATTAGTAACTTAAGTATGTAAATGTTCGCTTATCCATTTCTTAGATACTCATTCGCAGTCAGACACTATAATAAAACCTCAAAATTTTTATGCAGAGCAATTTCAGGTTATTGCAATCGGATATGAAACACAGTTCAAATATTTTACATTCGTTTATTTCAGTGCTATTAAATTTTCAGCAAGAAGAACATACTTGTTTTGTACTTTTTTATACACTGGAGTCAATGTCTTGGTCATTCCTACCTATAATTTTATTATCTCTCTATCCATGATCTCTGGTAAAGTTGAAAGGTAATAAGTGACTATTTAATAATTACTTAATAACTTACTAACGGCCGGTCTCAATAATGTACTAACAGATGGAAGGCTGTGAAAAGGGCTACCATTAGTATGTTATCTGTCATATTTGTCAATTTTTGCCTCTGAAAAATTGACAAATATGACAGATGACAGCCCTATCCACAGTCTTCCATCTGTTAGTACATTATTGAGACCGGCCGTAAGACGTATGGATAGTCAGACTAATGACAGATATGGACATCAACTATAAGGTACTATGTTATAATATAACTAATCAATCATCAACGACTCGAAAACAAAATTCAATAAAATAATTTAAAAACGAAGTAACTTTGTTTTCTCTTCCCTCGCAGTATAAAAGGTATAAATGTGTGTACTTATACATGTCAAAATATGTGTATCGATATCTGTACAGCTAGAAAAGTCGAGTGCCCGCCGCGTGTACCTCCGAGAAGTTACTCTGAAGTCCCGCGGGCTCTATCGGTGTGAGGTTTCTGAAGAGGCACCCTCCTTCCACTCTGCGCAATCTGAGGCTTTCATGGAAATATACTGTGAGTTCCCAACCCACTGAAGAACTTTTGTATATGTCTGTAAATACTTATCTTTGAAAAGAAATGAGGTTCAGATAAAGATTGGTTAAGATTTTTATTCCGATGCCGAGCGCCAACGCGTTTTATAAGACTAGGGTTCGTTTTGTGTCGGACTTACAGTCCGATTTACACGTATTAAATAGTTAAGTAGATAACTAAATTTTAACTAACTTTTAAGTAAATTAATACGTGTAAACGGACAATTTAGTAACTTTTTAGTTAAAATTTACCTACTTAATTACTTATTACGTGTAAAACAAACATTATTTACAGTTGTTCACTTATATTTCGTTATCATTATCTCACATTTAGTTGTTTGCTAGTGGTGGAAATGCAGGGCAGTCTTTGAAGGCTGCCGAATGCTTCATGTAGGCGGTTTACAGGATAGTAGTAGGATTATACTGCGGCTTGCGTCGATCCTATGTGATCGACAAAGTTAAGCAACAGCGGGCGCGGTCGGTAGTTGGATGGGTGACCGCTAGTGGCAAAAATTTCTTGAGCGTTTCCGTGCTTCGGAGGGCACGTAAAGCCGTCGGTCCCGGTTGTTATCATAAGATAACAGTCGTTAAGCCATGTCGGAGTCCCTCGGGCGGTTTGAAAACTTCCGACACTCGGGTTGGCCACTAACCCCTCCACCAATCCGCACTGGAGCAGCGTGGTGGAGTATGCTCTAGGCCTCCTCAAGAGGAGAGACCCGTGTCCAGTAGTGGGCCATTAATGGGTTGAAGCCAGCCAGCCAGTAGGATTATAATAATAGTTTACAGAGAATCGAATAATGATGGACTGCAGATTGCGTTGGACGGTACTCATATTAGCTGTGTCAACGGCTAGGCAGCTGCTCAAATGTCTCCAATCTTTAGTCCAGTCATTACGTCGGAAAAGGCGTGTTAGAAATGCGTGCCAACCGAGAAAGCTACATTTTGGATATTATGTGAGGGGGGGCCTAGAAAAGATTAACTTGAAATTATCGACCTCATCATAAGGATTTCAAAACTTATCATGATAGCTTTTTTGATAGCAGGCGGGTTTTTTCTAATTTTTAAAATACTAGTTTATTGTACGAATGCCATCTAGAGCATTCATTGTATAGTTTGCTGATTACATAACATTGATACTATGTATCTACAAAATTACATACCTACCTTACGTCTACGGCGAGCTTGAAATTAAAATTCAACTCCTATCGGAAATTCTTTTCACCTTTCACACTTTGCACTTGTATGCTTTCATTTTGAACGTGTTCCTCTGTTTTGTTTACGTATACGATACACATCTCTATTTCCATTACAGTGAATGAATACACTGATGTTAAAAACTTTGATACATTATTAAAAGATGATGTAGTTCAACGTGTTGGATCGACGAATGACATTGTTTTGACATCGTATTACCTACTTTCTAGTGATATTTACAATTCGTAATAAATTCGATGTACCTACCTACTTAGATATGTAATTTAATTTGTGGTCCCATTGACTCTACCTTTTAATTCCACAAAACTACCACTCTAAGCTCTGTAGGTCATTAATTAGTATTGATTTTCTTTCATTAGTCCAGTCACTAAATTTTTGGATTAAACTATACCTAAGTACTTTAAGTATTTCCATTTCTAAATTGCGGTTCCATTTCTTCAGATTGAGAAACCGTTAATGTTTCTTGACTTTGAATACATACAACTTCCTACTGGCGCGGTTTGTTTCTTAAAATTCCCATTAAGTATTAGGTAAATATTTTTCAGATTTCCCTCGAGAAAGTCCTCATATTGTTGGCCATGAGCGTCCCTACGGGTTGCTGGAACCCCTTGACGTCAATTGCTCTTCAGTCAAGGCGTTCCCAGCCCCTGACCTTCAATGGTACATCGATGGACAGAAGGTAAATGGAGATAATGATCAAGCTTCAATGGGTTATCTAAAGGATTATTATTATTTGAAGAGTAGACCTTAATTTTGATTTGTAAGAAATGCGTCTATAACGTCGTCATAACTGTAAATAACGCTTCACACTCATAGCCCCACACTAGGATTCCCTGTGTCGTGGGTGCCATGGACAACTCACAAAGACAACAGATAAACGCCCAGACCAAGAACAGAAATTCAAACTCATCATTCAAATCCGCCTCCGCTCCGCCTCGCTGGGAATTGAACCCAGGACCCTTGGCGCGGCGATCCGGCATGGTATTGGTAACCATTGCGCCACACGGGTCGTCGTACTACCTATATCTACGAGTATATAAGTCCGTTTTAAATTAAGCACCTTTAGCGTGGTTTAGCCGACGTATTTACTTACTGAGGTTGGAGATAGTAATGAGACTCTTCAGAAGGTTGCAAGTAGAATGATTTTATTTACAAAATGTATGCCTATTTATACAAAAGTTGAGATAAGGGACAACCAATGAAAAAATAGTATAAAATAATACACGTAAAATATTCGACCAATCAGAAGAAAATTGCGGCGCACTCGGTCCTCGATGTCCGAGTGACGTCACGCTGCGACGCAGTCTACTGGGCGATGTTGAATAAATTTAATATTTATTTTGTATGAAAAGTTTCACTTTTCGAATTTTCACGGGAAACATTTTCTTTTGCGTTGTAAAGTAGTTGACGATAGCGTAGGTAAGTACTGCTACATAGGCCCCCTTCAAGCGAAGCGTACTGGCAGCTTGACGGAACGGCCGCTTCGTGTGTGCGTAGCTTTAGGTTGTGACGTCGGGCTGTTCGTCGTATTTGGTAACTGAGTACTTGAAGTTGAATCATTGCTTCTCGTCTGGGACATCTGGTTTTGAGGTGACTGCGAAATGTTCTGGGTGTCTTCTAGAACGTAGGCAGGTTTCAATCGGTCGATAGATATATTTGATTGTCGTCCTGGTAACTGAATTGTGAAAACTTTATCCGTTCGGTTCACAACTTTGAATGGACCTTCGTATGGTGTTTGAAGTGGAGTGCGTACTGCGTCTACTCGTACAAATACATGGGTGCATGTCCGTAGGTCTTGATGTACGAATATTTGCCTGTTGTTGCGATGCGAGTTGATAAGGCGTGGCTTGTTTTGTGCGATGTTTGCTCGGAGTTTTTCGACGTAAGTATGATCCATAGGCGCAGTGGATGTAGTTGGTACGAAAAAATCTCCTGGTAATCGTAGGTTGAAGCCATACGTGAGTTCTGCAGGACTGGTAGAGGTGTCAGTGCGTAATGCAGCTCTCAAACCTAGTAGGATGGTCGGAAGTTCGTTAATCCATGAACTATTGGAATTTATGAGTTTCGCGCGTAACGCAGCTTTGAGAGTTCGATGCCATCGTTCGATTTTTCCGTTGCTTTGCGGATGATAGGGCGTAGTGCGAATTCTATTTATTCCCATTATTTTCATCAGGTTAGTAAATAGACTGCTCTCAAATTGCCTTCCTTGGTCGGTTGTTATTGTAGATGGACATCCGAATCGGCAAATCCAATGGTTGTATATGACATCGGCGACTGTTTCGGCAGAGATATCGATAGTAGGTATTGCTTCGGGCCAATGACTTGTCCGGTCGCAGATGGTTATTAAATACCTATAACCTTGTGCTGTAGTCGGGAGCGGTCCGACGATATCTGCGTGGATATGTGCAAATCGTTCTGTAGGCGGGAACGGCTGAAGCGTGCTGTGGGTATGACGTTGTATTTTGCTTTTTTGGCATTTAATACATGTCTTCGTCCATTGACCGATGTCGGTATTCATTGACGGCCAAAAGTATTTTCTTGTTATCAGTTTGCGCGTAGTTCGCGTACCGGGATGGCTGATATTATGAATGGCGTTGAATACTTCTTGTCGAAATTCTGTAGGTATGTAAGGTCGTACGAATGATGTTGATGTTTCGCAATATAATTCAATGTTGGTATTCGGAATGTTGACTTTCTTGAATGATAGGTTTTGCTGTTGAAGTAATTGTTGAATTGTAATATCTTTTTCTTGAGCGGTTGCTATATCTTCGTAATTAATTGTTGACGGACAGGATATGGTTTCGATACGGCTGAGTGCGTCGGCGACGATATTATTCTTCCCGCTTATGTGGCGAATATCGGTTGTAAATTCGCTGATGAATAATAGTTGTCGTGTGCGGCGTGGCGTTTCGTTGTTAGATATCGACTTCTTCATAGCGTATGTTAGCGGCTTGTGGTCCGTGAATATGATAAGCTCGCGTCCTTCAAAAATTTTGCGAAAGTGTTTTACTGCCACGTATATAGCGAGTAATTCACGATCGTATGTTGAATATTTCGTTTGCGCGTCTGAGAACTTTTTGGAGAAGTAGCCGAGTGGTTGCCATGTTCCTTGGTAGTATTGCTGTAGTACTGCACCTGCGGCTTTATCGGATGCGTCGCTACATATGGCTAGGGTTGCTTGGTGTGACGGATGGGCGAGTAAAGTCGCGTTTGTGATGCTAACTTTACATGCTTCGAATGCTTGAATTGCGTCGTTGTTCCACTCGATGATTGTTTTGTCGCGCTTTTTTGTGTCGTGAAGGTATGCATTGAGCGGTGCTTGTATAGTCGCGGCGTTAGGCACATGATCGCGGTAGAAGTTTAGCATGCCTAGGAATCGCCTGAGTTCTTCAATAGTTTTTGGACGTGGATAGGCGTTTATTGCTGTGATTTTTTCTTCAGGCGGTTTGATTCCTTCGTTCGAAACTGTATAGCCTAGGAACTTGACTTGCGGTTGGCCTAGGACGCATTTGGCTGGGTTGATAGTGATGCCGTTTTCTTCTAGTCGTTTCATGACGGTTCTAATGTGCTCGCGATGTTCTGTGTCGTTTGATGAAGCGATTAAGAGATCGTCGATGAATGGAAATACGTAGTCGAGTCCTCGGAGTACTTCGTGTATATAGCGTTGGAATGTTTGGCCTGCGTTTTTTAAGCCTGGACACATTCGCGGGAATTCAAATAATCCGAATCCGGTAATTATCGCTGTTTTTTCGACGTCTTGTTGCCGGACGCTGACTTGTTGATAAGCACGGTTGAGATCGATTGTTGAGAATATGTTTTTCTCCGACAGATGATAGGTGAAGTCTTTTATTCTCGGAACCGGGTAGCGATCGGGTATGGTTATCGCGTTGAGTCGGCGGTAATCACCACACACTCTTATATTTCCATCCTTCTTTGGTACTATATGGAGCGGTGATGACCACGGGCTTTTGCTGGGGCGGCACAGTCCTTGTTGCATCATGTTTTCAAATTCTTTTTTGACGGCTTCGTATCTGTGTGGCGGCAAAGGACGTGCGCGGCAGTGAACGGGTTGACCGGTTGTTTCTATGCAGTGTTCGACGTTGATTTTCGGTTGAAGTTGCATTGCAGTGAGCCTCGTAGTACCGGGGAATTCTGATAAAATGGCGTGATACGAGTCGTGAATGTCAATACTGCGAATGGTAGGTATATTTGTGGATCTTAGTGGCGCTTCGATTTTGAGGTTTGTGACCGAGTCAATTAATCTTCGATTTTTGACGTCTACGATTAATTGATGATGGTTGAGAAAATCGGCTCCTAAGATCGGCTTGGAAACGTCGGCTATGATGAAAGTCCATCTGTATGGTCGTCGTAAGTTGAGGTCAAGTTCGAGTGTCTTTTCTCCGTAGGTTGATATCGTCGAGTTGTTCGCTGCGTAGAGTTTGAATGCAAGTGGCGTAGCTTTCTGGCCTGGTCTTCGAGGTATGACGGATATATTAGCCCCCGTGTCTACCAAGAAAGAATATCTCGTCTTCCGGTCGGTGACGAATAGGCGATGTGACGTATGAGCGCTGGAGTCTGCCGTGGCCAAGGTTCGGTCGTGTGGCGACTGTTCTCGTTTGGTGAAACCACATGGAGTAGTGCAGTGCTGGGCTTGGTTACCGAAGCGATGATGGTAGTAGCAAGCAGGTGATGATGCAGCTGGAGTGGTCGTGCGTGAGCGTGAGCTTGAGTGACGACGATGACGTGGAGATGATGACGGACGGTGACGTGTGTGGACGGAGTGACGACGTTGATGGGCATCATGTATATCGTGCTGCGATTTCAGGTCCTGGACTTCACGGGATAGGCTTCTGATCTCGTCGAGAAGTTGGTTGACTGTGGCTGAAGTCTCGTCTGAACTAGGTATGCGCATAGCGAGCGCGATGTCGGACAGCTGACGATGTGATGATGATGGGCTACCGGCCGTGTTGGCAGTGGCAGCGACCTGCAGCGTGGCTTGGGCGACTTCGTAGACCATGGTACCGGTAGATGGCTTGATGGTGCGAAGGTGAAGAATGTGACGATGATGAATTCTTCGTGCAGCCGGGCAGGGATTCTACTTACGTTGCTCAGTCGGGTCACCAATTTAGCGTAGTTTAGCCGACGTTTTTACTGACTGAGGTTGGAGATAGTAATGAGACTCTTCAGAAGGTTGCAAGTAGAATGATTTTATTTACAAAATGTATGCCTATTTATACAAAAGTTGAGATAAGGGACAACCAATGAAAAAATAGTATAAAATAATACACGTAAAATATTCGACCAATCAGAAGAAAATTGCGGCGCACTCGGTCCTCGATGTCCGAGTGACGTCACGCTGCGACGCAGTCTACTGGGCGATGTTGAATAAATTTAATATTTATTTTGTATGAAAAGTTTCACTTTTCGAATTTTCACGGGAAACATTTTCTTTTGCGTTGTAAAGTAGTTGACGATAGCGTAGGTAAGTACTGCTACACACCGGTGCAGCGGTGGCGCGATGGCGGTGTAAAAATAAATAATGGTAACTAATAGAAAAATAGTCCAGTAAGTCCAATTTGTGGCGACCCTTTTTTTTTAACGTGTGGAAAGACCTTCGTCTCATCCATCCGGCCACGGGAAGCCGGACAGGTATGTGGGACTTGAACCCACTAAAACCACACGGTGCCGACGCCTACCGCGTTGGTGCCGGGACTGTGTGAATTTGTGGTGACTCTGTCCCTACGTTCCGACCGTAATTATTATAATAACTGAAAAATGTCATCCTCGGATTTTTATTGCTCGTAGGTAAAATGTCTTATTCTGTCTAGGCCAGCCGCGTCATGGAAATTTAAATCTTGAAAAGCAATGTCTTTAGGTACTCTTTAACTCTATAAAAATCGGTCTCGTTCCCCGCATTTTTATGTCACTTTATGAAGTCACACTGTATAAAAAGATACCTACTCGAGATTTGGGCCCCACCCTTTGGCAGTCCGTGTAAGAATCTATTCTCATGAGTCATGGGTACCTTGTTTAGAAGGGCTGAAGCTACCCTTCCTCACAACCTCAGTTCACAAACAGACTGTCGGGAGTACCTACCTATGTACCTACATAGGCAAAAAATAAAACAAGTACCTACTTGTTTTGTCTCTAGCAGTCGATCGATCATCCATCCAAACCTTGACCCACTTGCAATGTAACTCTGTAGAATGCATACGATTGACATTAGCGAGCTGTGAATGCCGGGGCCTTAACGTGTGTAAGTTAATATTCGTATTAAATATCGGAAACTCGTTGGATCGGAGAAGGGACTCCTCATCAGTTTAGGTTCAGGGCCCCGCTACCCGTCTAGGGTATCAGTCGTCACTTAGTTAATTATGTAGGTACCTATATCTACATTCATACCGTACAGTCACAATCTTCGGAACCTATAATAATTCCATTTAGCTCAGGCACAGGGGCGTAGCTACCGCCGTATCCATGATAAGGGGCCCCCGAGTTACAGGGGCACCTAGAGTGGGCTTTGCAGCCACGATACACCATCATCTTATATGCATATACCTATCCATAAAATTGCAATAACCATGCCTATTATAACAATTATTTCAGGTAACCGACAGGTCACTGCTAGTAGCATACGGCGCGAGGCCAGCCCCGCAAGGCTTGCTCATCTCGACGCTTGGGCTCAAAACTCCAGCATTACCCAACATGAAGCTGCGGTGTGTCGCTGCCATAGGGCCACACAAGCGAGAACGAAATGTCGTTATAGGTATGTTTAAATGGCTAGATTTTATAGGTAGACTAGCTGACCGGGCAAATGTTGTTCTGCCAAAAAAATTTTAGGGGTAGGGGGATAAATGAAAAATAGATGTTGTCCGATTCTCCACCCTAGCCGATATGCACGCAAAGATTCACGAAAATCGGTCGAGCCGTTTCAAAAAAGCGTGACACGAGAATTTTATATATTAGATATTGTGTTGCAGGCTAACAAAACAACCAGGTTTAAGGATAAATAATTAACCCAATTTAGTAAAATATTTTTATTATTACCCATCGTGATTGTGAAAAGAGAGCGTTGAATTGGAGCCTGACACTGAATTTCAAATCAAATTGTTCTTTAATCTGAGCTTTTGGCTTGAACTCATTAATTCAACTCACTGATTCAACCAAACTAATTCAACCTTCGATCACTTATAACAGAACACTTCTTTTATAAGTGATCGAAGAATTCAACTCACTGATTTCTCATTGTTATTGACGAGTTGGGAGAACACATTAGGTACACTGCTCCGACAGGCACTTCTTATACCGTACTTTTCGGCAGTTGTGACATTTTTTTCCCACTCCCTTTTGATTTGAGTGTCTTCCAGAAAATTTTAAATAGAGAATATAGGCTTTTACTAAGTTAGTGCACTATCTTTGACTTCATCTCTTACTATCCAGTGGGATTCATAGTGTATAATTACTCTGTGGTGGGATTAATATTTATTTTTGTCGAGCATTCTTATTGTTAGTTAAATTATGTAAAAAACACAGATCCTAACACTTTTCCATTACATACATTTTTAACAAAATCTACTTTTATTTTCAGAAATCAGGAACTCCGCGACTCAGCACAGATCATCCTGCCTGGCCATCGCAATTACGGTCGCCTTTATTAAAAATATTTACCAAAATAAATTGTGATATATACTTTGATTTGTGAAGGATGTGATTTAAATTTGTATATAAAGCATATAATAGAAATATCGTTTTATGTTTCCTTGTCCTTTTTTCGAGTAAATAGCCTAACGAGCAGACAGACTTATCACCTGATGGTGAATGATCAGTGGTCGCAGCCACCCATAAACATTAGCAACACTAAAAGCGTCACCGACGGGTTGCCGACCAAGAAGCGAAGGCTCCCCAACAAAGAACTTTCTCACCTGCCATTTACCCTCAAAAACAACCAATTTCATATTATTTAGAACCATATATTTAATCACTTATTCAACAATACAAATATTAAGACAAAATATATTGTAGGTTCGCTAATTTTTCAAAATATAATTATTATAACTTTTTGAGATACAATGAAATAGAATTAAGTTATGTTACAGTACAAAAATAACTTAAAAGTATACAAATATCATTAAAATTAATTCGCGGAAATTCTACATCACTGCAAAATGAATCGGCATATTATGTATAAAATAAGTCCAGAACAATAGCAAATGTAAAAATAATAGATTGATGGAACTTGACATAAAAAACATATGTAAATTTTGGCTCTTATTAATGAACAATTATACATTTTGTTTACTTTCAATGAACAAATTAAACATAAATTCTCATCTCAAGCAGACCTAAAATAGTTATCCTTTATTAAAAACATAAAAGGTAATTGATTAATAACGAGAAGAGAAGAAATAAACTTATAAACATGTTCTTTAAGCAGCAACCCACAAACATAGTAAAAAAATCAGTTTAAACTGTCATCTCAAACATTTTATAGTTACAGTAACATTGAACATTTTACTAATATAATAACCTATCATTAAATAAGCATTTATTTCAAGGTACAACTGTTATCAATCTCTTCCCTTCTCTTTTATGTTAAAAGACATCAATCACATTATAATTATACTCTATTTATTATGATTTCCATGTAACCTTATATGCAAAAGCACAATTAATTAAGTAATCCTGATGGAAAAGCAGTTTATCTAATGAAATGCAGGAAATCACAAATTGTAATCAATGTTATCAGTAGATCAAATTAGTTGTACATCATTTAATTTAATTCCTTGTATTACAAACATTACAATACAAAACTGTGCTGTGAGACCCATCTATAGTAGGGTTTTTAAAAATATATGTATGAAAGTATATCAAGCACTAGTAATGAATTGACATGTGCACTAAACATCAGGCAATATAGAAATTTGAAAAAGAAAATCTTTTACATACAAATTGATGCTACAAAGCAAACACACAGTAATCCGCAAAGATCAAATTGTTCATCAGAGCCAATAAACTTTTTGATTTCTCGAAAAAAACATAAATTCTCTTCTAAACAGAGAAAAATTCATAACTTCTCTACTTATTAAATAAAGAAGTTATTTTTTTCGAGAGAACAAAAAGCTTTTCAGCTCTGATGAAAAACTTGATATTTGCGGGTAACTACATGTTTGCTTTCTAGCGTCGAAATGTAAATTTTATGAACCATCATTTTGAATTATGATTTTTTTTGACATAGTGATGTGCAATTACTTCCTTTAAAGTAAATTAATACGCAAAGTATAGGCACTGCATTGTGGACTCTTATAGCATTATGTGAGCCTTAATGGTTTTAACAACCTATGTAACTATAATGCTGAAAAATAAGTAAAACTAACCCTCTTGTCCAAAATCTTCCATAAATTTCTTCAGTTTAATCATATCATCGTCATTGACAGTTGGTTTAGATGTCGCCAGTGACCTTAGCATATCTGACATTGTTACTGGTGGTTCGCCTAACTTGTCACTTGGTACGTCCATCCAGGTCATTTCCATAGCTCCTGGATCGCCCGGAGAGCATGGGGTCAAAAGGTCATTGACAATTAGATTCGGATCAGTGGGACTAGGACCGGTTATTTTCTTAAAATGTGTAGCAGACTGAACTTTACGCACAGGCTGCATCAGAGCGTCTCTGACTACAATACTTATATCAGCACCGGAATAACCATCGGTCTTGGTAGCTAAGACTTTCAAATCTTGTTCCGACAACATGTGTCTTGTATTTCCCAGATGTAGCTTAAACATGATCAGTCTTGCATGCTCTTCAGGTAGAGCAATATAGATACGCTTTTCAAACCTTCTCCTAATAGCTGCGTCAAGAACCCATGGTATATTAGTAGCTCCGAGGACTAAGATACCATCCATATCATTACCAACACCTTGCATCTGCACAAGGAACTCCGTTTTGATCCGTCTAGCAGACTCAGACTCATTGTCAGAACGAGATGAACAAAGAGAATCAATTTCATCAATGAAAATGATGCTTGGTTTGTGCTGTCGTGCCAGTTCGAAAAGGTTCCTCACCAATTTCTCAGACTCGCCAAGCCATTTAGAAACAAGATCAGATGATGATACAGAAAAGAAGGTAGAATTATTCGCCTCTGTTGCAACGGCTTTTGCTAAATATGATTTACCAGTACCAGGCGGCCCAAATAGAAGGATTCCCTTCCATGGTATTCTCTTACCGGTGAACAAATGAGGGAATTTAATAGGCAGGATAACTGCTTCCTTCAAAGCTTCTTTTGCAGCTTCAAGACCTGCGACATCACTCCATTTGACGTGAGGTTTCTCGACAACAATAGCACCCTCAAGCTTGCCTTGCAGCTTCTTTTTCTCTGGATCATCAGAGTCAGAGTCACTGTCACTCTTCTTATCTTCACTCTTAGATTCACCATCTTTTACAGGCTTCTTCTTCTTATCTTTCTTCAAATACTCCTTTAACTTTTCAGCTCTGTCTAAGTATTGTAGACATTTTGCACGAATACTTTCTTTCGCTCTCTCACCTTGAGCTTCGTACTTGACTGCATGGAGGAAATACTCCACTCCATGTTCATAAAGTCGCAGGGCTTCTTCATAATTCTTATTTTTATCTTCTTCGGTCGCTTTGGTAACAAGATCTATAGCTTTCTGCAAGGTATTTGAAGATGCCATTCTTCTATTTATACCTGCAATTGTCCAAAATAATTAATTTAGCAATAATTAATTATGATACAATTTTATCAGTTTAGCAATTCTAAAACATTATTGAAAGTAAAAAGGTTAATAAACATGAATATTGTGAACAGTGATAACAAACATGTAAGAGTATTACAATCCTAACAAAATCAATGTCTTTCATGTTACGAATAACTCAATGTGGCTACAGGAAAACAAGCAAGCGTACTTGAATAAGCATACGGAATTTTAATAGTGTTCAGACCTAACAATATAAACGAACAGATAAATCAGGCAAATGAGTCATGGTCTAAATTTTTTCACGCACTAAACTACTCTTAATGCTTCACCATTCTTGTTATTATTATTACAACAAACAAGATAGCCGAATTACACTGAAGTTAGATTTCCCAAGTCCCTTTTGTAATAGCTTAAAAATCATTAGGCGTAAATCAAGAGATGTCAAATGGGATGGGACGGACATGGAGACGAGTTCGGACGCTACGATAGCTGACATTGAGGTCGTTTTCAATTTGAATTATTCGCAATATACTTACCATACGGTAGGATTATTAAACTGGAAATAACAAATTCAAAGAATCTTTTCAATCAAACTAAATATTTCGAGGAAAACGTTTGTACCTACATTAATTCCTAATTGTTGTCAACTTGGACCTTGACAGATTATTTCATTCATGTCAGACCAGAGACAGACAGAACAGAGCATAGAGCAAAATACAGAGTGATACAGACTAACAGACTATAAATTATTGCCACAAATGGCAACGCAAGCCAGCACCGGAACCGAACACACTACACACCTCGCGTAGAGAGCAAAGAGAATGAAATGTAGAGAATTTATTATTATGTTCCTTGCTAAAGTCGGGACATGAAGCAGGAAGAAATTCGTACATTGACTTGTTATTACCTGTCTCTGTCACTCCCCCGTAAATATAATGCGGTCTCGCTCCCACAGTGTAATGGCCGCCATTCTATGCGAGCGAGACGCATTAACGCGGGAGTGACAGAGACAGGTAATAACAAGTAAATGTACGAATTTCTTCCTGCTTCGTTTCCCGACTTTACACGGTTTACACCCACACCAGGCTGTGCCAGTCAATGAACTAATATACTAACGTACAATTCGTTCACTGGTGCCAGTATCCTAAATAAAAACGGCAAATAAATATTTTTTAAAACATCCTAATCCATCAATGGAGCTTTTGAATTCGGTTGATGAATTAAAATAATAATATACAGACAGCCTATGTTATGAAATCTGTTTCATTAATTCAATAGCTTTAGGTACTATTTATAAAAAGTAGTGGGATTATTGTATGCAATGACAATAACCATAGATTTTTATATTATTATTTTAGGATGCACCTACATCTAGAAATGAGAACGATTCTTCATTACATAGCACACAACTATATCGTAATTACGTATTTATATGGTATCCAAAGTATGAATTAGTAGGATTGGAAACCAAATTCTTATTTAAAATTAATTTAACCCCGTTTAAAGAAACCTTACAACAAACTAATGGTAAGATTAACATTTTTAGACCACTATTGATAATTACAAAGACAAATTAAATTCTGAAAGTGAAAGTAAATAAAACATTTTTATTCCATAATTTATTTATTTTCTACATAATAGTTGCTTCTAGCTTCCCATAGTTGCTTTGTACAATTTGAATTTTCCTACGAATTTCTTAACTTCTTCTTTCGGGTAAGGCTTCAGGGCCAAGCAAGTAGGAATGTTCTCCGGTTGTTCAATCCACAATTTGTGAGCTATTGAATTCTCTTGCAGTTTGACTGCTAGTTTCTTCAAAGATTGTTCATCTGGAACCTGAATTAATATAAAAATATTTGATATCAAGAACACATTGTTATAAATCAAGGAATATTATAATTTAATAACAATTGTAGAAATTTTCTTGGACCAAATTTTTTTCTATATACAGTGGACCCCCGGTAATCCGACAATCATTTTGCAGGGCACTGTCGGACTATCGAATTTGTCAGATTATAGAGTACTGCCTAAGACCCCCTATATTCCAGAATTTTTTACAAAAGAGTACCTTGTAATCCGACAAATTACAGTAAACAATGAATGAGTGAGTATTCAATCATGCATTAGCGAAGATTGTCAAAAAAATATCCAATAAAATAAATAATAGACCATGTCGGATTACAGGGGGTGCCGGATTAGACAGGGGCCGGATTACCAGGGGTCTACTGTAAGCACAACTTAACAGATAAAATTAGTAGGTATATAAAAGATATTCTTATAAATTAAAATAAACATAATGAATGGATTTGTCAACTCTACAATATTTTATTGAAGGGTGAGTAACTGAGTATCCTCTAAGATTAAATAAATAACAAAGTCCCTATAACCATATCACACAGAGATCTCTTTTGTAAGCAATAACAAATGTTTTAGATAAGAAGGCTACTTACTTCCAAAACAACTTTATGCATATTATCCAAATCATTTAAGTACTGTACAGTGTGTTCATCATCTTTGAATAAATGTAGGACAGCAGTTGATGCATGGCATGCCTGCGCCACTAAGGCACCAATAGACCAACCTAATTCTTTTAATAAATCACTCCTAAGGAGAACATATTGCACTATTGTACCAGACATTTTCAAAAATAGAGGTATTGCATTCACTTAGCCTAAAATTATATACATTTATCTTATATAATACGATTGCATGTACATAATAATAAATATATTTGAGTGTTTTAAAGGTATTAAAACTATTGGTTGGAAACCGTAAATTCAAATTATAAGAAAATTCAAGTCGGACTTCGGAGTAGGGATGAGGCGTATATACTGGTACAGGTATAAAAACCCAGTATGAACTTGACAGTACGCAGACCGGGTATGTACCCGGCATACCCGGTCCGTACCCGATAGGTATGGTCGCCGGTCGGCACTTGGCAGTCTCGGTACCGCAAGATACCGGTCAACAGGTATGATGTATGTCTTTGTCTTCTCACTCACTATACAGGCGCTATAGTCAGAAAGAGACAAATATATCAGTTGCTTTTGTTTAGATTATTTTGCACGAACGAATGAAATGAATGACACTCTACGCAAAATATAGAACAAAAATTTCATAGAGTCGCTTTGTTGCTTTTTTATATATATTTAAATATGTTTAGTTTGAATTTGATTTTAGTATAAAATATATTTATTCTAAATTTCCTCGAGACCCAATATGTTGTTCAGCATGGAGTAGTAGGTATTATTGCTACATGATACATCGCGAGGGCAAGAATATTTTATACCGAAAGCAACCCACGTTGTATGCTCGGATCATTTTAAAGAAGATGACATGTACATAACTGGCAAAGGCATAAGAATAAAAAACACAGCTGTGCCAACATTGCAAGTAAATACCACTTGGTTTATACCTTACTCTTCACCTTATTTTTGTATGTAACAATAATTGATAAAAAAAATCACCTTTATGATATGGGCGAAAAGAAAAAAACAGATGTTTCATACATTTTATCGAGTATTGTAGATTTATATAATACAAGGAATACCCGATTTTCGCGATATCAGGGTTATAATTTTATATCACGGTTATAATTTTACAGTTAACCGATGATGCCAATAGAGCGACTATCAACATGCAATATATGTAGTAAAATAACTGACCTATCAAATGAAACTGAATGAAAAGATTTAAAAAATCAAAACGTCAAATAATAAATTAAATTTATTACAAGGAAATTGAAATATTATCCTAATATATATAAATTACGTGTCACGTTGTTAGTCTGCGATGGATTGCTAAACTACTTAACCGATTTTAATCAAATTTGCACACCGTATGCAGTTTGATCCAACTTGAAAGATAGGATAGCTTAAGTATCAAAATAAAAATAAAAACTTTTGACAGAAAGAAGTCAGTCCGGGCAGCTAGTAATGTATATAATTTCCCTACATCTACCTGGTGATGTTTAATATATGAAGCGGGTGAGGGTCCATATATGACTTCTATTTATCTCTCTCTCTCTCTCTCTCTCTTATAGTTGTCTCTTCTTCATTACTGTTTTTCATTTCATAAAATCAAATTAATCATAACGTTCCGAAAAAAGTTCACTTTGAAAATGTACAATTTATGTGTAATAAAAATAAATAAAAATAATGTACTATTTTAAATAAAGACTACTGTATTACTTTTATTATCGCGTTTTATTTCACTAGGAGCTGCATAATGGTGTGTAGTGTAGTCGAAGCTCCAAGTCCATAAGGTGTTTATTTGTTGCAATCGAAATTGAACCGTGATGTTATGAAATTAGTGTTTAAATTACCTTAATAAAATACGACTAAAGTAATATGAATGTACTTTACGTCAATAAAGATAGGGGGTGATTTTAGAATGGATGAAAATATTTTAGGTTGGAAAATATTTATTATTTTGAATTGTTTTATTTTCAAAAATTTTTTGGTTCGTTCGTTTGTGACTGCGGATAAAGCATTTGACCCTTGAATATTTGGTGCGTTTTAATTGTTTAGGTATCTTTCGTTTTCTATCGATTTTACATTGCACTATTAACTTTCCACGGATAGATGACGATTTATAAATTAATTAATATTAACAATACATTTATTACTCATACCTTACGCCATCAAACATACTAAAATCTAGACAAAAATAAAAAATGTACCTATATAGATTTTATTGGAAACATACATAAAAAAAACTTGAGAGGTGTCAAGGGACACCCGGATGGAACGAAATTCCTTGCAGTCAGTACTAGGATAGCAAAAACATGCAAGCGAGTGTGCCAAAACAAATTTAAGGTATTAAATTTCGTGAGAAATTTCTCACACTCGCTTGCATGTTTTTGCCAACCTTTCTCACGAAATTTAATACCTTAGATTTGTTTTGGCATACTCGCTTGCATGTTTTTGCTATCCTAGTACTCTGGCTTGCTTTCTATGTAAAAAACTACGACGGCAAAAAGTGTCGTTACAACTTTTCGTTACCAAATTTTCCGCCTAGCCCCCTTTCGCAACGCACGATAAGGAACTTCGTTCCAATATAAAATACCCAATGACCTGAGCGAGAATGGATGCGAAATTTGCGAACCCGCGACCTCTGGGCTGTGACCTGTGTGAACGTGCACACTGTGCACTTATTAAATATACCCGCGTACCCGTTACCTTATCAACTGAACCAACCAGTCGTCATCTATGAAATACCTATAGGTATTTTGATACCGGGTTTTAGTACTGGGTATATGGCGATACCCGTACCTGTGAGGCCGGGTATTGAATATTTCAGGTATGTCTCATGCCTACTTCGGAGACTGACAGTTGGACAGTCAGCTCACAGCTGTCAGCTGTGATTTAACTGGCTGCGTTCCAGTAGACGCTCACATCGCTCACAACGATCAAAACGCGTTCCACATGGCGACCACGGTCGTCATGGTCGCGGTGAAAACGTCATTGATGACGTCATTAATTTCGCTCACGGCACGCTCAAGGCTGGGAATAGATTTCCGATTTTTCTCTCCGATAGTCGGATCCGATAGTCTGATCAGACAATCGGAAGGCACTCGTGCCATACATTTGTTTGAGTACGTAATACACATCCGATCCGATAGTCGGATCGGACGTCTGAGTCGGAAACAGTGCCAAGACGTTTACGATTTTATTGCCGATCCGATTGTCAAGGTGCGGTCTGCATACTTTTGTACATAGACCAAATAGACGTCCGATTCCTCCTTCCGACTTGCCATTTGACTCTCTAGCGTGACACTGAACGGACGCATCGCATAGTTGTAGTTCGGATGATGGTGGAAAATTACGACATCGAACGGCTTATTAGGGCCGTAGAAAAACGTATTTGCATAAGGGATACAGGCAGTGAAGGGTGTCACGATAGACAAATGAAATATTTGGCTTGGGAAAAGGTGTGTAACGAAATATTGGAAGAAGCATGAGTTTCAATTAGGGTTGCCAGATGGTCGGGATTCATCTGGATTGTGCCGACATTTCACATGATGTCCAGACAAGTCTCGACAAGATATAAAATGTCCTGACAAATCCCGACTTTTTGAAGTTTTGTTCAGATATTTCAGTCTTGCCGGCTGGCAATCCTAGTTTCAAGAAAGAAAATAATTATGTAGGTATGTCATTTAATTTTTGTTTTTTTTTTTCACTGTACCTCAAACTATATAAGATATTGTAAATTTATTCAGTTTTCTTACGTTAAAAATAAGCACATTTTATTATCAATAGAAAAATAATATGTAGTAGAAATTACTCTCGGTAAGCGTCAGATTGATTGGGTGAATCTAATAGCGACGTTTTTTTCTTCTTACGCGCTAACACGAGCAAATATGCAATAGGTAACAGTAATTCGTCGTCCATCTTTTCTTTCCGGCAAACAAGCACTCACAGCCATAGATTAAACACTATATATACCCGAAATAGATAGGCAACTCTGTGTTTGATGATATTGAATAGTTCATTGAATTTCATACAAGATGGCGCTAATTTGTTATCATTGCTTTCGCTAGATGGCAGTATAATGACGTAGAATAATAATATACTCGTAGTAATAATAACCTAACCTAACTATGCATCCAGATAATTAATTTCCAAGCATACAATTTAGCCAAAAAGCAAAAAAAAAAAGCAAAATATAGTTAAAAAGCACTACCCAGTACCTGGAGATCGGTGATAGAGGTATGTGCCAACTGCCAGGATTTGATCTCCGGCCCCCTTGCTCGGGAATCCTATTTCATAACCGCTAGGCTACCAATGCTCTAGTGACTGATGTGTAAAATAGTATACTGTACAAACTTGCAAAATTTTTACTATTAGCTTTTAAATTAAATCATATTTAATGAATTTTACATTCATATAATAATGTATTTTTGAAAGCAAAAATATTCTCAAATTTTTATGTGATTGTTATGATGTAAATTTGTACATTTAGTATATATATTGGTTTTGAGATTTCAATCGAAGATTAGTAATGTTAATTTTATTGTTAGAAGCTCCATCTAGCCGGGTTTTCAAGTAACAATCAGTGTATTAGTTTATGAGTTGCTTGTACGATGGCGCGAAGTTTCATTAATTTTTGATAGACACCGTTCAAGGAAAGTTTCATCCCCCTGCTCACAGCTCTCACAGGCCACAGCTCGAGAACGACTGCGTTCAGAAAAAGTCTGACGCAAGAATCGGATGTGTATCGAGTAAATACGATCAGTGTGCTTAGTGCGAGTTGCATCGAAGAGTTCACGCACCTCGTTAACGTCAACACATGACTAACGAGAAATTGCGAGTGCCAGTCTCAAAACGTGACGTGTGTAATTCCACGTTAGTTCACTGAAAATATCTATTATTATGTTGGCAGCAAAAACGTCGTTAAATCTCGTTAAACGTCGTGAAAGAACCCAACCAAATTGAAAATAATACATTTATTTAGGTGGAGCAATAGTATCAAGCTACAATTAAAATAGTGGTGTTATACTGTAGTTTACTTGCTATCGTGCTATAGATTAGTGTTTTGGTTGTTTGTTTCATATTAATAAATATAATTTTTTTCAGTACTTACTTATCAATCTTATTATATTGTGGCATTTTAAGCGAGAAAACAGGCAATATTAAATAATGGAACATAGCTACAGTGATAAATTTGATATGGAAAAGATTTTGTGTGGTGAGGTTATGTGAATGAAATTTATTATTTATTTATCAAGCTCAGATCAATAATTAACAAGTTCACGATTGGTGTAATATTTATTTAATAGGATTTATATGTTTAGGCACAGTGACCTTTGGCTGTAAATACTTATTCACGATAAACAACAAATGGACAAATCATGTCTATTTTGAAAAATGAAAGTTTTTATGATACCTAACATATTTTAATATGAGGAAGTGTACAAAGTAAGAAATGTTATGTTCCTAGTATTTATTCATATCTTTATATTTAAGGTACAATTCAAGATAGATGGCAGAGTATCAAACTTGTCTCAACAGCACTAGCGGAGACTACTACTTCCAACAAAACAACAGCAATGCAACATTTTCAGCATTGTGATTTAAGAGTAAACGAGTAAAGAAATACGTATATATAGTAAAAGTATAAACACAGCAACATGGATTTGAGAATTGGCTATTTGACAGTTGTCACGGTAAAATATGAAATGTGTTAAATATGGTTGCATATTGGTTAACATTAATTAAACAATACATTTTTTGCATGAAAATAAATTGTAAATATTTTTATTTTTGAAAAATAGATTTGAGTTTTTTTACCTGTGGACACGAGAACCGAAACGCGGGCGGCCATGATTGAGCATGCTATGACGTCACACTTCCAAAAATATAGCGTTGTGTACTACTAACTACATCGATTATCGTGGGCAATTTACTGAGAAAATTAATAATATATATTTTGATTTGTGCTTTTGAGAGGTTTTGTAAAATGGAGTCAGGCTATACAAAAGCTGACAGTGCGAATTTGCCTCAAGTTGATTCATTGATGGTCGCAAATTTCTTTGCGTGTAACCCTGACTTTTGCTCTACCGAGTTTCGGAATGCAAAAACCTCCTTGTAAGTACTGAAATTAATAAAGTAAAATTGGTCAGTCTTGCTAAGTGGTCACAGGGAGATTTTTTTGTAAGTTTTTCCTCAACGTCCCCTTAACGACACCATATTACTAATGATTTTAAATTACTTATAGGTTATGTTTATGAACAATATTAGGTTAGGTTTAATTTGTTTTTTTAGTAAATCAGAGGCTAAGTTGATTTCTTCCAAATACTTACATCAAAGTGGTCCTCGCAAAAGAATATTGCAGATTTATCAGATGTTAACTGTTGGTCTCGACGTGCTAATTGTAACCACTGTTTTCGACGTTGAAGGCATTTAGGAACGTGTATAAACAATTTGTTAGGAAATTTAATTGTAGTACTTCTACACATAGGCACTGCACATGTCTTGTAGCTTGTCATTTTCACAATTCCAGTGAAAAAGGTGTAAGTTTTTCACATAAAATATCTTCAGAGTTAGAGCATAAACTGTTGTTATTTGAAATGTGACGTCACAGCCAGCAAGTGACAGATGGCAGACTATTTTCGCGCGAATTTCAAATTAATGGATTAAAAGTTATTTTTATTCCTACTAAATAACACTTTTTTGAAAAAATAAATATTGTAAGAGGTATAAAATAAACCTACGAAAATTTTAAAATACTTTTCCAAAAATTGTCTAATAGCCAATTGAGAAGATATGTCAGAATAAGGTCGCTACAAAATATATACTCATTAATTTATATTACAGTGTATGAAATGTGAAGTCTATGACCATTGTAATGTACTCATTGGTTTTCTATTGAGATTGGAATTGAAGGTATAACATTATGTGGGAGAAATAAAACTTTAAAAGACAGATTGTGGTTTTCTTGATAATTTCATTTTAGGAGGCATATTATGTTGAATATTAAATTAATGAGGCATTACAGCATAATTATTATGTGATTTTGATTTAAAGAGTGGAAATAAAACGTTGAACGGTAAATAATTTTTAATATAATACTAGCTATTACCCGCGGCTTCGCCCGCGTGTTCAAAGGGAAGTAACAATGAGTTGTTTAACATGCATGACTCTTTCCTAGATATAATAACATAATCTATACTAATATTATAAATGCGAAAGTGTGTTTGTTTGTTTGTCCGTCTTTCACGTCGTAACGGAGGGATGTTAAGGTAAGATTTTTTGTGTGGAGATAATTAGGAGGCTGGAGAGTAACGTAGGCTTCTTTTTACCGCAGTAAAACAACTCATTCCCATGGAAAGATCCATTATGATGCGTATCCTTACTATACATACTAATATTATAAATTCGAAAGTGTGTTTGTTTGTTTGACCGTCTTTCACGTCGTAACGGAGAGATGTTATGGTAAGATTTTTTGTGTGGAGATAGGTAGGAGGCTGGAGAGTAACGTAGGCTACTTTTACCGCAGTAAAACAACTCATTCCCATGGAAAGATCCATTATGATGCGTATTTGCCCATACTTCTATACTTCCATATCCATCCATACTATCCATACTTCCAAACTTCCATACTTAATTTGATTTTGGATCTGTTACTTATTTATGAATTATTATTATTAATTATTATGTTATCATATCTAGGAAAGAGTCATGCATGTTAAACAACACATTGTTACTTCCCGTTGAACACGGTGGCGAAGCCGCGGGTAATAGCTTGTTATTAATTATTATGTTATTATATCTAGGAAAGAGTCATGCATGTTAAACAACTCATTGTTACTTCCCTTTGAACACGGTGGCGAAGCCGCGGGTAATAGCTTGTTATTAATTATTATGTTATTATATCTAGGAAAGAGTCATGCATGTTAAACAACTCATTGTTACTTCCCTTTGAACTCGCGGGCGAAGCCGCGGGTAATAGCTAGTGGAAGTATAGAAGTATGGACAAATACGCATCATAATGGATCTTTCCATGGGAATGAGTTGTTTTACTGCGGTAAAAAGTAGCCTACGTTACTCTCCAGCCTCCTACCTATCTCCACACAAAAAAATCTTACCATAACATCGCTCCGTTACGACGTGAAAGACGGACAAACAAACAAACACACTTTCACATTTATAATATTAGTATGGATTTTTGTAATTCTTCTCCGGGCAACAGTATTCAGCTGGATGTCAATAATCTTAGTTGTAATTCAATCTTCCCCTTTTGTTATTGTATTCTTCTTATCTGCTCTTCAACACCTTTCCTTTAATAAAAATATTATATTACAAATGTATTGTGTTCAGCAGTATATTGAAATCTTTTAAAACAAGGATTAAATA
Organism: Thymelicus sylvestris; assembly: GCA_911387775.1. Lineage (NCBI taxonomy): Eukaryota > Metazoa > Arthropoda > Insecta > Lepidoptera > Hesperiidae > Thymelicus > Thymelicus sylvestris. Next base: position 6,287,483 of record OU426896.1, on the reverse strand, counting down.
TATGTATGTTTGTAAAACATAATACATAAATATCTATGTTTTATTTATTATATTATGCCTTATTAAATTATTATCTATCTATTTTGAAATAAAAAAGGCCCATATCATTTTGGCACATTGCAATGGCATGGCATAATATAGTGAAGTACTATCAACAGATCTTGCTGGGTATATTGGCTTGGCAAGAAATTTTAAACATTATGAACATAGATATAATTTAGTATCTCAAAAGTGTAGGTACTGATACATAATGTTAATATAGTCCCAAGTAGATATATTGAATGTTAAGCTCACAGCTGGGTATTCAGTTTATGGGTTTATCAAATATGTAATTATTTAATAAATATTTTCCTTGATCCTTGAGGGCTAGTATGCAAACGATATTATCACCTTTGGCAATATTAAGTTGCATAATAAAATAATTCATTTAGTCCATACTTGTAGACAATTTTAAATAAACTTATTTAAATCTTAATTATGTAGGTAATGTAAGTACCTTTTAATTCCAAGAGTCCAAGTCAAGACACAATAATATTAGGTTTATCGAGTTCCTTGCAAGTAGATTAAAAGGTATTGTCTTTATAAATATCTCCATAAACTTTCTAAAAGCTTGGTGACATTCGCCATTGGATTAGTGTTTATGTTTAAGTACTCTGTGACTGTGATTGCGTAGTGTTTAAGTACTCTGTGATTGGATTACCGGAAATTATTTCTTGCATGAACAATACAAATACTACTTAACAATAATTTTATTCACTTTAAGATTTAGTGGCAGCAAAAATGCTCCGAGCAATTATAAATACCCAGTCATAATTTTCAAGAAACAGAAAAAAAGTGTAATTAAATTAATAAACCATCTTTTTATGATTTCACTTGTAAATTTCACGTGAAAACTTTTCGGTCACGTGGTCCCATAGTTTTCGCAAGCTACGTGTTGGAACTGTCAAATAAAGCCACTCGCACTCGCGCAATGTTCGAGAAACAATACAATAACCACTGACAGTAGACTTCACTTGGGTGAACGTGAGCGCATGAAACTCGCACTCGCGCATTTTTTTTCTTCACTTCCCCGCCAGATGGCTCTGCTTCGGTCCCATACAAATTTGCATTTACGTAGCGAGCCCGTTATGTCACGTAAAACTCGCACTAAGCACACAGATAGTCTGATCAGACAATCGGAAACAAAATCTGACGTGTATTCCCAGTCCAAAACAACCCACCTCACGGGGTGGGTCGAAGTGGTCGAATTGCAGTGTTGCCAGATACGACGAAGTTACTCTCGCCAGTTTTCAGACCTGGCAACACTGGGTAGAAATGGATGGTGATATAGAAATTTGGCGCAATTTTATAAAAGATAAGGATGGTGATGGAAAAATTACTGTATACGATTCGACAAGAGATACTTTAGTGGATTATAGTAGTTTCTCCAGCAGATGCTTGACGTGGGGTCACAAGTTGATATAAATATGTTAAATTATGTAAATAATTTTAATGTTTAATTCACTATACATATAGCCATGTATACATTTTTCCTCGTCAGTCAATATCATTAGGTAACATAATTAATATTCTATTTTTTAGTATATTAATTTTTGTCTTTTCATAAAAAAAATAATTTTGTAGAGATATACTCTTTTGCTAGTATAAAAATAAAATTGATAAATAATTATGTAACGTTTATTTATAGCTTAAAAATTATAACATAACCTCTAATGTTTCAGACTTGTCTTATTCTCAACATCATAGAGTACATTTTGTATCAACGGCTAAAACGTGTAAGTACTCTGTGGCTTGAACGCTCACGTCGCTCACTATACCCGTTCCACTTGGGTGTATGATTGTAACGCTCACAAGCTAGTGGAACGGAAACATCGCGGTCATGAGCGTGGTCGTTGTGATCGTCTAGTGGAACGTAGGAACTGTCATCTGTCACAACAACAGATAATAATTATATTACTTGGGGCGCGTTCCACTAGACGCTCAAAACGCTCACAACTGTCAAATTAGTATGATATTTTGATCGTGGTGAGCATTATGAGCGTCTAGTGAATCGCGGCCCTGGAATTATTCCAAGTCGATCATAGACAAAATTGGGACAGTATAAAGAGTCCAATTCCATAAAAAACCGTAAAAATCTGGCACCTTTTCTATGTTCAGAGTCGTCTGTCCAGTAGCATATATAAAATTCTTGGTATTGTTTTCTCTTTTTATATCCTGCGATTTCTGTGGAGTCTGAATGACTATCACAATGGGCGCGTTCCACTATACGCTCACAACTATCAAAATATCATACTAATTTGATCGTTGTGAGCGTTTTGAGCGTCTAGTGGAACGCGGCCTAAGATTTGTGAACAGTCAGGGTATAGTGGAACGCAGCCAATGTCAATGCCGTTAATGCGACATTGTCAAGTTGACAATGTCAATTGTCAAGTCCAAGTGTCAGGAATTTTGTTTGGGTTTGTGTATTTTGTGCCTTGTGGTGTTATCCATATTTTCCTAATTTGTGAATAAAATTTTACTCACGACATCGAGTGAATTAAAATGGCATCCGGCTTAGAGAACTACGTGAACCAAACAGTATCAGTAATAACATCTGACGGGCGGAACTTCATAGGTACTTTGAAGGGATTCGATCAAACTATAAATATTATTTTAGATGAATCCCACGAAAGGGTATTTTCTTCTACAAGTGGTGTAGCACAAGTAGTGCTTGGACTTCACATAATTCGTGGTGACAACGTTGCTATAGTTGGCCAAATAGATGAATCTATTGATAGCAGACTCGACCTTGGAAACATAAAGGCAGAACCTTTAGGATCTATAGTTCACTAATGTAATTTTTAGGGATAAAATTTTTATTTTACTGATTTGTGTTTTTATTTCTTTTTACATATTGTTTTAATTTATTACAACCTACCTTTAGTTCTTTGGATTAATGTCATGAATTAATGCTTACATTGATTTATTAATAAACCAGTTATAGTAAGCCAATAAAGACAAATACATAATTGTATTAACAATATATATTTAATAGTCTATTTACAGCATCAAAAACAATATTTACATACATAAAAAGTATTGACACTAAATATTTATTTACATAACATACAATTTAGAACACATTGAAGTTACAAAACAGTTCACTATCACATATACGGTTATGTGCTACTCCATGAAGTAGATATCAGTAAGTAACACCAACTATTTAACTTTTCCTGGTGCCTTAAATATTTCGAAATCCTATAATTCTTCATTTTTCCTACTAAAATTAATTTATCTAGCATACTTCAAAAGTTCTACATATAAACAAATTGCTAATTGCAATAATATTTTCTACTTTATTTCTATTATCACCTTTTTAACCACCAACGAAAAAAGAGGGATGTGATAAGTTTGACGTGTCTGGGTATCTGTATGTCTGTCTGTGGCATTGATTCATAGCTACCAAATGGATGAACCAATTTTGATTGAGTTTTATTTTGTTTGAAATATGACTAAATCAAGAGTGTTATTAGCTGTTTAGTATACGTATGAATACAACTGTCGGGGGTTTTTTAAATTTTAATTTTAGATTATTTCACTAAATAATAACACTAAGGTTCTACTAAAATGGAAATTTGGTAAACATCTGTGAAATAACGTACAAAGTTGTACCTCAACACTACCCTAAACCTCTTTATAAAGATTATATTTGAGGTTGTTAGGAATAATCATTGCTACTTGATGACTTGGCGACTATAACAATATCTTGATGCCTGTAAAAATAAGGCAACATATTAGAACATATTTAGTAGTCCAAAATATCTATAAACTAACCTATCAGTTTTAAAATGTTTCTAAAACATCCTTCACTTAATATCATTGTTTATAAAACTAAAACACCAGAATTTTTTTTTTTATATTTTGCTGATTATTATTCATGATCGTATTATAACAAATTGAGTTGTCCTTGAGACTTAAGATGTTCTGACTCAAAATAATTTACATTCTATACTAGAGACATTAATTTCAATAGGTACAAAATACTAGTTAAAATGCATTGCCTTTTGCATTGATGATTAAGCTATAAAAGTTTAGAAATCCATAGTGTATAAAAAATTAAAAATATTTCTATTGCTCTGTTTCTGCACAAAATAATTTAAACTACAATATGAACATTGATTGTGGCCTTTTGTTGTTTGGCAATATTAAAAGACATTATATATTATAAGACATTATAAACTAATGACTGATAAAACTACATTAGGTACAACATTTGAACACATTGTTACCATGTAACACTTGATCTTTTCTATATCATGTAGAATTATTCAGATTTAATTATTTTAATTTCAATTCCTTGTCTGAAATAAAATGTATGAAAAAATAATAACGAAGAACAAAAATAAATTAGGGTAACAGAAAACAAACAAATTAAATAAGCAAATTATGAGTGAAAAAACCTAAAAAACAAGGCAGTTAAATTATTGTAAATTATTTTTTTACCTTTGCAGTTTCTCCTTGTATTTTTGAGAATTATATGTTCGGAAAAATTGTTTTCCATATTCAAAAGTTGCTATCATGATTGCACAAGCAGGAGCTACTTTGAATATACGCGGCAGTAATCCAGTAAAAAGTCCCTTAAAACCATGGTTTCTGTAAATGTTTTTAGCTATGTCTTTCATGTTTGATGCTCTTTGGGGTTTCTTGCCATCTGTAAAGAATTAAACGAAACCAAGAAGTCTTTTATATTAACTTTAATTTTCATAGATTTGATTGACATAATTTAACCCATTACATTATAAAACATGAGGTGAGCAACCCATTAACGGCCCACTACTGTACACAGATTTTTCTTCCTGAGGAGGCATACTACCTCACACTGTTCCAGTGTGGATCAGTGGAGTTAGTGGACAAGTTTCGGAAGTTTTAATGCTGCTTTAAATGCCTACTACAAATTTGATCTTACAATAACAACCGAGACAAAGTAAGCAGTAATTTCTGCACTTATGGTCACCCATCCAGATATCAACTGTGCCTGCTGATCATAAGTATATGTAGAATCAATAGAAACCACTGGGCTATTGAGCTAGCTTACCTGTATATATTTCTTTTTCTCCTAGTTCTATTTGCTGATGTGTTTTTACAACATCAAATGGCAATGTCACAAATGCAGCAACCTGTAGTAAAAAGAAAAAACTTGATTGAAAAACTATATACGTAAATATGTAAAAGTTTATTATTGAACAAGTCTGATAAATGCATAAAGTTTTGTTATTAAGTTTTTTATACATTTGTATGCTGCAATAAACTCTTAAATAAATAAACATAGGAAAGGTTAACTTAAAAATCCATATAAAATATACATACACTGCCAGCAACAGACCCACAGAAAAAGTTAAACAAAAATGTATTTTTTTCTGAGTCCGGTTTGTTGAACACCCGCTTTGTACTTTCAAACATAGTCCAATAGATGCCTGAAAATAAATAGTCTCTATAATAGTTAAGAAGCTAAAAATAGACAAATCTTGCTAAAGTAACCAGAATAATAATTGACAAGTTATTACAAAGAACATTGATAAAGGTATTACAAGCACATAATCTATGGCAACAAAACAGATATTATTTGATAAACTTATTTCAAACAGCACAATGGACAGTCATTTGATAGTTTTCTCAAAGTGTTGCTACTTCTAAGAAAAATAGAAGAAGCGAGAAGGCCTGTATCCACCGTAGTTGTAAAAAAATTTCAATGTCAACTCATTGTTATTTACTATCTTATTTGCATACATATGAAGTAGGGCAAAATGGCGTATGATTAAAGTCATACTATTTTATAAATATTCTACACCTACATTCTAACTTGGTTATATGTGTCATGTTATAATTTAAATAGCTAAAACCATGTAAATATAAGTATTTTATTTTAACTATACCTGAAAAAGGTACATCTCTTAATAGAGTTGATCCCAATCCCCGGAACAGACCTCTATATCCTTCATATTTTATAACTTTTTTTAATGCAGCTGTAATTTCTGAAAATAATATCAAATTCGATTTAATTAAAAATTATGAAGAAATTGATTTGGAACCAAGAACATTCAGATAAAGAGTCTTATAGTTATGCATTGAATTACTTTTATGATACAAGTAGTAAAACTGTATATTACACATAATATGAATAACTGTATGGATTAAAAAGAATGGAATTAAATAGAAGAATAGAGAATAATAACTGTCTAGAGATAACATGATTGCTATGCAAGGTACAAAGTACTTTACCTGAATAAGTTAACTTTTTAGACTGCATCTTCGTTCTAATGAGTTCAAGAGGACTGACTATAGTCACAGCTGTCATTCTGGCTGTAGCACCTGCCATCATTGGTATCCACATAGGCTGGCCCACTATAAAACAAAATTAAAAACATTTGCAGTGAGAATCATAATTATTATACTGTTTTTAGTTTATAATGACTTTGACTAAAAAGTTTATTTATTTATTTAATGCTTTATTGTACACAGGTATTAAAAGATGACAATAAGAAAAGTTGTACCTATTTAAAATGTATACTTACTGTCTCCAGTCACTTTGTTGTATAAGGTCTTTGTCTTATAACGAAGTTGTTCATATGACACAAAGTATATAACAGTACATGGAAGTGCTAATACAAGAGTAGGGCTCAATCCAGACCATAATGCCGGAACACCCTCCAATTTTGCTATTTTATAAAAGGCATCCTAGAATCATATTAATTATTAAAAAATTTAAAAGTTCAATAAACTTATAACACTGATAGAAAGATGTAGCAATATTGTTAGTAACATAATATACTTTACATGAGTTATGGTCACAGTTTACTCAACTGATGTCAATCACATCAAACATTACTCAAAGTATTATTAATACTGTATTAAATGTTTACCATAGTCCCATGAAAGTGGACACGTCTTGGTATCCAAGCTGTCTCTCCACAAGGACATAGGTGTTCCATCAGGCCATTGCAATATAAATAACATTTATTGGAAAGCAATGCCTTCTGTTGAGCTTGAAGTCTTATCTTAACAACGTCTAGAGGAGTCACTGAGAAACAATAAATAAGTAGTAAGAGTTCTATTAAAGCTTGTAAAATAGCAATTAATTAATTGAACACATCACAATGAACAGGTACTAATTCATTTGTAGTTTGTTATCTTAGTGTTTAATACGTAAAATTGTGTAATCTAACGTAAACGTTACTCTTTGCGAAGTTATAATTAAATTATTCCACACTCGAGTCTGCGTTGTTTTCTTAGCGGAAACAAAATAATGATACATGATCACTTAAAAGACTTGAGTTTATTTAGCATTTTAATGAAAAACAAATAAACGATTCATGGACAATCTATGAAAATAACTTACTAAATAACGAGGTTATTAATGCACCGGAACATGCCGATGCCATTTGCTGTAGAGGAGTTATTCGAAACTGAGGATCGTCTTCTCGAATCATTGCATTTATTATCTATAAACAATATATCAAGAAACTCCAAACGTAAGCTTAATTAGTAAATACTAAATAGTAAAACAACAGTGTCGTTCGGATCATATGTTTTTAGTTTTCTCTTTAATTCTTTCTGTCATTCTTTCTTCCATTTCATGTCAATTATGTCAGATTTGTCAACGTCAAAAAACTTAATGACAGTTAATATAGAATGTTAGGAATTATACATAATAGCAACACTGTAAAAGTATTTATAACGCATGAACAATATTTCACTTTAAAATATTTTTGAAATATTCACATTTAAAAAATAGTGATTAAATGAAATATAATTTACGAAATAGATTTGATTTCTATGATGAGTTGAAAGTGAGCGAATGAGATGAAAGTTGTGGAATCAACCAATTAAAATTAATTCCATTGTCTATGATTTTTATGTCAAATTTGATTGACTGACAAAGTGACAGTTGACTTGACAGTTGACACTGACACCCGTTAGGACCAGAAAGAAATTGAAGCGGAGAGAAAAATCTTAAATCTTGCTCCCTGCTCGAAAGACACATGCATGGAGGGCGTTACTGACTGAATTCTTTTAAAAATACAAGTTCCATTGAATAGTGACACAAATTTCTCAATACTATCGAATTTGTAGATGAAAAATATCTTTTGAAATGTTTTCCTGTGTTCCCCGATCGTTAGTGTGAGTACCAATTCGTTTATTTTTGGAGTTTACATAACGTGACACCTGTATTTTATTAATTTTGTGTACAAAATCTAGGGTGTCGAGTTGTAAATGTAAAATTTATTTTTTCTGTTCTTCCGCTAAGGGTACGACTAGATTATTTAGAATGAACTTTGTGGGTGTAATTTTTGTGTGAAGAATTTGATATATTATGTACGATGTATTTAGTGCAAGATGATGCGTGAATTTCTTTTCTTTCGTTGGTCCTTCAATCTCTCGCGATAGCATAAAACAACTATATCATTTGCACACCTTTTCTTGAAACGTTTAGCGTTCAGTGGGGTAGCATAATCAAGAGTTATTGATCGTGCGTCTCGTGCGTACGTAAATAGTAAGCGTATCGTATCGTTTCCTTCAGTGAAAGAATATTTTTTATTAATTCTAATTTAATATCTATCTATTAGCTGCCTAAAGCGAAGGCCTGTAAAATACTTCTTGCTTTAGTATAGTTTGGTGTACAACAATATAACCAGATGCCACATTATTTCGAAACTAATTTATTCTTATTACTTTTTTAGGTTCAATAGTTCTAAATAATAATGTAGATCATGTTAATCAATTTTAATTATGTAGCTTGCCTTAATGCTTTAAACAGTATGTAGTACCTGGATATTCCAGTTGTAGGATAGTACAGTTTGACGATCCGTGTGGCGTAATGGTTACCACGCTGGGTCGCCGCAGCAAGGGTCCTGGGTTCAACTCCCAGCGAGGTGGAAATTTGAATGATGAGTTTGAATTTCTGTTTTCGGTCTGGGTGTGAATGTCCTTGTCTAGTGTGTTGTCCATGGCATCCACGAGACAGGGAATCCTAGTGTGGAGCTATGAGTGTGAAGCGTTATTTATTATTATTATTTATCTCATGTTTAGCAAGATAAGAATACTGCATTGCCCCTCGTTAAAATAAAGAATTAATTAGAACCATGATGCTTATAGGATATTAGGCATAATATGTATATTTCAATTAGCTAATACACAGTATGTATCACCTTGAACTTTATTCAGTTTATAGACATTCAAATTATTACATTCTTTTATCTAACCAGTTTTAGAACTTAATCCCATTGTAATAGGAATATTAGGTCATTAATAAAATAATAGTTTAAAAAATTATTTACTCTTTATAAGCTCCCTCATCAGTATAATCCATGAATATTGATAGTAGATGCAAACTTTGAACTTGAGCTAAGTTCAAGGTTTGTAATCATGATTACCTATAGTTCATTTTGTAGGACTCTAATCATCAAGTTGGTTCTTCATCATCATTTAGTAATGTAACATACATTTACAATGTCATGTTATCTTATATTAAGCCTTTAATTAGGCCCGTAATTTCAATAGCAGTTTAATCTATGATTCTGAGTTTAAACTATCTTTGTTGGTTATCTCCTAATATCAATGACAGTAAATTGTTTAGAGAGTTTAAACCAGGGTTGGCATGAATAAATCGTTTTGATTTAAATCATGATTTAAATCACGATTTAAATCAAATGATTTTTTCAATAAAAATCAATGATTTAATCAAAAATGTGTAATTTCATTTTCTTTCGCAGAAATCCACATATAAAAAAGGAGGAAGTGCGTGTCAGGCCACGCGCAATGTAGGGTTCCGATTCCGAAGTAGTACGTTTATCGACTAATACTTTTAACTAAATACCTAGTCCTACTTGACTCTAACCAAAATTAGCACTTTAAAGGCAAATATTTCACAAACGGACCCCTAATTCCAAAAATGGTCTAACACAATAGGGTACGCGACGAATAAAAAAAATCATCCTCACGTTACCTGTAGGGGAGGTACCCTGAAAAATAAAATGTTTTTCAATATTTTTTTCTACAATTTGGAAGTTTAATAATTTATATTATATATAGATATAGTATATCCGTGCCAAATTACAGCTTTCTAGCATTAAGGGTTTTGGCGCTTTGCTTCGGACAGACGGACGGACATGACGAAACTATAGATAAGGGTTCCGATTTTACTTCGGAACCCTAAAAACAAATTTAGAATTTGCATTCACTTGCTTTTGCACATTTGCTTGGCATTCACATGTCAGACAAAAGAGAAAGAGGGCGCGTTCTGTTTTGCGCAAAAATATTTTAAAATAAAATGAAAAAAGCAAAAAAATCGTGATTAATTAGGATTAAAAAAAAAATCGTGATTTATACGATTTTTTAAATAAATCATGATTTTTTTCCAACCCTGGTTTAAACTACCGCTTAGTTTAAACGGTCAAGCAAGGGCAGTTAAACTGGTACGTAAGGTTTATCTATTGTTTCAAAATGACTGCTTCAAAACAGACGTTTGTAAATCTTTGTCAATAAAAAAAACGTCAATTCTTTTGAATTAAAACATTGCCATATACATTTTACATACTTTACAATTTAAACCAAAACAAATGAACGAAATCCCTAGTGTTGCTATAATTTATAAACTAATCTAAGTTTAACTAATCGGACAATGTTTTATCATTGAAATTACGAGAGCAGTTTAATTGATAGTTTAACTTTTGAAGTAGTTTAGTTAAATTGTGAGTTAAACGATTGTTGAAATTACAGGCTTTAGGGTTTAGTGCTTGTTCACACTGAACTCGCGGGCGCGGTCGCGAAATATCAAACATATGACCTACTATGAAAGTGTTCACATCAAAACGCGCGCGCGGTGCATGTAGCGTTTACCGCGCCCGCGCCCGCGAGTTCAGTATGAACAACCACTTAAAGTTACTTCCTATAGTTCGGGATACCTTCAAAATGTTCTTGGTATTGGTACACATTAAATACTTATCAATGCAAAAATTATGACTGCAGATAATCATTAAGGCATTCCCTCTTTTGGAGCCCAAACTGAGTGTCATGCTTACTTGTTGTTATATTGCTTGTTGTCATCAGAACTAAAGTAATATGTAAAACTTCCAACTCGTTACGCTAAGAGGAAGTAGGTCTTAGGTAGGTAGGCTTGCAAGATTTGACCCACAACAGGGTAAGATAAATAAAACCTTTTAAAAACATTGTCAACTGTACAATAAACATGAGTGAAAATTATTCTTGAACTCTTTGACTATTATTAGCATGTCCCATTTGAATACAGTTGGCAACGGTTCTATGAATGTGATTCAAGTCCTTCTACCCAGTCACAGAAAGCTGAAAGATATTTTTTACTAGTGTTTACATTGTTTGTTTACTATTTTTAGTTAGGCACAATGTATAGATTATAATAGATTATTTTTATAATAGATTATGTTACCAGACAAAATGGTTTATGGATCAGTCACTTAATATAGTTGTTTTAACTACTTGTCTGATCAGATGGATATTGTTTGCAGTATGAATATTGAACTCGATGATAGTGCTACCTATCGGATCTAATAGTTACGAAACATCGTCACGACAAAACAATTACACCTAAGTACCTAAACTATGTAAATATGGTCATAACTGATCCAATCGTTTGACATACGAACAGACCTATTCATCCGTGGAAATATAATACCAATTTATTTCCTCCTTTACCCCTTTGGGGCAGGAATTTAATAAAATCTGTTCTTGTGTGGGGGTGCACACTATGTATAAAAGGAACCTCTTGCAAAGTTTCATGCTTCTAAGTACACTAAACATTATTAAATAAATCACCTACATATGTATAAAATGCCCATTTTGCAAGTGGTGCACTCTGCATTCAATATGTTACTCAGTAATATCAAGACACTACAATAGAATTCTATAGTTAAAGTGGGACTGGAGACATGCTAATCTTTTCTGCAAAGACCTTCAATTGAGCACTAATACCACGTGTTTACATGGTTCACTGTCAGCTGATGAGGGCGTGAGTGTACAGTTCAATTCCACCTATACTTGTGGATGGTTATTCAATTTTGAACCTTATTGCAATATTACCCTATCGCTGTATTATGCATGCCTCTTAATGATTACTTACGTGGGTAGTAATCATACGTCATTACAAGAGAATTCCAGCTCGCAGTAAAGATTATTTTGGTGAAAGATACGGTTGTTGACCGCCTGCGGTCATTACACTTTTTATAAGAGTTTTGATTTAGTTTGTTCTATCTGCAATATAAATAGCATTGAATCTTGAAAATATTATCAGAAGTGGGAAATACCTTATTTCATCTTATAAATTTTACAATCTTTTAGTTGCTTAGTTTAATTTTGAGAAAAAGAAATTTTATGTATGCCAATAATTAATTAGACACAAATTATAAAATTCTTTGTAAGTACTTCTACATGTCTCATTTTCTCGTGCATCGTAAACTATTTCTGAATTCTAACGTCACTGTCGTAATTATACGGATGATAGGACGTAAGACAGGTCAGGATTGAACGAGAAAACGTCGTGACGTCACCCCTGAATCATTCTCAGTTGGTCTGTAATCACGTCAGGGTTAATACCCGTCATCCGATGTTGCTGGAATTATAGAAAGGTAGAACCAGTTTTGGTTGGCTCAAATTAAACGTGAACATCTAGAAAGTACCTACCTGAAATTTTTTACAGCACATGGTTACTGGTCCTTACTCTTAAGGATTCTGGCTGTCTAAAATATTATGACATCATCTAATGTATCATCGCTGGCTGTCTAAAATATTGTGACATCATTTAATGTATCATCGCAAATGATGACATCACATAATATGGATAACATGAGAATAGAATCATTGCCCTATCGTTCAAATTCTCTCTCTCTCTCTCGTCCCAGGGCCAGTCTGTTTACCGAAAAGGTTTCTTTCCTTTCTGTCTCATTTGTTAGGTAGTCGGTGAATTATTCAGTATGTTGTGTTCTACGTACCTACTATGTGGTTGTGGTGAACTTTAAGAAATCGATACTTAATTCGTATGTTGCATAACACATAAATGTCATGATAAAAACGTCGTCATGTCTAAAATTAAAGTTAGCTGTGAAATGAATGTCCAATAGATTATTGTTGATAGGATCTGGTTCTAAATTGTATGATTATTATTAGAGCATGATAGAGCTATCTGTTCATGCTCGTATAGATAATATAGACCTACCTAACTGTGTAGATATTTCCTTCCTTATAATGAAATGTATTTTGGGAAACGTGAATCCGGTTGGCGTGAATGCAGATCATTATTGAGACACAGAGACATGTAGTGTACATATTTAATCTAAAGGCAATTTCCAGTCTCCAGATATTCTGGCATAAGTTCAATGAACAGTTACCTACTAGATCAGTAGAGCCCATGGATTTAAATTCTGTTTATTCCGTTGGTGCTTCGATCTACTGCTTGGTGAATGTTACAAATTCTCGGCAATAAATTAAAGGCATTGAATACGAACGCTTTTTAAAAAAAGGCAAAGTTTAAACAACTTTCAAGTTGTTCCAGTTAAACATACAGCATGATTTATACTTAGGAACTGCCTCAATTATGGCTCTTACGTTAAAACGTTCATTTGCAACCCCATTTCGTTATGATTATAAGCTCCGTCAACTATCTCTTGCAAATCGTGTTTTCGCAAACCCACTCTCTGATAACCTTGAAAAATCTATCGTTTCGTAAAGGTTAAATTGTTTAATTGCTAACCGTAAGAGGAACCATTCACACGTCATTTACGTGATGCCTCGAAATTGGTGTTTGTTATAAAAAAAATAATCTGTAATGTATAAATTAGCACACCGACACTTGTATACATCAGCCAGTTGCGGGAAATTGCAATTAACACAATGTCGTACCTATTACTCTACCAGTTGTAATCGTAACCAGTTTGCTCGTAGTAGTTACGTTTTTAAATAACCCCAATAATAAGTATGTAGTTGCTCTCAAATATCTTTCACGTACAGAAATATACCAGATACAGTATTTTATGTGTGTATAGATTTAAGATTATCGAAAACGACTTTCGGAAGATATCTTTTACGATTGATATGTATATCTTAATAAATTGCCAGAATGGCCATTAGAATATAGGCCATCGCTGGGTCATCATTTAGCGTGATCGTTTGTCGTAATTACGTGTAATATTTGTTAACGAGACTATCGTTTGTCGCTTCCGGTATCTTTTAATTCTGTAGTTGATTTTTGTACTTTGTTACATTTTACCATTTGTGTGTCAGTAGACACTTAGGCAGTTATAGCCCAAAAGCTTTTAACACTCGACCCAAGTTCCCGATTTATGACTAGAGCTTTCACTATGTGCGTGTTACGAATTGTTGTCCATGTCATTGATCAATTAGAGGTATGAATTAACATTAACGATAGTGATTAGAATTTCGTATCAGACCGTATGAAACGTGACAAAAAGGATCCGTAAAAATTGTTCAACTGTAACCTAATTAGTAAAGTGTCTCTTAGGCCCTATCAACTCTAATATACTAGCCTGAGCCTAATATTTTCATTATTCTAACCATTCGAACTGTCATACGGAACTGTTTCTACATCGCGGAAGAGTTTTTGATATGAAACAAGTTTTGCCCTTGTACGAATCGGCTTTTAGTTGCAACTTTTTCTTTTATTGTTTGTATGTAATTACGATACGACTTAATACGATAGATAAAACAATTTTTATACACAATTGAAGTTTTATCTCCATTCTTGAGTTTTGCTGTTATCGGCTATTAAACGCTCTACTACCTTCTGCCTCTGCCTGTGATTTACGCTTCTCACTGCAGATAATCTGCGGATTAGATTGTAGATACATTAGGTATCACACTTGTGGACGCATAGCAATTACGTTCATTCAGTGCATCCGTAGCAACTTTACTGATAATCGCGTTGTCATGTGATTACGGTGCCTATTCATTACTTGTTCTGAACATGGCTCTATGAAACTTTGAATTGTGTTTTTTATCAAATGTAACCTTTATGACGTGTGGTACTTTACTAATTCTCTCACACACCTCTTCATTCTATCATAAATCCTTCACTCTGACTGCTATATCTACGTTTTTGGAACTCATTACCTCTACCAATAAGAAAAGCTGAAAATGTTATGTTTGTCATTTCAAAATAGTTTGTCTTTGCCTATACCCATTTTCTTTTCTTGCATTTTTCAATCTACTTCTGGGTTGCCTGGAAGAAATCGTTAAGGTCGCCCATTGTTTTGTGTTGCTTCCTTGAGCTCTTTATGTATATTATGTTATGGTGTACGAACAATATTGTTAAATAAATAAATATATCTGCATTTACACATGGTCTATCAACTGGAATTACCATAAACATGATAAATGATTGAATCGTCTGTACAATTCTTTTCAAAGCGCTCGTAGCAGAAATATCTGCTGAAATATAAATGCTGTGTGGCATTTCTCCAAATTCAAATGTGAACTAGATCCGCTACTGTTGGTAACTTACCTTGGACGAAACCTTTATGTTTAGTTGCTGCTAGTCCAATATCAATTGTCAATGCCATGTTCATCAAATTTCATTTCCTTGCTTCATCCGTCGAGATAATAGATTTGGCGTATTGATGATTTTTTTTTCGTAAAAGCGTTTAGATTTTAATTTTAGGACGACAAACGTTTCGCTCTAAGGTGACTAAATACATTAGAATGTCAATTGGTTACAGGAGCTACTTAACTAAAAGGCCTATTACATTACCCAATTTTAAGGGACCCTTACCCTACGGTGTAATAAGAATTAGAGGGAGTAAGGATCCCTATCTAGGGTGCGACCCAATCTCCGTTACTCTCGTATGCCCTGACGATCGGGTAGTGAAATAGCTGTTAGGCAATAAGGGAGCTCAGTCTTCGCCCTAAGAGCGCATAGTGTGGACGTTTTTGTAGTCTTAATTAGTATGTTGTCGTGATGGCGAAAGAGAATAAAGAAATAAAGAGAAAGAAGGCTCTATAAAGAGATAAGAGAGATTTTTGTGACAAAAAGAAAACAAAGACTATTTAAATAAAGTACTCCTTAACCCAAGTCTTTCTCTGCTTTCTTTTTTTAATTTTTACATCGATCGCATTTATCGCTAAAGCAAGTTGGGGCTTCGATAGAGCGGGTGCCATGACGACGACGTTTATGTACCGACTGAGTTAGGGTCCGATTTATAGGGCGGTGTAATAAGCGCTACCCTAGGGGACAAGCCCTTCCTTTCGATAGGGCCCTTAAAATTGGGTGATGTAATAGGCCGATATCTTCCAATAAACAAAAGATTCCAAAGATTCCAAAAAGTAAAACAAGGAACGCCTAATCGCGTCTCAGTACTTTTATTTAGTAAATGACCGAGACTGTTGGGGAGTTGCCAGGTTTTGTTACCTAGAGGTATGTGTACCTAGAGGGAAATATCTGCATTGTTGACGCAAAATATGATAAAATTGGCACTGCGTCATTATTGTATGTTATCGTTTATATGGTACTTAATCGCACGTTATCATCATCAGATAATTTAATTTTAATTGACCTTGTACTTTTTCTCCTGGTAATATTTAATATGTGCTTTACATGTTTATTTATATCTTGTTGTTATAATTATATACCTTGTCTTGTGCGCTGAACTTAGGCCGCTAGAACTTAGCAAAAATTGGACTGAGATGTTGAAATTGAATTCGTGATAATATACATATACGTGTTTCGGCTGGGGGCTTAAGAGTTAGTTAATTGGCGACGATGGTCACTTACGATCAGGATCGTCAGATCGTTTGCCGGCTATTGCCATTAAAAAAAGTATTTGTGCTACCAATCCAAAAGGCATAATGCATTTAGTTTTGTTGCGTTTTTTTGACCCAAAGACGACCCAAAGTTATTGTTATACAATGGATAGTTTTAAAATTATTCAAGAAAGAATGAAAATTAAAGCCAAAAAGAACAATGCCGAAAAATTATTTTTAGTTTTTGTAGCGTCTTAAAACGTCAGTTACACCGAAGCAATTCTATATTTTTTTACGTTTTTTAAAATTAATATCTGTACCCGTATTACCCAGGGTAAAATAATTTTAATAATAAGTGATGAATTGACTATTATAATAACAATGATGTCGATATTGTCCATTTTCATGCGGTAAAAATGTTACCATTTCATACTTTTTTCCTTTAATGGTAGAAAATATTTTGATAGTCGTACATATTTTCTGATTATAATTATTTCATATTGTATAAAGTGAGTAATTCGGGCAATCTTTAATAAAAAGTAACATTCTGCTTGAACTTTTTTATTTTTATATTTAAAAATATTTATTTTCGTCATTCTCATGAAATTCTTTTAAGTAATTTAATCTTTCAGTAGTAGTAAAATGGCAACTTCTGAATCGTTTTTAAAATTGACGTTGACGTTTAGTGATCAAATCTTGTCATCTTGACATCACTTATTCTTCCGGCATCGTTGTTTTGTTGTGTACCAGGTACTCTATGTATAATATTTCTATGGTTATAAAACATTCAATATCAAAATACTTTGGTTCTGGGGTGTGCCTGCTGAAAATTCTTATATATCTAAGCTCAGAAATTAATGCTGTATTTTTTAGATTTTTTTTTATTTTAAGACGCTTAAGTTGAAAATGAAATAAAACTATGTATGGCAGTTGGGCATTGTTCTTTACCATTCCCCAATTATTTTCGAAACTACTGACGCGGACGCTAGACTTTTGAAACAAATACAGAGAATAGTTCTTTATTTAAATATTACAGGAAATGCTTTAAGAAGTTTATGGTCTTAAAAAACGGCAAAAATAAATAAAACGGAAAAATTAAAGCTGTCTAAAGTCCAAGGGAGACTACCATCTTTCTGCCCGCGTGACCTGATCTAAATCATTGTTCTCATGTTGTCTTTTGTTACAGATGTTGCACAAACGCTATAGGCTCGAATCGAGCTCTTGCGTTCGCACTAACAAAATGCCCGGCTTTTCTCGAGCCTTCGATATCCCAGTGCCGCGAATATCACGAGGTGACCGGCAACATAATCTGCCCCAATGTCATCAGAGGTATCGATCACTTGAGGGACCCTCGACTTAATAAAGTTAGTAACTTATTTAGGTAATTTTACTTTTTATTCAGTGATTCATCGGGATAAAGTGGTCTATTGTAGAGAAGGGTTCAAAAAGTTGCCTATGATTTTTTGTTTTACCATTTCTGCTTCCTATCAAATGTTACGCATACTTCGGAACACGGCTTCGGAAGATGGCGTCTACACTCATGTAAATTAATGTTCTATTATAGACCTGTTCGAAACAATGAAAATATTTATATTACAAGCCATAGTTATTTAAGACACGTGGAAATCTATTAACACTGACTTCTACTATCTACTAAAGTTTGATCAAAACAAACTTTATATCAGTCTTAAATAGGTCACAAACTCACATGTGAACGAAAACCGAAGGATTTTTCTATCAGTGTTTGGGGAACTAGAAACTTCTGTAAATTACTCTTAATAAAATTTTTGGGGAACATGTGAAACTGCAAGTCATGAAAACATATTTGTTATTGTGTACGGAGAGCACGCTTGCGAAAATTGTTTTGATGAAGCTCGGCGTATATTAGGATCTGGGTCGAGGAATGTACCAAGGTTTGGAAGTATTAATTTGTATTACAGGGTCTCGCATTTACTTTAGAAGAGCGCCAAGCGCTTGGGATTCACGGTCTTTTAGCTGCAAAGTTTAAATCTCAGGAGGAACAACTGGACATCTGCAGGATATCAGTAGACAGATACGAGGATAACTTGAACAAGTATCTCTATCTCGTCGAGTTACAGGTGACTAAACAAGATAAAGGTACCATTGATTGATGATTTATTGCTTTAAACCTGTTGTTGAGCGGAGATATAATACGGGTTGCATGCGGCTAAGTTGTTCCACTATTGCATTATGACATGCATTATCTAGATACCGTCTTAATCGAACGATACAAAGTAAGTAGGTACGCGCTAACAGAAAAATTTACATCGCTCGCAGCTCGCAGGTTATATTATAGACACAATATCATTGCCTGTGTAATTTTTAGATCACCTTTCACATCATTTTCAAATACGTTGAAAAGTTTTTGTCTCTTCCCGTAAATATAATACTTTAGTTGCATATAAATTTAAATTAACTTATTTTTGCTTTTTAATTTGTTATTATTTTCTAATTTGTTATGATTATTTCTAACTTTTACATTTAAGTTGCCCCTTATACTGTAGTACCATTACGAATTACGATGCTTACTAACGCAATTGATCTTTTTATTTTGTATCTCAACATTCATAGTTCGACCTTTACCTATTTTTGATTCACTTCATTGTTGCCGGAAAGATCAATATTTTCCACAATATTCGCTACTTACAATTTGGTTGATTCTTTGCAGGACAGAAATGAGAAATTGTTCTTCAGACTGTTATCAGAAAATATTGAGAAGTACCTGCCCATTGTGTATACGCCGACAGTGGGTTTGGCCTGCCAGAGGTTTGGCCTTATCTACAGGAGGCCTAGAGGCCTCTTCATCACTATCAACGACAAGGGTCATATATTTAACATCATTAAAAATTGGTAAGTAGCCAGTTTCCAATTTTTTTTTTTTAAGTTTGTTCTATCTTGTTTCTGTGGATGTAAAATAGTATCTACGTAACGGTAGCTATGTATACAGAATCTAGTTGCCCCTCCAATAACTTTTATTATGAGGCAAGGCCATAAAAACTGTAGATTGCATTATTGAATATAATACCACTATCAAAATTATCGATATCATTTCTATCGTCATGGATTAAGTTCTTAATATTATAGTCATTTTCGTTTTTAAGAATATACAGGTGCACGATTAGTTTGTGGTTTCCTAGTCTAGTTTTGTAATTTATTGTTTCAAGGTTTAGATGCAGTTTTGCAGGTATCATTGAGTTTGCATTGCAATCGATACTCGGGCAATTTCTCTGGTCGCGCAATGGTCTATAAATTATGTGGCGTTGACTATGTCCTACATACCTACGTGGTCGTATGCTATGCTGTTTTGTTTGATAGCTGAGTAGAATAAACATTGCCAAAGACGAATGCCTAGTTCCTTGCCATTTGATTTTTAAAATGTTATGGTGTGTTTTTGTTTTCCTTATCCCTTCTCGGGTCCATATCTATTCAGATTCATTCAGGTCCCTCTTGATTCACACTAGTGTTTGATTTGTGCCTATGCTGATCCGACAAAACTCAATAATTTTCTTCTTTTATTGTGTCTGTCTTATTGTCTTATTCTATATCTTTCATCGTGTTGCTGTCTAGTAAAATACTGCGAGTTATTAATAAATATAGGCACCGAACTCTGCAATTAATGAACTATGAAACTAAATAACTGTCCCATATTTATTGAGACATTCTAGGTTTTATTCACCATTGACGATGTTTACAGAAACCATACCGTTAATATCTCCAAGTAGTTTAAATGTTAAAATATGACGTCAGAAGTTTTCTTGTCTAACGAGATAATCCACCGTAGCTCATTCGAGTCCATACATATTATGTACATAGACAGTTTAAACTCAGAATCATAGATTAAACTGCTATTGATATTACGGGCCCTAGTATTACAAATACTTGCAAATATATTTCTGAAAACCTAAGAAATTCGCTACGGAAATGGCCGATACTTAAAAGTTACATTATTGAGTTTAATGATGATGTTTTAGGGTCACAATTTTCCTAAGTGTAAATAATACTGTGCAGTATGTTTACCGATTATTCCTCAAAATTCATTTTACTTGCAGGTTAGATGTATAGTATATGTATCTGTGCTCACAAACTAGAACCTCGTAAAATATATTGTAGTGTATTCGAAAGCACGAGTATCTCAAAAGGGTTCTTACTCGGTCCAATATTATTTTAACTCTGAAAAATTTCTTACGAAACCAGCTGTCGTATCGTCTAGTGGCTTCGCGTTTAGGGTTATCGTAATCTAACGATTACATAAACACCAAATAAAATACAGATACTCTATCAGAGAAACAAATGATTAGATTAGGTTTTGGCGCATAGATATCATCAATCGGTCATGGTTGTGCTCTTGAAAATTCGTTATAAACAAAAAGTTTTTATTTATAATATTATATCATTACAATAGTACTGAACATAGAAAAATTTCAAATATCAGACGCACAAATAAGAGTAGAAAACACTCGTTTTCATTAAAGGGTCAAATATGAATATGCAATTAGTAATTTTGTATAACAACTTATGAATATGAAGAACTTTATAGTATATCACATAGTATTTTTTAAGTAATACAACAAGTACCTATTGTGTTTATCAAAAGGTTCTATCAATCAATCGATCGCGTGCGCGTCCGCGTCATTATGTGAAATGTGATATTCCGATATATGCGATGAAATCGACAATTGATGTGCAAAGTGATCATGAGTTTGTTACGTATTCGGTAAAATAAATTCGCTAATATTTTACATCTCTGAGTTCTTTTGTTTCTATTATTAACAAATGATCCCAATCCCATTTTTTAAACGACATTCATAGATTAGTATGTCGAAAGGATTAGTCATTATTGAGTTATGCATTCCTTTTGGATGACTGAATCATTGTATTTAAATGCAGCACATTTTCTGCTTTAATTTCTTTTTAAATTATTTACACACGACCTTGGAATATTCTATTTTGTGCATAGTTGGTTGCATAGTTGTACTGTGTTTATAATACAGTATATCCTTTCTCCTACCTCAAATTTTTATGTCAGAATTTGAAAGGTACATTGGATAATAGGGGTAACATCGTATAAGAAGGGGGAAGTAAAACGTAGTAAAAAAATTTTCGAATCATAACCAAATATTCTAAACGTTAAAATGTGTAGTTAAAAGAGCAACTCGTACCACTTTGTTCATGCATGTATGCAGTGATCCTTAACGTCCCCTCCGATATTCGTTACGCAATTATCATGAGAGCTCTACACTGAAATTGACCTTAGCTCAATTTAACATGAAATATTAGATTGGCAAGTAACAGTTTCGCTCAGGTAATAAAATGAAACATGTTATGTAAGTCCATTATACAAATTGTACCTTTATGACGTTATTGAGAAAGTCCATTGTTCAAATGCAAAGAATCCTGCATTTATTTATTTTTTTACACGAGTCATATTTAAGAAAACAATCTTCTTTTTGTCAGCAGTAAAAAAAAGAGTCTTTTTATCATATTTTTTTTTATTTAAAAATAAGGCCGACACAAAGTGAAACGAATTTAAAGACAAATAAATCATTTAATGCCCAATGGAAACTTATTTCTGTGTACTTCTTTTGTTTTAGGCCGGAGCCCGATGTGCGAGCTATAGTGTTCACGGACGGTGAACGCATCTTAGGTTTGGGTGACCTTGGAGCCTATGGTATGGGCATACCCGTAGGAAAACTGTCCCTGTACACGGCGCTAGCTGGCATCAAACCTCATCAGTGTTTGCCTATTACATTGGACGTTGGGACGGACAATCAGGTACTGACCTCAGTTTAAGGTTTTATATTCAGCACAGCGCTATATAATATATAATGCTATCACGCACTTTTGATAGCATTATTAGCTATAAAAGTGAAGTAACCGCTGCCAGCCTTGCGGGTCGATGTTTTTTCATCCATCTATATAATATAACACCTCATCTCAGAGTCAGTAACGGTTACTTAAATCACTCCTTAGTACAGAATTTGTATGGTGATTCTTTACTAAGGAGTGATTAAAGTAACCTTTAGTGACCCTGAGTTGGGGCGTAAGTGTATCGACTATTTGAGTCAGACAGACACTAAAATTGTATTTAATGTTATTAACTTTTACATAATAAAATTAATAAAATTAATAAAATTACAGAAAACAATAATATTATAAATAATGTATTACGAAATAGATAATTATTATATGTAATCTATAAATCCGCAATAGATTAATGATAACTGATATAAATAAACTGATCATTGATAACATTAATTGGTTGCATGGTATGTGTACAATATACTTTATTTTTTCAGGACTTATTAGAAGACCCGCTCTACATTGGTCTCAGACAGAAAAGAGTGCGAGGTCAAGAGTATGACGAGTTCATAGACGAATTTATGGAGGCATGTGTTCAGAGATATGGACAAAATACACTACTACAGGTAAGTTTTATTGATAAATTTGATAATATACTACTCACATGCTTTATTACCATAGAAGCTTCTTTATGTGTGTGCAAGACTACGTGGGTAGTAGCTATTAAATAATTAAAAAAAGACGCTTCAATTAAACCATGACGTTGACGAGTTAACTACCGATACAAAAAAATGTGTATCCAATTGAGACGGAATTTTAAAGACTTAGCGCAACTTCAATAATTACAGTGTGATTAGTATTCTAGTATTTTAAAGACCATTTATTCCATTGCTTTTGTATATATATTAGTATTTAATCAACGAAGATAGGTGAAAAAATAACGTGTGTACTGCATTTTAATTTTTTAACCGACTTCAAAAAAAGGAGGAGGTTCTCATTGGACTGTATTTTTTTTATATTCGTTGCCTCAGAACTTTGGACTGGGCGAACCGATTTTGATGATTATTTTTTTAATCGAAAGCTGGTGGCTGTCTTGTGGTCCCATATAAATTTTATTGAGATCTGACAATGGCATCCATGATAAAACCATATAAGTCTTAAATTTGTATTAAGTATGTGCGCGACAAATGGACGAATAACTCGATATCACGCCAACCGATTTCGATGATTCTTTTTTTAACCGAAAGCAGGTGCTTGTCATGTAATCCCACATAAATTTGAACGAGATCTGACAATTGTTTTTGAGTAATTGAAGTCGGTTATTTTTTGTTAGTAAAATTTTGATTATTATTAGAAAGGTACAGAATTATCAGCTTTCGCTTTTCTCGGGAATCAACTTAGTCCTTCGAAGAAAATTCCTTTTGAGTGACATATGTATGACGTATGAGGAAAAGTATTAGATGTGATTACCTGACATTCCATGCAGACAGGAAAACGTAATAAATGAAGTCACACGTTTCAATTTTCTAAAAGCAATTTGAACTCTATTACATGAACATAAAATTAAATGAAGTTTCATTGTAAAGTGACACGCACACATGAATCTATGTTCGATTTCTATTATTCTTAGTCTTGTAAAGGCCTTATTGCTTCGCATCTGGACCATAATCAGTTTTTTTAAATAAGCACGTTATGTAATTTTTTTGCGTGTGGTTGTTTCTGTTTTATGGTTTGATAAAAAATATCACAGATATGTCATTCAGCATCATATCTTAATCTGTTAGGTGATTTCCGCATGATGCTGTTTCGAATGTACAGATAGACGATAATTCTTGATATAAAAATAACCGACTTCAAAATTAAGGATAACTCAAAAACCACTTATCAGATCTCGCTTTAAGTGGGAGCACATCAAAAACTTTCGATTAAAAAAAGAATCATCAAAATCGGTTCACCCAGTCGCAAGTTCTGAGGTAACAAACATAAAAAAATAAAATACAGTCGAATTGAATAGCTCCTCCTTTTTTGAAGTCGGTTAAAAATAAAAATATCTTTCTTTCTTTCTCTCTCTTCTTGGTCCGAAATTTATTGGTGATGCCTATGGGCGACGGGTGGATCGTCAGCTCGTTTGTCGCCTAGTTACATAAAAAAATTGTATTTTACTCATTAGAGTAAATATGTATTGTTTTAGAATCCTGAGGGAATATGATATCAGTGACTGGCATTAATCACATCAAAATTCGTACTTTTGAAGGCCGTGTTCCTATATCATTATTGATATATCATAATATTCTTTTTCTTTATTTTATCTAAGTTATTATGTGCTATCTTATCATTATATTGCTTCGAAACATATCCTTGTGTGTCACACTAATAATTATATCTATCGTTACTATGCTATTTAAGTGTTTTTTGCTTCGGAATGCTAATTTTTTATGTTTACAAATACTATCCGCACTTGCAATATTTTTCTGTTTTATAACTTTCATGTTTACCATAATATTCCCCAATATTGACAAAATAGGTTTTTTTACCAATTAACATCCACTTTCAGTGAATTAGAAAGTAAATAATTTATTTTAACTGTTACAAAATATTAGGTCACAGCTATAATATTTAATAAGAACTTAAGTTAATGTCTACCCTAATTATGTAGTAATTTATTTACAGCATTGCAATATATAATGAGAAATCTAAGTAAACAATAATCTGAGTAAAGATAATTCTTTTTCTAATCTTTTTCAATCTAATTATATTTTTGAAGTGAAAACTTCTTTAGTACGGGGGTGACTTGAAATTTTATGAAACGAAACTGTCCAGTGGAGACTAGAAATGAGTGGAGACTGACTTGAGTTGAGTGGAGACTGACTTGACTTGAGTTGAGTTGAGTTGAGTTGAGTTGAGTGGAGTGGAGTGGAGTGGTAAAACCTACAATTATCATCTTCCCGAAATTTTACATTCGTCTCATTATCTTGAAAACAAAATTTTTGAAGGTTTCACTTCTAACACGTGTGAATTGCACACATTTTAATTTTATCATGAATAAGCTAATGCTAGATTACAGACAGAGTATAACAAAGTTGAATAAATCGTTTTGCATTGTATGACTCTTATCCTTAATCACCTTCCTTCTAAAATCGACCGTGAAATGTTTAATGTATTTCGGTTGCAGCATCAGATCCATTAAATAAAAACGTTATCCGTTTCCTTGTTAGCCTGTTGACAACAACGAGTCATTCTATTCTATTCTATCATAGCTTTGTAACGCATATCATTGTTCGAACGGTGACCACTTACCAACAAGTGGTATCCTTATCACTTGGCGATTGAAATAATCTAATAATTACTGCACTGTAAGTCACCAATGATTGATAATAACGGAAGTGGCTAATTCTTTTTCAGAAAAAACCGGTTTGTTTTCCGTTAAAAGAAAGAACTATTACGTATTTTACGATTCATTGGATAATAGGTCATTATTTTTTATCGTTGTGGCTAGTAACTGCGCGAGTGGTTTTCATGCCGCGTTATAGTCAAACGTTTGTGGTGTAATAATGTACTCATAAGATTGTTTACATACTTTTTGTTTGTATAGAAGAAACAATTTAAATAATTGCTTAATTTACAAAGACTGGCAGTGAACATTTTAAAATGCATTTAGTGCTATTATGTTTTATACAATAATTCTCCGTTACTTATTATTTATGTTTCTCATCGGTTAAACCTTCCCTGAAGATCCTCAAATATTTCAAGATCAAAATTAGCCAAATCGGTCCAGCCATTCTCGAGTGTTAGCGAGATAAACCAACAGCAATTGATTTTAATTTTTTATATATTATATAAGATAAGTTAATGCTTAACCATAATCCCACATGATAGCCAATGAAGATAAAATGCATGATGATAAGCACACTAGGCTAATACTGTATCCTGTTTATTACCATAATAATATGAAGTTTTTATTAAGCATCTAAATTGTCAATTTACTCACTATTAAGAACTTAATACGCACATCACTAAATAGCGACAATAATTATATCTATGAAACACAAACGGTCGTTTAACTGTAATTGGTCATGTGCTGGTTTCGTCACCGTACAAATTAATATGTTAAAAAAAAAACATTGAAATCTTCTTATTTATATTCTAGTTAACTTGCTTGAGTTTTGTAGGACATAATGTAATTTTATTTGTATTTTCTTTTCCCCTAATTTTGGGAGCATTTATCAAAAACTACAAATTCGATTTTTAGCGTCAGAAGTGTACGTAACTTTAAATACAATTATGTTTAAATGTAGTATGTGTAGCTAAATACGGGAAATTTATTCTGATATATTTGTATATGCTTTCATTTTATATTCTACAAAAAAAATTGTTTCAATCGGACGTAAATGAAATTACACGCGATATAAACACGCTGGGGCGCTTTATTTGCTCGTACAAAACACATCAGGTAAACAATAATCGTGAAGCGTGGATATATTAATATTTTTACCCCACAGTTCGAAGACTTCGCCCTCGGTAACGCCGGTCGCCTCCTCCAGAAGTATCGCAACAAGTACTGCACGTTCAACGATGATATCCAAGGGACCGCGAGTGTTGCCGTGGCGGGGCTGATGGCAGCCGTGCGAGTCACTAAGAGGAAGCTCAGCGAAAACATCTATTTGTTCTTGGGCGCCGGATCGGTAAGAGTCTCTTATTACATCAGAAGTAACACTTTTTTGTTATCGTGAAAGAAATCTTAAAGCAAACCAATTTCTCTTGGAAAACTCGCTTGTTAGTTGTACTGGTGGAGGTCTCAAGTAAACTCACCAGTACTTACCAATGTCTATAATTCTATATATACGTACATCTAGTATATAAAATTCTCGTGTCACGCATTTTTGAACTTGTACTCCTCCGAAACGGCTCGACCGATTTTCATGAATCTTTGCGTGCATATCGACTAGGGTGGAGAATCGGACAACATCTATTTTTTATCCCCCTAAATGTTAAGGGTGGTCTACCCCTAAATTTTTGGCAGAACAACGTTTGCCGAGTCAGCTAGTATTATTATGAAACCATTGATATCAATTACTGTTAATGATGTTACGTCGATGACCGATACTTGTCCGGCACTATATTACGACTAAGGAATTGTCTAACTAATGAAAAGGAAAATCTGTACGTAGCTTCCGGACGAAAAAGCTGCGTACAGTGTTTTCTGTCTAATTAAGGAAAAGGGAAATCTGTACGTAGTTTCCACCCGAAAAATCCGAGTATAGTGTTTCCCGAGTATAGTGTTTCCATTTATAACAATAACAATATGTTAATTTGCTTATATCCAGGCCGCGAACGGAATAGCAAATCTAACAGTAGCTGCGATGATAGCGGACGGGTTAACAGAGAAGCAAGCGAGGGAACGAGTGTATATGTTCGATGTGGACGGTCTCCTGTCGACGCGCCGGGAGGGCGGCGTGCCGGAACACGCTAAGGCATTCGGGAAGGACATCGAACCTGAGAAGGACTTTGAAACGGTCGTCGCGAAGATCAAACCTAGCTGTCTTATTGGTAAGTTGTAATGGTTATAAGACACCTATTTTATAGCGAAGTTATTGTCTTGGATGAGCATCGGTCGCATATTCGGGCCCACTAACCAATACGAAATTAGGGACTTCTGTCATAGCCTTTATACTATATTAATTGTCGAGTTTAATTGTCTAATATTTGACTGTGCTTTATTGGAACTGGAACTTGAAATAATAACGAATAGGATTTATAATTTAATAATGTAAATATTATTATTAACTGTTGGAAAAATAGGTATACTAACAATAGATATAATGAATCAACAATACTAACGCATTAGGTTACTGACCTGTAATGTTAGTATGTATTGCAATAAATAAATAAATAAATAACCTTAGAATTTCAGAATAATTGGAAATCACAATTTCTATTTTAATAGCAAATAGTACTATAGTTTTGTAAGTTGTAGTAAGTATATTTGGTATTAAGTATTTGTTACATGAAAGATAAATGTGCCATCAGTTCCAAAGTTTTAAAAAAATATTATAAGTAATTGTAATAAAATTCATATGTAACCTTTTCTCATTTCCAAATTATTATAATTCAGCACGCACCTGTGTGCATGGAGGTTTTGATTTTCTATGAAATAGTTGTACAACTGTTGTGGCTATTCACTATTGTTCTAATTCATTTACATAACGCTAATAGAAACAACACACGCCATTGAATCTATTGTTGTGCTATGCTATGTATTAAATGATAGTTCTTGTGTTGTTTTATAAACAAAAGCTGTTTGTTTAAGTGCTTTGTCCACATTTAATGATAAAATCAGAGATTATTATAAAACTAGTAACCGCCCCAAGTATGGGTTGGAGAAAACTATAACTTAGTACCCACATTTAAATTTTTTTAATAGAATTCTTGCAATTGGCACTCTTATAATATGTGACATTTTCAATTGATATAAAACAAAGTTACTCCAAGCTTACTACAACACTTGAAAACCGCGTAGATATTGGTTTAGCCATCTGAGGTTAGCCGTAAAAAAACGCATAGGCAAACTAACAGACCAAAACTCTTAAGTCATTGTTCCCATGGTTTGTTTCAGGATGCTCTACAGTTGGCGGTGCTTTCACGCCGAATGTACTGAAGCAAATGGCTAAGAACATCGAGCGACCTGTTATCTTCGCTTTGTCGAACCCCACTAGCAAAGCTGAGTGTACGGCTCAGGCGGCTTATGATCATACTGATGTAAGTATTTGGCTTCAAATTATTTGTTACATTTATAATATTAGTAGGATATTCGAGTGCTACTTTCCTAGTGTGTCGAGAGAGAGATAAAACATTACAAGAAAATGTAGCAAATAACTTGACCTTTTTAGGGTTCCGTATTCAAAACATCGTGAGGAAAACTGCACACCAGAGTTCTCCATAATGTCTTCAAAGGTGTGTGAAGTCTACCAATCCACACTTGGCCAGCGTGGTAGCAAAGCAAGCAAAGCAACAACCCATAATTGTCCCACTGCTGGGCTCGGGGTCTCCTCTCACAATGTGAGGGGTATTAGGCCATAGTCTACCACGCTGGCCAAGTGCGGATTGGTAGACTTCACACACCTTCGAGAACTTTATGGAGAACTCTCCGGTGTGCAGGTTTCCTCACGATGTTTTCCTTCACCGAAGCAAGTGATAATTAACTTGTAATACGCACATAATATTTGAAAATTAGAGGTGCGTGCCAGGGTTTGAACTCGGGCCCCTTTGTTCGGAAGACCAACGTTCTACCGCTAGGCTATCACTGCATTGCGTGGTAGACCATGGCCTAATACCCCTCACATTGTGAGAGGAGACCCCGAGCCCAGCAGTTCAAATCGGAACTCTTATAGTTTCGCCATGTCCGTCCGTCCGTCTTAGTACGGGTAGGTTAGCTGAAGTAGTTGATGAGTAATACTCGATAAACAGAATTAACAACTACGGAAACCTACATAGCGCGTGGACTGACACGCATTTCGCCAGTTTTTTAGTACCCCGTTTCACCAATTCAATAAAAGTTAACTCCAAACTTAACATTCCAGGGTCGTTGTATCTTCGCGTCTGGCTCCCCGTTCCCCCCGGTGCAGTACGGCGGCAAGGAGTTCCACCCGGGGCAGGGGAACAACGCGTACATCTTCCCCGGGATAGCGCTCGGGGTATTAGCGACCGCTACACATCACATCCCGGAGACTATGTTCTTGACAGCTGCTAGGGTGAGTTATCATATTGTTATACCTATCTTATATACATTTTTATGGAAGTAGCTGACGATCGAGCTGATGATCCACCTGATGGTAAGTGGCCATCGTCGCCCATGGACACGGTAATACCAAAGACATCACTGATGCATTGCCGGCCAAGAAAGACAAGAAAAAGAAAGAAGATTATATAGTTAATTGTATATTTATTTTGTTACTCAAACACATAGAAACGAGTGTAAAGATTTTTGGTACCTAGATACTTGGTAATCTGGATTAATATCTGATACTTTTTAAAAAATCTGTTATCTTGTAATAAAAGGTACAATCTAATTAGTGCAAGAAGCTACTTTTATGAATTTTTATGCCATTATTTTTTCATTTGATGATGTGAAAAACTAATTTAAACGCGCACGCACCTTCGGAGGCGCTTAAGAGTTTGCTGAGCAACGTATAAATTAAGGGACAAGTCTCTTCGCGCCGAAAGAAAATAAAAATACAATTCAAAATATTAGTTTAGAGTAAAACTTATGCCAAGTGATAGCGAAAGTTGCCAAAAGATAAAAGTGAATTTCTTATGTCACTGGCATTTAACACTTGTATTTTAGAATGGTATATAAATAAACGAATGACGAATGTTTGTAAACAAAACTGCCAAGGTCATGTGACGTCAAAATGTGTTTTTGATGACCTACCTACTTTTTTTATGTTTTGTTGGAGAAATATTTCTCACACCCTGACAGTTTAAATCTAGAAATAGAGAAGAAAAAGTATATATTTAATTTTTAACCAATGAAGACCCGGTAACAATCATTTGCCCAAAACATAAATAACCACGGAAGCCCCTTCGAAGTTACTCGAGAGAAATATTTTGTTTTATTACTGGTCTGTTCTGTTATCTTAGCCGGCGAACCCAATGCCCCTCGCTCGATATAGGGTCCAATTGTTCTACAGCAGTGATTCCCAAAGTGGTCTATATCGACCCCTAGGGGTCTATGACAACCTGCAAGGGGTCTACGTCAGCGAAAAAAAAAATTGGGGGTCCATGAAATGAAAATGGGGGTCCACGATAGTGGATCATATACATTACTAGCTGCCCTGACAGACTTCGTTCTGCCAAAAAGTTTATTTTAATTTTGAGACATAAGCTATCCTATCTTTCAAGTTGGATCAAACTGCACACGTTGTGCAAATTTGATTAAAATCAGTTAAATAGTATAGGAGTCCATCGAGGACAAACAACGTGACACGTAATTTATATATATTAAGATTTATAAAAGTACCTACGAAGTAAAAAAAATATTATATATGTTTATAAAATTGTGTAAGTTGTAGGATGTTGGTATTCGCTTTGTGGTCGCAATACATTTTGAACTTGTAAAAATGTTTATTTAATGCTTCGTATATTTTACATAACAGATACAAAATTTTATTTTGAGTAGTTTTAATTTAAATTCAATTAATAAATGTATAAATTAACATGTGTTTTTACTTTAAGTTTTTAACACTAAACTTCACTACAGTTAGAAATTTACAGGAAATCAATATCAGGTATAAGTAGGGGGTCTACTCAACACGGAAAAACATGGCAAGGGGTCTACGACACAAAAAAGTTTGGGGAACTCTGTTCTACAGGATCGTCCATGAATAATTTATATCACATCCCACCATCATCCCACACTCTTAATTACCAAATACCAAACAAGATATTGATTATTTAATATACTTTGTTTTCAGACTCTAGCAAATTATGTGAGTGAAACTGATTTGGCGATTGGCCGCATTTACCCCTCGCTGGCTGAGGTGAAAGAAGTGTCACTTGCTATCGCCGTAGAGGTCGCTAAGATGGCCTACGATGAAGGTATGTTATAAAAATGTTAACTTGTCTATTATCTATAGTCGAATCACTAACCCACCAGACCGATTTGACATTTACAATGATACCAGTTTTTAAATAAAAATAAATAGTGTCGTGACCGACCGATTCTAATGTGAA
Organism: Thymelicus sylvestris; assembly: GCA_911387775.1. Taxonomy (NCBI): domain Eukaryota; kingdom Metazoa; phylum Arthropoda; class Insecta; order Lepidoptera; family Hesperiidae; genus Thymelicus; species Thymelicus sylvestris. The sequence continues at coordinate 6,255,173 of OU426896.1, read as the reverse complement.
TATTTTATTTGTTGTGAATCGAAGACCATATTGGAGAAGTTTCATGATAAAGAATATCATATTTAACTTGAATGAACTTAAAATATAAATTAAGTCTAATAAATTACCGAAATATTTTTAAGTCTATTTTATTAAATGGCTAAGACTGCTGGCATCATGCCTTGGCATTTAAATGTTGAAATTACAAAAGCAGTTCTGCCAAAGTGTCTACGCATGCAATATTAACGTCATACATACTAATAATGAGACTTTAGGGTTGTGTGTATACTGGGATTAAGATATTTTGTAGTTTTTCTCCCGTCGTACTGGATTTTATGGTACCTTTTGAGGTGTTATGAGGTTTCATGCCATGTTTTTATGTAAGCTATTCTTATTGCATACTAACTGCTGACAAACTGTCGAGATAATACAGCAGGTTTTTCCTGTTGGAAGATCACTGTTGTTAGTATCTTGTAACCCATTGTAACCTCTCCAATGTTAATGTACTCTAGCTAAGTTGGCTAGCTTACATCTCTCTTCGAGTTCTTCATTCATCTTCTGAATTAATTACGTCTTCTGTACATTAATGAAGATGTTAGCTTGTCAGGCGTGTAAAAAGCTCCCCAAAGGCTCAATTGTCAAAAAAATCGTAGATGTAGATAGATCTTTATCTAAGACCATTAATTTCTTTAATTTCATCAGGGTTTGCTTCATTTTATCCCACGCCGACGGATTTAGACGGCCACATCAAAGCAAACATGTACAACTATTGCTATACATCGCACTTGCCTGTGACTTATCCTTTCCCCGACTATCCAAAGACTGATTACACAGAATGCGAAGGAAGCCAGTTTCCCTGCCATTATAATTTGTAGCTCTATTGAGGCGAGAAGAGTTAAATTTAGTTTTTAATCAATATTAAAAAAGGATATGGATTGGTTTAATTTTGAAAAATGATGCTCAATTGTTTATTAATTGGTTGGTAATTCCGTTTGTAGGTACTTAATAGTCTTGTGTATCATTAGGAAATGTATTTTAGGTTTTCATCGACAATTAAGATCTTGAATCATAATACTTATCATCACACATGAATTTAATACAGTAGATTTATTAATAGAGTCTTAATATTATGGCATTTGGTAGTTTTGGTTAATTACGTGAAAGACGATTACTTAGATTTTATTGAAAGTGTCGATTTCATGAAATAAATTAATTATAATAGTATCATTATTTTTATTATAGGTAGTTATTGTAGTTAATGTTTTGGGTAAATTGATCACTATTAGAGGTCAGGTTACCCATTTTTTTATGGAAATAGCCGGCAAACGAGCTGACGATCCACCTGATAGTAAGTGGCTATCGTCGCCTATGAACATCAGCAACATCAAAGGTATCACTGATGCGTTGCCGGCCAAGAAAGGGAGAAGAAAAAGAAAGAAATAACTGGCTCTCAAGCCCCCAGCCGGAACACGACGAGTCGTTTGGCGGCTGACTTATAATCAAGGGTGGTAGCTATCCAAGCGAACCTCATGAAGAAATAATAATAGTGATAATGGTATTAATTAATATTTATCGCCATTATTATTTATTGCTACAATTATGTCACCGCGGAATGAGGAATTATGTATTTATGCCGTATACAACTTTAGAATCATACATACTTAATTTCCATTACAAATTTTAATTGGAGCTCAGGATTTTTGTGAACCCTTGCCTTAACATTAACTTAACAAGTTTTACATCATATATTACGAGAAACACATTATTATTTGTTTTACAGGTCTCGCATCTGTGTATCCAGAACCGAAGGACATAACTAAACACGTGGAGAATCAAATGTACAACTTCTACTACGAGAGCTCCATGCCAGTTGTATGGGATTGGAAGCCTGAAGAAAAGTTCAACGTAAGACCCATTCAACCAGTACCTAAAAACATTTAAATATAAATCTAGACAATGTATTTATTATCTTGATGTGTACCATTGGATTACGTTACTATAAATATATAAAGTCGCGTCTCGTCATATTGCAGAAGGCGCTTACCCGCCCTTAATATAGTGTTCAAATTTATGTCCATTTTTTACTTTTTAATAATTTACACAGAGTAATATACCTCCGTATTAAAGTAGCCTTTAAAACAGACGAACATCGTCTTTATGTCAGTATCGTAATATTCAACACTATTGAATTAAATGAAATTTAGTTAAATCGTGTCCATTTTCGATTGGTCATTAATTCATAAAAATATACTGTTATAGTATTAGTATATCTTTAATGTCTTTGATGATGGGTCTGTTATAGAATTCGTATGCATACATCGTATTTTAGCTTCATAGCTAATTACTATAACAGTACTCAGGTACATCAAATATAAAGAACAATAAATTGCAAAAAAAAAACTATCGTAAGTAAATGTTTGCATGTAGTGCTTAGCTGTCTTTATGAGAATCGGAATGCGTGTAGACAGTAGAATATACATGGAGTTCGTATAGTTTTAAAAATTATTATCTCAACGTTATTGTGGGCTATATATTTATTAAAGCTTATATATTATCGTATCATGCGTTTTTGGCCGGCAACGCATCGATAATGCCTATTTTGTTACTGATGTTCATGACGATAACCAATAACTTTTGACTCGTCGGCTCTTGTGTCGATTATGTATACGAAACAATTCTCAGGCTCAAACGCACCAACTCATATGTAAAGTACGCGCGCAAGTTCGTTGGAGAATAATTTTATTGAGGACGTCAGAATTTGTTTTTTTATTTGGATTTTGGACGTTACAAACAATATTTGTTTAATAAAAATTGATACACATGTTTTAGTGAAAATAATTATAACAATGGCCAATAATGGTGACAAACGTTTAGGTCTTCTTGTAAGCTCTTTAATATAATTTTCTACAGTCCTTTGCCCCATTCTACACCAAGGAACTTGCGTGTATCTGTACAGTATAATAAGTATATTTTTTTTCATATGGCAGTCCTTTCTATATTGTATTGCAGTATTTATGTATTTAAATATCTTGCATATTAATAAAATCAATCTCCTATAAGAAAATAAAGGTTGTACAATATAATTATGATCTTAATAATATTAACAAGCTTATTTAATGGTGTGTTTTTAAGTATTATTTTTGTATGCTATTATTGCAAAGCGATACAGCATTGTTAATTAATAATCAGTTTTTTCATTTCTTTTTGTATTTATTTTGTTTAAGACCTAAGTGCTTTTTTCTCTTTATTGTTTTAAGGCGTTTGAATTCTTTACTTTATCTGTATTAATATAAACGACAGAAAAAGAACATTTAATACGGTATTTATTGTAAAAGTCAAAGTCTAGTCAACACAGCATTAACATGTTAGACCCTCTTGTATTTATGCATTGTACTTGTTTTAATATTAGGTATAATGCACACAGTAATTAATGTAAAAATTATGGTGTTATAGAAAAAGTTGCATGGCAAAATTTTACCGTAACATTTAAGTCAATGTTGCCATTGAAAAAATCATAAATATTAATTTAATGCTTAATCTTTCCAGCCATGTTACAAACCAAACAAAAACCATGTATAAGTTAATAAAACATGCTAAAATTATTATACTTTTTTAAAATACTAATATCTCATGATGACGCGTGAGTGTAAGTTTTTCGATATAGCAAAATGAATAGCATTCATTTTCTTACAACAAACATAATAAGTAGAATCTGTTAATAATTAATAATGTATGTATCATAATGCGTCTTTGTGAGGTATTTTTAAATTATTTTCCATAACTCAAAATTATTTTAAATTTATTTCCTCTAACTCAAAAATATTTTAAGTTTACGTTTTGCGTTCAGTATTCTATAAAATAGTGAGAAATTTATTTTCGCAGAGCGAAAATTAAATTTTATTTTGAGTATTTCGAATGTCCTCGTGTATGTTATTTATGTTAATAAAATTAGACCTGGTATCTCTTGATACGAAGTGATTATGTTGCTGTGACGATGTATAGGTAATACGAAGTTCTCATTCTATAACATATTGCTATAACAATTGATAATAGTATGTTATATAGTGATATAGTGTGGTTTAACTAACGAACTGTACAAATTAATAAAATATGTATGTATGTTGATTTTCTGTTTGGTTGACCTGTAATTTATCTTGAAACATACTAGACGATTTACAATACTTTACTTATTTTGTTTAATACCAGAGATTAAGTAAGTACAAAAGGGCATTGAGCCTAGTTGACATACCTACAAGTACCGCCATTTTGAAAATTTTTCGTTTCAGCGGCCAGTGATGAAACATGTGTCAATCGACGAAGTAAATGATTACAATCAAAAAATATTCTGTGATGAAATATCGTAAATGATGAACTTTGTTAGATATTTAAGTTTATTAATAATTATTTTTATTTTTGAACTCAAATATATCAGAAAGTATATGATTTACGACAATTCATCACTGAATACTTTTTGATTGTAATCACTTGCTCCGTCTATTGGCACATCTTTCATCACTGGCCGCCGAAATGAGGTTTTTCAAAATGGCGAACTTTGTAGGAATGCCAGGTTCCATTCAAATGTTCGAACCCCTTTACTCGTAGGAATTCAGTAATAAGATGTATTGTCAATTTTCACCTACGTGGTTCTCGTTGGATTGCAATAAAGTTATCGTGAATGTTTAGTAGTGTAATTGTTAAATACAAAAAAGAATGGATGTTACTAATTAAATATGTTCAAAACAATGTAATTATAGTTTCATTTGTATACCTACATTACCTACGTAGATGTGAATTCAAACTATTAATGATCGCCTTCCACTGTGAGCGGAACGGATTCCGCACGAACTCCGTTCGACTTGCAATAGTAAGGGTGGATTCGACCAAACAAGAGTAAATCTTTATCTTAGAATAAATCGTCAGTTAATCGAGAGAAAATCAATTTTACGTTTTACCATCTACAATTCTAAGAATAGTGGGCCTATTCGGGAATTGTTTCTATACCGCCGTTTCGCACGGAATAACGGAGCTATTCGTAGAATAATGTAATGGCGTCAGTCAGTCAGACAAAACTTGATGGCCCGTTTAGATGCGCGCGCGAGCCACGAGACGATCTGCGAGACGCGCTCGTACGCGCGCGTGTGAACAGGGAGCTCGCGGCCCAGACCGCGGCGCGTCTCGTGGCTCGCAGGGCTCGCGTCGGGAGCGGTTTTTTGGACGCGCGCCAAAGGGGCTCGCGCGAGAGCTCGCGCGGTGTTCACACGCGCGCGGCGCGCGCTTCATTCGACAACGGCTACTAGCGCCATACGTACGTGTTCTATTGGATTCGTATTTTTCAAAATAAAAATATGATACTGAACGTTAATACTGAATGATAATAATAATAATAACCTAAAACTACTAGTAACAAAACCTCGTATATTCAAAGTAATATTATTATAAAGAAGAAAATTTTGATGTTTTGTTAGTATTAAATACCAATAGCTTTTTTATTTTAAAAAGCCTAATTGTACAGAAATCTAGCCATAGTACAATCTACATTGAGTATTTTGCCTATAAATCATGGTAGAAAGGTTTCACTGACTGGATGCCGATGTATTACGTCAACGTGCTCCATCCTTGAACGTTCGAACGCATCTGAACGCAGCGAGCGTGTAAACACTAGATAGCGCTCGCGCGCGTAGGGGGCGTGGCTTACGGACGCGCTGCGAGACGATCCGCGAGCCGCGCGTATAAATGAGCGGTGACAATTCCCTCAAACAAAAAACAAATAAAACGTTTGACAGCTAGCTAGCTTACATGACAGCTACTTTTTCACACTTTAATACGGCAAAATCGAGTTGACATGACATGTTGCTCTTACGCTATCCCGTTGTAGGACAACATTTATTTGCCGGGTTTTATTTTCGTTCACCATTCACTCTGCTATTCGCGTATTGTTATTCGTAACGCAAGTATACTATCGATTACGTGGAAAAACGGCTATGTATTTACTCGAGATTAAAATCATGGAATAGATTATTTCTCGTATAGTTACTCGTGTATAAGTTTAAGTTTGGTCGAATCCACCCTAAATTTCATAGAAGCGCTTCCATCGCTAATGAGTGACCGGAACGGAACAAGCGAGTACATACAGAGTTACAAAATAGGAAAATAAAAGTCAAACAACTATTAAGGTTTAGTTTGACGACCCTGTAGCCTAGTAGGTAGCGACCCTGTCTGCGAAGAGAGGGGTCCCGGGTTCGATTCCCGGCCGGGGCAGATACATATTTATGGGACCGATAAATATTTGGACTCGGGTCATGGGTGTGATTGTGATGTGTTATGTGTCGTCCATTCCACCCGCGACACAGGTAATAACCTACTGCGGGGGTATGAGTGTGTTAGCGTTTATTATTATTAACTCTTTCTCAATGGAAGGTCAAAACTCTTTCTCAGTTTCGTCCAGCTATTTCCCGCTCATACCCTTCCGCAGTGAAAGACGGGTGAAAGCCCTACTAGGCACGCCTCATAAATGAAGAGGCCTAGAGCATACTCCTTGCTGTTCAAGTAGGGGTTGGTAAAGGGGTTAGTGGCTCACTTAAGGATCCAGCCAACTACCGGTGATTGCTATTACTTAAGCTCAAAAATCTGATCAATACCATACCATCAGATCATAAACTATAACATCTTTTAGTTTTAAAGATTGATTTGTGGAAGAAGGAGGCGCGAATCAAACCACAAATACTTAAAGAATTTCCATAGTCAAATATTAATGAAATTATGTCTATGGGGTGATGAACGCACCGAAAGAAAATGAAATCTTTTTGAAGATTTTGATAGCAAAATGAAGTTGATGTTTTTGATACTTGACAATTACGCAGCACTTCATTTTTATTATATTTTCACTTCATGTTTGACATTTATTTTCGAAATGTTTTCTTCTATTTCTAGGATATTGTTGTAAGTATTGAGTATATCTTAGAATATAGTCCATATTTAATAGTTTTTATTCGTTATCTTCCAAAATTTATAATACGATATTGTAATTATTAATTATTATTATTCTAAGGGTAAACGATAGGTAAGCTATATATAAATTATAAATATTAAGCTTAATTATATAAATACTAAGCTTAAATAGGTATTTACTTTAAAGGCTCACTCGAGGTAAAAAGGTAAAAATCACGAAATGAGCCAATTTCGAACTGTCGTATAATATGCAATTTCATATACCTATTTTTTTTAATAACGTCCGAAATTCTAATACATTCTGTTTCAGATATGTAAAATTCCATCGTCAAAAAAGAGTATTAGGTCGTGTGTTGCAGAATAATGGTAAAGACTTTGATTTTATTTCAATTATTTCAAGAGATTTCAATGAAGTAACTGGCAACATAATATGTCCAAACATGGTTAGAGGCATTGACCATTTAAGGGACCCTCGCCTTAACAAGGTAAGTAGTAACTATTTTCTAACAAATCATTACTGCAATTTTTTCTTAACTGGTTTACAAATCGTTTTTTTTTTCAAATTGACAGTCGCTGATGGCGCCTGATGGCCCTTCACGGTTGCTTCACGCGTACAAATATCTTTATCATAGTAATTAGCTAGGTATACTGTTATTGGGATGTAAGGCTTAGCACGTACTGCGAATTTTATTTCAACGATTTTTTTCTGACGGTTTATAAATCGCGCACGGAATCATAACCAACACGCATGGCGAATAAAATTCCAAATTTATAAATTTTCACTCCATTCTCAAGACTTTAAAATAATATACCTAATCTGGAAATTAGCCCGACATCAGTTAAGAGTGCTAGGTAGTAATTAAGGTAATTGAAGGTAGCTAAAATACAAATGAGATTCTTATGTGAATTAAGTTACTTAAATAATTTAAATGTAGACCAGATAGCTACAATAGATTCGGTACCTAGTCACCTACATGGAATACAAAATTTCGCTTAATTCGCCGTTAAATTTCTTTGGTAGGTACCTTACCCATTCACGAAATATCGAAACAATAGGTCAGGCCTGAGTAATTGTGTTTCAATTACAACGAAGACTCACCTAATTCATTTCTTAATTTAAGCGCTGGGAGGAATAAATTGACCTACTTTGACGCTCAGCTATTCACTGTTAGATTCCACTTAATCTGTTAATTTATTTTATTATTTAATTTGAGAAATGGGACTTAAACTTAAATGTTTCAGGGTCTTGCATTCACTCTTAAGGAAAGACAAGCTTTAGGTATTCAGGGCTTACTGGCGCCTGACTACAAAACTCGAGAGGAACAGTTGAATATTTGCAGGATATCGATTGATAGGTACAAGGACGATCTGAATAAATATTTGTATCTGGTGGAGCTTCAGGTAATTTAGGTTTTATTAACTACCTAAGTACCTACCTATAACAGGTACATCTATGTGTAAATTTGTCTGCGTTTCGTGGTGTTTAAACAGATACCTACGAATGGATTGTTAGGTACTAACATATATCTAGTTACGTAGTTCTAATTCGCAGAACTACATAATATGACTAACGGCCGTCTCCAATAATCTATCTATCCATTATATTTGGATATGCAGTGCGTTGGTGATGCCTTTGATGTCGCTGATATCTAAAGGTAACGATAGCCACTTACCATCAGGTCGATCGTCAGGTCATTTTTCAACAATTTCCATAAAAAAGTTAGCTGCAGACTTTCAGGTTGTTCAATGATAGCGTTGAACATTCAATAAGGAAGGTAAAAGTTAAAAGTGTTTAAATAGTAAAATTACATAGTTACGGTAGATATTTTATATTATATGTATTATTCATATATTTATTGCAGGATACAAACGAGAAGCTTTTCTTTAGTCTTTTAGCTCAAAATATTGAAAAATATCTGCCTATTGTCTACACGCCCACGGTGGGCCTGGCTTGTCAAAGGTTTGGACTAATTTATAGAAGAGCTAGAGGTCTGTTTATAACCGTCAACGATAAAGGACATGTTTTGAGTATTTTGAAAAATTGGTACGTTTTTCTATGTCTTGAAAAGTATTTTTAAGCATAATTTTCATCATATTTCCAAACCTTTATTTCCATTAGGTAACTGCATCTAGTTGGCCTACTTTTTTAATATTGTAGCGTAGCTAATGATATTATTCGTGAGTCGCCTTAAACCACAGAAGAAATAATAGTACTTATAGGTATTAACGTAAACTTCGTGCCCGGATACACTACGATATTACGGTAAAATTACTTCAATACGACTAAGGTTTAATTATATTAACTAGGTACTGCTTTTATCTGCACGGAAAAATTGTATAGATGCGTATCTAATATTTCGTCATCATTATCACCTTAGGAAGCCTGAACATGGCCTGGACATCGACACATAAAAGTTACACTTCAAAACGAAATATTTCAAAATAACTTATGTATTCTAGGCCGGAACACGATGTAAGGGCAATAGTGTTTACGGATGGTGAAAGAATCTTGGGATTAGGGGATTTAGGAGCGTACGGGATGGGTATACCAGTTGGTAAACTCGCTCTGTATACCGCATTAGCTGGGATCAAGCCGCACCAGTGTCTGCCTATCACCTTGGACTTTGGAACTGATAACCAGGTAGCTATTGTTCATAAAAATGCTTATCTATTCCAGATAAAATTAAGCAACTTTTGGCTCGGTCAGTATTACATGAGTGACCGTTAGTGGCTTAAACTCTTCGCAGAGCCAAAAAAAAGGAAAAATAAAATTCTTAATAAACATTCCCATTGCTGCAGAAAAAAAAAAATTCGAGCAAAAATAGCTCGATTTATATTTTCTTATGTGGGGGAAACAGTATTCTTGCCTGGTGTGTCAGTGGCTCTAATGCCGGCATTAGGGGCGCCGTAGAATTCTCGCCTAGGGCGCAAGTATTGCTGAAACTGGCACTGGCTATTCGGTTGTAACGCTCGTCAGTTGTCATTAGATTGCCATCGCTAAGCTATGGAGGTGTTCGGGCTTAAATAACTTCCGACACGTGGTTCCCCAATCCGCAATGGAACATTGTAGTAGTGAATAATCTTGGTCAACAAAATAGCAGTTATTATTATGAAATTAACACCATTAGGTACATATCGTATAAAATACGACCGCATAATTGAGTGTTTTGCTCGATTATTGAGAATCCGAGCATTGTAGGTACTCTATCCTAATTGTTTTTCTCCTTATTTTCATAAAATGTTGGTACTATGTATTGCCTTCATAAATTTAAGTACCTACCTATGGTTTGGTTTAGGTGAAAACTGTATTATATTAACGTGGATTATGTATTAATTTCCTTTTAAATTATCCTTTCATTTTATTAATTCGGTGTATTTAGATAAATACCATAAGTCAAGACAATTAGTGAAACTTTGCTAATATGTAAAATGAAAAATAGTAGGTAGAATTTGTTAGGCTTAGGAGTTTCTTTCGCCATTTATTCTTCTCCGTGATAAAGCAGCTTTTCGAAATAGCGATATAATCAAAAAAATACGAGCATTCTAAATTTCAATAATAAGGATCTTAAAAGTCTTAAAAAGTGAAAAACATCAAATCAGTTATGACTTAATTATGAAATTATATTCGCAGGATCTTCTAGAAGACCCATTATACATAGGTTTACGGCAAAAGCGAGTTCGAGGCCAGGAATACGACGACTTAGTTGATGAATTTATGCAAGGCTGCGTCCAAAGATTCGGCCCGAATACTCTACTGCAGGTAATTAAATGACCGAAGGTAATAGCTGTGCGCTGCGTTAGCGTGGTACCTTTTATTTATTACCTTTATATCCTTATATTTATACCTTTTATTTTATTAAAGGCAATGTAGGCTTTAGGTTATTTGTACCTACTAAATACTTGTTTGAACATGAATATGAAGCACAGACTTTTGAACCACTAGGTATTTAATGCAAATGAATGTAATACTGTGCGATTCTATGGAATACTCGGTGTGCAAGATCATCTCGCAAATTGGTTGCAACCACAATACATTTATAAAAATAAATAAATAAATAAATAAACGCTTACACGCAGTAGGTTTTTTACCTGTGTCGCGGGTGCCGTGGACGACACGTTTGACGACCCGTGTGGCGCAATGGTTACCATGCCGGATCGCCGAACCAAGGGTCCTGGGTTCGATTCCCAGCGAGGCGGAAACTTGAATGATGAGTTTGAATTTCTGTTCTCGGTCTGGGTGTGAATGTCCTTGTCTAGTGTGTTGTCCATGGCACCCACGTCACAGGGAATCCTAGTGTGGGGCTATGAGTGTGAAGCGTTATTTATTTATTTATTTACATATAACACATCAAAATAGCGGTTTATTTCCACTTAGCCTGTTGAGTAGACCTGAGTACAAATTTTATCTGTCACATAAATATCTGCCCCAGCCGGGAATCGAACCCGGGACCCCTCGCTTCACAGGCAGGGTCACTACCAACTAGGCTACGGGATACGTCTAAAAATATAGCTTTAACCCTTTAAGGATTTTTGTATCTAAATATGCACAACACATTTAAACGCACCTTACACAATATTTAAAAATCGCACAAACGTATTACTTTTGCCGTTTGAGTTATCAACGTACAACAGAACGAAAAAGCAAAACGTCACGTCGCGGGTACCATCTCTTTCTTTCCAAACACAGCAAGAAATTAGACGGTTCGCGCCGAAATTGAGTAATGGTGAACGTTAATTAAAATTTTGTTAAAAGTTGTAGTAAAAGTGGGTAAACTGTGAATATTTTGGTGTCATATTATTTGAATGACATCTAATTATAACAAGTAAGTATTATTTCTGTACAAAATTATGTTATTTTATGTATAATGAAGGAATAAAGTATTTGTATCTAAAAAGATACACTGCGACTTACCTTTGTAAATGGATTTTATTACTTGTGTATCTAAATAGATACTGGACGTCTTTCTCAGTGATTAGCAAATTATTTAGTTGTGTCCAAAAAGCTACGACGATACTTAAAGTTTTTTACAGAAAATGAAGCGGAGTTCGAGGGTTTCAAGAATAATAGCCCTGCCAGCTTCAACCCTATGTGTATCTTGGCGGGGTGTGTGTGGAAGTGTGATTGTGTGTGTGAGTAATGTTTTGTGCTTGTGACTGTGAGGTATTTGCGTTGGGTGTATGAGTGTGAGTTTGTGTGTCGTGTACTGTGTAGGCGGGTTTCAACCTGTCTATGGACACCGTGATAGTTTTGACTTTTATCACAATTTTAAACACCTTGTCACCTCTTTGCACGACTTCATGGGTCCTGTGTACGAAGGTTTTGAGAGCACCAGCTACATTGTCATCGCGAAGGAAGACGTGAGATGCTGTAGCCAGCTCTATAAAAATGAATAGGGACCTACTGTTTGAATGACGTGATGCTAGAGGAGGCTTTAACCTTTTAACAAACACACAAAAGCGGGGCGTGTAGTCCGTCAAGTCGTGTTGGTCCTTGTCCGGCGGCAGAAAAAAAATCTTCAGGGAGGCGTAATGTCTCCCCGTAAACCATCTCTGCGGTGGATGACTTGAGGTCCTCTTTGAAGGCTATCCTAATACCTAAATGAATCAAGAGAAGAGACTTAACCCATGTACAGTCTTTGTGGTAAGTTATGGCAGCCTTGAGCTGCCAATAGAACCTCTCCACCATACTGTTTGATGTGGGATGGTACGCTGTAGTGCGTCGGTGATCAAAACCGACTATTTGTGCCAGTGCCTTAAATAATGAGGACTCAAATTGTCTTCCCTTCTCAGTGACACCCAAAACGTGAGATCCAGCCACTTAGTAAGGCCTTTGCCACTGCTTCACCGGTTATATCGCGATTGGTATTGCCTCAGGCCAACGAGTAATCCGGCAGTACCGTTGACCTAAGGAAAGTGGCAGTGAACCGATCAGGTCTTATGGATCACCTGAAATCTGCCCTGGGGTACATTGTAAGTACCTAGCGGGGCAGAGACGTGTCTCGTGATCCTTGAACGCTGGCACGCTAGCTGCACGCCCACTCACGGCAATCTTTACGGATGCCTGGCCACACGTATTGCTCACTTACCAACCTGATAGATGCCTTAGCTCCGTTGTGACTCAAGCTGTGCAGTGACATGAAAATATGCAGTCTATGAGTCTCGGCCACATAAGGGCTAGGGGAATGAAGGGCCATTTACATCACAACACAAAGAAGTGTTCGTGCCAGGCAGTTTCACTTTTAAGAAAAGGAAAAACCGTCAGTAGAATGATGAAATTATGATGAAATGAAATGACAACAAATACAGTGAACCCGTTGTGTCAAGGCCCGAATAGGTTATACGCACTGATGGCTTACACCACCATATACCTACATACCATTGTAAAGAAAGGTCGGTGCAGGACCTACACAACAGGTCAGACAGTTATTAGTTGTCTGAAATGTGATACAAGCCTGTGTCTCACGGAAAAACGTAACTGTTTTCGTTAAATTCGTACGAAATAGTCTATCAAGGCTCAATAATTTTATATTATTAACATTTCACCTTTCATTTCATTGAAGTTCCTATTTAAGTTAACTATTTTTTATTGTTTAAAGCTAATTATTGTTTATAGTATATAAACTCTAGAGTCATTTTGTGTCTTTTTAGATACGAAGTTCGCAATAACCTATTTCATATAATTGTGTTTTTGTATCTAAAAATATACAACCTGAAAACTCAGTATCTTCTTCCTGAAAAAATATTTTTGTCATAAAATTTATTTAATATATCAAAAAAAATTAACTTGGTTTAGTTTTTGTTTTATTTAACAATTCCAATACCTACCTCTTTGCTCCTTAAAGGGTTAACAACTGAATATTTTAATTTACTTTCGCTGTACAATAATATTATAACCCTCAGGAGAATTTATATTTATTATTCCCTTTATACCTACGTTATAATCTTCTTAACGGTGCAGATTATACATAGGGGTAGATACTTACATTGCTTTGCGTTCTCTGTTAATTGCATCTTAACTGGACTTTATTCAATTTCAAAGCGTTGCGTTAACATTGCGATGAAGTTTATTACTTAGTAGTGTTGTGGGACTTATTGTTATCAAAATTTGTTTTTTATCAGTATAACCTAAGTATAATTTTAATAAATACAAAAATCGTGATTTTTCAATATTTTTAAACAAAGTGTCTAGTAGTCCGCCAATTTGATGAATAAAATTAATTAGTTTAATAATAATAGTGATGATAACTACAACCCATAAGATTTCCCTTAAGGTTTTTAGTGTCCACAATAGAGCGTTATCGCCCACTTTGCAACGACTGACCTAGGATGTGCTCCATTGAATTTTTAAAAAGAAATGCTAGCCAAGTACTCATGTCCCAATCATATATCTGGCACGGAAGTGAATAGAAAAATATCTGTATTTAAGCAAGTCAAGTGTATTAGGCTTGTAGCCAAGTATAGTTTTAGGTACATATATCTTGCTCACAAATTCAACTCTAACTTATATCGTGAATCATAACTGATGATGGTTTTAATATTTACTTCAAATTTTATCATAGAACAATGATGTGCTCAAACAGTTGACGATGCCTGATTGAATTTTATTGTAGGTACCTCTACCTACTTACTACTTTTTCAAACAATCGCTAATTATGATAGATGTAAAAAAATTGATAAAAACCACAATGTTAGTAAATAGATGAAAACACAAAAAAAGCAAAATTACTAATCACTTAACTAAACCACTATACCAAATTATTGCTATAATCCTATAAACATATCAATTTTCCGGGATGAAGTATCTTATAGGTATGTAACTCTACATATACTGTACGTATATTAAAATACGTTTCATAATTTTTTAAGTTCGCATTCATTGTTTCCAAATTGCTTATAATATACCTACAAGTTATTGTTTACTTAGATACTCTGAAATAAAAATTAAGGTATCGTAAATTGCGATATAAGTTATTACTATGTATAGCTTGGTGTTAAACAAATTGTTAGGTGTTATAAAGTTAAATTGTGTGCTTAGTTTCGAACAGCGCCAATTGGGAATCTTTCGAAAAGTTTATTTAATTAATCTAGATTTGGGAAGATTATGTACAGTAATGTTTAAGCATAGGTACTTTGTTTCGAAACAGGAGGAGGCGTGGCGAATACTCGTTTAAGGCGTTTCAACTCTCTCAATAGACGTAGTCGATTTAAATAGGTTCGCATTCTGGATAGAAATTCTGAAATGCTGAAACCTTGATTTCTAAGCGTTCTAACTCACATCTCAGGAAGAGCCAATATGCAATTTGATGGCATTATTATAACCGAATATTAATTATGAGATTTGCACGTTTAGTCATGATGGTAAAGAAACTATAACAACCATGTGATGTGTCGATTATCAACATAAAGAATAGAATAGTAAAAAAATAACATATAGCAATAAAAAAGCACATTATTGTCAATTTTGTTGTCATAAACAAGAGTAACTCAAATTAGTTTACTCAATTTAACTGATTCGTTTATTTAAGCTTTAATAAACCTTAAACAATACCACATTCTTTATATGGGGATATTCAAAAAGATTTCGTTGTGCAAAACAAGAGTAACTAAAACTTATTTACTAAATTAACTCATTTATTTATTTCAACTGAATTATATAATAAACGTTCCACATTGTTTAAATGCGGATGTTCAAATGTAGAACTAAACCACCTACACCTTCTCTACCAGGCAACCTTTAGTTTAAGTTGATATCAGCAATTCATTATGAATGTGTGAATAATAGTTTATTATTGTAACTGGTATGCAGTGGGTACCAATATATACCAAAAACAAAGAAAACTGTATGTACTATTACATGAATTTCAATCAATACGTTTCAGTTTGAAGATTTCGCTCTAGTCAATGCAACTCGCCTTCTTGATAAGTACCGAGATATGTACTGCACATTCAATGATGACATCCAAGGCACAGCAAGCGTGGCGGTAGCTGGCTTGATGGCAGCAACGAGAATCACCAAGAAGAAGCTAAGTGAAAACATCTATATGTTTCTCGGAGCTGGTTCTGTAAGTTTAAATTAAATTCATGGCATTTTTAGGTTAAATTAGGTTACACTGCGTTGGATTGGATAAGATGAGGTTAGATTTTATTGTGTTTGAATAAGAGCTTCCTTCTGTCTTTAACTTGTTCTCAGCCTACTGCAGTATAGTTATGCTGTATTATATGTATAATAATAATAATAACTCGTTTAGTTTGCTCTCACAATAGGTAGTGAGCAAAATAAAGACTTACGTTAAACTAATTCCGCTCCAATTATTTTCTAATATTCTCGTATCATTGTTATCAAATCAATGGATATAATGAAAAAATTGTATCCCAATAAACAGTAACAGTAACCATAATACTCACAATTATAATTATCTCACCGCGAAATCAGCTGTTTATTTGGTTCGTGAAATAACAGTTATTGTGAAGTACCTCCCTCGTAATTGAATATGGTTTGAGTTTATACCAAACAAGAGTATTGAACGTGAATTTAAATAAATATTAAACAATTGTCTTACAGAGAATTTTATAACGAGGCGAGGAGATTTCTGTTATAAATTTAAATAAATTAATAAACTCTTACACTCTCATGCCCCGCAGTAGGTGTGTGTCGCGGGTGGCATGGACGACACATATACGAGTAACACATCACAATAATACCCATGACCCGAGTACAAATATTTATCTGTCACATAAAAATCGGCCCCGGCTGGGAATCGAACCCGACACCCCTCGCTTCGCAGGCAGGGTCGCTACCAACTAGGCTACAAGGTCGTCAAAGTCGTACAGTTCAGATCATTTTGATATCAAAGTATCAAATAGATATTACTACTTAATTTATTTCTCAGAAGTCCTCGAATTTAAATTAAGATTTGAACTAAACGTTTTGATGCTAGTTTCAAGCAAGATAAAAATACGGTGTATTTTTACATCGATATAAATTACGTACTTTATTTTCAACGAAACCACTTCGAGATAAGATTAATTGGCGAACCATTCGAGACATCATTAAAATCGCCCTCTCTGCATTACATTAAGAGGGTCTTTCTCGCGCTCTAAGATTATCTATTATTTTCGAGTGGTCTTACGTTTTATAAAATATTAATTTCACCAACAAATAACAGACGATCATCCTCTGTGGTTTTTGCGTTTCTTTCGGTTTAGTTCGTTGCTAAGAATATTCTATTCAAGTTTTAAATAATACGTACCTACCTACTTAGTGGAAATGAATTTTACAGCTAAACCAATGTTCTTACTATTTACATTCAAATATTAATTTTTATTGAGTTATTATGTGTGTGTAGGTATGTAAGTGAATGAAGGAGAGATAATCTTTATTTCTGCGGCGAATTATATGGTTGTTACCATAACTGAAGCGCTCATAGCCCGGTGGCTTGTGTCGATCCTATGTGATCGACAAAGTTAAGCAACAGCGGGCGCGGTCGGTAGTTGGATGGGTGACCGCTAGTGGCAAAAATTTCTTGAGCGTTTCCGTGCTTCGGAGGGCACGTAAAGCCGTCGGTCCCGGTTGTTATCATAAGATAACAGTCGTTAAGCCATGTCGGAGGCCCTCGGGCGGTTTGAAAACTTCCGACACTCGGGTTGGCCACTAACCCCTCCACCAATCCGCACTGGAGCAGCGTGGTGGAGTATGCTCTAGGCCTCCTCAAGAGGAGAGACCCGTGCCCAGTAGTGGGCCATTAATGGGTTGAAGCCATACCATAACTTTAATCATCATCTAGAATTTGTTTCAAAAAGTAATAATTTTAAGAGTAACTAAGAATTTATTTACATGACTTTAAACAATTTTAATAGAAAGTTACCAAAAATTTAGTGTTCTTGTATTTTCTCTAACTCTATCAACCCGTTCATGTCTTCAAAACTCATACAAAGATCATAAGGAATAGTAGGTATATGAATTCGAATTCAAAAGACTAGTTTTGTTCCAAATATAAATAATGCCATTTTGTAGGCTGCTAACGGAATAGCAAATCTGACAGTAGCAGCAATGGTCGAAGAGGGTATGAAGGAGAAGGATGCTCAGAAGCTCATCTACATGTTTGATGTCGACGGGCTGTTGACTACGAAGCGCGAAGGCGGAGTTCCAGCTCACGCGAAGAACTTCGGCAAAGACGTTGAGCCTCAGAAGAATTTTGAGGAGTGCGTTGCTAAAATAAAGCCCACTATATTAATTGGTGAGAATATATGGCCTTTTTCGTTATCAAATAACATCTTTTTGGACTCAATGTAGTGTGAGGGTCAAGTCCATCACATTTTAGAATAATAGGGAAATACCTAGGGAATTCTAGCTCGAGAGTGTGAATGCGTGTGTACCCATTTTTATTGAGCGTTTATGGACAAGGATGATCAGATACCTACTCTGACTATGACGATGAGTGTTAATGCTTAGAAGATGCAGCAATCAAGGGTGTTTACAGGTTGTTCTACAGTTGGAGGAGCCTTCACAGCTAACATACTTAAAATAATGGCGAAAAACACTGAGAGACCAGTGATTTTTGCTCTTTCGAACCCAACTAGCAAGGCGGAGTGTACGGCTCAAGCTGCATACGATAATACCGAGGTAAGTTTGAAAATAATATTTAATTGTAACAAGGTGATACAATTATTTGGGATAACTTTTTTTGTTATTTTCTTTAAGAACGTATAGTTATTTTTACTGTGTGTGTTAATAGATGTATGTTAGTATGTATAACCTTTGGAAGAAAGAAGATAGCCACTATTATTATAATTTTATTATACTTTTGAAAAATGGTTTCTTGCATGCCAGGTTTTGAAATAAAAATTGTGAAGTTAAAAAGTTAAGAATAAATTAATTACATTATCTTCAATCATAGTATGAGAACACTTAATCGTCTTAAGTACCTAATTGAGAGTTTTATTCTTTCATTTTCTTCTGTAAAAGCCGTTCAGAGATTTTGCTTGTGGATTAAAATTGTTTACAACAGTATTTTTTGAAGAAGGAGATTTAATTGAAGTTCAAGCACAGAAGAAATAATATTACTTATAATAAGATTGTTTTTTATTGAGTCTATATAGGTAGTCTATTCTATTTTTGAGTTCAATAAATTGTGAAATTTTTGATGCATGTAAGCTTTCACGTTTCTTACACCTCTGACGGGTGATAAGTAGACCTACTTATTTAAGATGCATTAAATTTTGTTTTACTATTTAACCCAGAGTACGTTTTTCTAAAACATAATAATATAGTACAAACATATCAGCAATATCTATTGTATTAGAATTGTCGTATAAATGATGTGGGCAGTGGGCATTATAAAATTTGTCTTTTTAGGGAAAATGTGTATACGCGTCGGGATCCCCATTTCCCCCGGTGCAGTATGGAGGCAAGGAGTATCGGACGGGGCAAGGAAATAACTCTTATATATTTCCCGGTATCGCTCTCGGAGTTATTGCTATCCGCGCGCATCGTATACCGGAGTCCATGTTTCTGACTGCTGCGAGGGTAATTTTAGTATTCTGTAGAAATGTAGTGGTAAAAGAATGATTAAATAGCATTCATATTTACTGATGGCAGACTTAGGTTTTCGATTAGCTGTGGATTTAACTCCTTTAGGCTTTCCTAATGAAGGAAATCTGCGTCAGTTAGAGTTTTGCGTAATGTTTTCCAAAACTGTGTTAAGTTGGCCAATCTGTTTGTGTCCAGTATCTTTACAATACATTATTTCTTTCTTTTCTTCAGCATACAATAGATTAGCATGTTCATTCGCTCATAGGTTCTTATAATGTTACGGAACTACAGTCATGTGGAACGTGAAAAAAGTTTGGCATCACGGATAAAAGTTTCTTTTATGTTATATTCTACAAACTATTAGGGCCATGTCCTTGTAAGAACTTGGGCTATGCACAAAGAGTCCAGAGCCGATACCAAAGCATTGCCGAGAAAAAAGCTAATAAGTTTATGTTAACTGGTCCTAAAGTTTACAAGGTTGTTGAATGTCTAGTTGATCCCTTGTGGGCTATTAGTATATTAGTTCATTGGGGCTATGCGATCTCATTCAATGAAGATTGGGTAACCTTTATGTCAGTAATGGAGCCTTTATGTCAGGAGTGGTACCAATTAGGGGAGGCCTAGTATGTCCAGCAGTGGACTTTAGAGAGCTGATATATACATGTAACTTAAGTAGATTTCCAACCACTGTTTAAGATGTACAAGCTAGCAAAGAAATCTTTCTTTGAATCTAAAAAGTAAAATCGAATTATTTTCACTAGGCAGATTTACCCCGAGTGAAATTGTAACGTCAGATAAAGGAGAAAACTTTCAGGATAACTTAAGTGTTATAAGTGTTAGAACACATGAAGCGAACCATTATTGAAAAAGTTGATTCTTCCAGACGTTGGCAAACTTTGTGAGTGAAGAGGATTTGTCAATCGGACGCATTTACCCGCCTTTGTCCCAAGTAAAAAGTGTATCTTTGAGCATCGCTGTAGAAGTGGCGAAGATGGCGTATGAAAAAGGTCAGTATTTAGGAAATTTGCATGATTTTTCAGACGACTTATAAAAAGGACTTGTAACAGCATCAGTTGAGTTGAGTTCTAGGCGTGGATGGTTTTTGATTAGAAACTAGTCGTGAGAATCTAACATAAACAAATGCGAGTAAGGCGGTACGCGTATTTACGTAACGTAAAACCTTGTTGGTACATTTTTTAGCCCTTTTGCTAAATGAGTTTTGTTAACATAAAAAATACGAATATTTTTCGTGGAAGTCAATGTAGTTTTTGAAGTTTCAATTTATATGACGAATTTTGTATATGACGACTGAAAAATATTACATTATTTTATATCTAGTTACAATGTTTACGTTTAAAATTTCAAGCAAAATTACTTGATCCTTTTTTCCTTCATATTCTGTAGAGACTTGACTTCCGTTTAAAGACGTATAGATAAACTTTTAATGTAAATAGCCGATAAAAGAGCGCTTACCTGTTAGTAAATGATTTCAGTTGCTTTAGGGCGTCCGTAATACCAAACGGGTTTCCTACGCGTTGGCAGTTAAGTACTTACAAAACAACGACGCCACCTTATTCTCAGAAAAAATTACAGAAGAATTTTCGTTTACTTTTTATGTTATTAAGTACATAAAGCATGTAATACACTTTAATTAAAAAGGGTTAATTTTCTTCGTTCCGTTTTATCAAACTGCCTAACAAACTTTTAACTACAATAACTAAGTAGTATAGTAGTTACCTATTTCTAGTTATTTAAATGCATGACTCGCTGGAGAGCAAAATGCAATCTGTTGGCGGAAATTCGGTTTCCTGAAATCGTACGTAGGCTGTGCGGCGGAAAGTGATCCAGCTATCTAAAATTCAAAATTATTGAGCAGTTCTGTTTCAATATTGAATTTGTTCAAGTTATGATACTATCTATGCAGATTGCGTTGTATACCTGCTCATTTTCGCATGTGATTTTAATGCAGTGTATTTTCCATTCCTTAAATGTTAATAATTTTTCACATAACAAAATATTGTATGACGATCAAAATTGTAGTTCATTGAATTACATAAATATGTTTGTGTTTGAAATGGTTATCTTGATAGAGTCTGAGGAAACTTTTTACAGAGATTTATTAATTTATTCATAATATGAACTTTCTTGACTACACAATAAATAGGTATTAGGGTACAAAATGTGATACAAAATGTTCTCGTCATCTCTACCTGACTAACTATTAATCCAAACGTTGTATAATGAGAGGAATTTACCATAACATTTTAAAGTATTTAGATACACGCACACATTCACACAAATTTAAGACAGTAGATGATTTTTTGAAAAATCTTTTTTTACAGAAATCGCTACAGCCTTTCCAGTTCCAGAGGATTTCAAAAGCTTCATTTGTGAACACATATATCAGTTAGAGTACGATACCAGCCTACCCTGCTTCTACGACTACCCTGAACTACCTGACATTAAAGTGAAGACAGTTGAAGAAGCTTACAAAGGAATCATGTTAGTTTTATTTTCTAAAGTTTCTAACTAGTAACCTGCTTCGCTCAGTTAACCCTCTGCCTATGAATTTGACTGAATCCGAAATATTGGTACTCATTTATTTCAGGCGTTATTAGATACGTATCTTATGTATTCCTTTTACATTTTTTTTGTTATCATATAACAAAGATATTTGACCACAATAGTTAACACATACTGTCACAACATTAATTGCTAACTTTTGGAGGAGAACTTTTGGAACTATGGAGGTTCTGACTTTTATCTATTATTCCACGGGACCTTTATTGTTTTCGATCATAAGGATTCTGAGAATAGACCCGTAAAAATAGCTACAAACCCGCCAAGTATCGTCATCAAATATTCAGTGGTTTGCGCGAAATGCTTAAACTTACAGCGAGATATATACGTACAGATATCGATAACAAAATCTGCTTGCACTTTGTACAAAATCTAACAAAATTTGTTGCAAACTTTGTTAATAATCTTTGTAATCTATCTATCTTTAACACTAAACTACACTAATAGGTGTTTCTTTTTTCAGTCCTGGATTAAAAAAACCACGGAAAAAAAAGAAGTGATGAGATTGGTTTTAAGAACAAATACAAGATTAGAAGTTATATCGCTCGTTATATCGGTAAGTTTACTCTAATAAAATAATATTTTAATAGTTGTTATATTATGTGTACTCAAAATACTGTTAGGTAATATACCTACTAATTCAAAACGAGTAACCACCCTCGCTTTGCTTCGGTTTTCTTATTTTTTACACATTGGGTTACATTATTGGAGTTTTATTAGGGATCCCTATTATTTTTTGAAAATATAATATAGCCTATGTCACCCGGGGATAGTATAGCTTTCCAACAGTGAAAGAATTTTCAAATCGGTTCAGTAGTTTCAGAGCGTATTCAATGCAAACAAACAATCAAATCTTTCTACTTTAAAATATTAGTAGGTTTAGATTAATATAATTATGTATATAGATAAGCAAACTTATAGGTTCCATTAGGATCTTTGTTTCATAATTATAATTTGACGAATAATAACAATGCTTGATATCTATACTTAACAAATTACCTGAACACAACTCGAAATTAATAATTCAAGAATTAGAATAGAAAATATACCTATTATTTCCCTTTTTTCAAACAGGTTTAGGTATAGGTACAAACACTCTTTGAAATATAAATTACGCTTTTGCTTAATCAAATCGTGAGTAGTCATGGGAGAAGAAACAGCAAGAAACTACCGATGTTTTTTCCTGCTCACAGTTACAGATAGCACTTACTGGCATGGCATAACGCGTTAAGCCACTGCAGGTCTCTAAAAGAAGTTGAATTCAGGGTATTATAAGTGACGGTATTCGATACTCAGGGTACTTATAATATCGAAACATTGAGAGTAACATTAATATAAAATTTTTATAAAGTCAAATATGTTTGTAACGAAATATCTAACATTATGGATATTCAAAGATGTTGACTTATCCTTACGAGTAGAAGGGTTTCATTGAAATTACAAGTACCTAAGCAATGTTTTTTTACAGGTTAACATCAAAATGAAGATGATATTAAACGATTGGGTTCGGCTCTCTGTATCTAAAGTTATGTGATGTTTATGCGAAGCCGTTTACGATTTTCGTATCTATTTATCAATATTATGCGTGTTCAATTAAGTTTATTTAGATAAATAAATCTATTACTGTCACTGATGTTCTGTTTTTCAATGATATTAGTAATTAAAATCTTCAATAAAAAATGCATTTTAATCAATAATTATAGTAATTTATTGATTGTGACGTATTCTTTAAAATGTATACAGAGCCGTTTTATAATTATTGCTTGCATATTTTATTATGACACGAATCAGTGATCACAGTCAATCATCGCGAAGGGATCGGCGACGTTATTTACAATTATGCATTTGATTCAATCCGACGCAATAAGCGTTCTGTCGACACTTCACCGAGTATTCGACAGGACAACGTGAACATTTTCTGTGGCAGCGGTCCAGTGCAATAGACGCGAACAGCTGGCGCTATAATCCCCGGTTATTGTGCCAACGGAACTGGGCATAACAAGCCTGGTACACCCCGAACATGTTTCGGCAATTTTACACTTGCGATCGAACATGTTCTTTGCGACCATGCTCCCTTTATTAGTTTTCGATATATACTGTGGGATTGATAGAGAAATAAACTAATAGTTATAGCTGTAGTAAGGTTTATATCGGTGTTATATAGTAGTAGGAACGACAATTATCAGGTGGATAAATAAATGTTATGCACGTTGATATTATTATTGTTTACTGTGAAACTCAAACTGTCTCAAATTCATTACGTTACGTATATTAATAATACATTGATTAGATGTACATATAGATCCGTAATGTTTTTCTCAATCATGATCACAATTTAGAAGATAGGATTCTACGCCTAAGGAGAAAAAAATCAGCGAATGAAACTCATCGGCATATACATATATCTTTTAAAACGAAGTCGCCGTTGGCCGATATTTAAGGGTTTGTTGGTTGTATTACTTTATTGTAGTAAACACTCATCATAAGACGATCTCCAAATTCTCGAGACAAATGAGATGGCAAGCCACTTGAAAGTTAATGTATAACGCTGTCCTAAGATTTCAGTAAGCTGAAGTCGAGTGGATGGTCTCGCATACCTTTTTAATTAGCTCTACGACTGCAACTGACGCACGCTTAAAAATAAATGTTTCATGTTTCATTTGGGAACAAATATGGTAGCTTCCTAGAAAAGCATTTCTTTCATTTTCTTCTCTCCTTCTTGGCTGGCAACGCATCAGTGGTGCCTTTGGTGTTACTGATGTCCATGGGCGACGATAGCCAGTTACCATCAGGTAGATCATCAGCTCGTTTGCCGATATTTCCATATAAAAAAGTAAAAAGACCTTGCTTCAGTTTCAGACACAAACTTGTTAATAAATTTTTTGGACAACTGTACCTCAACTTAATAGCGATTGCTGATAAGAATATGTTAGTCCCTTTTATCATAGGTACATACTAATCCCTGAGAAGGTAGTGGTCTATGGAGGTCTAGAATAAACTAGTGTATGATGTAGTGATAGACATATCATGTGTAAGAATTAAAAATTAAGTAGTTACTTAATTATGAAGTGTGTGTAAGAGACCGATGATAATAAGTATATTGTGTTGAGTCGTGTATGTATGTAATGTCATTATAACTATGTACCTATTAATACATATGTGAGTCGTATTTAGGTAACTACTATTTATTATTAGTATTTAAACAGAATAGTTAATTAAAATAAACAAACGCTGTACATATTCGTTAGATAGGTATGTATCGCAGCGCAACTCGTGCGAAATCTCCCTAAATAACATCGTATCATGTTTACAGTATGTACAATGCAAACAAGTGATGGTAGCTTTGCAAACATGTGGCACGGCGTCAAACAAGCGTACACTTATCGCTGCTCGGTAGCACTTGTGTTGGAGGTCACCCAAATATGTACCGAATACCGATATCACTGACCTTTGTGTTTCGGGCATTTCGTAGCAGCGAGAGGAGAACGAACGATGGAACTTGCCTATAAACTATTCAAGTTACCTTTTATTTTAATGAGCTAGATCAAATTGTACGTGCACATGAATAGATACTAACTGTTAATGCGGATGGCTTAGGTAAATAAATAAAATGTTTTCGGTTTCCTGTGTGCAGTCATCTTAGGGACCGTCCACACAGAACAGACGTAAGGCGCGAACCCGTCGCAGTCGCGGCGCCCGTTTAATCTACTTTCATACAAAATGTATACAGCCGTCGCGACATAAAACATACAGAAAAGACAGGGTGCGGACGAGACGCGGACACGACGCTTCTATACATTTTGTATGAAAATTTATCGAAGGGGGGCCGCGTCTGCGACGCGTCCTCGTCTTACGTCTTTTCTGTGTGGCCGGTCCCTTAGCCTATTCAGCCTAATTTTGTATGAAGATACCTTTACGTTACTGTTTTTTAGTTGTAATGACAAATATAATGAGCATGTTTAGATGTGAAGTTAAATAAAGTGAGGGATGAAGTGTAAAGCATACTTAAGGCACAGCATTACGTCTTACACACGGCGAGAGTTTAAGTTAAAACCTAGTATAAGTAATGTTTGCAGTATGTATAGGTACTATTGTATACAAGTGATGTGCCTAAACCGTAGAGCTATACAAACATGCGGCGGCGCGATAAAACGTTAACCCTTGTAGTGCTTTCTGTACTGGAGTCCCTAATATGTTTATTTTCATTCTAGAACGTCAGCATTATATCACTGATATTTGCAAGGGTAAAGGATTAACCAGTAATTCAGCATAGAGTAATTTGTCGGTTGATTAATTAATATCGGGTATAGTCTATGCCGTTTATGAGCTTATAGCAGTAAATACGACTAATCTAAGGTAATTTTACCGATCGAAAAAGTCACATCAAAATCAAGCATGAGATAGTCTTGTCAAGACAAATAAACTTGACAAGTGCGAATTAAACTCGCTTGGAGAGGGTTCCGTACATTGATTTATCTACTTCGTATTAGAAGTTAATTATCATTTGCTTGATGAAGAATGAAGATGATTAAGCAACCAACATTTGACGATAGCGTTTATATCTGCATTTACGTCGACAGAATGCCTTACGTCCTTACTTGCAGTAACTAACACGTAAATTAACTGCCATATTTTGTCACTATGCTGAGTGTTGTTTTAAAATTATTTTTATTCGGTTGGTTCCGTTAAATGAGAAACGACTTTGCTGGTTTGGATGCCGTTTTCATTGACGTAATATACCTTAGTATTCTTTATGTTGGTTGTTCAAGGGTTTCACCGATAGTTTTATCAATTTAAATAATCCCATTTAAGATGAGTTTAATGTTAAATTATATGTAGTAGGCAGCTTAGAGTTCGACATATAATATGTATGTAACCATAACTGCAAAATATCTTCCTTGGAACGTTGGGGTAGCCATCGTTTCTTCTCGTTTCTTTTTAGAAGCAGCTTGTATAATTATAATACAGAGTCATTATTAATAAACAATAATTTAAGTTAAGATAATTTAACAGTTATCCCGTAATTTTGATAAAATTAATTTGGCACGAGACTTCGAGTATATTCTAAGCTGAACCATATTCAGATTACTCGTGCAATTATTTTAGGGGAAGTGACCTGGAAACGGCCTGGGAATGCTAGCTGGACTTTTAAACAATATAAGAGTAATGCTCTAAAAACCGCCTGCGAGCTATTATGCTATAATACGGCTATCGTGGATGACACATGGACTTTAAATTTTACAGGAAATACCAAATATTATTCATATTATTAGTACGACGCTGTAGTAGCAGAAGTAAAAATAAGTCACATTATTAACCACTTTTTACTTTTTTTTTTTGGTGATGCGTAAGATGTTGTTGATGGTCATGGGCAACGATGACCACTTACTATAATGTGGTTCATCTGTTCCTTTGTCGGCTATTTACCTAAATACATTATTAGAGAGAGCTTAAAATTGAGTGAAAGAACACAGTAAAGCTTTGTTGAAATATAAATAAAATATATTTTGACTAATGGAAGACATACACGATCAAGTATACTTTTCAAATCTGCAGTTTGACTTGACGCGCCATCCAGTGTGCATGAGACAAATATATGGCAGATAGCTGTACCGTGGCCATACACTATCAAGTATACTGGATGCCCCGTCAAGTCCGCTTGACGCTTCATCAAGTACACTTGATCGTGTATGGTCTCCCTAATGAAGGTATAGCGACAATATCCCTGTGTATCAAAAAGTCAAAATATTACGAATTCAATGATTGTATTTGTTGTACAAATAAACAGTATTTGTATTATATAGTGCCATACGCCAATGAAATCTATATCTATATATATAAAAATGGATGTTGCTAAGCGCTAAACTCGAGAACGGCTCGACCGATTCGGCTAAAATTTTTTTTGTATGTTCCTTGGAGTCCACAGAAGGTTTTTATAATATTAAAAAAAAAAAAAAAAAAAAAAAAAAAATTGCGCGGACAATACTAAAACATGGCCGTGCCTAATCGCCCAATGCACGACGTTGTTTTATGGGAATCAGAATAAATGTTCCGCTATTGAACCAACAACAACAATTTGTAAATGATGAAACTGGAGGAATTTACTATTTAGATGCTCCAGGTGGTACTTCTTCATATGGAATTGCAGCCACGTTATTGAAAGGCAGTCGAGCAGCCGATTCAGTGCTAAAATTTCCATTGAATATTCAAAGCAATGAAACTTCAACCTACAACATTTCGAAGAACACAGCAATGGCAAAGGTTTTGCAGCAATGTAAGTTGATAGTGTTGGATGGATGCACGATAGCACATAAAAAGTCTTTGGAGGCATTAGACAGAACTATGAAAGATCTACGAAACAATCGAAACCGATTTGGTGGAGCGATGATTTTATTAGCAGGAGATTTCCGTCAAACATTACCAGTGATTCCACGGTCAACGCCAGCGGATGAACTCAATGCATGTTCAAAGTCCTCCATTTTGTGGAAATACGTAAAGATACTAAATTGAAACAAGAATATATGTGTACGATAGCAAAATGATCAATCTGGAGAAATATTTTCAAAGCAACTCATTGACCTTGGTATTGGCAAAATCCCTGATAATGATTCGAGTGGCTGCATTATATTTTTGTCAGTTTACTGGAACAACAATCGAGCTCATACAAAACGTGTTCCCAAACGTCTCTCAAAATTACAAAGATCATATTTTGTGGCTGAGCGAACATGCTATATTAGCTGCCAAAATTACGAATGTAGATGAAATAAACTTCAAAATTCAAAATGAAATTGCCGGTGAATTAAAGACATACAAATTTCACATACAGTTGATTGGGCAACTAATCAAGATGATTTCGTCAACTATCCACCAGAATTGTTAAATTTTCCGGGATTGACACCTCATAATCTTCAATGGAAACTAGGATCGGTAGTCATAATGTTAAGAAATATTAAATATTAACTTATTTTTGTAAGTAATCGTCGTTTATTGTTGAGATATAAAATAATAACATGATCACTAGGAAAAATTTATTTAATTTCAACTGTTAACTTTTGACAGAACGAAAAATTTATTTAATTTCAACTGTTAACTTTTGACAGAACGAAGTCTGTCCGGGCAGCTAGTATATTATAAAACTGTAACTCGATAATGTCTGTACATTGAAGATATTTAAGAAAATTTGGTATCAGGGGACTATATAGGACCAATAGATTACGAATCTGTCATTTTTAAAAATCTTGTCTGTCTGTATGTTTGACACAGCATCACGCCAAAACCACTGAATGAAATTGAGTGCGGTTTTCACAATTGTATTACTGGTGGTCTAACTTAAAATCTGGTGTATGTTTTATCGTGATACGTTGCTTATAAGCCGAGATATCAATAAATAGGACTTTTTGATACGCCACATAACTGCAGGAAATACTGAAAGTGCCCGATAGAGGGATATAAAAGATTGTTTAGTATCGGAAATATACGTTATTTCTTCAAAAAAATCAATGTGTACCAATTTTTTTTTAATTTTTAATTTTGCTGTGAATTAGTTCTGGTAATCAACAATAGATGTCAGTTTAGGTAACTAGAAGCCATAATAATTAAAAAATGTACGTAGGTCTGAGAACGAGTCAACAAATCTTTTATTGAAATTAATGTATAACTATACATATTTACAATATTTAAAACATTGAGTTTTTAAGAAATTAGTTACCCTACTCAATCAATAACACATAAACATGTTAGATTGTGCTATCAGATTCCTATGTTCAATTCGTTGTATGATGGTGTGGGTCAGAGTTAGTGATAATAATATTATTATGACACAATTTAGGAAAATTTTATTATCAAATATTGTTTTACCTGCAGATAAATAAAAATCTTAAATTTTGACAAAGTATTACAATTTAGATTTTCTTATTGTGATGTAGGAAAAGAAAGTAGATATTAATAAAAATACAAATCACAATGAGTAAGAAATTAAAATATTTGCGAATAATCGTCTACTGCTGTCACCTACTGGTCAATGCGTATTGCGTACCAAGCCGGCGCGGCCCCGCATAGGCTAATTATGACCGGATGTAAGTGCAATACAAATACATAACTAAAATACTTTTGAATTTTCGAATAGCCACGTAAAAGCAGACGAGCCACCTGATGCTAAATTGTCATCATCCTCCATGGATGACTAAAAGCATCGTCCGTGATCAGATCAGACTAAAGGCATATCACCCATTGGTTGTTATCCAAGAAAGAAAACAAGAATGAAAAAATAAAAAATATGAGGATGATTAAATTTCCATATCAAGTTTAGAGTGAGTTATTTATGATTTAGCAGTGAGTTATTTATTATTTAAATAGTAGTAAAAATAAACTAATGTTATGGTAATGCAGGCACGCTGTTTAATCCACAAATGGCGAATCAGTTTAAACAATGAGTTTCTTTTGAAACGTTTTATAGGTATAAAATATACGTCTGGTATTTGGGCCAGGTTCTTGGACACTTAAAAATCCCAAAGTCATTCAGGAATAAACTCAGGAGAACTAGAGTCTCCCGGTTGAGAGGCGGGCCCTGCTGTCGGGTAGGGGATCCTTTCGTTACCGTAAATCTAGCTGGTACCGCGGTTGCGAAACTCCCCAAATAGTCGGGGGGGCTCTTTTGACTCTTCGCGCAGAAGCGTTTAGCTCTCAGGTAGTCAAATACGGAGGGACAAGACGTCCCTGAGCGACTCATGTAGCCCGTGGTCGGCGCGATCAAACATTGACCGATAAACCTGACATGGTACACCTCAGCTACCTGCTAAACCACCCGATCCGATCATGGAGACAGAGCGGCAGTTTGCGTGATCTGGTGAGCAGTATGGGGACCGTCTTACAGACATTACTTGGTTAGATGAAAACACATAATAAGTCGAAAAGAAGGAAGAAGTAGTGCCAATAAAACACTACGTAATTAAAATGGAGGAAGAATTCGATTACTTTAGGTTTTGCTGTTTATACTTACGTGGAAAAAATTGTCGACGTATATGAATAAATAGGAGCAGTCCAGTATTCCCGTAGTCTGAATTAAACTGTCATTTATAATCTACAACTCCTACAATGTCCTGGTTTAATTTCGAGGAGGTTTAGTCAAAGTAAAACCTTTTTTTTCAGTTGTCTTTATTTATCTCTGTAGATATATTTTAATAATTGACCAGGGCTGAAGCCTTTGAAAATGGTAAGTGAAAAAATAATAGTAGGATGAAACCCATTGAAAAAGGAAGAGAATATAATAAAAATGAAAGGAAAATAATTTACGTGCGATCTGAGGTCGGGAAGTGGGGGGGGGGGGGGTTGAGTTTTTAATGGTAAAAAACGGTTTATCTCGATTTCCGGCAAAACTGCAAGTCCTATGGAAAAAAGTTAAATGGGTAGGTAATAAAAAGATCTACAAGTTTTGGATTTCCACTTTTTTCATATAATCTCAAACTTTATGTCAAAAATTCTAATAACCAAGTTTTTGGTTTTTTGTTTTTCTTTTACAAAAAACAAATTCACAAAATTTGGTGAAAACTTCACTTTTTATGTTCCAAACACACTGTAATTTTTTTGATTTTAAATATTTCTTTTTTCACCTTATTTTGACTTAACACCGAAAAAGCACCATATTTTTCAATCGAAAATAAGATATTTTCTCAAGTCAAAATATTTGCTTTTTTTAAAAAGTCGGTGGGATTTTTTTCCATGAAATCTCTACTCTTCTTTTTGGTGGTATAAAAAATACATTATTATGATAAATGTTGTGTGGTAGTTGCTACGAAATCACAGAATATTGTATTAGGATCTGGGCTGGGTTGGGTCTGGTTGTGTATCTTAGAGACAGACTATGTAACTCCAGAATGGGTGGGAAAAACAGTTTTAATAATATTTGTTGATGGTCACGTTGACATAGCAAAACCAGTACAACATTGACTAATTCAAGATCTGGTATATAAAATCCCACAAATATTTCTTAGGCGTATAATTAGATATTTTTTACTCTCGCTAAAGCGGCTAAATGGATTTAGATGAAATTTGGCTCACAAATATTTCATATCCCGGATCAAATAACAGGGTGCATGTCGTTCGAGGTCGGAGATGGATCTGCTTCTTCATCAGGTCAAGGCTATAATTTAGTTTGGAAGTTGGGTTTACAGGTTATTTATTGTTTTAGAGTTTTCCTCAAAAGAAAAAACATAGCCCTTATAGGATCACTTCGTTGTCCGTCTGTCTGTCTATCTATCGACCCTATTTTCTCAGGAATGCGTGGAGGTATCATTCCAAAAAAACTTAAACTTATTTGTATTTGGTTAATTGATCGTTATGTCCATGCATAGGAACGACAGTTTTACAGCGGCAAAGTTAAGTTTGTTACTGAATCATTTAATATTGCTCTTATGTTCGGTTCTCTAAATTTGTACAAAACCCTCGGTGCCAAAAAAACTCGCATTTCCCGGGATGTTTTTTAATTACTTTCATTTAATTCTCAAGTCCACGCAGACGAAGTCGCGGGTATAAGCTAGTATTATACTAAACCTGAATATAATCTGTAACCTGTAACCAATCGGAGCGCCCAACGCTTTGTATTCACAGTGCTCACCCAAGCAGACAGGTGCAAAATCTACTGTGAAGTGATGTATGGTATGACTTCTATTCGCTCTTTGTTCTATCCACTGAAGTTTAAATTCAATTCTAACGCGATTTCAGACACGTCCTTATGCATTTCAAAGTGTTCAGCTTCCGATCAACTCAGGAAGTTAAAGCTAACGTATGAATACGAATGCTGGTTTAAAGTATGCGGAAAAATTAAACATTCTGAGTAAAGTGAGGTCGTTATTAAGTATTAAAATGCTTTGAATCTTATTATTTGTTCAATGTGTTTAAAAATAACTAACATATCTATTTTTTCTCTTTTAGCATTGGTTGTACCGTTGTGGTAAGACAACTAATGACATAGTATCAAAATTTTCTATCACCAATGTTTTCGTATTCATTGTAGGTGCCCAATTACCTTCAATATTATTTTATTACTTCTATTACAGAGGAACTTTATACCCCAAGTAAAAACAAACAAGGAGCAGAATACTCTGCTCTCATCTTCATCTCATCATACGATAAGATGGTGTGAGGTGAGATGCGGTGAGACGAGATGAAGCGAGGTGAGGGAAGTTGAGGTAAGGTGAAGTGCGGAGATCGGAGATAGATGAGAAGGGACTGAAGAGAGTACAAAACATTAGCTTTTAAGTGGTGAGCAAGCCGTCTTCCAAAATACAATAAGTAAGCATATCCGCATCCAAAATATTGTTGATAAAAACAGTGGAGGAGTTTTGAAGTTGTCAATGTTGTCATGGAATAAAATGATTGCAAAGATGGTGTGCGTATTGAGATTGTAAACAAAAGAATCACGATTCAAGTATAAACGGTCAATGCATGAATCACGAAATAAAAACAAAGCTTTATTTTAAGCGTTGCATCTGATAAGTATAATTTAACGGACTTTACAAACGGTCAAGCTTGCTTTGGGAATGTAATTGCATTGTATACTGTGCAACACAAGTAAATACTTTCTTTTAATTTATCTTAAATCAGGTGCAGTTTAAGTTCAGCGATTTAAAATACGGTTTTTATCTTTCACGTAATTCACTTCAGACATTCAAAGGTTTTTACATAAAGGGTTTTGCAGTCATTAGCTATTGCAGTAATGATTGCGTGATAAAATAGTTTCAAATGTGTTTAATTTTAGCAAAAGCTATAACAGATTTCTATCAATATTTCATTTTAATTTTTTTTTTGATTAAAAATAATATACTTTAGTCTTTTGTAGGTTTTGCATTGGCTTCAACCCATTAACGGTTCACTACTGAGCATGGAGTCTCTCCTCTTGAAGAGGCCTAGTGCATACATACATTGACGACCCTGTAGCCTAGTTGGTGGCGACCCTGCCTGCGAAACGAAGGGTTCCCAAGTTTGATTCCCGGCCGGGGCAGATATTTATGTGACAGATAAATATTTGTACTCGGGTCATGGGTGTTATTGTGATGTGTTATATGTGTTGTCCATGCCACCCGCGACACAGGTGAAAACCTACTGCGGTCGTGTGAGTGTGTATTAGTGCGTATGAGTGTGTATGAGTGCGTTTATTTTACTTTACTTGATATTGCTGCTCCAATACGGTGGGATAGTTTTGGGTTGTGATGATGATGGTGATGATCAACCGATATAATTATTATCCATACTAATATTATAAATGCGAAAGTGTGTTTGTTTGTTTGTCCGTCTTTCACGCCGCAATGAAGCTCTTATATGGTATGGTTTTTGTGTGTGGAGATAGGAGGGTGGAGAGTAACGTAGGCTACTTTTTACCGCGGTAAAACATCCCCATGGGAAGATCTATATTTTGTTAGTTGCTAGATGTTTAGTTCCGGATGTTGTTAATAGATGGCGTTAGTAAAATTCATTTGCAAGTTCTGAAGCACGCTATCAAATGATACATGTTTACTTAAGTCATAGGCAACTAAATCTAACTAAGTAAAAGTAAGTAGGATTTGTAAGAAAACGATCTCTACCGCGGGCGAAGCTGCGGGCAAAAGCTAGTATTTATATAATTCGAATTTTAAATTGTCATTAAGTCATTAGTAACAGCAAGATATTTTAAAGCATACTATTTCACTATTCCCCGTATTTGTAATTCGTTAACTCAACATAAATTCGAATTTGCATTTCTCTATCGCATCGCAACTTTCCGGAGCAACATCAACGATTCCGTTTTAGTTCCTAGGTTTGTTCTTCCTGAAATTAATAAGCTGCAAAACTGCAGCAGCGAGTTTTATGATCTGTGAAACTTTACGTTACAAATATAATTGTCTTTAACTCATTAATAACACGGCACGGTAGTCTTCGTAACTGAGAAGGCACAGACGCTATAATAATCATGATAAATGTAGATTGGTGTGGGTCGATAACCCAAGTACCGGAAGTTCTAATGCCGACATGATTTAACGATTGCTATCTAGCCCAACTTTCTCGTAGAGTCTCGAACTCTGAAGCTGTTTTGTTAATAAGCTTAAGTACTCGAGATTCTTTGCTACAGAGCATGTGCCCTCCTCACAATTACGGAAACTCCGAGCATTATCTAACTATAATAACCGGACCGGCGGCTTAACGTGCCCTTCCAAGCAGGAAGATCTCAGAATTTTTTTGCTATGTGACTCACTCATTAAATTATCGACCGCGCTCGCTGTTGTTTAAATCAGATCGCTAAGGATTGACAAAAACCGCCGAGCTATGAGCTTTATCAACATATTTTACCTTAATACGCATTGGGTAAATTATATTGTGCATTAGTAAAGCAGTATATAGGGATCCATCTAACTTTGATTCCAGATTTACCTCCCGTAACTACTTCCCAAATATCTAATGTGGCAAAGACGAACGTCCTTATTGTTTTGGGGATTATAGCGACCGAGTCTATGTAGGTTTCTTGACTTTCCTGTTTAGAATCAATTTTGAGAAGTTTTTTTAATTAAGAATCAGGTGTCTTCAATAAAAAATAAACATAATTTCACAACAGACATTGCAGGCACGCTAGACACATAACTAATTACAAGTCCTTAGCAGCACGCGTGATAATTTATATCCCCATCGCAAGTTGTAGTCGACACGGGAACCCACTTCGCTACTAACGACACTTTCGCAAACGTAATTCCCACGCATATTAACACGACATAGAATGACTTACTGAACGCATTG
The DNA here is from genome assembly GCA_911387775.1 of Thymelicus sylvestris. NCBI lineage: Eukaryota > Metazoa > Arthropoda > Insecta > Lepidoptera > Hesperiidae > Thymelicus > Thymelicus sylvestris. Next base: position 6,219,373 of record OU426896.1, on the reverse strand, counting down.
TTCTATTTACAGAAAAAGTATTTTTACATTGAAATTAGAATTATTTTGTGATACCTAAGTATTTTATAGATATACTGGCTGACCGGGCAAACGTTATTCTGCCAAAAAAAATTTTGCGGTAGGGGGATGAAAAATAGATGTTGTCTGCACCCTAATTCGCGTAACTTTAAGACGCATCGATTGAGTTGCAGTGACGCTGCAATCAAGTTGCAGTGACGCGGCAATCAAGTTGACGTTGGTTGACGTTGTTTGACAGCGCTCGCGAAAGCTACGAGAATACCGAAAGTGTTATTTTGATCGGAACGTCACTGCAACTGCACTGCAATCGAACTTCTTAAATTACGTGAATTAGGGTGCTGATTCTCCACCCTAGCCGATATGCACGCAAAGATTCACGAAAATCGGTCGAGCCGTTTCGGAGGAGTTAAACTTCAAAAAAGCGTGACACGAGAATTTTATACATTAATACAAGTCATGATTGAAAAGGTTTAAGACGTTTTAATATCTAATTGTGCATCCGTCACTTACGGGTGAAATACCGATGTTGAAATACCCTCCGAAGCACAGTATAGATAAATGTTGCATAATACCGATTTTTGTATTATTATCAACAAATACTCGTCAACCTTTGTAGGGATTTAAGTGTTATTAGGGAAGGATACGGCGTGAATACATGAATACTCAAAGAGGCGTCTAATATGCTAACAAGAATCTCTCCAAATCTCGGCCAGTGCTCCTTTGTGTTAAGTTCTATCGTAGGTTTCCACGTCTACGTAAACTTTAAGCTAAATATAGTTGTAAGTAAAGGTTGAATTCACCTAATCTCTGCCTCGTCCAGGAATGGAACAGCTCCGTTGCAGGGTCAATGCCAACTGGTTAATAAAATATTCTTTTTACTCGTTTTAACATTTGTTTACCATGAAATACTTTTATGGCTTTGTAAAGTATGATTCTTTGTGTTTTTTAGGGTTCCAAAGTAAAATCGGAACCCTTATAGTTTCGTCATGTCCATCCATCCGTCTGTCCATCCGTCTGTACATTTAAATACCTATCATATTTTACATACAGTCCACATTCGATTTGATTCGTCACCACCAGCATTTCGGGAAACTGGATTCAAAACCATTACTACTCGATTCCCGAGTATTCCGAGCTCGAGTAAATGACACGTCTAAAATAGACCCATAACTGAAATTTAGGTCAAAGAATAATTATGGAATCAAAATTATAAGCGCTTTAAAATAATAACTGAGGTCAACGTAAAACAAATTGCAGGCACACTAAGTTATTGATAGAATAACAAACGTAGCAACAAAGCGCGACATTAGTGTACTACACACTACCTACTACGTTTGTGCGCTACTTGCTTTGAGGAAATGAACAAGAAGCCATTCCAACTATAAATCAGTTTGTAAATTGCTCGTAGTTAGTACAGTTTGTAAACTGCTCGTAGTTAATCGTTTGTACATCCCCGTACGGGCACTTCACTTTCACAAACATTACTCTGAACGCATGGTGTCACTCAAATTATAAGCCGTGAACTTCACTTGAGGAACAAACAACTTTGCAAGGGAACGCATTGAGCAATAACTTACGTAACTAGCATACTTCAGTCAGTAAAGTATTGTTCTGAAATACGGGTTGTTCCATCACTAGCATTAGAAGCTTGGATATTTGAATTTACGAAGTTTGTAGTGAAATCGTTCAGAAGTTGAAGGATGTTAAGCTCCATAAATTTTATAACAATTTTGTCAGTTTGGCCTTTTGGCCTTTTGTGTAAGCAAAATGCAGGACAGCATTGGGTACATTATGGTTATCTTGAAATTATTGTTTGGGATACACATCTTCTACTACACTTTAACCCTCTCTGCTCGTGATTAATTCTGAACGATGAAGTTGTGGGCATGGTGGTAAAATGTTTACTTGCACTATAGATTTTTCTTGCCCTCTTCCTAGAATCAACCGTGATAGGTTAACTGTGATGGGATTGATGGGTTGGTATCAATTCATAATTATTGTATACTTTGGTGTTAAATTTCTTCTCACAAAGTCTTATCGTCCACCACGTAAAGCTTTTTTTACATACCTTTTTTTAAAGGGCTAAGAAATATTCTCAGGTGTGCAAGTATTTTGACAATACTTTTTTCACCGAAGCAATGTGTCTCAAGTTTTATTTCTGGCAATGGACATTTATAATTTATGTGGCAAAGAAATATTAAATTCTCGGATTTGTTCTTGGTAGTTTGGTTGTGCCAAAATCGTTTTGCTCGTAGAACTTATAAAGATTACTGAAAAGCAACCTGACAATCCTATTAGGGTGTACCTACATCCTAATTTTGTGCTCTGTGCCAAAACTAAGCTAACCGAATATCAACTTTACTTTTTTAGTTTGTTAAAAAATACATCAAGAAATTATAATTTTCCGGTACATTAATAGTACCATTCCGATTCAGATGCGGTGAAGTTTTTGCGTGGTGCAAACCCATTAACCCCAGCAACAATAAAGGGTTTATATCCTGAGTCACACGGGTGCATTATTATTGTAATCAATTCACTTTACAGTACGAAAATTGCCTGTATAATTTGCATTATATTGCGGAAAAGCTGGTACAAATTTCTCGTAATGTTCACGCGAAGTACCTAACTACTCGCGTTGGGAAGATTTTTATCCTAGATAGGGGCTTCAACGACCTGAATATTTTAGCTGTGGTATGAAAAACTAGACATTCATTGGTCCGTTCATTCTTCTACATTTAAAATGAATAATCGTGTCTTCAAAAGCTTTAAAACGATTAATAATAAAGATTTCAAAAGTGGTTACAACATTGCCATGGAACACGATTATATGGCTAAAATGTTTTCTTAATTTCCTGTAGTGTTTTGTTCTGTATAGATGCACATCGAAATTAAGCTCTGTTATATGAATTCAAAGCATCATTACTGTTCGGCGGTACGCGAGCTCGTAATTATATCCCAAGCAGTATGAAAACAATTGTATTTTGTTATGATTACACGAATTTCATCATGTTTTTTGATGTGGTAGATATATTACTTCAATCTAATTGCAGATATATAATTATTGGTATATTACAAGTTACTATTAATTATTATTTAATTTTGAATACGTATTAAAATAAAAACGAATAACAATAATTTTGTAATAAACATTTTTTATAAAATAATAAATAAATAAAATTTATTTATTTCAGGTAGTTTTAGCCCATAGAGTTAGTAACAATTTACTTATAAACTATGTTAGTACAATACAATTTCATTCAAAACACATTACATTCTATTATATTGAAATTATATTACTAATTATTACTATATATTGAAATTTCAATTTAATTTAGTTTACAATAAATTTGATGTCCAAATTTACTACCATTATTTAATTAATTAACAATTATATCCTATAATTACTAAACAATCCCTTAAACAGAGTTGTGTGAATGCACGTGCAAATGCAGCAACTTCCTGAAGAAGGCTGGGTCCATTCATTATAACTTGCTGGTATAACTTCGTGATAAAATTTACCTTGTATTAAAAGTGAAGAAATTTTATTGTAAATACTTATTACATGATTATTTTTTTACTATAGATACTCTTTAGGTATAATATCATCAGTCGTCTTGCAGGCTTTGCAATGTATTATTTTTTGTCACAATTCCTGTATAACATCGGACTCGTTTATTAATTATATTCTACAGCATCGCATTGGTGATATGTTTAGTGAATTGATCACTGTTCCTCTTAAATACGGCCAATATTAAATCGTCACTTCAAAAACTTAGTTTATCATCATAATAATTATAATAATGGTTCCTTACTCATGAGTTCATTACTCGCTAACTTCTTTAATCGACAAAACTCAAATTTGTTTCAGTATTCGGCTTCGGTCAGCCATCGCACAGACCTTGTCTGAATAGAGTTGAGATAATAGTCGACCGCACTGGCCGAAAGTTGGTAGACTTCATTTACCTTTCAGTACACTATGGAGAATTCCCAGGGCAGATTCTCTTAAGATGCTATCCAACAAGTGAGTAATAATTAATTTCCTTTTCCTGTAATTATTGGAATTATAATAATTGAAGGTGGCTACAATATCAGCCGCAGTTTAACTTTCTAACCGCATTAACAGTTTACGGCAAATATGGTTTACATAACATAATCTCATTACCAACATATAACATATAAGTATGAAGTACACGCGTGGTATACAAAGTAAGGTAATTTCGCAAGTTGCATAATGTATTCCGTGAATGTCATTGTATTGCAAATGGACTTGCGTGCAATTTGCGCGCTTGCATATTAAACTTGCTCACACGATGCCATTGTGTTTTCAAGTTTAGCAGCTAGACGAACAATACTAATGCTAGGTCTAAAATAATCAGAGTAATATGGTCATCTTAAATTAACTAAATTTATAATATCATCTTAGTTATCATTAATTTAAGTTTATATATTTATGTAGGTATATTTTGTGAATTTATATATGTATTTAAGTGTATATTTGTATGTATTATATGTATGTTTCATGTAGGTATTTGTATGTATATATAATTTACTTTATTGACCGCCTTTTGCGTATTTCTCTTTTGTCCAATGGTTAGTTGGTAGATAATGAATTGAGCATTAAACTCGCCATTTGTACCGTAATATTTTTGTGCCGTTACCCGTGCACTCATTGGCTTAACCCACGGGTGGGTGAACGGGTAATTAGTGTTTACCCGTGCACCCACTGCATCAATAAAGTTTAAATAAATAAATACATAATATAATAATTATTATATTAAAATCATATTAAAACCGAACTTATCGGAGAATGAGAAAAAACGAGGAACTCAAAAGTATTCAAACCGATGTTATACAGGAATTGTTTCAAAAAATAATACATTGCAAAGTCTGCAAGACGAGTGATGTTATTATACCTAAAGAGTAACTATGGTAAAAAAATAATCATAGCATGCAGTCTGTTTCGGTCTGATCTGAATGAGTCTTTTGGAATCCAAGGATTTCCTACGTTATTTTAAGGGAATTTAGATCTTATCGATCATATAAAATATCAATTGACATTTTTACAGGGCTGACGCACTCAATAAAAATATAACCTGCGGTATTATATTATGTTATGTTGAAGTGAATTCTAGAACTTCCAGACTTCTCAACTACAGGATGTGGCGAAATTGTGCCATACGTAAACAAAGATTGGAAGCAGTGATAAACTTTGATTTTTTATATAGCTGCTATATTACAACGAGTGCGCTTGCGGTAATATAAATACATATATATATTAATACGTGAAGGGAAATTCTTTGTATTCCTTTTTAAGAAAGATGAAGGCATGTAGAAGTCTGATTTTTGATAAAATTAAGGCTTATATGAAGAAAAAGTGCAGAAAGCTAACCCCCGTATTCAAGAATAATACTATGAGGTCTCACAGTGCTCACGGACGCATAGGGTGATTCAAATCATTTCGTAAACAATACTTTATTGAAGTCCTTCGCTGTGCGTTTGTCAAAATCGATAAAGTAGCTGCCGAGCTACTTTACCGAACGCATAGTGTTGGTTTGACTTCTATCAAAATAGAAAGAAATAGATCGATTATTTGTATTGTTATCTTTGTTTTTTGCCTGTGTCAAATGACTAGAGTGAAGTTAGCAGCATCAAATGGACCAATAAAAGGGCTGTATACAGCTCTGTGCGTCCGCATAGCCTAGTGATACTTAAGGGTCGACTGTGAAACTGAAGGCTTGCCATGACCAACGCACTGAGAAATGCCTTACTTCGCATAGTATTGCTTCTTTACTTAGACAAGTATTATTCTTGAATACGGGGGTAAGTTTTGTGAATGATATGACATGTGTTAAAATTACATTTAAATAGAAAAGTAAAAAATGACAATAAGAAGTCACTCTTTAACTCATTGAATTACGGTTGAATTTCGACTGAAGCACAGGCCTCTAGTAATATTAATTACAGCGAGTGTGCGTGACAGCAGATGTATGAAAATGAAAATTGTTATTGTACTGTGTGTAGGTAATAGAAAAACGATTTTGTCATCCGTTTTCAGTGCCATGGAAAGTAAATTACAAAACGGGATTAAATTCATATTTATCTGACTTTCTTTCACTTTGATGTTACGCGTGTAATGGTCAAGGTTTTTATTATGTGGACGATAAATTAAATACATGCTAATAATTCTGAATCTGATGACCTGTGTGGAGCAAAGGTTACCATGCCGGATCGCTAAGCCAAGAGTCCTGGGTTCAAATCTCAGCGAGGCGGAGGCGGTTTGAATGATGAGTTTGAATTTCTGTTCTTGGTCTGGGCGTTCGTCTGTTGTCTCTGTATGTTGTCCATGACACCTACGACACAGGGAATCCTAGTGTGGGGCTATGAGTGTAAAGCGTTACTATTATTATTTTATTATTATATTTTTTAGAACAGCAAGGTTCTCTATTAGACTACATGATCATGCCGGGGCTCTCTGGGCAACGGACGTTTTCCATTAGTTTTCAAAATTCCAATATTATGGCGACAAATGAAGAAAATTTCGACAATGTGACGTCACTTCGTGACGCTATATCGCCACATTCCTATAAATATATTTCGTTCATCATGTTCATTTTTAAATATAGCTTACTCAAACTCTTGACCCTGTAACATTTATTTAGGTTCTCTACGGCGCTGTTATAGTTACGAGTAAAAACAAAACATCTGTTATAATATTACCTGCATTAAGCTGTTTGTTTGAACCCAGTTCTACTAATTTACGGTACCCAAAAACCTTTTTGTAGTAAAGTATGAATGAAGAATTAATACAGAGCCAGTATAATTACAAAAAGTAGTACACCAAGTCCAAAGTCCGTGGAATGGCCGAGCCGGTCACGCGACATTCGATTCTATCTAAATAATAAAATGTTGTAAGGTACTTTGAGCGAGCAGCAAATTGTGAGTAAATTAAGGATTTTAATAAAAGTTTGCAGCCACGTTAGTCATTATTGAGCAATAATTCTTTAAAAATAACCGATTCAAAATTAGGGATAACCCAAAAGATACTCGTCAGATCTCGCTATTGGAAAATTTGACCACATGACAATTACCAGCTTTCGGATATTAAAAGAATACAATATTATATCACTAAGGGCTTGTTTCACAATGTCCAAGTAGAGTCCTGAATAAGCTATTCGCCGGTTAAAGTGACGTTAAAGTGTCATTTTACATACACGAAATGTCAACTTAACCAACGAATAGCTTACTTCGGACTTACTTGAAGATTGTGAAACAAGCCCTAAATGTTTTAATAGCGATAATATTTCTCCAAAGTCTCAGCTAGTATAAGAATATTTTAATTAAACTAATCTAATGTTTTAATATAACTATCAAATACTCAAACATAACATTCAATAGTCACGATATATCACCACACACACACCAGAGCAGTCTGCAATATTGCAAACGTTTATTTTGAGTTAATGTTGTCAGCAAACAGAGCAAACTTCCCGTGCAATATCCAACCAGTTAATTCTATGTACGAGACGGAGAAATGCAAACAAAGTTTAATTTGCTCCCACGAAACCGGATAAAGATACTTGATGGGTTAGGTGTAGATACAAAATACACCGCAAGTAACGCGACCTTCATTACGTGGTTCAAAGATAATGTCTTAAGTGGTAAAAAGGCCTACTAATAAGAACAAACTTCGTTCACTGCCATTCAGTGCTACGCGGACGCTACGGCGAAGCAGTCGCCTACGTGAAGCTCGTAGAACCTCTACGCGAGCGCTACGCGCGTAAACGTTACAAGTTTAAAACTTAATTGTTAATTGTGTAGTGTTTTGTAACTGGTTACAAAATGTATACTTTAATGTTAAATGAAAATAGTTTACAGTAGTATAGAAAGCAGTGGCTGAATAGTGTATACGGTAACCTACTTACATGCTTCGTTATAAAACAGAGGTAAGTAATGACTAGAATAGAGTAACAGTTAAATTTTAAGGTTTTCTTTTAGTAACAAAATTTTTGTGAGCGTGAATAGACAAATATGAAAGTAAAGAATTAATCGTGCACAATATTTAAAGAAGTCTTGGGTCCCACATTTTATTAAAAATTTGAAATTCATCAATCATTTATCGTTGGGAATTTTTGGTGTTAATTATATAAATTATAATATAATATTACTTATTAGCTACTACGGAAAAAATCCAAATATTTTATTTTGTCATCCTTGTAAATAATTTTTATACTAGCCACTAGGCTTTATCTTATCATCACTTGGGGACGGATCTACAACCGAGATAAAAATAAAATTATCTTAGATATTGACCCATATTTTACTATAAGTTTTAAATATGGCAATTTTCAATCTATCTCAATGTGTTTTGTGCTTTTACGTGACACTATTTTAGATACACATTGAGATAGATGAAATTTCCAAATAATAAAATTAATTACATTTACTTTAATTAATAACATAGCTTAGTTTTATTATTAGTATATAACAATTGACGCGGGAACAGTGATTCGCAAGATATTTAATTATAAATCATTTCACTTTATAAACAAAAATAGTACGTAAATATACCCTAAAGCATCTTTGAAACAAATTTATTATGTTACGCTCTGTCTTATCCTATGTCTTATATCTTATTCTAGATCATGATCTACCTATTAATTTATATTTCATGAAAATCCATTTAGTAATTTTTTCGTGAAAGAGTAATAACCATCACCGAATAATAACCATCCATACATCCTCAAAAACGTTCACATTTATACTAATTACTATAATTATAATTAAATAAATATAATATAACATAATAAATAATATCTATAAATTAAGTAACTAATTATTACAGTAGGAATAAAGTAGGAAGTAGGAAGGAGCGATCAGTGTGAATTTTTTTACGAGCACATATTGTCTAGAACACAAGGAGATGGTCCGAGTCAAATTAAACATATCCCAAATTTAGCTTAAGCGAAGTCGCGGGTAAAATATCATGTATACAAAGATACCACCGCTTTTATGGCTTCAACCCATTAATGGCCCACTACTGGGTACAGGTCTCTCATCTTATCTTAAGATAACAACCGGGACCGACAGCTTTTCGTGCGCTCCGAAGCACGGAAACGCTCAAGAATTTTTTGCCACTAGCGGTCACCCATCCAACTACCGACCGCGCCCGCTGTTGCTTAACTTTGTCGATCACATAGGATCGACGCAAGTCACCGGGCTATGAGCTTTTATACTAGTTGTTTATCATTGTCTTACTAGCTGACTCGGCAAACGTTGTTCTGCCAAAAAAAAAAACTGGATAGGGACACCTTAACCACCTAGCGGTATTAAATATACTTTAACCTATTTATCTACTTTTACCTACGGTATGAAATATACTTTTACATATTCTCATGTCTACTAAATATACACAAAAAATGTCATAAAAACCGGTCGAGCCGTTTCGGAGGAGTATGACCACATAAACCGTGACACGAGATTTTTATATGTAAGGGAGGTCATACACGATCAAGTGTACTTGATGAAACGCCAAGCGGACTTGACGGGGCATCCAGTATACTTGATCGTGTATGGCCACGGTAGAGCTATCTGCCATATATTTGTATCATGCACACTGGATGGGGCGTCAAGTCAAACTTGACGAAAAAATGACTTGACAAGTATACTTGATCGTGTATGGCCTCCTATTTTCATGTTAGGTATGAATGAGGCTATACATATAAATATTATTGACTGAATTGAACTTCACGAAATTCAGAACACGCTTAGTCCCAAATCCCAAATACATTAAAACATCCATCAATGAAATGATTCAATTTATTACAATGCATGAAATATTTACGTATTTTGTTTATATGAGTACCAACGTCCTATACATTTATTAAAGATCTTCAAAAAAGTAGAAGGATCTTAATTAAACCTTTACCTTCTCGTTTTTGATATTGTACTAATGTACGTGGAACTGGTAATATGATATTGATCGAAACTACTTGTGAACTACTAATGTATCTGAGAATTAAAACACATTTTTCAACGGTTGCAGTGCAGATAATATTAACTATGGTTTTAAATAACTAGAGAATGAGACTGAACGTTCCCACTGTGCAAGGAGATTCAATCTAGCGGCAATAAGCTTAAGATGTTAAGTTCATGAGTACTCACGGTTTGGTTCGGGTAGGAACTGGGTTGGTCCCAAGATACTAATTACTGCTACGTAGGTACTATGTTTATACTATCCTTGCGGATTTGTTCACTAATCTTAACAAAGTGTTCCATATAGTATTCTATTTCTGATAGCTATTACGTTAATCATTTGTTTTAAATTTAATTATTATTAAAATATTTAAAATATAGCGTTAATAGATTATGATTAAACATACATATAAAAATAAAAAATTGCTAAAGATTTCATCCCGTATGCTTAACTTTTTGTTTGTAGAATGAATCAATTATCAGCTAACTTCATCATGTTGCTTTTTGGCTGTTGGTATGTGCGCGCATCGTAACATAGAAACATGAGAGACAGTTATCAGCTAACTTATCATGTCAGTTTTTGGCTGTCGATGTGCGCGCGCATCGTAAAAAATTTACTCTCATATTTTTTTTCCAAACGCGCCAAAAGAAGTATAACAAGATAATTATAATAATTATAGGGTCATATTTATAGAGATGTCAGTTCGATAGCAATCCAAGGTAATCGAATATAGTAAGACAAAAATATTCCGAAGACAACACAGTCATTTAACAAGATTCTGAAAATAGCTGAAACCCCGTCAGATGAACGATGTATATCTCGACCGGGACAAACATTTTATGACAGATAAATATTTGTTATAGAGTCTTGATTATGATGTTTCATTCGTGTATGTCCAATATATTAATATAAGGATTCTTAGTACACACGTGCCTTCAAATCCACTTGATGAACCATGTGGCGCAATGGTTACTATGCCGGATCGCCGTAACAAGGGTCCTGGGTTCGATTCCCGGCGAAGCTGAAATTTGAAAGATGAATTTGAATTCTGTTCTCGGTCCGGGTGTGTGTGTTCTTCTCGACATACATCGTCCATGGCTCCCACGACACAGGGAATCCTAGTGTAGGGCTATGATTGTAAAGCGTTTTTTTTTTTTTTTTTTATGAAAATAGCCGGCAAAAGAGCTGACAATCCACCTGATGGTAAGTGGCTATCGTCGCCTATGAACATCAGCAACATCAAAGGTATCACTGATGCGTTGCCGGCCAAGAAAGAGAGAAGAATAATCTTTTTACTAACAAAAATAACCGACTTCAAATTCTCAAAAACTACATGTCAGATCTCGTTCAAATTTATGTGGGACCACATGACAAGCACCTGCTTTCGATTAAAAAAAGAATCATCGACATTGGTTGGCGTGATATTGAGTTATTCGTTTATTTGTCGCGCACATCTTAACACAAATTTACGACTTATGTGGTTTTCTAATGGATGCCATTGTCAGATCTCAATAAAAATTTTGTGGAACCACATGACAGTCACCAGCTTTCGATTAAAAAAAGAATCATCAAAATCGGTTCACCCAGTCCAAAGTACTGAGGTAACAAACATAAAAAAAATACAGTCGAATTGAGAACCTCCTCCTTTTTTTGAAGTCGGTTAAAAAGAGAGAAATTTACTTATTACTGGCACGAATGAACAACAAGGATACAAAACACAGATGTAAATATTTTTGGACTGAAACCAGCAGCGATTGGATAAACGATCCCAGATGAACTTTTGTTTTCTAAGTTCAGTGTTTGTTTTAGTAACTCAGTTTGCAAACTTCTGTTAATGCTTTTAGTCGTAAATCCGTTGTACTCATATTGCCTACATCGGCTTAATTATAGAAACTTCGTACGGATGCCAATAGGCCGTTTTGTTAACATTGTTTTGTAGATGTTAAAGATTTATAAAACTTCATAACACCATAAAAGTGCAGTTTGAATAATATCTTCTGGTTTTCATATAGGAACGTTCAATATTATTGCGGTTTTTTACATCCGATACAAATATGTAGGCTTTTAAAAAAAGTTTTTACACCAATCCGCACTGGAACAGCGTAAAGTATGCTCTAGGACTCGTCAAGAGGAGAGACCCGTGTTCAATAGCGGGCCGTTAATGGATTGAAGTACACCGTTTTCATCGTCAATTTATGTTATCGCTAAAAAAATCGCTTTCTTCCAGATAGCCTATGCTACGATGACAAAGAAGAATTTGACTAATTAAAAAGAGGCATTGTCACTATATTCGCAACTTCTTAATGAGCAGAAGTATAAGTTAAAAGTAATAAAACTGTATTTAAGGTTACTTATAGTTAGAAGTCTAATACTAAATTGTCGTAGATGTGGTTACTGAATTGCGTAGAAGTAGGTGCCGCCTACATTTAGGTGGTGGCAGATTGACTAAGTTATAACTGCTTTTTGGCTCGAAGCCATAAGTGAAACATAGGTACTACAGAAGATATTATTATTTACTTGTGTTCTGAATAGGTAATAGCTACTTGTGATATAAATAGGTAGGATATTAAAAGTATTTTATTCATTTCTAAGTGGTTATTGTAAAAATAAGAGGTCGCTTTGTTATGGATCACCAAGATGTACGGAAAAATTAAAGAAATTTTAGCATTAGGTATGCTCTTTCATAAGGGTCCAAATTTCTTTAGGAATTGTAAAGGATTTCCTATTAAAACCTTCACTTTTCTCGTCTACCCAAGATCACTTCTAAACTATTCTTCGTAATGACGACGATGTAAGTTACTCGTAGAACTCTCCGTTCAGATTGAGATGAATATGAAATTCCGACACGCTGCCGCGCTGTCTTCCCTGAGAAGTGTGTGACATATATCATATCTAAATTATTCGTACATTATGGAAAATAAACACGATATATCAACTGCTACGGTTTCTGACAACGACACGATCAGTAGAGTAAATATTGGGATTGATACAAGCCATGGAGAAATCATTTCGAGGGAGTATATATTTTTTATAAATTAAAATAGAAGATATTTTGTTGTGTTTGCGTACAGCTGAATTCTGTATTAGGGAAAAATATGTATTTTGTTTTTTTGAACACACGTTTCACATAATTTAATGTTATCCGTAATATTTTTTATAGGAATACCCCCCTAGTTGAAATATTTTATCACGACACATTAATTTTAATATAAACTAACTTATAATAATAAATTAATGGGCTTCTATACCCACTTAAGCTTATTTCGTCTGGAAATAGGATTATTCTGTCTTCATTTGAATGATCAAGAGGCTGGCAGGCAAATTAGATAATTTCATGTAGCTTAGTTATTACATGAAGCGAAATTTCGCACAAATCACAGGACGTAAAGCCTTGAATAATAAATAGAAAATGACACGAGGTATGTCATACTGTCAACCTCAATTCAAGTAGAAGCGAGTGTACTTTACTGTCCAATAACTCCAGAATTGATCATCGTTTTCATCAGTGACTTCTGTGAGCTATTCCTCTGTCCGAAGATTTGTGACCGCAATAAATAATTTTCCATTTCTCTTATACACAAAATTTATTACCTGGAGCTATGAAGTTTGCAGAAATTATTCCTTTGTGCTGTAAGCGGTCGCATTTGTTTGTTTTGTATGTTTCTGGAAAAATAAAATACTACCGTTTTAACGATGTAAACGAACAATAAAAAAAAGAGGCAATGCTTTTTAAGATACAGTAAATAACACACGGGTATTTTTCTTCACTGATGATTAGACTATTCTGTTTCAGTTCGGTTGGAGGTTATACGATCACACTGATGATGTAAAGTCACTCAAAGGATTGAAAGGATAGATTTATAACATTTCTGGCAGGATTCTTGGGTTCTTCACGTACCTAATTATCTGCTGGCCGATTTTCGACGAAGATGAAGTTCATGTCTCGTAACTTAACCCCTTGAATAGACATGTTAACATACCTACATAATAGGTTCATAGCAAAGACGTTGCATTTGACTTAATTTATTGATCCGGGGATTTTTAGTTTTATGAATTTATAGAATATATCTATTTTATAGTAATAATAGATAACTGTTATTTATACATTTGTAGAACAATGCATTTATAGCAATAACAACATAAAAGCAGTCAACGAAAATTCTGTGCTTTATAAGTCTAAACTTGCAGGAAAGCATCCATTTACCGGGATATAAAGTGAATGACTGGTATTATGTAAGTCCGTTCAGTGGCTTCTGTGTGATATTAAAACCAGGTGATAGATATATTGAAAACAAATATACAAAAATAGAAAACCACAAAAAAATGTTTGGATATCAATGATAAACCTGGCAATATTAACATAAAAAACATATTTTGACGTGTTACACGTGACGTGTATAATAAATGTGTATATCTATGCCAAATTATAGCTTTCTAGCACTAAAGGTCTCGGCGCTTTGCTTCAGACAGACGGACAGATGGACGGACATGATGAAACTATAAGGGTTCCGATTTTGCTTCGGAGCATTATACTGGAGACATTTATATGATTTATACTGACATACTCGTAAATCAGTTAGTTTATGTAGGTGCACACGAAGATACTATTATTATCATACAGAAGTTTTCATCTCATTTCAAACGCTTCAATTTTATTGAATTGCACAAAATCCTTTCTTAGCGCTCGGTTGAATTATTTAAAGATTCTCTAAACCTTGCCAGATGTCCGCAACTTGCGCGACGGAACAGACAGGCCAAAACGTTACAAAGGTGTCATAAACGAATAATCATACAAACAATAAATATAAAAATAAAAGTAAAGTCAGGCATTTTTTAAAATTGAAACGGAATAAATAAAAATTACACACAAATCAAAACAAAAAGAGTAACCTAATGTTTAGTATCTGTTTCTAAGGCAACGATCACATTTATTTCCCTTTAGGTATTCCCGATACTGTTTAATAACAGAATCTATAACGATAGGTTTACAAAGATAAGAAGTTCTAACGTTGCTTTAGAATTGTAGATCCTGGTATATTCCACTCCAATACGGTTTAATACTGACACACAATGGTACAGTTTCCCAACATCCCATATCACGACACGTATAATTACGAGTATACCCTGCTGGTTCTATCAGCACCAGTAATAGCCACAGCTGACTTACAACGAGCTCATTTAACCAGGTGCGTCCTTTGTTCGTCTGCCCCCGTTACGACTCATGACGCGCTTGCATTGTTGCATACGATGTGTTGCAAGTGTGTCACTGTAAAGATGGAGAGTTTATTCAGTCTATGGACGGATAGTTCGGTTCATTCAGTTCCCACTTGGTTATAGTGATGATCTGTGGATGGATAGTTTGGTATTGAGGTATATTATAAGAAGTATTATGGTTTAGTAATTTGGACGAATTTATGTACGTGCAAGATATTAAATCTGACACTACCTTCCATTAAAATTCATCAATAGGGATGTTGACACTATCAGTAAATTAAAATAAATTTATGTTTAAAGTATCAAGGAAAACATTTAAACATATAAAATATTATCAATATCGGCTAGTGACGTCACGTGACGTTTTTGGTGGGAAATTTGAAAATGATTTTTATTTATCAATTTTTGTCTTTAAATTGTAGATTATTATTTTTATAATATTTTTTTCGTGAATCTTAAGGTTCTATGTATAAAATCAAATTGAATCCTAAAATTAGTCAACATCCCTTATCATATTTGAGTAAAATAGAGATGGAGAGAATGTTTTGGGTAAATTAGTAATTTTACAACATTTTTCCTTCAGCTATAATATCGCCATGCGTTATAACTGTCTCATTAATCTGTTTCCTTATATTAATCTAAGCTTAGAAGTGCCGCAGCAACGGAGACTTACAATAAGCGTATGTACTGCTGACTGTACTGAGTTGAGATGATAATCTTCAATCTTCAGAAGTAGCATTAAGAGTACGTATTTATCTACACTAAAGCAAATATATGGGTTACCATATCTGGTTCACTGCCTCAAAGCCCGCTCAACTTGAGAAGTCATCGCAATAAATTCCACCGAGGAAATTTAATTTTCCCACATCTAAATTAAATAAACCCAAGTTGCAAAGTTTCAACTTAAACTACTTTTGTGATAATACTAACTAACGTAGTTCTTACTTCGTGTTAACGCCTCTTCAAGCTTCGAAGTAACGTGTATAGCGAATATACTTCCCTAAAAACTTGTATTGCGCTTATTAAGTTGTCGGTGGAGTTAGCAAACGCTGTCGACGGCTGCCAGTTATAACAGCATCAGTATTGACAACGTAATTGAAATTGTTTTAATGTGAGGGTTTTTTAAAAATAGTTATATTTTTTATTTTGATTTGATAATCGATAACCGCTGGGGAAGAATTCCTCAACGGGGGCCCACGGCTTGGAAAAAGAAGTAGAGTACGCCTCCCGACCAGGTGAACAGACAGGAAGGCTCAGGACTGGTCAGAGTGGCTCATGTTAAGTGAGGCTCCAGCTGTGGTCCACAGGCTGGATGGATGGAAACGGTCATAAAGCTCTCATATTGTTACAGTAGTCAATTGTGATTAATCAAATACTGCGATTACAATTTTAGTCGAGAGTAAGATGGGTGACAAAAACTTTAGAGTACTGCTGTATTTGGATCTTAGCTATTATCGTTAGAAAACAATCATTATTTAGGTCAATGTCTTTCGAAAGGCATAACAACTTTTAGAAGTTGTTAGCAGCTGGGTCCTGGTGATGATGATGTTATTTTTTATCATTGTTGATATGATATGTTACAGTTATATTATACGTATCTATACACATTTAGCGTATAATTAGGTACTTCACTGAAACAATTAAAGCGCTTTAGGATTTTGGAAAACATTTTCATGTTTTTTTTCTCTTCAGCAATCGCTACAAAAGTTAGCAACTTTCTTATCGTGCGCAAGAAAACTTGTGGCAGTCTCGGAGTTGTGTATTCAGAACACCGACAGTTCCCAACTCGATGTGTCGGACGTCTATTGCAACTGAGGCGCAATGTGTCTAAAGATAAGCAAAAACTGTGTTTATATCCAGAAAATTCAGTTGAACATGCTATTTACGCAGTAAAACTTCTTTTCCCTTGCGAGTTTACGTTTTACTTTTCAGGCGTCTTTATTTAGTATGTTTTTTACCTCACTAGCAGGAAGGGTTATGTTTTTCGTACGTATCTTGTATGTATACAAAATATGTATGTTTGTATGTATGTGTGTGATATTCTTTATTACCTTGTATCGTCCAAACCGCTGAAAGGATTTATAATAATTAAGATATCATTATATTTGTCTTGATAGCCCAGGTGTTCTTCGGTAAGTGAAATGAAAAAAAAAATATGGTGGCTGTGAGATCTCATTGTTTGAAGTCTCAAAAAATTAATATAAATCAAATAATGCAATATGGATATCAGATTAAATAGCTCATTATAAAGATTTCAAAAAGGTATATCATGATAGCTTTTTTTATGGCCAGCGGGTGTTTTTTAAATCTTTAAATTTATACTAGTTGTTATTATGTGAATAGTTGACTAACTAGTAGATGAGCCACACTGTTCCTTATACTTGTTATATTTTAATACTAGCATTCTGTCCGAGCTTTGCCTGCCTTTTCCGCGATAATAAGTGTCCTATATCTTATTCTAGATCTTGATAATTATATCTGTATACTTAATTTTATGAAAATCTTTTACGTAAAAGAATTACAAAAATCTACACCTTCACAAACTTTCATATGTATAATATCAGTAGGATATACATTAAAGCTGCACGCACATTTGTCCACACCGACCGCACCGGACGGGTCGCATTTGTATGAAATCATACATATACTCGTAAGAGCCCGATGCGGAAAAAATATGCCGTGCCGACGCATAATATGGCGCAGACGGTGCAGACAAATGTGCGTTCAGCATTAGAAGATAACTTAAAAGCTTTGTCATGTACGTCATTTAATAAACGAAAGGTCGAAAAACGGTCAAGTCTGTATAAGAATCGGGTGTATCTGGATTCTGTGCTGTAAATTTATGCAGGAATAATTTCGGTTCCCTGTATAGCCATAGGATATTTCTATAGGATTTCTATTACACTTATAAAAATGTAAGAGAATTTTTGCAAATTTTTAGGCACAGTGTTACATGATCCATTTCATTTAACTGATACCTACCTATTTTTCTTTTAACTTATGCCAAATACACAATTTTATTTCACTGGAGTATTACGACACAAAAATAAATGTTTAGTCGTTTTTTATACATAGAATTTGTTTTATGTAAATACAATATATCTACGAGTATTATGCTTTGAACGCAGTCGGTGTTCATTTGTTTATTTTTATTCATGGTACTGTATATACTATTATGTCATCTGTGGTACTGTAAACTGTGACGAGAATGGCAAACAAAAGATTCTATTCCAGCTTTCAGATTGGAATCGAACTCTCTTATTTAACACCAACTTGTAGAATGTAAAATGACATACTACGAGTATATAAGATAGCGATTTCATAATCTACGTCCAGTTTAAAAATATACATGCCCTCGCTAAATATCATTGTTTCATTAAAGTAGAGATTTTTTATTTATATTTATGTAATATTAAATGTTTTCAACATTGCGATATATACGTGTTACAAGAATATTTTTACATGAATTCAAGTTCATTTTTAAAGTCTCTACTTATATGGCACAGTTTTGTTTATGTCAAATACTATTATAATATGATAATAGTAATAATACACTAATAAGGCTGCGTCTATTAAAAGTTAGTTGGATGAAGAAAGAAACTTGGAATGCGCCGTGGTTGATCATGATGTGATTTTTTATTTTATTATTTCTACAGTGAAGTCTATTTTGATACAATTTTCTCGCTGTACATTACATTGATTGAAAAGGACTAGAGGTATACTATAACGGACGTCTTTAAGAGACAAAATTTCTGACTTTCACCTCTAATCATTCCACTTTCGTATTGGATAAGCATGGTGAACATCAGTGCCACGGAGTATTGAGTTGGAGGCATCCTATTATCTACTATATAGTATAATGACTCTTACTAAAGAAGCGTATGATTTTAATTTGTCGGCTATTGAAATAAAAATCCAATATAAAACTTTAAGATTTCAAATAGATTCAATTTTTACATATAATTTAGTTATACATATAACAAAACAAAACAAGTGCACGCTAAATTAATTTTATATAACTTTTCCATTCTTTTAGAAATAAGCATTATCTATGTACAAAATTTATTTTATAACGTTTTTTAACCAATCTTATATGTGTACTTAGACTATTAAATAAAAATAAATAATCAAATAGATATTAAAGTATATTTTATTGATTTGGTTCTAGAAGTATGTAGATGAATACTACTGAAAACTTTAAAGATTACGGTTGAATATAAAAGTGGTAGCTCGTTAGCTAGATTACATAATTTACCATCTTATGATTACATATGTAAAAAAGCAGTGATAGCCTAGCGGTTAGAACGCTGGTCTCTCGAACGGAGGGGCCCGAGTTCAAATCCTGGCACGCACCTCTGATTTTCAAATATTATGTGCGTATTAGAAGTTAATTATCACTTGCTTCGGTGAAGGAAAACATCGTGAGGAAACCTGCACACTGGAGAGTTCTCCATAAAGTTCTCAAAGGTGTGTGAAGTCTACCAATCCGCACTTGGCCAGCGTGGTAGACTATGGCCTATACCCTTCACATTGTGAGAGGAGACCCCGAGCCCAGCAGTGGGACAATTATGGGTTGTTGCTTTGCTTTGCTTTGCATATGTAAAATATGGTGCAAAGTAAACATAGGTACATAAAACAAGTAATGTCTAAGAGCTATCAGAGCTAAGGCTAGATCCAGAACAAGCCTTTAAAATAACTACTCATTTACTAACAACATAAGATTTTATCCATAAACACTTAATATTATTTTTTATTATCTATCCCAGAAGCTGACATGACCGCAAAAGCCGTATTTTCAAAGATTTTTGCACAGAAACGTGCGGATGTTTTAACACATAGTGTTCTGCCTCTATAGGTGCTCAATGGTTATGAAAGCAAATCACCCGATTTTACCGTTCGCTTTACTCCAGCGAGTGAAGCGTTACTAGTTCAGTGGAGATCCCGCCTAATGACCTGTGTCTTTTGTATTGATGATTTTAGCTCTGGAACGCGGAAAGCATTTCGCGTCTTGACACATACTTAACACCCATATCGGTGACGTGAAATGTGTGAACTTTCATTCCGTTTTTGCTTCAAGTAAAAACCACCAACTACAAACCACCACTGGATTAGCGTGCCAACTCTTGCATACTCATGTTTTAGGCCTTCTCAAGAAGTGAGATCCGTGCTCAATAGTGGGCCATCTAAGTTGTTAGTTATTCTTTCTGAATTGTAAATGATTTTTTTTACATTTCATTACATAGATGGGATCTTTCCATTTAAGTATAAAGAAAAAAAATATGTCAATAAAATTCAACAAGACGACACGATACGACAATGAATATGTAATACATGATTTTAAACTTAACTCATCGTGACCGATATTTCGACCCAATTGCAGGGATCGTGGTCACGGCTAGACTGCTATATCGGCGTATAAAATAAAATAATTATATCGTGAGTACCCGTATTACAGTAAAAATGAATATGTAGTACCTATCGTGTTTCGTCCACATGCAATTTTAGCTTAGGTATGTATTAAAATATTTTCTTATGCACGCGATAGACAGACGGAAATGAATAGCGGCTTTATGTTCGTTGCAGATAAAAAAAGTATCTACGACACTGAAGAGACCTCCACAGGGAGGAGTGAATATTATAAACCGTGTAGATACACATGAAAATGGTTATTACAAAGGAATAATATTGCAAAATGCATTTAAAACTTCTTCATCTAAAATGTCTCAAATTACTTTCTGTCTCTATAAATAATAAATAAATAACGCTTCACACTCATAGCCCCACACTAGGATTCCCTGTGTTGTTGGCGCCATGGACAACACACTACACAAGGACATTCACACCCAGACCGAGAACAGAAATTCAGACTCATCATTCAAATTTCCGCCACGCTGGGAATCGAACCCAGGACCCTTGGTGCGGTGATCCGGCATGGTAACCATTGCGCCACACGGGTCGTCAAATAAATTATCATAGCTGGATTACAAAAACTCAAAATTCAGTTACACGATATCCCGATCGCTTACATGGCTTGCGTGTGACCTGAGTTGAGTAACCGGGAGGTTCGAGGCTGGTATTAACGAGCGATTTTGGTCTCAATAGCAACATCGATCTCAGCTGCCACGGCACATTATTAATGGACTTTAAATTGCCCTTTAAGCACACTTCCGGCACGCCTTATGTGTCAATGTTGCCAGGTAATCGATCGAATTGTAATTTTTAATACATTTTACGTCAAGGTAACTTAAGGACAGAAGTTGGGAATCAAGTCACGGAACTTATTTTGATTGATGTTGATTTGTTAACATAATTTTTTTAATTCTTTTACGAGTTTATAGTTAATTATGTTTAGTATCAACCGTATAAGTACATCGTAAATTTTCAATTTGATTTCTACTTTGATTGTTGATTTATAAAACAATTGAACTACAGTAATGAAATACAAATGTGACTCTTTCAAAACTTGTCTCTTTGAGTATCTTAGAAGTTAGAAGTCTATTGTAGCTGTTGGAAAAAAAGTATGATGCTTTGTTTCCCAAAGCACGTTGCACATAAACACAATTTATGATACAAAATTTTAATGTCCATTTGTTTTCCTTTATCTTTTATGTCCTTATTTTTCAAAACCGGCTCTTTCATGCCTACATTTCAGATATTAAAGTCATGTGAGTTGGCAGACTTTATATGACTTTGAGAATAATACAGATCCTTCTGTTTGGAACCCAAAGTTCTTGGTGTTTGTATCTGATACAGGAAGCCAAAAGTGATTTCTAATGCACATACTCGAGTAGTATGCTGAATTCCTGAAAGAATCTTTGAGTCTCTAGTTGTACTATTTGTTAAGGAGTCGTGAATCAATTATGTTTTATGCAAAATATTACTGTAAATGTAATAAATAGCTACTATAATTGCGATAAAAAGATGACGCAATTATATTATAAAAGGTTTATGAAATAGACTCAACGGTATCAAAGACATTTTATCTTTTTCTGTTACACTACCTCTTAGACACTTTCCTGCTTCGGCTAGTAATATAATATTATATCATTATAAAAGATACCAACATTTTAAAAATATATGGCGTTATAAACATCTTAAAGGTTCTCCCGTATCGCTGCAAGTTGCTTTTTGCTTTTAGCGTGCACTTTAACTCGGTATCGCTTTTCTACGCCTTCTTGAACTGAGGAGTGAAAAAGTACTAAGAACACGTATTTTTGAACATTTTATCTACTCCAATCTTATTTCTTTGCGACGTCGGAACTGCCAGCAGCAAGGTAATTTCAACGTGAATAAGTCGTTAAAAACTTCTGTACATTTGAGGTCGGGTTATAAAAAATACTGAAGATGTTAAAAAAGGTGGTTTGCAGCAAAAGTGTGCGTGCATATAAATGTATTTGCATTTTTTTACCAATATTGTTTAAAAATCATTTATTTAATTTATTTTATAGAGAAATTTTCAAATATTATGGGTATGTATATGTATAACTTACCATTTACAAAGGTTGTGTCAAATATGCAATGAATTATTTTTTGTGCTGCGGTTATTTAAATTTTCTGATACTGATTCTAATTTATTTGTGGTTCTCTGTGCGATTTAATTTTTTGATTAGTACACCTCATTATTTATTTGTTATTTATTCGTTGTACAATAAAATTATGGAAATACTCAACTCAAAACAGAATACCAATTTCATTGCAGATCTTTTTCTCTCTTTTACAAGCTTTTATGTAACTAGCATTCTATTAACATATTCGGGACTTTTGCAAGCTGAATTAGAACTAATTATTCTCAACCTATGGAGTTGAAATTTCAAATGTTGATTTGGTTTTGATGACAATACATTTTTATGATAATGGTGAGCTCATACGGTCAGGGTTGGCTCTAGGTGAAGGAACACCTCAAAGCCACAGTCACAAAAACATTTAAAAGCTTGTTTTTAAAAGCATTTTCTAAATATTCGTATGGTTTACAGTTAACTCTTTTAGGGCGTATTTGTTTTATGTCTGTATTTTATGCCGTACATTTTATGTGAATAAACTTTTATTTGGGTCTTGCGTCTCAATATATAAAACTCAATTCAAGGTTACGCTAAAAAGGCATGTCAATCGTCTAATGGATGAGATGTAGCGCAAATAAGGTTTGAGTAAATTACTTTATATGTGAATTTTTGGATATTTAGTCAAACAACACAACACAGAACGAGAACATACACGCCCAGACTGAGAACAGAAAAAACTCTTCATTCAAACAACCTCGCTGGGAATCGAATCCAGGACCCTTTTAATGGCTCTCCAATATTGTGTCATTCATTCGTTGTCATGTTCCATTCCATGACAATATTTTCTATCGGATGATAATAAGCTTCCAGCATTTATTTATTTATTTATTTATTCAAATTTATGTCACCTTATACAAAAAGGATAAACAAAGGGCAAACTTAATGCCTAATGACATTGTCCACCAGTCAACCCTGGGTGGATGTGGAAAGAACTGATGGCAGGCGTTAAAACTACTTAAGAGGGGAAAAAAAAATGCAGCATGGCTTTCTTCTGAATTTAGAGAAGATGGAATTTAGACCCCAGTGGATACTGGAGCACTGTATGTGGTCACGAACCTGCTAGGGTATCGGCGACTGGGTAGAAAAATCAAATGAATAATAATCATCTACTTATTTGAAATTTGTTACCAAAATCAACGCAAAAAGTCTGATATTAAAAAAACTTATTCAGACCTTCCTGAACTTGCCACCAATAGGATGTATAAACCGTCACATTTTTTATTCGTATTTGAATCTGGCATGTGAAACATATAATATACAACTAAGAAATAACAAACACC
Organism: Thymelicus sylvestris; assembly: GCA_911387775.1. NCBI lineage: Eukaryota > Metazoa > Arthropoda > Insecta > Lepidoptera > Hesperiidae > Thymelicus > Thymelicus sylvestris. The sequence goes on along the minus strand of OU426896.1, from coordinate 6,195,329 downwards.
CATAACTCGTTACAAACAATTAGGTATCTCAATAATGTTTGTCTCTACTAGACTGGGAATCGAAACCGTAAAGTTTGGATCAGCTAAAAGGGTAATTACCTCATCTCTGAATTTAAACCTACAATATGTTCTGATGTTCAATACTAATCACAAATTTTATAAGCCCTTCATATTTAGATTAGAGCAGCGATATAAATTAAACAATAAATAATGAATTGCCATTTACTTTTAAGACGGAATATTAAAACAATAAACAATGAATTGCCATTTACTTTTAAGACGGAATATTAATAATAAGTAGACTGGTCTAACTTCTCTTATGTTTACTTTTGTTAAAACTTATATTTAAATTAATGAACATTGTACGCCCATAATGGGCAGGACGTAGCGATAAGATCTCTAAAACTGTACCACCCTATTTTACCTAGTCCACAATAAACTACTTTTGATTTTGATTTTGATAAATTGCATGTCAGTTCAGACGCACTACTGAAGTTAAATATTTTTACTAGGTTTTCCACTAGCGTTAAATATTGTTATACGCATACTCGTACCTTTCGATGATCACATTATTCTAATCATTTTAAGTCTAAAAGCTTTGAACCATAAGCATAGTATGCTTATCTATTTTAAGCTTCTTACGAGGCTGACAAAGACATTAATTAAGTTACAATATCCTACTAATTATTACATAAACTGCTTATTGAATAATGTGAGGGTTCCTGAGTACAATTTATTTACGGGCAAAATCGCATTAATCAAATGAATTCGTCGACTGAACACAATTTATACAAAACGCTTACCAATTCTAACCAAATCCAGGGTATTGCTTCTGTAATTACCATATTAGACGGGAAGATACGTTTGAAATCTATTTATTCCGACTTTATTTTAAAAGGTCAAGTAATAATGCGTCAGAGATTATTCTTTTTTGGAATTGAATGTTTAAAAAAATTGCGCATTATTTAAATGGAAATATTTCCGTATTAGTCAATAAGGTCGATGCATACGTGACGTGTTTTTACCCCGTACGAGATGGGGACGGGACGGGGACAGGACGGGGACGGGGACAGGACGGGGACGGGGCGGGGACGGGACGTGGACGGAACGTGGTGTCCTAGCCTGTGTGCCTGTCATAAATAAATAAATTACCTAATATAAAAAATAGGATTAAAACACAGGCTGGTATTAAAAGGCTGAATAGAAAATAAAAATGAAATCAAACCCATATTTTGTTACATTAGACAATTTTACTTAGGAAGTAAATAATAATCGTACATTTTTTAACCAAGCGTATGTTGCGTCGTTATATTAATTGAGACATCATTTTCTTTTATATGTAACAATAATGATAATATCACAATAATTACAATAAAGCCTTGGTAAATAAACTCTTGTTCGTGGCAGATGAATGCGTAAATTGAGGGTGCGTCACTCTTAGAAGTGAGGCGGGTTCGAGCTATTCGTTATTGAATGTCTTTGTTTAGTTATTGAACAGTACTGCTACGTAATGGTGCTTGGTAATGATTGCTGAAGTGTGTATCATGTCCGAAATATAAAGGCCAATCCAATCAAGTTGGAGCAGAATATCTTAGTAGGTATTGCATACGTATATAATGTCGGATCCGGTCAATTGAAGTGACACGGAAGGCGCAGGGGTGTTAACCAGATATGATATCTAAGAAATCGCATCTGGCTTGTTTTTAAAAGGAAACTGAAGGCACTTCCATAATGGCAAGCAAGATTCGTAGTCGATTTGAGTGAGCGTGGCTAGCAGATAGTCTGCAGTTACTACAAGGAACTACCCCTCCGTTTTCTTACAATGAATTTATCTACGTGCCTCCATCGATGAATTTACCTACGTACTCCTACAATATTTCGAATCAATTGACGAGCATAGACCACCCGATGGTAAGTAATCACCTGATAAGAAAGTAAAGATCAAAGCACAAGCCAAGAAGGAAACGAATCTCTTCATTACTAGTTTTACTGCAACCGAACACTTCACATTAATACTGACATATTCTACAATAGGCTTGTATCCAGTAAGTATAAATCGAATTTATCCTTATTTATAATGATTTAACATGATGTGGAGGTAACTTTCATGGAAATTAACTCGACAAAATTAGGAAGTCAGTTTTGTGACTGTAATTATATGCCATTCAGATAATGTGACATCACTCCCTTTTTGAGGCAAATTTAAACTGGCTTCTAAAAATTCAAATTAAATGTAATTGAATGATTTAAACAAAAATAAAACGTTTTTTAAAGCTTAATAACGATTAGGTTACGATAGATTGCTATCGAACTACTATCACCCGAAATTGCTTTTTTACTGATCAGTTTACTCTCGTTGAATGAATAATAATGTCTATTATATTTACAGGTTCAGCTCATTATAAATGATGTCACGAACGACAAAATTAAATAGAACTGGAGACGAAGTTCTTACAATTTTAATGCTACTGTTCTGAGAATAGCTGTTTCATTGTTTCTAGAAGGCGACGCCGCGACGCGAGTCTACAGGAGAATCTATTGGAACACCTTTCATGTTTTGACTAATTTCATATTGTTAATTTTAACGGGCTTTAAAAGATTACTTAATTTAAAATATTTCCCTATTATTTTTCAAGCTCAATATTATTGTTTTTAACGAATATTCAGCAATTTCAGTTTATTACTATTTTGAATTTGTGCGTGATAAGACTTCTCTGCACATTCAATCACAAGTAATACATTATTTATGGTCAACCCACTAAGGTTCTGACAACCATCGGGATTTCTAACATATCTTGTCATCGGACATGGCTTAACGACTGCTACCTGATAAAATTCGGAAGGCTTATCGTGTCGTTACCGCTGATCGCACCCTTAGTTGCTTAGGGGCCATGCATAAATAAAGTCACACGTTAGGGGGGGCAGAGGGGGTCGATATAGTGTGACATTGTGTGACAAGGGGTGGGAGAGGGTCCTAAGTTTTGTAACGTCACATTTCAAAATGAAATAATTGGTGTGTGTAAGTAATAAGAAAACAATTAATGGAAATAAAACTTATTACGGAACTGCTGTTTTAATTTAATAATATATCTAGGTGTAAAATTTCATAATATGTGACGTCACACTAGGGGGACACAAGTGTGACCAGCTGTGACAAGGACGGGGAGAGGTCAAAAAGTCATGAAATTAGTGTGACGTAATTTATGGATGGCCCCTTACTCGGTCGACTGTTTACTGCTTTTTTTTTTTTTTTTTTTTGTTTCGGGGGGGAAAATGCATTACGCATACCACCCGGGCACAGGGGGCACCCGAGTGGTTATGTGGGACTCCCGTATAGGCTAATGAGACCCACGGTATACCCACTAAAAACCCCCCCATCTTCCACCTCGCCGCCTTGTGACGGGGTTACGGGAACGCTTTCGCACACATCCGCGACCCCGCCGGCGGCAGCCGTCCACAAGCGGCTCCATCACGGAAGCCCGAAGGCCCTCCACGATGGGCGCACCAGATGGTAAGGTGCGCCTCCCTCCTCGGCCTCCACCAGTACCGTAGCAGACTCCCCCCGAGTCTGCTACTAGGAGGCCATGGGTACCAGATAACTGGTACCCGGTGGAAGATCAGGTCTGTGGTTCTTCCACCGACCACACCTCGGCCGCAGAGGATAGGGCAAGCGGCGCACCGCAATACCGACATGCCTCTTCCTCTGCGGCCCCACCAGTGCCGTTTCGATGGAACGGCCCCGCCAGCTCGCAGGGGGTAGGGAGAGTGGCGCACCGTAATACCAACACGCCTCTCCCCCTGCGATCCCTCCACGGCCGCAGAAGATAGGGAGAACCTCCTCTTCTTCTGCGGTCCCACCTCCAAGCGCATCCGCAGCGGACTTGTTCAGTCCGCCGGGAGCGCCCTCCTCGGGCCAGCCGGCGACCCAAACAGGCCGGCCCTGGTTGCCTCTTAGCTTCACCATGGGTGACCAGTCCACGGTTACTAAGCCCCCCCGCCACGACAAGGCGGGCAACCCCCGGGGGGGGGACTGTTTACTGCTTTTTTTTTTTTTTTTTTTTTGTTTCGGGGGGGAAAATGCATTACGCATACCACCCGGGCGCAGGGGGTACCCGAGTGGTTATGTGGGACTCCCGTATAGGCTAATGAGACCCACGGTATACCCACTAAAAACCCCCCCATCTTCCACCTCGCCGCCTTGTGACGGGGTTACGGGAACGCTTTCGCACACATCCGCGACCCCGCCGGCGGCAGCCGCCCACAAGCGGCTCCATCGCGAAAGCCCGAAGGCCCTCCACGATGGGCGCACCAGATGGTAAGGTGCGCCTCCCTCCTCGGCCTCCACCAGTACTGTAGCAGACTCCCCCCGAGTCTACTACTAGGAGGCCATGGGTACCAGATAACTGGTACCCGGTGGAAGATAAGGTCTGTGGTTCTTCCACCGACCACACCTCGGCCACAGAGGATAGGGCAAGCGGCGCACCGCAATACCGACATGCCTCTTCCTCTGCGGCCCCACAATGCCGTTTCGACGGAACGGCCCCGCCAGCTCGCAGGGGGTAGGGAGAGTGGCGCACCGTAATACCAACACGCCTCTCCCCCTGCGATCCCTCCACGGCCGCAGAAGATAGGGGAGAATCTCCTCTTCTTCTGCGGTCCCACCTCCACGCGCGTCCGCAGTGGACTTGTTTAGCCCGCTGGGAGCGCGCCCTCCTCGGGCCAGCCGGCGCCCCAAACAGGCCGGCCCTGGTTGCCTCTTAGCTTCACCGTGGGTGACCAGTCCACGGTTACTAAGCCCCCCCGCCACGACAAGGCGGGCAACCCCCGGGGGGGAGGGGGGGGACTGTTTACTGCTGACTCAACCTGTTATAACTATCAAAAGATGAATTTTATTGTTTTCATCGATTCGATCATATAAATTAAATATTGTTGTATTTTTTCAAATTAATTTAATTTATTGGTACTGTCATTTACATAACGCTTCGTTTATCAATGTTACGAAATAACATAACCCGATCGCTCAACCAGCCATGTTCATTTTACGCCCTCAAAAAGATAAATCAACACAAATCGTTTTAAAATGATTCCACAATATTTATGAATAAAATGAGTGTAAAGTGTACAATGTACATAGTATAGAGTAAACAGCAAGGCTATTCACTTTTGTAACTTGACAGCGGAATCCGCGATGAGTTTCAAAATTGAAGTTCGAGTCCGAGATCTTGATATGTGATTCTCTAATCATCTGGCACGCACTTGCGAGGTGAAGGGAGTCTCGAACTCTTACTTCAATTTAGAAACTCATCGTGTATTCCGCTGTCAAGTTACAAAACAAAAGCGAACTTGCATCGTATTGACATGTCATTATCTAATCATCTAGTACGCACTTGCGAAGTGAAGTGATCCTAGAACTCGAACGTAAATTTTGAAACTCCGCTGTCAAGTTACAAAACTGAATAGCGTTCCAGCAGGGAACATCGCTGACAGACTTCATTTGCTTAATTTATTCTAATTAAACATAGCGAGCAATCCATTATAAATCCAATCTTTGATATTTGCAGACGCAATTATGACTACAGCGTGATACAATAGATTGTTTAATTAATATCTCAACATAAAGTCTTTTGTCAAAATAATTAGTAGGTACAATAAAATGTTCTATTCTCACTTTTCTGAGGCAAAATAGTACATTCAATTCTCAGTCTAAAGAAACCGCAGTGGTTTGTTTGTTTAGCATAACAATGAGGTAAGTTCTCATTTTGTTATTGTTAAATTAATTTAGTGAAGTAGAATTTATAGTAACACACTTACGCCCCAACTCAGAGTCACTAAGGGTTATTTTAATGGTTCCTTAGTAAAGAATCATCATATAAATACTAAGTACTAAGTAAGTAATACTAAGTACTAAGGAGCGATTTAAATAAACGTTAGTGACTCTGAGTTCGGGCGTAAATCATTGAATCAGAAGATTGTAGCTGGTTGGTAATAAATCAATACTTTTATAGTTACAACAGCAGTTTTACTGTATGTTTAAATTACTAGTAATCCGTCCTAGCTTCTCTTCGGGTACCCAAGTCTCCGTAACCTTAAACTCCAAATTTTTCAAAAAAAATTTTTTCAAATTAGGCTGCCAGTTCTAGAGATTAATGCGTTCAAATAAAGAAACAAAAAGTATTCAGATTTATTATATTACTATAGATCTGTTACAAATCGATTACCTAATTGAATATAGGGAAGATATTTGAGAGGATAAAAGCTATACCTATTTCGAAATTTTAGTTTTATCGAATGTTTTTCTAGTGATTTTTGTAATAGTAATACGCAAAAACGCACTATATACATCACACATACTAGTAAAATAAATATATTTAGTATTTAATTTATACAGTAAAAGTATAAAGTATTAGTAGTCACTGTTCGTAATGTATTGAAGACTGGCTCACAATCAGTCCGTTAGAAAGCCCCATTTGTTAATGATAGCAGGTATACTCATTGGAATGAAACGCAATGTTTTGCGCAACAAAAACGGGTATGGCAATAAAAAGGCATAGTAGTAGAGTTAGATCTTACAGTTGTATAATATTTTTAGGGTACCTATACATGATCGCTCTTTTCTTTCCTGTTACATGAAGGCTTAGCTTTTTTAATTATATCGCTTATTTTATTTTATTTTTTATTAGTTTATACATTTTTTTTAATTACTCCTCGTATATTCCTGTCGTTTAATAGTTTACAGAATGTACTGTACAAAGACTTTTTCAATTTTACCATAGATTAGATTCCCATAGACCCTGTAATCAGAATTCGTTAATCAGAACTCGTTTCCTATTCGAACTCGCATTATTTATGAGTTGATCAGAGTTCATTCAGATAGACCATATAAAACCATACTACTCATAAAACAATATTATAGGTCTATAAATATGAATAACTTGCTATAAAAATACAATAAAACCTATCAAATGCGTCCCAATTGTATGTAACGGTATATGTATTCTATTCGATCGCGTCACTTCCTTCCGCACTCATTACTTTCACTATAACCTTCGCAACGACAAGGTAAAACTTTATACCCCTGTAAAGAATCAATTTGTGGAATGTATTACCAATAATAATATCATCACGTGGTGGGTAAGTATTGGGGTTACATTTTTATGTGTATTATCTCTCTTTAAATTAGAAAGAAAGAAAAAGAAAACATATTTATTCCATCTAGCGATGGGCGATAGTTGTAAAATAAACAATCGTATGAATCGACTATAAATTATGCCCTCCTAATGATAAACAACGTATCTGACACTTTTTAAGAAAACGAGTTATTAGCATATTCGTAATCAGCGGATTTCGCTGATTACGAATATGCTATTATCTCGTTTTCGTCAAAAATGTCAGATACGTTGTTTATCATTAGGAGGGCATGGTCAATTCATTCGTTATGGCGGATAAACTATCGATACTATTGTTGAAATTCCATCAGATTTAATAGTCTCAACAAATTATAATTATGGTTCTTGTTCGTTGCAGTGGCGTTCGAGATTTTTTATTTAGTAGCAAACCGGCAAACGTTGTTTTGCCATATAAAGTATACACAGAAGGACGAAGCTGCGGGCAAAAGCTAGTATTAGATAAGTTAATGCTTGTAAGTAACGATGTAGTTTTGGGTACTAAGGCGCCTTGAATAATAATAACTAAAACATAAATATTAACGTGGTATTTTGCAATGTGTAGGCACTATTGACATTCTGATTCAACGTCTACTTTGTATTTTTATCATGGATGATCAAATATCAGTAGCCACATTGTTTTACCGACAAAATTAATTTAAACTTACAAAATTATTCAGGTATGTTCTTGAAATATACGCAGTTAAAAAGTATCCTTTTATCTAGCGGACTTAAAGCTAACGGAAATTCTATCAATCCATCACTGCTTTTGTCGAAAACTGAACAAAAGCTTCCCTTGAACTTTGTAAAACTTGATAAAGGGTTATTTTTATATACGATATTTATTACAAAATTTTTAGATGTATCGCAAAGCAGAAAAAAAATTATTTTCAATGTAAAAATGCTTATCTGTTTATATTATCAACAACAGATTATAAAATTTTAGAAAGCTTAACATAAATACATGTAGACCGTATCAGTCTGCAATGTTCAAATTCTTTACAAGAATTAAATATTTAAGGAATTTCTCATTAGCTATGTTATTTACGATATTTGCAGTTTGATTTACGCAGCAACACTTTTAAACTTATTTAATACAAATAACTGGAATGATCCAGTATGGTATGAATTTTCCCATTATTGAACAAAGGAGGACGTTATAAGTATACACTCGACATTTTTACCAAAAATAATTTCTTTGCTAACAAAAACTGATCGTTTCAATCATTATCCTAAGTAACATTTATTTTATAACTCACTGCTATGTCAACAAGGTGGGTCGAGTTTCTACAAAATACACTTTCATATCGAATATACCAGGTGAAAACTCCATTTGTCAGCGAAAGAAATTCAGTTTGCCGTAGCATGATCATGACAGATGGGGCGCAGTAGCGTGTACCGCGGCACGATATGAAAAATGTGCAATAATAACAGCCTACATTTGCCAAATGCATCGAGCGCTTCGCGTGTCGTTCGCTAGTGAACAATTCAATGAATAAATTATGAAATGCGTATTTTGTTTAATGCAAGGTTTTAGTCGTTTTTTTATTGAAATAATAAGTAAATATTTAAAAAAGCGTATAATAGTGTATCAGCGATATGTTTTTGAATTTTTAATGATAATACATGATATTTTACAGTGTGGCATTTTTTAAGTGGGTTGAAATTATGGTAAATAAATAATTATTGATTTTTATTATACATATTTATGTAGGTGTTCCAGTAGCCAGAGAATATACATTTGCACTTGAATCATATTTATTTATATTTAAGTACAATTCTCATTTCTCTTAATTAAATATTAAATATTTCTATTTCTCTCTATACATTATGATACAACGAAAATAGTAAAATAAAAATTGTTACTTTGTTCAGAAAATTTTAATTTTTGGAGACAATTTATTCTATTGAAATAGTATAAAAATAATAATTTGAAAGGAAAAATTCTAAATGCATGAGACATTTTCAATATCCGAACTACTCTTTAGCAATACAGACATGCTTTACTTAATTCGATTTTGTAGGAATGTGATTTTGCGGAGCTTATCCTAAAACGGTTGTCATCTAAATTCCTGTAGAGGACTCTTTGTGAAGACATCTAATACTAGTGCGAGGATCGAGGAACAAATGTAATTGCAATTCTTAGTGATTTAGTTACTGGAAAGTAAAAGATCAGTGAGAAATACCATTCTTTAGGTTGTTTAGCTGAATGAAATTGTAGCATCATTGTTTTATTGTATTAAATGACAGATGAAGTGCATAAAAACTAGGTAATTTACTACATAGTATATAAATATATATATAAAAACACCAAAGGCATCACCAAGGCAATGTGGCCTAATTGCAAGCGAATTATTACGTCTTCAACACCGCAACAAAAACACGTTACGTTACGGTTATTTCTAGAAGAAAATCTGTAGATATCTACGTAAGGTTCATTTGCTCTCTACCGCTACATCCAACAAAACTGCTACACAAAAGAGTGTTTCATTGCCACTTTACTTGTACACTTTGCTCATAAAATAATTTAAAACACTCAAGCTGCTTCGCCTGTTACTTTCCTCTTATGCAGTTTTCAGTTCAAACGAAAGCAACAGAAGCAATTTATAAAAGTAAGGTGTCAAAATATAACACTTAAAGAAATCTGTGTTTATTTTGAATATAGTATAATTTATAATTTTAAGACTAAATCTAAAGATTTTAATTTATATTAAAATAAACTCTTTAGAAGCTGTCTAAAAACTGTAAGCTAATTATGTCATGAAGTAAGGTATGGTATCCAGGTCACATAAATATAATTATGTTTAAGTCCTTAGGAGAAGTTTAGTACGACATATTGATTAGGGCATGATAAGAACAATTTAGCGAAAAATGTAACATCGGCTCACGCCTGACTTTTCGACCAAGTAATTTATTTTAAGAATCACGATCCCGCAAACTATTTGTAAACCTGATTGCTCTTTTGTAAGGAAAGTTTGGGGAATTTACATTCTGAGTTGACCGCGTTTTATGTGGAAATGCCTCAGGGATCGCAGTAATGATGCATGATTCTAGCAGTTATAGGGGAGGCATTGGAATAAATTTATTAAATAGAAAGAAAGAACGAAGATAAACGTTGGGAGCCAAATATTTTTTATGACTTCCGATCGGGCGAACGCCGTATCCTATTTCTCTGTCTAAGTTTTTCGAACGCCGTAAATCGCTACGTAAGGTAGGTTTTCTATATAGTTTGACATTATATCTCAATATCAATATTTTATCCGGTATGTAATGGATTTATCACTAAACGTGTATCGTCGTATATTTTCCTTAGGTTTTTTATGCGAGGAAAGACCATCAAATAAGACCATTAATTTTACATTGAGAATTATTGTTGCCTTGGTCGCATTCAATTTTACTTAGTTCTTGTGACTATATACAGAAACTCGGATTATTTTTGTTTTTGGGTCGGTGATCTAGATTCTAGATAATAAAGGTAAAATAAACAGCTCTTCTGGTGAAGTAAGAGTAGAGTAGAGTAGAGTAGAGTAGAGTAGAGTAGTAGTATCTAGACAGATACATTACGATTGTGTTGTTAGTATCAAATACTCTAATAGTAACTAGATACATTTTTGTATATGATTCTAGCTAATTATGCATTTTATCGGCTCTATCCCACTAAATGATAAAAATCGTGGCTAAATATTTTAGGTACTATTGATCAGACGAAATTGCTTTATTTTTATTATTTATTTACTCCTATTGCTGTAGGCTCAGGAGCTGTAGGTATAAATATTTACTAAATTATATTATCTAAGCACAACCTGTAATTGATGAAAACCTTACGATCGTGTCACAGCCCGATTTGACCTTAAAGAAAAAATTGCATGAAGTAAATTCACGACAGAAACAGCAGTACTTAGTTCCGTCCCTTGTAATTAAAAGACGACGAATTTATTTAAAAGACACTCCGCTTACTTGTTTCAAAGTTGACTTACGCAAGATTTTTAAGGTCTTAAAAATCTCATAACAAACTTATTATTAATTTACTTTTGTAATGAGACCTTTTAGCCCCAGATACTGAAATCCTCAAAAGTACGAGTATTGATATGGCAGCTAGCTCTCTTTTTACGGAAAGCGATGGAACTAGTACTCACAGTCTAATTTCAGCCCCGTCTAGTCCCATTCTCTTGGGAATATTGCCATTTTTATCCCAATATAATAATAACGGCAATATCCATTGTCTTACTACATCGTATGTCATTGGTAGCAGTAACGATTTAAAATCTCATATTGAACACAATTCATAGTGAAGGACACAAATGTATCACATTAACATGTTAACACAGTTATTGTGACTGAATTATAGCTCCTGGATAATCAAATATCAGAATGTATTTATACAGCACGTGTCACTAACACGTGATCTGGCTCTGTTGGATGTATTACATCTACTTAATGAATTGTGTTACAGTAATAATTCTTCTAAAAAATTACAAACTTCAAAATTGGGGATAACTCAAAAACTAATCGTCAGATCTATTATAGCTAAATGGAACCACTTGACAAGCACCAGTTTTTGAATATGGATAGAATCTTCAAAATCGGTAAACCCAGTAAAAAGTTATGAGGCAACAAAAATAAAAAATACAGTCGAATTGAGAACCTCCTCCTTTTTTTGAAGTCGATTAAAAATTAACAATGAACAATGTGCCTTACTTCCGAAGTTAGTAATTTTTGGCGTTTTATTCTTTCTGTTATAACATCCACCTGACGGTAAGTGGCTGGCGTTGCCCATGGGCATCAGCGATACCAAAGGCACCACTGAAACGTTGGCGCCCAAGAAAGAGAGAAAAAATTAAGAAAGAAAGCCTTGACTTTGTTGTGGTACTACACTATATAGCCGTGTTGGTAAAAGGGTACACATAAACATTGCATATTTTGTTACCCGTCTCCACAACGCTGACTTAGGGCCCTCGCCTACGACGACTTTTTGTAGCGATGCTGTCGCGCGTTTCAAGAACGCGCAACAGCATCGCTACTAACGCTTGTTAGTCGCATTTGCAACGCGCTACAGAAGCGATGCCGACTCGCTACTAACACGCTATAACATCGCGACTGTATCGATTCAACGCGCGACCGTGTCGGACGACATCGGTATCTTGCAACTGTAGCGATCGCAGTTACCATGGTGCCGTTAATGAATCGTGTTTGCATCGCGACAGAAGCGCGTTTGTATCGCGTTTGTATCGCGACTGAATCTGAGCCCGTGGGCGAGGGCACACAGCTAGCGACCGCTTCGCCACTGCATCGATGCGGACGCACCCCTTAGGGCCCTCGCCGACGACGACTTTTTGTAGTGATGCAGTAGCGATGCTGTCGCGCGTCCGCATCGATACAGTGGTGAAGCGGTCGCTAGCTGTGTGCCCTCGCCCACGGGCCCAGATTCAGTCGCGATACAAACGCGCGGTTCATGAAACGCGCGACAGCATCGCTACAAAAAGTCGTCGTCGGCGAGGGCCCTTAGATAAAAAATAAAAAATAGCTAAATAAAAAAAATTTAAGAACATGTATCGTATGTAATATTACAATAAAATAATAAGTATGTATATTCCCCTATTACGCTTGTTTTAGATCTTATAAAAGCGTATGTTATTATAATATCATCGGAAAACGCTTTACATGAAAAACCTATTAGCAAACTACGTTTTGTGAACGTAGGCATAACTCGTTAGTTAAAAGCTTCATTGAACAACTAGAACGAGTATCTATTTGCGATTTGAAATTGATATCAAATGTCAATTCCAGTAAATCGTGCGACTGATGACGTGACCAATTTAATTTAATTTTACTTTGATGAAACGTAATTTGATTCTCCAAATTGCCTGTATGTTTCTGGTTACATCAAATTGTGATCTGTCAAGATTGTTTCATGATAAGTCGTAATTATATTTACCACCTAAGGTAAATGTAATTTGAAAGTACTTAAATGTACATTGTAAAACATGTGTAAAAGTAAGTTATTTCATAAATTGTGTGGATACGAGAATACGTGCATCCGAGTCAGATGTGTTTTATTTTTACGACATGACAAGATACTAATTTAGCATAAATTATCCTGAGGTAGGAATCTCTTTCAGGCAGTTTTTGGGTAGAGTATAAAAGAAAAAAACACAAAAAGGGGAAGGGGAAGGCTTTTACGAAAATTTTATATTCTGAGCTTTACTTTTGGATTAAAAAAGATGATGTAATTATTAACAATTGCAGTTTCAAGCACTTCGACAGGAAATGCATAAATACTTTGTACAACAGTACTGTAAAGTTAAAGTCAGGGTTTGATATAAGGCACGAGTAGATGCCAATTGATTTTTACTTGTTTAATATTCTGACCCAATAACAGGGCACTGCATTATAACTGGAATTTATTATTACACTCGGCACAGTGTATAAAGTGACACACTCTTTCTACCATCGTCAAAATTATATTTCAGTTTTGATACAATCTAGTGCTTAAACATCATCATTGTTACATGTGTTAGTTTCTTAACACTACATGTATTGTCAATTTTGGCCATTTGTTGACTATTTACATAAAAACTTAACCCATGTTTTTCTTTAGATTTTATTTCCACATTTCCTAAGCCTGGAAAAAAGTTCCTCCAAGCTACTTCTGTTTCAGTTTTATTTTACATCAAGCAAATACTTTATTCCACGATTCCTCAGCAGAAGCAACGCAATTAACATCATTTAAAAATGAATACACTTAATACAGCTTAATTCAGTAATTGGAGATTCAGATCCCAATTCAGGAATCTGATAACGGTTTTTCATATAAAATATATCCCTAATAACTTACGACGATTCGTAGGGTATCGGATCCGAACAAGAGTTTATTACAAACTTCGATTAGAACAAGGAGTCGGGAATGCACATTATATAAAGTATACCCAGTCCTTGAGAATTTCGAGCAATTTATCCCGAAGTAATTTCATTCCGAAACTCTTTTCGGCATTTCTTCTCCGAATTTCTGTCGATGTTTACGTATTCTGAAACGACTTGATATTTGCCAATGTCAGAAAGGCATTGCCTTTTTATTGTGATCTACGTGTATTGAAGGTCCGCCACACCTGTTTATTTGTATTTCATTGCGTTTTTTGTATTGACTCAGTGATGTAACCTTTAGGGTTATGGAAAAAAGAGTTTCGGAGTTCGAATGCTATTCAAAGCAATTCTGCTTTATGTTATAAACAATTTAAGATATCGCAGTACAATTATTGTTTATTAAGTGATCTATCTTTAAACGAGTACTGAGTACGAGAGTATACTGAAAAAATATGAGGTAATTTACAATATTCGAATTTCCTCAAACGATTTGGAGAAAAAATTGTGAATTTGCGTACCTTAAGCCACTATCAAGTAGCAATAAAGCTAAGTACTTAATGTGCTTCCTAAAGCAAAAAGTTTTCTTCTCAATGAACCTTTTCTAGTCCATTGTTTAATGTACAAATTACCTATTTGCCGTGCACAAGGCAATGCCAAATGGTTTTAATTATCCGAAGCTCTATGAACGCTTCCACCGAGCAGAGCTAATTTCCTATGTTTTAGAATACACTTTATAGATATACGATAGTTGTTTCGTTAACATTATCTGTTACATCTAAGAAATAATATGACATAACTTTTATTAAAATGGTCGAATTAATGGATGAATATATTGCAAATTACATACTGCATGATATTTTAAAATAATATTTAAACAGTAGAGACCATCGTTTTATGCCATGTAAAGATATTTCATAATCGAAATAACCTAATTATTACTTTGACGTTTACTAATATTTTTTTTAGCATTTCATTAATATAGTTTTAAATATATTACGTCTCGGTAAAAGGAGCACTGGTCGCCCCCCGACCAGGTGGACTGATGACCAAAAGAAGACAGCGGGAAGCCGCTGGATTCAGAGGGCCTTAGGACCGGTCAAATAATAATAAAGTAGATAAATAAGGTAGTAGATATATAAGGATAGTAGGCAAGTAATAAATAAGTTTAAATATTATCTTTATATCGATAAGATCTTATTGATATATCGAATAATATTTGCCCTTGGTACAATTTAATATAAGAATACATTACAAATTCATCCATACGTCTATATGATGTGGATTATTATACAAATTGATATCCTAACTGACAGAATATTATCCCTGAACCTACGTCTTATTCCATATTCCGTTAGCAAATATGGACCGTGTGTTTTAGTATCTATCTCAAGGCTAATTGATATCAGTAATAATGTATTAGTTGTAGTAAGAATATAGAATAATAATACAGGCATTTCATGAATAGACTACGTTTAAAACTAAACAGACTTTGACCAATAAAATCTTCTATCATTCAAGGAATATTACTGACTTGTTTGTAATGTACAAAAAAAAACTTGAGAGGTGTCAAGGGACACCCGGATGGAACGAAGTTCCTTGCAGTCAGTACTAGGATAGCAAAAACATGCAGCAAGCGTGCCAAAACAAATCTAAGGTATTAAATTTCTCACGAAATAAGCGCGATAAGGAACTTCGTTCCAATAATATTAAATAATTGCCTTGTATTAAGGAAAAAAAGGTGAACGGTCTACGTTCTACGACATTTCGGATATACAACATTATAACAAATTAAGTATTGGTAGTAAGTCATGTGTATAATTTAAAAATGCGATGAGCCTGAACACTTATCCTGAACTTTGTTAACACAATTCACATCTATTTGCAGGCAAGACCATAATTATTGAGCTGTATTGATTTCATGAGAGATTATTTATAATACTAGACTTCCACCCGCGGCTTTGCCCGCTAAGTTTGTTGTCACAAACTAAGAAGTACCCTAATTATCCCACGGGAACGGGGATTATAATCGAACGGGGATTATAATCGGGATGAAAATATCTACTCTTTTTAAGTCTGGAATCTGTCTGGTTGTCAAGTTACATCTTGTTAACCCAAACATACATATACAAATACTTTCACAAACTTTGGCATTTATAATATTAATGCATTAGTTAGGAACTTCACGTTAAACCGAGTTATACTTCATACTTACAACGTCCACATTATCGATTGTTGAGCCTTTTCTTAGCCTAGTAAATTATTCAGGCACTCGCCAGTATAAATGATGATCTGCCTTTATGGTTCGTGTAGTCGGTATGTTCTGTGGTTTATGTTCCCACAAAACAATTTTCTTGTACCTACGCAAAACAGAAGTGTATAACATTACGCGTGTTATAAAATTTGCTCATTTTTTATTCCAAAAATGTTTTCCAACAATGACATTAAATTATTATTTTTACTGTTTAAGTGTCGCATATGTTAGAAAATACAAGCGTTTATAAAATACGATAACGTAATATACTAAAAGTTTTTCCTATGTTAACATATTTTATTACGAATAATTCCTTCAAATTGTCAACAACAAGAAAATAAAATTTGTAGCTCTCATCTTTTTAATATCTTAAGAATTTCATTTCATAACCATAAATAGGTATACATAAAACATCTCAATCACTTTCTTTAAGGAAGAACGTTGTTACTTGGAAGTAAATACATAAAGTTGAGTATGAAACACGTAAACATTGCGTTGCAGGTACCACTACAAGGCAACTCGCCGTCTCGGAAACTTCTACCAACTTTAAACTATTTTCACTCTACTTACGAGTACTAGGTATAAATCTTAAGCTTTTAAACTTTAACCATGTTCTGAAATGTTCCAGTTACGTTTTTACGATTATTCCTTTTTACCCGACTGCGCGACGTAAAGGAGGGTAATGTGTTTATCAGTCTATGTATGTATGTGTGTTCCTATGTGGTGTTGTAGAGACCAAACGGGTTGACCAATTTTGATGATTCTTACGTCAAACGATTCGTCTTAACCTTGCGAGTGTCACTAAAGACATGACAATAATTAAAATTCACCACAGGGACAACCAGACGCCATATTGTCTAAATAAAAAAAATAATTGACGAACTACGTCAAGTCGGGTATCATCGTTGAATAGGAATTCAAAAATGATGTTTAGGTTCCTTTTATCATTTTTCATTTTAAATAACAGTTTAGGATATATTATAATTATGACGATTTAAATTTGTTTAAACAATCATTCTCGCTAATTTATTAACTCCCTTAATGAAATGACAACATTGTGAATTTTAACGTTTTATAATCCTAATAATATCGACTGTTAATCCTTCTATGGTGTAGTTGTTAATTATTACTTTTAACAACATTCTAAAGTACTGCACTCGTTTTTTTCTTTTTAGTTTATTTTATGCAGTCGGGTTTTTGTTTTTTAATTAAATCACGATGAGTATTAAATAGCTCCAGGTATTATTATACATATACTTTGTGTATATTATTTTAGTCATATTATGTCTCAATGTTTACAATAAGTGTTGCTAGTCCGATCGTCCGATGGCTTGTATTGATTCTGAGTAATTGATAGAGTTAACTGGCACGACCTATTAGGTGTCTTGTGCTGTTAAGCTGTAAGACCTGTTATCAGTAGATAACAGTCATAGGGATCTGACATGGCTCTCAGAGGCCTTCGGGAGGCAATCATCACTTTAGTTGGCTGCTAACTAAGTAATTCGCACTAAATCAGAATATTTTATGATTCACACCTCATCAGTTATTAGAAGAGATATGCGCCTTGTAGCAGGCGATTAATAAATGGCCATGAACTAAATGGATTGAAAGTCTGAAAACCTAGGTATTCCTTTATGACGATACTTTCCCCACTTCCATATTTTATCGTAAAAACCATTAGAAAGCTCTATTGACATGCGGTGATTGCGAGCGTGACAAGCACTTTCGGTACATAAATCCTACATTACGCGAAAGATATTAGATTTTGTCAAAATGCACACAATTTATTACTCGCTAACACTGATTTTAACCTTTATACCGTCTCAACACGCATAGAGTAATGCTTTTATCTGCTTGTTATTGCGTCATTTATTAATAGTGATATTCATACTTCAAATACTGGCTTTCAATAAATAGTGGAATTAAAAAGAAAGGTAAACTGGAACACGAGGTTTTTAAATATAGAATTTGTTAATAACTCTACTACAGCGCCATCTCCTAGATCTTCTCATACATATTTATTGTATGTATATTATAACGTCTATTCATTTATTCGAGCGTTCACTTACTGAAATGTTTAACGCATTTACTAATAGTAAACAATTATACTCAATTTCCACTTGAAAATAAAAACAATGTCCTCTATCATAATAAAATAAAATATTATAATATATCATCTCGAATCATAATCACACACATCTCCCACAAACTATCATATCTCATATTGTTTGCAAATACATAACATTATACTTTGATGCACGTTAATCCCGATATTGTAATAACTAACAGTTTTGGTAGCTTAATGTTTAATCGAAATGTGCGAACGTAATTATTTTATACAATTTCCATAATTGATATTGAAAATTAATCTCAGTAATTTTATGGAAATTGTTTTAACTGTTATAGTATAAAACTTTCACAAGTGATTTCAGTATAATGTTCCACAAAAATATTATATTTTTATATTGTTTTCTATGTACCTTGTACCTATAGGTAAATTCACCACACTTATAGACCAGCTGCAAGGCTATTCACTTTTGTAACTTGACAGCGGATTCCGCGAAGAGTTTCAAAATTGAAGTTCGAGTCCGAGATCTTGATATGTGATTCTCTAATCATCTGGTACGCACTTGCGAGGTGAAGGGAGTCTCGAACTCTTACTTCAATTTAGAAACTTATCGTGTATTCCGCTGTCAAGTTACAAAACAAAAGCGAACTTGCATCGTATTGACATGTCATTATCTAATCATCTAGTACGCACTTGCGAAGTGAAGTGATCCTAGAACTCGAACGTCAATTTTGAAACTCCGCTGTCAAGTTACAAACCTGAATAGCCTTCCTGGTCTAGATGGGAAAGATCGATACAACGATAATGAATGTAACAATGTTCGGCTTAGAATAATAACCATAATCCTACACTAGTCAAAGGGCCGCTTAGAGGAACTATATTGATAATATACATGGGTATTGATTTTAATAGTTTCTTAATACCATTATAACTGTTACTATTTCTTCGTTTGGCCGCCTGGATAGCTCATGTTTGAGTCCACCGCCAAACTAATGCTGTTACATTTTTATTTGTACCTAAGTAGGCGACGATAGCCACTTACCATCAGGTCGATCGTTTGCTCGTTTTTCGGCTACAATAAATTAAGTCAATCGCTTTATTTTAATCATTTCGCGTTCCCAAATCTTTCCGAATTAGGTCGCATGCGGATTGACACTCTATCGTAGCTACAGTCATTTGCAAGAGGGCGTCCTTGTGAGGCAAATAAAGCTATTCACTAACTCCGGCAGGCGGGCGCAATAAAATGTAAATAGATACAGAAGTGTTAAAGGAACCAGGGTAAAAGTTTGGCTCACGCAAACTGCGAAACTTGCCACTCGATGGCATCCCTTGGATAAAGCGGTGCAAGTTACAAGAGACAAAAGAAATATGTGTATTAATTTTTTTACCCCTTTTTTTGAGGAATTGCTTACAGTCATGTGATACTCGACACATTACAATTTACGTTGAGAAAAAGGGCGCAAACTAAAGTGAGGTCAGAATCAAAATGAATTACGGTGGCAGATGAGACTTCTACGAGGAACAGTTTGATTAGTGAGACGATAGTAATTGAATTATTTAAAAACTGGTGGGGTTAATATAATCTCGGGTCCTTTATATACATCTACCAATTAAGGAAACAGCAAACAGTGTAGTCAAAAATACCTAAAGTGTACCTGTGGGATTAATTGTTTTATATAAGATCTTGAATCATATATATTGTAGTACAAAAGAGGTAGGTAATAAATATTCATTAGGGTATTATATTATAATTAATGCAACAACACGGCATCCTCATGTGTTTATAGTTCTATAGGTTTTCATGCATATTGTAGTTATCGTATCTCGAAATAATGTTAAAGAATTTAATTCAGTTTTAGAAGTGGAAGATCTTCTGCTTTTCGTCCCAACGCTTTGTATACATATAGATCAGAACACATGTCCCGTACATTAGTACATGTCCTGTACATCCTTATATACCTACTTAGGTACGTACCTACATTTGATACTAATAATCTAAATTTTACTAACAAAAAATAACCGACTTCAAATTACTCAAAAACTACTTGTCAGATCTCATTCAAATTTATTACATGACAAGCACCTGCTTTCGATTAAAGAAAGAATCATCAAAATCGGTTCACCCAGTCCAAAGTTCTGAGGTAACGAACATAAAAAAAAATACAGTCGAATTGAGAACCTCCTCCTTTTTTTGAAGTCGGTTAAAAAAGAGATCATCTGTTTTAAAAATGATCGTGTCCCCACTAAATATTATGAACCCGACACCTCTTCCTTTGCTGGGAGAGTCACTTCCAACTTGGGTACAGGGTGATGACATTAGTCTGATGACATTAGTAATGAATGAATAGATTGTGTAAAGTTATCATTAAATTGATATATTTGCTTTTTGCTAAAGTAAAGAAAATACAACAATCCTCTTAAACTTAATCCTGCCTTGGAAATAAACGGTGTGAATTTAGCGAATGAAATTTTCCTAAATGGGGCCTGGAGAAATGAGGATTGAGGTTATATCGAGGCGTTATTATGAGAATAACATTAATAAACATTTAATTTATAACTCCAGCAAAGTTGAATACTTTGGGAACCTATTATTACTCCAAGCGTGCCAGGATTAGGAATAAAGCAAGCTTCAATGAGTAGCCTGACATTTAAACATACCTTTAAATAAATTACCAATATTTTATATTTATTTTTCGACTATTTTACCCGAGTATGGATGAAATTGGGGCACATCACGGTAATGTATATGAATTTACTAATACTTTATGTACTATTATGTCTTCTATGCTAATACGCAATTGGCCAACGTAGTTGAAAGAATATGCAAGTGGACTGTTGTAAATTAAAAAAGGTCCAGAGGCGATTCACATACGTTTATTGCTTCGTACATGGAAAAAAGAGAGGAAGTTACAACGTCACTGTTACCAACCATACAAGACAGACATTAATACCAAACTTAAAGTAACATATCTGGTAAACCACAGATTATATTACACTAATACAGATAGATTATCTTAACTAAATGTTAGACGATCTAACAGTAGTGGACTACCCCCTGTGGGATCCCACATTACGAGATGAAACCTGAGTGTAGTGGAGCCTATTTCTGACATCTCAACTAATTTGTGTTCTGCATTTAATTCAACCCCAGCTTAATATTATACCTGAATTTAGGAGATGTTTTAAAATTTCTAAGTAGGAAACTAGGTAAGTTAAACAGACGAAGAGAACCGTTCCAATAAAAAAAACATCTATTTACCTGGATATAAAGACAACTTTTCAAATATGTCAAGTATGTTCCTTTCAAAATAAATAACTTGTTTTATCTCATGTTAACATATACAGTTTATTTTCATGCATGTAAACTGCTAGTGACGTAGGTTTCCCTGTTGCGGTATCTGTGAGAGGAAGAATCGCTTGTTGTTCAGAACTCCTTGAGCGTTTATAACTTTGGATGTGAAGTCAAGTCTTGTGAATATCGTTATTAGTATCTTCACGCGCATATACCTACACATACATAACTTAATTATTCTGCTACTATATTGCTTCCATTATTTGCTGGCATCTTGTTACTTAGTAACCGGTTGGGTTGACAGCTTCTTTCTTAATTTAACGCTTCTACGACGGCATCAAATTGTTGTAGCAGATTTTCTGTTGTAAGTTTTCGGTTTGCTCGTAAGAAGACTGTTATAGGACGATATATCGTCTATCTTAATATATATAAATTACGTGTCACGTTGTTTGTCCGCGATGGACTCCTAAACTACTTAACCGATTTTAATCAAATTTACACACTGTGTGCAGTTTGATCCAACTTGAAAGATAGGATAGCTACACCTCAAAAATAAAAAATAAAAAACTTGACAGAACGAAGTCTGTCCGGGCAGCTAGTATATATCTGTATACACGGAGAATTTGAAAGCGTTTTGGAACCGAAAATTTTGAATCATTTATCAATAACAGAAGCTATATATTATAACGTTAATTTAATAATATGTATATTTTTTTTTTAATCAAAGTCGATATTCATATCGTTTACAGAGAAAAAGTGAGAACCAGTAGTAGCACTATTCAATCACACGTAGATACATACTACAAATAGAAATACTACGCGTTTTACTATCAAGTCACATAAAATCGTATTCGCCAATAAAAACAAAGCTACTGAGTTGCGCCGGAGTCGTCCAACCAATGACGGCATTGCAATGAGTCGTATGCCCGTAGACGCATGCGCGGGACTCGCCTGTAATCGTCAGGCGTCCTTGGACCTTGGCTTTCAGTAGGTCAGTGACACCAACGGCACAGCTGTTGTTAGCGTCAGCGGCGCGCGGAATGAATGATCAGTGCGTTACTACTTTCCAAGTTGATCGATTATAAATGAATATTAAAACTGAAACTTTTTTTTAGTCAACATTACAATTGATTTATCCGTTTTTATTGGTACTATAGATAATTCCAAATCAAAATGTTTCGTTTCCAAAACGCTTTCAAATTCTCCGTGTATATATCGATATACGACGATCCATCACGAAAACATGATGCAGGTTATATTTTAATATTAATACATCATACAATAGCAAGAAAATTAAGAATAATAGGTTCCTCAGTTTTCCGTGTACTCTTATGAAGAAGTTTAGGTATATAGGTATTTAAGTAGTAGGGCACTCCAGGAAATGATAAATCCTTTAGGCAAACTTGAGTTTACTCCAGGCCTTGCTGAACTAATTTGTATTAATTTCTATCAAATTGTAACGACGTCATTTACCGAATCGCATAGTAACCTTACTTTGTATTTACATTTATCCTTTTTAATGTTAATTGTAGGCATTTATTATCATAATTGGGTGCCATTTTTCTTTTTTATCAGAGACCTTTTTATCTTTTTATTCAACATCATAAGCAGTGAGTGTTCATAATTTTGCAGAAACATAATGCCTTGAGAATAAATTTTACAGCCAGTTGGTAGTTATTTTCTTGTCTGGAATAAAGTAATTTCTAAAATATAAAATTTACTTCTATTAGTTAGGCTGTGGACACTTTTAATATGTTTTTTCACTTCAGTCAGTTTAGTTATCGTGGTAAGCACTAAGCGTCACCACACACAAGGTAGTAATTTATTTTCACCTACTACTAGGCTCAAGCAAGTGATAATTATTTTAAACTTTTTGTGGCTTAAGTTTGATAAGTTATGGTAATCACGATTCGAACCGATATCGATTATGCGTGTCTGGGATCGAGTTAGGGATATTTTGGAGATGGATTCTACATCTCATCTCCACTATAAAACGACTTTCCAAAGAATCCTGCTCCCTTGCGCCTTCCAGTTACTGCCATTTCAATTTTCTGTGTGTTTATGTGTGCATGTAACTTGAAATAAATAAATGTTAGTTCATTAGTTGTAATTCAATCTTGTGTTCGGGGTATTTTCAATATGCAATTTCTCCGGACACGCTGTATCTACCTACACCATTCCATCCATCCACCAGCCTTTACAAGTCCAGTGCTAGACATAGGCCCACTAAACCTACTACCTACACTTACTACCTACACTTACTACCTACACCTACTGACTAAAATTATTGGTGCCTGTTAAACAACATCTGTAGCACACCCAGCGGTATTTAAATTTTGCTGACGGCAAGGCTACCTATCTGAACCACAGTTTCAACACTGTTCTAAAAGTTCCTCGTTATTTTAAACTTCTTGGTAGATGCATTGGATCGGACAGATTTACTTTGCTTGACAATAAATCCACTGATCTAGTGTTTTACATATGAAATTGAACTTAAGATGTAATTTAATTTAACCCAGTTTTGATTCGGTTTCGTACAACGCAAGAAAACAAAAAATATTCGCACCCAAAACAATTTGGATTTAATTTTTGACGATGTTTTAAATTTTATAATACAAGATTTTATTGTTTGAAACTTGAAATCAAATGTTTCAATTCATTATTGTATTTTATTTATATCATTATATTATTTATGGCAAAAGATCATCATTAAACATTTTTTAACTTGCATATTTAGGTTCTTAATCCGGGAAAAACTTGTCAAAATCGGATGTAGTCGTTATAATCAGTAGCCTGCACTTTGTTTTAGGAAACACAATTTCTAAAAACACACACAAACGTCATTCACAGGCCTTAAAATATCTTTCATGAAACCATTTTGAATGTAGGTTACTATCTACCTACATAAAAAGGCAAGAAAAAGATGATGTGGAATCGTAAAAAAAGATTAACTCCCTGAGGAGGAAGACTTTCAATCTGGAGCTGAGCTTTGAATTGAAAAGCATGCATCCATAATGACGAATATAGTGGATGTGTTTCGCTTTGACGTTTTGCGTCAATGGGCTCAAATATAGTGATTTGGATCGAAAAACAATTTGTATGTTATGATTTAATTAATACTGATGGATTGATTACACCTAACAAGTACAGTGGCGAGTCAGTAAATGAGCTCTCGGCCGAGAGAGTCGCCAAACCGAGTTGGTGTTCACACATATTACTATAGTGGTGAGTCAGTTCAGTTTTGTTCACGCTTAACGTCTGCAATGGATCGCAAAAAAAGGAATTTAAACGGGTTTTCAACCGGCTGTTACCTGACATTATTAACGAATTGTGGGATTTGTTAGAAGATGAAGACCGAAGAATCATGTATTTTATTGTTATTTCCAAGCTCCATTTGTTAGCGGACATTTAATTGAGATTAGGATAATTTTAAAACAAAACCAACGCTGCTTGAACGATTGGCGACGAGTGGCGAGTGGCCGAGTGACAAGCGAGTGCGTGTTATCGAGATATCGAGCGGGATATCGAGTCGCTGCGGGGGCAGAAGAATGAAGCGGGGAGGTGGGTACTCGGCCTAGTAAACAGATTGGGATTCTAGTGACTCTCTCGCCTCTCTGCTCGACCTAGCACTCGGCCGAGCACTCGTTAAACTGTTTGTACCAACCGAGCGCTCGGCCGAGGACACTGACACGCCACTGTACTCGTTAGTGCTTGTTCACACTGAACACGCGGGCGCGGGCGCGGACGCAGGCGCGGGCGCGGTCGCGGTCGCGGTCGCGGTAAACGCTACATACACCGCGCGCGCGTTTTGATGTGAACACTTTCATAGTAGCTCATATGTTTGATATTTCGCGACCGCGCCCGCGCCCGCGCCCGCGAGTTCAGTGTGAACAAGCACTTAGGTGTGATCAAGGCATAAAGTAAGCCTAGTAAGAGAAAACGGTTAATGCAAGATATTTTTTGGCTCCTACACATGTTGGCAACACTATCAACCCCTCAGGTATTTGGTATACAAATTGCATTGCATTTTATGCTCATGTTAGTTACAAACTAGCACGTGTACCTATCATAGACATCATGTCTATGTTCATTTTCATCACTCTCTGTGAAAGAAGTAGTCTGTGAAAATGAAGAATGATTTATACATAGATTGAGAACCAGTAGATTTTGCCATACATTTGATAGAGCGAGATCGCCAGTTACAAAATCTACGTGAAAGACAGAGAAAAAAAAAATATTTTTTGTCCCTGTCACCGTGGCTGTGGCCGATTATTATATTGTACATATAGTATTTGTTTGTCAAAAGTGCAAACAATGTGTGAGTTGTGACAAACAATGAAAAGTGAGTTGGCTATTTGGAGATTTAAAGTTACAGTTTGTTTTTTAAGCAGAATATCGCAGTAAGTTTAAGTATATAAGTAATTTAAGTACGATGGTTGGTAGTAGTATTTTGGGCTGCTTATTAAATTTTGTTACATTTCAAAGAAACCTAAATTCTCCGTCTCATGGGCGGCCACGCCGTGGCTGAATCTATAGGTACTACATCTATGTTTTATACTAACTATAACAAGTTGAATAGTGGACCAATGTGTGACATCAAAAGAATTTTTAATAACGTAACAAATACACATCTCTACATTAACAAAAAGTTTTTGTTTTTTTGTCAATTGTTCTTGGATATACGAATTATATCTTATTAGGGAGTTTCATACAAACTTGTATCCTCTTTTTTATACTTCTAGACCCAGCAGTATCGGCTGTGCGTTGATTGATCAGTTTTTCTTTTATATCATACTATGTTTAATGGATAACCATAACAGGTACAAAAATACATTTATTTATTTATTTATTGTGAAAATAACAGTTATAATTCCT
The DNA here is from genome assembly GCA_911387775.1 of Thymelicus sylvestris. Lineage (NCBI taxonomy): Eukaryota > Metazoa > Arthropoda > Insecta > Lepidoptera > Hesperiidae > Thymelicus > Thymelicus sylvestris. The sequence goes on along the minus strand of OU426896.1, from coordinate 6,168,819 downwards.
TACTAATGTCTAGATTAACAAATGTAGCTTAATAAATATAACAAACAAGATGTTATAAACTTAGTTACTTACACACGTAATGAATAATAGGAGATTATAACTGTGCAAGAATCAATTCACACTATCCTCCGTACTAGTAAAACTGTATGACGGTCGGAAATACATAAGTATTATTCAAATAATAAATCAAAAAGCCCGATTATTTATAAAGCATCTGTGAAATTTATGAATACATTTCAGATTTTTTGTACGTGATAAATAAGACTATTTCAAAAGATCATTAAATAATAAGAGATTAGAAAAGCACAGGCTTTGAGCGAGAATTTTTAAAACAGTGTTTAAAAATGGAGCGTTACGTTTAAATTTATTCTCATTCCTTAAATCCGTTGAAACCGCTTTAAATTGTTCCGGCGCTCGCTCTTTAAACCTGCCGGAGCGCATTGTCAGCAGGATGACGCTTTTTAATGTACCGTCCAATGTTTGTTTTGTTGTCTATAATCACAGCTCGAGTTTGTTTAGATCTGTTTGTGTATTTTTTTGCGGATTTAATGTTGCTTTCTTAGATACTTTCAATCCTACTTAATCCTACTAATATTATAAATGCGAAAGTTTGTGAGGATGGATGGATAGATGGATGGATGTTTGTTGCTCTTTGATGCAAAAACTACTGAACGGATTTTTATGAAATTTAGCACACAGGTAGTCCATGACATGGATCTTATTATCCCGGAGGTAAGTAATAAATAAAATAAAATAAAATAAACACTACTCGCACTAGGGTTCCCTGAGTCGCAGGTGATATGGACGACACCATCAGTAATGCGACAGTATAGACCTCCTTAGTTAGGAAATATCCCTGAACCGGGCTTACAAAGGCTTGTAAGGAAATATACCACATCAAACATAAGTCATATAATATGTATCTTTCTATTGTATAATCTCTGGCGACTTTACGCACGCCGATGCCCTCTACTCGTATGTTTTTCTTAAGTACCTATCCTTCTTACAGGTTGCCTGGAAGAAATCGTTATGCAGCGATAAGGCCGCCTGTTGTTTAGTACTTCCATCTTAACTGTTATCCTTGTACGATTGTACAATAATACTCGTATGTGGTGTGCAATTAAAATGCAATAAAGAGTTATCTACATATCTATCTGTCACCAATGTCTTACAAAATCACTTTGCATGCACATCAAACAAGTGAATGGTGAATGCGGAGCGGTGCTCGCGTTAACCCTTTGATGCATTTAAAACGAGAGCGTTCGACTGCGCATTTCGCGAAAAGAGCGCTTTAATTTTTTGTGACATTTGCGAATGTTTCTGCACTTGTTTGTAAGACTTCCTTTGAACGATTTAAGAACTTTACTTTGACTCATTAAAGTCTCTGATTATGGAGGGATAATGTTTAGAAATGCCGAATACGCAAAGTCTTGAGTAATTAACTAATTTTATCTATCTTCTTCTTTAGAAATTGAGTAGGTATATCTCTATAAATAGTAAGTAGTCAATCTACTAGATTTAATCCATATGAATTACGCTGAGTAGGAGATAAAAAATGTTGCATACAATTAAAAGCCACGCCAAGCGAAGATACAGACACGTCTATGCAAAATAATATTAATTACTCACAGTAATTAAAAATAAAACTCACGATGTAACACAGTAACGGTTGCATGCTGTAAATCCATTAAATATACGAGCTGCAATGCGCTTAAATTGTTACTACTTGTGTGCGCTCGAAAATTCACCGACACAATTATAGTAAGCGGGTGCGAATGATAATGTGTAGGTAAATGAGCTATTGTTGAGCTAAACGTAGTGACGTACAGTCGCAAACAGAAAAACGTGCACTATTTACGTTTAAAATACAATTTCTCTCTCTAAAAACATTTTAGATGTGGCGGGGCATGTTGTGTCAAAATTATAGTTTCATACAATAAGTGTGTGTACTAGACTTTTCAATGGTGTGTCGTGACATGACGCCATAATTTGTTGGGTCACGAATGTCTCGCCTCTCATCATTTGACAAACAAATCTGTTCGCTTATTTGCCAACACCAAATTGCTGAATCACATAAATTAAAAGCACTGTTGAATCTGCGCATATATGTACCTACATACATTCACAATATATGTTGTGAAATGAAGATAATGTTTGCATTACTGAGGTAAACTTTACTGATTAATATGGTTTGACTTGATATAATAGTTAAAATATCTGTGTTTGAATTATTTATAATTGTGTAAATAAACCATAATAATTACAATAATTATTATTAGTTAATGTCGTATCTTTGTGCAACAGAATAATATTAATAATGAAAAATGATATGTACCTAGAGTGAAATAAGTTGAAGAACGTTAGTTCTTACAGGTTAAGTTTTGATATTATATTTCAAGCTCTTTTGTTCTCTGTAACAAGGACAATTTTGACAGTAGCGTGCGAATTATGCTCGTTGCTCTGTTATTCAATTTTTAAATTCGAATGCGTCTACACAAAATGTTACACTCATTGAAATATTTGCATCTGCCTCTCCTTTCACTAACATGCTTTGCCCATGAAAGGGCTAAAATTCTTCAAATTTGAATAAGAATAAATGTATCAAAGAGAACTGCTCTGTAGAGCTGCAATTTTGTATGTTATGACTGGGGTATAATAAAGTTGTAACATGAATGTTTATGATGCATGACTTTAGTGCCTTTATTGTTCTTCAAAAAAAGGAGGAGGTTCTCAATTCGACTGTATTTTTTTATGTTCGTTACCTCAGAACTTTGGACTGGGTGAACCAATTTTGATGATTCTTTTTGATGATAGTGATGGTAAGTAGCTTCCTTCGCCTATGAACGTCAGCAATAATAAACACATCACCCATGCGTTGCAGACCAAGAAAGGAGAGAGAGAAAGACATATATTGATGTTTTTTATACTGAATAAATTAATGCTTGACTACAAAACTACTTCCTTGATGGTAAGCGGCAATGAAGTAACGGATGGTAAAGCGCGCTAACTTAGTAAAAGCCTAATCATTCTTAAAAACTCTTTAAAATGTATATACATAGGTACTATTTCTTATTGCAACTTCAGAAAGTCTTCTAAAAATTCTTCCGTTCATAGGTAAAATCTGCATAAAATTAGTGCTGCATATTATCGTTAATTTTAATCGTCAATCATCTATCAGGATTTTGAAAAATTAAAGCTTGTGTATTTTATGATGTGTATCTATTTGATGATAGTGTAAATATGAATCGCTTTTATTTGACGACAAATTCTTTGCGTTCCGCTCTCCGCTTTCGAATTTGAATTTTCATTAAATCTAAACAGCATCTCAAGCGCGTAGTTACTGAAATCCTAGTTTTCGGGGTCAGTGATTTCGGAGATAGGGTAATAAGGCGTTGTCGCTTAACGCTGATTAAATACGCGTGCTTCTGCAAATAGCTTTGAAGAAGATGCAAAATAAAGGTTTGTGCACGATGAAGTCGATCTTAGAAGAAAAATTTGAAAGGAATTGTTTGTGATAAATTTGCAAAAGCGAATTTGCGATGGAATGTGAGCGTTTAGACTTTAGAATATGGATGAATCAAAACAATATTAATCGCGGAGATTTGGTAATTAAATATGCTGTTAATTTGTGAATATAATTTTGTTTGTGTTTGGATAGGTAAATATTCTTATGAACTGATTAGGGAAACATCGAAGTTGTGAAGAAACATGATGTATTTTTCATTCGTTCATTAGTTCTACATATTTTATGTAAATTATGTCTTTTTAAATTTGTTTTATATTTTATTCTACTTTAACTAAAATGTTCAAATTTATCTCATTAATCATAAGTAGAAGATATAATGAGGAAATTACTTTAAAACTAAACGAAACTTCAGTCGTAACAAAGTTGTTGTAAAGTGAAAAAACGCTTTTGTAAAACCATTAGTACACGTCAACTTCTTTACAAAATTGGCGAAAGAACAGCGTCTCCATATAAAAACTTCAAGCGATCTTGTTAGTGAGACAATCATTTTTTTGCACGAAAACTTCAAACACAAAGAACAAAACTTGTTACGCTAAGTGGAAGGAATTTGATATCGAAGAGTTTAACAAATAAAACGGAGGGTTTTGAAATATAATTATTTTTTATAAGGCAACGAACGAACAATAATACCTCCTGATTGTAACTGTTCACCTTGGTTTATTGACGTCCTGAATTCTTTTCACTTACCATCATTCATTTTTTTAAATTATGTTAAATACTCCACGATTTTTTTAACGAACTTCTCTTTTACGAGCACTCCATTAATGGAAATTTATAGTTGTACTATAGTATATACCACCTTTATTACATTATATTATGTACAGGCTCTCTATGTACCGCCTCAACCACGTGAGTAATTTGTGTTTTAATTTGTTAAGTACGAATATTAATAGTTGTTTTTACTTTTCTATAAGCTATACAACCAACGATTGTATGGTATGTACGATATTTCTTTAGTTGATGGAATTATTATTATTTCTTTTTGTGCGGTAATCGCAGGGGCGATCCTTCGATGTATGTAATGTGGACTGTATAAATGTATGTATGTATGTATGAAGCAGTAGGTTGGTAGTATGTCCAATCCAATACCAAAATCAGTAAGAAAGAACCCACCAACCTTAACATCCAATGTCGCAAGATTGCGCTGCGCACGACTGCTTCTTTCTTTCACGGCACGGCCGGAGGACAGCACCATAAACGTTATGGTCTTCTGATGATGGAAACTCCACGAACGTCGTGAATTCTACCGATCTTCTTAACGGAGTTGACGCAACTCGCGATATTTTTCCTTTGACATTAAGTGTCAATTTTGGAAGGGTTTTACTTTTTCTTTCACACCGACCAGTGTTAAAGGATTGAACATACCCCCCACCGAAATCAGTGTGATGATTTCCTAATAGTGTCGGTGTGTGAAGAATGAGTGTGTTAATAATTTGTGTTAATGAATATTTACGAAATAATTCAAAAATAAAATAAACTTGTTAGTGTTAAGTAAAAAAGTTGAGTGTATGTGCCTAATCTAAGTCCTAACCTAATAACCTAACTTTATATTTAGTTTGCATATGGCAATGGGCAGATCTTATTTACCGGTCTTTTATAAACCCCAGTTTGCGTGCGTACAGTGACTACACGTACAATGTTATCAAAACCAGGGTGAACCTCTTCTATTCTGCCAAGAGGCCACTGTAACGGTTTGGTTAAGTTAGATTTAAGGAGCACTAAATCACCCTTCTTAACATTTGGAATTGAGGTGAACCACTTTTCTCTTTGCTGTAAAGTGTGCAAATAATCATTTGACCATCGCTTCCAAAATGATTGTGATGCCTTTTGAATACATTGCCAACGTGACAATCGCTTCATCTGTACATCTTCAAAATTATTCTCTGGAACAGTTAATAAATTCTGTCCAGTTAAAAAATGACCCGCAGTCAGAACTTCAAATTCATTAGGATTATTTGAAAGGGAGCATAATGGTCGCGAGTTCATAATTGCCTCAATTTTACAAAATAAGGTACTTAACTCCTCAAAAGTCAAGGACCTATCACCTACTACACGGTAGAGATGATGTTTGGCTGATTTTATGCCTGCCTCCCACAGACCACCCATGGAAGCTGCATTAGGCGGGTTCGTACGCCATTCGACGCCTCGCGAGGATAATCCAGAAAGAATTTCATCAGAATTAGACGTAGAATTAAAATAATTAGTAACGTTTTTTAAATGTTTAGCTGCTGCAATAAAGTTTTTTCCACAATCGGAATATAAGCAAGTACAGAGACCGCGGCGTGCCACAAAACGATCAAATGTGGCCAGAAAACATTCGCAAGATAAATCTGAGAGCACTTCTAGGTGCACTGCTTTTGTAGAGAAACATACAAATAAACACAAATATGCCTTAGTAACTTTTGCATTTCGCCGCATACCTTCTTTTATTAAGAATGGACCACCAATATCGCAACCAACATGGTCAAACACCTTATTGGCCTTAAGCCTAGTTGCAGGTAACGTACCCATCATAGGCTGTGTGGAGTATGGACGAAATTTAAAACAAGCCCGACATTTCGACAAAACTGAACGAATTACACTACGAGCGTTTATTATCCAGTATTTATTATTCAAAATGCCTTGCAAGGTGCGCGGTCCTACATGCATGTACAATTTATGAAAATAATCAATTATTAAATTAGTTATGTGGCACTTCTTGGGTAATAGTGCCGGATGTTTTATATTATATGGTAAATCCGACTGTTGTATTCGACCCCCCACCCTGAGGAAATTATCAGGGTCTATAAAGGGAGATAGTTTGCGAAGGGATGATACATGAGTTCCCTTTGCCAACATTTGTATTTCAGAATAAAAATAATTATTTTGAATGACTTTTATAATTAAATCATGTCCCTGTTTTAACTCACAAGATTTTAGTGAACCAAATGTTCGATCAGATTTTTTACATTTTAAATTATTTATAAAACGAAGACACCACGCTGTTACGCGCTCGAGTTTACTAAACGATGAAATTTTATTAAAGGAATATTCGAGATCATTAAAGTTATTTAAATTGTAAGAATTAAAAGTGAATGTGTCTACGTTAGTTTTAAGTTCTGGAATAATATCATTTTCTTTTAAAATTAATGTACTTCTTAGCCAACTACGCGGATCCCCAGCAAGCCATGCAGGGCCACTAAACCATTCGTCCGCTACTGCTATAAGTTGTTCAGGCAGCGCACCTCGAGAACAGAGGTCGGCTGCATTGTTCTCACTGTTTACATGAAACCAGCAATTGGGCGGAATCACGTCAACAATCTCGCTAACACGGTTAGCCACGAACGCCTTTAGTTTGTATGGCGGAGTCTGTAGCCACGACAAAACTACACTCGAGTCGCTAAAGGCAATTATTGGTAAATTAAAATCTTTAACGTTTTGTACGACAAAACGAACTAGCTTTGATAACAGCACGGCTGCCATAAGTTCAAGCCTAGGGACAGACATTAACGGCTTCAATGGAGCAACTCTAGATTTGCTCGTCAATAGTTTGACTTTGACGTTCCCATCCTTGTCAGTACTACGAAAATATATGCAAGCTGCGTAACCCAGTGATGACGCATCACAGAAACCGATTAATTGCACGTTTACAAACGAATTCACTAGAAGGTGTCGCTCAATGCGAAGTTGTGAAAGGATCGGTAATTGACCGATAAATTTATCCCATTTTTGTAATAATTCGTATGGTAAACGGTCATTCCAGCCGAGGCTCAGTTTCCAAAGATCCTGCATGATACATTTGGCAACGAAAGTACACGGCGAAATAAAACCAACCGGATCGTAAATACTAGCAAGCAGCTTAAGTACTGAACGTTTCGTTCCGTTATTATCTTTTAAATTATAATTAAATGAAAAGAAGTCGCATGAGGGCAACCATGTCAATCCTAGGACTTTTAAGGATGATGATAACGTATCATCTTGAAAATTTATTTGCGTTATTTGTTCTGATTTCATACGTGTCAGTAGCTCGGGACTGTTGCTAGCCCACTTACGTAATTCAAACCCGCCTTTTTTCAGAAGACTCATTAAACCGTCTTGTAAGGTACAAGCTTCGTCTACAGATTGACATGACCACAAAAAGTCATCAACGTAGACACCCTCCTCTAGAACTCGGGAAGCCTTACAGTCTGACCGTTCGTCTTGGGCAAGTTGAAGCAGCGTGCGAATAGCCGTGTAAGGCGCGCTACGCAGACCGTAAGTGACCGTTTTCAGTTCGTAAACTTGTACTGGGTCTGACGGTGTATCACGCCATAATATGTGTTGATAACACCTATCAGCGGGGTCGATGAGCACGGCTCGATACATTTTTGACACGTCCGCCGTAAAACATATGTCGTAGAGACGAAAGTTAATAATAATTTTTAAAATATTTGGAAGTAATTTACGGCCGGTCAAAAGGTTGTCATTTAGTGACACCCCAGTACTAGTTTTCTGTGATCCATCAAAGACCACACGCAACGGTGTTGTGGAGCTAGAAGGCCGTAACACACAGTGATGTGGTATAAAATATTTAGACGGCTCCGTACCACGATATAGCTCCATATGTCCCAGTGACTCGTACTCCTTCAGAAAATCAGAATAAGCCTTTCGGAACTCGGGTGAGCGCGCAAGTCGACGCTCGACATGCGTGAGTCTCCTAAAGGCTATGTCATACGAATTACCTAACGGTTCGTGATTTGGCTTTAGTAAAATAGGTGAAACATATCGGCCACTCTCGTCACGATAATGTTTCTCAATATATAGTTTTTCAGCGACTTCATCATCGGGATTTAAAGGAACATCGCACGGCGAGGATTCTATTTCCCAAAATCGCTTAAGAGTATCATTTAAATGATCATCAGTGGTGTACGACACCAACGTTGTAGACGCTACAACGTTCACTTCCGTGACGTCATTAGTCGACGGGGTAATTAGTTTACCTGTGATAATATACCCAAATACGCTATCCAGCACGGCTGGCATATTGGGACCCATAATAATTTTCTTCCCACTGTAAATATGGGGAAAAACGTCACCGCCTAAAATTAAATCAATTGGCGATTGCTTATAGAAATGAGGATCAGCTAAAAATAAATTATCATACTGTTTTATTATATGCTCAGGAATTTTAATGGTAGGTAGATCTGAAGTTACTTTCTGAAGAATAACAGCATCAATATTAAAAACAGGTTTATCAGTGTGACGCGGCCTTAAGCTACATGACGTCATGCCGTAGTTCTTAACTAAACCATCAGCTAATCCGCAAATGCTAAACGGACATTTACGTTGAGATAAACCTAAACGTTGTAAGCATGCAGCGGAAATAAAATTGGATTGTGCACCGGAATCAATTAATACGCGACATGGTTGATAGACGTTAAAGTTGTCTAAAATATAAACAATCGCGGTACCCAACAAAACCGTACTGTAACTGTTATTATTATCAGTTGAAGGGCCTCCCGACTGGGCGGGCGCGCTTACAGGAATCGATGCATTACCGGAGTCATAAGAGGAAGCGAGAAACGTTTTCGTTACGTCTTGATGCAATAATAAGTTATGTGGTCGCTCACAAATAATGCATTTAAATTCACTCCTGCACTGTTCAACAGTATGATTAGGTTTAAGACAATTATGACATAACTTCAACTCATCAGCACGGCTGATTCGTAGCGAAGCACTCAATTTACGAAATTGAGCACAGCGATATATCATATGATTGTCTCCGCAATGCAAACAAGATAAATTATTTTTTGAGTTTGATGACGATGCATGCGCGTAGTTTTTCTGTGCACTGTTTCTAGTTCGCGCCGTAAACCTACTTACATCTGGTTGACGTTTATTCTGTACAACGTTTTGGTTGCTTGTACTAGCACCATAAGAACTAGAATGATCCAACACTTTTATTTGATTAGTAACATAAGAAATCAATTCAGAGAATTTTGGTATCGACTTCTGATTGATACTTTGTTCAAATGATCTACGAGTGTATGGATCCAAGGCGCGTAATGCTATATGACACAGAATGTAACTATTCAAATCTTCAATATCAAGAGATTGTATAGCTTTGTATGAGTTATCAAAGGTTTCCAAGAAATTATTCAACTGAAAGGATGATTCCTTCGCAATAGGTGTAAAGTTTAACATTTTATCTAAATAATTCCCAACTAACATTCGGTTATCTTGATACCTGTCGAGTAAAGCTTGCCAAACTATATCATAATTATTGGAAGATATCGGAATACTTTTGACTATGTTCAAAGCGGAACCTTTGATACATGAGAGTAAATAGTGAAATTTATCTATTTTTGGTATCTGAGGCTGATTATGAACCAACGAACAGAATGTCTCATAAAAAGTATAAAAATTTTCAATATTTCCATCGAAACAAAACAACTCCAATTTTGGAAGACGTGGTCTAGATTCGATGCACGACTGTGTTTTTTCAGTTTTAACGTTCGCTAGTAATTTTGAAGAAATCAATTTTATACGGTAATACAACTCATCAAAACTATTCAATTCCTGACTTTGAAATATGGTTTTCATACCAGCTTGTAACTGACATTTATAAATTTCAAAAATGCATAATTCGAAAGATGAACGTAGCTCATCTATATCCGTGACACGCAAAAGAAACATTTCACGAATATTGCTGTCAGTTACATTTAGTGACATGTCAGATAATATTTGTAATTGTTCAAAAATTCTTTGCTTTTTGTTGATTAAAACGTTTAATTCAACATCAGCTATGCACTCCTCGTACACTTCCTGAACCTTCTGACCCTTTTTAGCCATTGCAACGTACAAACTAAATATATTATGTCAAATAAAATAAATGAATAAAGAATTGCCAACTCTATGTTCGGCTCGAAGGCCACAAAAAAATTGTGCGGTAATCGCAGGGGCGATCCTTCGATGTATGTAATGTGGACTGTATAAATGTATGTATGTATGTATGAAGCAGTAGGTTGGTAGTATGTCCAATCCAATACCAAAATCAGTAAGAAAGAACCCACCAACCTTAACATCCAATGTCGCAAGATTGCGCTGCGCACGACTGCTTCTTTCTTTCACGGCACGGCCGGAGGACAGCACCATAAACGTTATGGTCTTCTGATGATGGAAACTCCACGAACGTCGTGAATTCTACCGATCTTCTTAACGGAGTTGACGCAACTCGCGATATTTTTCCTTTGACATTAAGTGTCAATTTTGGAAGGGTTTTACTTTTTCTTTCACACCGACCAGTGTTAAAGGATTGAACACTTTTTTTTTCAAAAAAGAAAAACAAAACAAATGAAGCATTAAAAATCCATGAAACGAATTAATATGAGTAGTAGCACGTACATATTACCGCAGGCAATATTTTTACCGTTCAATGATTACTGAGTGCAAGGTAGTTACAACGCTTATCTTGTTGTTTGATACATGTAAGATTTAATGTGAAAAATAAGATCTTTAAGATCTTGGATGTATTATTATTATAGTACCATCGCTCTGCGCGCGTCTTTGTTTATGTTTTTAGGGATAATATATACCCAATATGATATTCTAGATCATGGGCTAAATGCTTGCTAAATATCATGAAAATCTTTTTAGTACTTTATCGTGAAAGAGTGAATAAAAACGATACATGCATCATGTCTCACAACCTTACACATTTATAATACAGAATAAATATTAGTGGGGTTATCTACCTTGCGTATATACACCGAACATATATTTCTAATAGACATTCTAGTACACCTGGAGTTTCATAATTGTTAACTGTATTAATTCTATGCTTGGTTTAGCTCCTGTTATCCGATACTGGGAATTGGTATGGAGTGAACCAATTGTTAATAGCACCGAATTAAAGCGTTCTATTACTGAAACAACACCTGTAGGTAATAGATTTAAATCTGGATACCATTTTCAAATAGTTACCAAGCCAATAAAAATATTTTCGTACCCTATATGTAAGCTTAATACAAGCAATCAAAATCCTAAATAAGTGAAGTGTCAAACACATGATTTATTGACAGCCCTGACGTTCGATACGCAACTATTGTTCCCAATTTCGACCATGTCGCGTTGTAAATTGTTCCAAGTACACCCGAACATTTTTTATCCGCAATGTACAGTGCAATAAATATAGTGTCGTACATCGTAAGCTTAAGCCGAATCAGTGTAGTGTAGTGTCGGATCGTGAGCTAAGCTCAAAAATGCGTGGGATTTTTCAGAAAATATTGTATAGCCCGTGCTTTCTCGTCAACAGTGAATTTGCGGTGCGTTCGCTCTGAAATATTGGATAAAAGGAGCCCGCTGTATTTTCTTATTATACACTTTTTACACGTGTGCTGATACTCGTAACTTTATGAGTCCTCTTCTAGCGTTGAGTTATGGGTATATTCATTCAATGTAGTGTTTTGTCGAGCGAGATATACTGAGGTAAAATGTGTGCCACTACCACAACAACTACCTTGTTTTAAGGATTGCTTCATGAATTATTTTATCTGACGACACAGAGTAGCTTAGAGTACTGTAGAAGTATTACTTCTATTTTTATACAATATTATATGTTATTTTTAGTGCCATAATATTGTAAAACTTAGCTCGTATTTTTGGTATTTTCCTTTTTCTAAAGATACACTTACTAACAGATTTTGACAGCATTGACTGTATGGTCCTAATACTAAGTAAAAGCACAGAAGAAATAATAGTAGGTACTTTTAAATAAGTAGTAAAAGGTAAAATAAAATTCTATAAAAGGTTAATACTTACCTATACAACGCTTTTTAACAAGCTTACATCAAAAATAAATCTCCATTACACAAATCAATTTAATTACGCACTTAATTTATTTTAAGTATAATTTTAGAAGTCAATTATAAACTAATTGATACTGTTTTAATTTTATTTCTTTATGCTTTTACGGAAATATTTTTCCTACCCATTTTACCCCTGAAATTTATCCCGGGGGACTTATTTTCAAAACATCTGTTATACTTTTACGTTAACATTAGATAATTTCGTTATGAAGATTAAATTATTTTAAGTCGACCCGTGTGGCGCAAAGGCTATGCGCAAAGGTTACCATGCCGGATCGCCGCAACGAGGGTGCTGGGTTCGATTCCCAGCGAGGCGGAAATTTGAATGATGAGTTTGAATTTCTGTTCTCGGTCTGGGTCTGAATGTCCTTGTCTATGTTGTGTGTTGTCCATGGCACCCACGACACAGGGAATCCTAGTGTGGGGCTATGAGTGTGAAGCGTTATTATTATTATTTATTTATTTTAAGTAAGGACGAAATTTATTGTTTAACTCATAGAAACTATTACCGCCCTTCCCATTTTACTTATAATAAGGAATAATTTTTTTGCCTGGTGCTTAGTGTATGAGACATGATGAGATGCAAAATTTTAGTTTAACAAACTTCCAGTGTATTTTTATCGTAATTTGTAATTTACTCGTAAAAATAAGGATGAATGAAATGAAAAACTAAATAATTAAAGATTTCTGTTTGCTATTCAGTATTTTTTAAACTAATTTAAATTAATATTTCAATAAAGATTAGTAATTTTATTACGCGCCGGGATTGTTCATCAAATAAGAGTAAACAAATTGGACAAGCATCCTAGTTCCTAGCAAGTGTATCTGATAGTAGGCCTCATGTTCTGGTAGTATCTTTTCCATCCATCCATCCATCCATCCATCAGCCTTTGGAGGTCCACTGCTGGACATAAGTCTCCCCTAACTTGCGCCACTCTGACCGGTTCTGAGCCTTCTGAATCCAGCGAATGTCTGCTGTCTTCAGAACGTCAGTCCACCTGGTCGGGGGACGTCCTGTGCTCCTTTTTCCGAGACATGGGCGCCATTCGAGGACCTTTCTTCCCTAACGGTTATAGATCCTTCGAACTATAGTATCTTTTATTCATCATCAAACTGACAGAGACTGATAATGAAATCGAATCTTCTGCCACCTGGAAAATGTTTCCGGATAATCCGAACTTTGTTATTATTTCATTCAGAAGTAATCACATCAAGTGAACTCAATTTATTGTGTTTGTTTCATTAAACATGTATCGACAGGCGATAAATGTTCGCATGAAATATGAAATGTGTCGAGTTTATCATGTATGATTGTTAATTTTACGTTAACTGGTTAAAAAGTGTCGCAGTTCTTTATTGTTTGTCGGGTACTCTCATTTTTGTTTATTTACTAGAGCATACCCAGCGTGTTCCACTATGCGAAAAAAAATTGTGATGGCAATGACAAATCTTGTCAGTCTGTATTATGCGCCATTTTCAAATATTATCTTCAAATTTTTGTACGGAAAAGTGGAAATGCGACTTTATCAATGGACCGAATGTGCCTAATGCATTACTTTAATGATGTCAAACCACCTTCGGATTATTGCCTTTGAAATGAAACCATTTTGAGGCACATCGGTTGGATGATTTCAGAGTCTTTAAAGGACAACCGTACAAACATATTTTGTGTTATATATATATATAGATTATAGGACACCCGACACAGTTAACACTGGTATACAATTATAAATACTTCAGCCAATAGGACTTAAATTTTAGTGTATCCTGTAGTGTGTATTATTATAGGGTGCCTCAACGTGCACAAATTTTGCAGTTAGACAAAAATCTACTTATTCTAATAAAATTAAATGAAACATTATGAAAACTTTAAAAACAAAGATAACTATAAGATAAAATCACACAGAATAAAAAATAGCTAAAATATTATGATAATATTTAAAACAAATTCAACTCTAGCTTAACGTTTTGCAGTAAATGCGCCCTTGGCCTGGGTTATGAGGAATTTGCCCGTGAAAGGTCTCAGATTTGGTGGTATTCAGTAATGTATCTTGTTGTCTGATTTTGAAATGTACCTAACTAAAGCACAGACTTTGTTATGCCTACAAGTATATTAATTTTATCTCCACAGAGAGGCCCAATAACGCTCCAATATGTAATCTTCTGTACCGATATTTGATACGGTGTGTATCGACCCTAATCTCCAGTATGGATGGAATTTGATTTGACACTGAACATTATCTAAGCTTACAAATTGTTAGCTTTGCGAACATCATAATATTATAACAAGTACAGTAATAAACACATTTTTTTTTATTTCATAGCGTTAGTTCGACTATCTGTGTTACAATATCATTGTCAAAGATAGACTACGGTATTGGAGAGAAATTAAAAAGTTACCTTACGTGTTTCGGTCGCGGTGTCGAAGAGAATAATAATATAAATGAATTAAAACTATAATTCGGGTCTCCCACTTCTGTTTCAATCAGCAACGCGTCAGGAATGCCTTGACGTTTCTGATGTCCATAGGCGATGATGATCATTTACTGTTAGATACCTTGTCACAAAGATAAGATAACAATTGACAAAAACTGACACTACAAAATCCGTTCACGCAAAACATTACAACATCATTATGACTCTAAATTCATCCTTCAATAGCCCGAACATTGATCGTAAAAGCCTCGAATACTTATAACTAATGGGCCCTTAAAATCTACGGCTGTTCTAGTCACTATTAAGTTAGGAGCCCCATTTACCTACGCTTCACCCGACGTCCATCTGACCTTCCCGACCCCATTAACTCGAGAGACCAGCAGTTACACTGAGCTTGGATTGTCGCCAACCTGACGTAACAACGCCTCTGATTTGTTAACGAACTCTGTATAGAACGTTTAGATTTGAGGTAAGAGCAACTAAGATCTTTAGGCTCGCTACGTAACATATGAATTTACGTGACTAGACTGAAAATGATCGTAAAAGGACCTCTTAGCAAAAGAGTTGTGGTCCTGCTAACGGCTTTGTATGTAGGAACAAAACCTAGTAAAACAGCAACAGGTCATGAAAAAAGACGTCTTGTGCTTTAATCGATCGAAGCAAAGGAAAAAGGCTACATTAACTGTCGGAAATGCAAAATGTCGTTAGTGGCAAAATTTAATTATTGCTTCCGTGCTCCAGAAGGTACGTTAAGCTGTTTGTTGTCAGAGTAAAAGCTTTGTTTGAATCCTTCGGGTAGTGCCAGAATTGTAAAGTTCGAGCCGGCGACTAAATGTTTCACCAATTTACAAATGTAACTGCTGTAGTATTTTTGATAGACTTTTCAGTTCATATCAAGTATGTAATTGACTTTATTTATGAGCTATAGACATAATTATGTATTCATTCTTGTACCTCTACAATAGTTTCCCTAAATCTGGACACTTTAGGTAGTCCGGGGTTCAGTTCTGGTCCTTAAATCATAAAATGATATTAAATATAAAATTCACAAATTGTGGCGCCATAGTATACAACATATACTATACGTTGGTGGTATGTATATATAGTTTTACTAAGTATTTATAAATTAATGTTATTTATTTTCTCAAAAAAGGAACGTGATACGCATGTATTATATACTCGCGAATTCTCGTAAAGTATAATTAACTATATCTTCTCTTTTACCTTTTGCGAACTTGTATTTAGTAGGTACTACTCGAATCTACCTAAGTTACAGTTTTGCTCTATTCATACGTCTGTAGCTGCTATAGCTGGTACACTGTTTTTTTACGTCCCAACCGATTTCAAAAGCGAAGAGGTGATCTTTTCAACGCGTATGTTTTTTATATTTTATGAATGTCCACCGAGTTCGTTCAGTCCGGGTGGACAGATTCTAATGTTAATTTTTTGTATGAAAGCCAGCAGTTTTTATTTGAGGTTTCATAGATAAAACTCTTGATTTCTTAATAGTTAAAGTGGAAAATGTAGTTTTACTTAATTTTATTAACAAGTTCTTTATTTAGTCTTTTAAGAGACAAATAAAAAATATCGTTAATTTTTTGTGATTTTTTACTTGCCTTACTAAAAAAAAATCATACCAAGATAAACCATAGTGTAGTTACTAGATATGTATGTATTAAATAATAATAATCTATGACCTCTCCTTCAAGGCCGGCGAAGCATTGGCGACTCCTCTACTCTGGTGTTGTACCACTCACCATCAGGCGGTCCGTCTGCCAGATTTTGCTTCATGCTACAGAATATGTTTCATCTCAAATGTATAAAATAAACTGGACTTTAAGGAAGAATCGAAGTTGTAGGTAGCTTAACTCTCGTTTATAACTTCGCAGTCTGCGTAAAACTACTTTTTTAGCGACTTCAAATTCTGGTTCATTCTTCTTAGTGTACATACTCGTATAGTGTCACCTAAATCCTCCTGTAGCCTTTCGGAATCTCCATCTTCCTTGCACATTCGTAAGTGAAAATCTAGTTCATAAGAGATTGGCAAATAAATTCCTTGCCGCATTATAATTCCTATATTGTACTAGAAAATTAAATGACAGTTAAGGAAAAATCCATTAGCTTTTGGAGGTTCACTGCTGGACATAGATTTCTGATTCTGAATACATCAGATCCCCTGTCGTCTTTAGGTGGTGGGGCGTATTCTGGATTCATTTGACTCAAGATCGCAGCATGTTAAAGGATAATAAATAGAACATGATTATGTAGCCAATGAACGTCCATTAAGTGATTGTGTAGTTTATCAAGAGCCAACTTCGTAGTGATGGAGTAAAATAATTAAAGTACTTACTTATTAAGATTGATGCAAACTGTAGGAAATCAGAAATTAATGCGTTGTAAAATAAAAGTTTTAAGAAATAAATAAATAAATAACGTTTTCTTTTAAGATGCAATGCATTGGGGTCAGTATTCCAGGCCGCCACAATTACGCCAAAATAAGGATTGAGATTGGACTGAGATACAGATATAGTCGTACTCTACTGCTACTCTACTGCGTAGTCTACTGCTTCATATTGAAACAGCGTAGTAAATATAATTATATTATTTTCATTTATCAAATATTTAACAACCCTACTTGTATTGACCTGTGCTCATCTTTTCAGGATTATACTCAATTTTGTACAGAATTGGAATATCACAGCATGACACAAAAGCCATTGTGAATACTATCTTTAGTGCAAGATGTCTTTGTACTATAAGCTGCTTCCCCTTTCTTTGTAAAGTTGTCTTAATGGTACCACAATCTTCAAAACGTAAATGTCTTTGGTACAGTAGTTTAATATAATATTTAGTTATAATATCTGTGCTACGTTGTTTTGCATGGGTATTATCAGTATCGTGTAAATAATTATATTGTGTGAATATTTATTGAAACTTCATTGATAGTTACAAACCGCAAGCCAAATGCTGGTGCATTTTTTACCAGCTAACAAAAAAGACGACGAGCGGTATTATATGATGAAGATATAAATAAAATAATATACAATGAATAAACAGACAAACACTATAACATTTGACATGTATTTTATTCAGCCCTGCCAAATGCGGGGAAAATCCTCGATTTGCGGGGATTTGATGTTTGGCGCGGGGAATCACAAAAATTCGGACAATGACCAAATGTCCCGCGAGAACGTGAACGCGCTACTTGTGGATATCAAATTGATATCAAATTGCACCGATGATCTTTTTTTAGCTACAAATAGTAATTATTGTAGACAAATAGATGCCCGACGATCTTTTTTTTTGGTCCAAGCGCTGAACCGATAGTAAATATAATATAAAATTCCGTACGCGTCTCAAAACTTATTTCAAAAATATCATTTCGAGGAAAAAAGCGCGGAATTTCGGGGAATTGACAACACTGACGCGGGGAATCGAGAATTTTTTATTGGCAGCACTGATTATATATAATACATACTGTACGTACACATTGTATTATCAAATAAATAAAAGGTGATGAACTTTTGAATAATATGTCTTCGGTGAAGTTGTTCATAAGTTGCACGATCACGTATAATCGTAATGGCACGAACCATAACATAAGATTTTTTTTTGATTTATTTATTGAAACATAACCGTAAAAACCGTTTTTAATTAGTAGTTTAAAGTTAAAGTGGTATGGACACAAATATATAGACATGATATACAAGTATATATGACTTTGGTGACGTCGACTTTATTCACCTGAGTTAATTCACCCAGGTGTCTTAAGTCTACTTTTAGTGTACTTTATTCACCTATGCACCCAGGTGATTTAAATTTACTGATCGAGGTGAATTGATATAAGTAGACTTAATTCACCTATCATTTTAGCCAATGCAATTAGTGATGTTGGAATGTTATTCCGATCCGATTTTGTATAACAATCGATTTAATTTATGAAGAAATTTTAATCGATTTAATATAACACTATTCGTTGATTTATTAGATAGATAATATTTTATTACATACGTATATTTATTATATACATTTATAATAATACCAGAGATGTGCATAATAGTTTATAAAATGTAATTAAATAGAAAATAAATATATACTTTTCATTTTTTCCATTTCAAATTCAAAAATTATTTAGAAAAAAATCATAGATTTAATAAAGAAATATTATATGTACTGCGGTTTCGTGAATCGTTTGTTTTCGGACAAGTACGTGATTAGCCCGCTGTGTCCTAATCCGCTGGTGGGGCTGCCACCTTATAGTCCGCGGACGGACTCGGTTTAAATCGGGTATCCTCCCTGGTGATTTGGTTCTATTTTGGGGCGCAGAACACTCGCCCGGTGCCCTGCATCCTTAGAAACTACAGCTCGAGGAGGCGATCGCGCGGCGGCGCGGCTGTAGCTGGCCCCAGGGTGGACGACGGGGACGTGGATGACTCGGACTGGCTGGGGCTCTGCTCACTCTCGTATCTTGCCACTAACACAGCAGATGGATACTCGGCATTTAACGGGGGCCATGACTCACCTATCAAGACTCCAACCGAGACCATACCCCACTTCCCACCCCAGAACAAACGACGGTAAGCGGCGAGGCATAGAGTGGGGGTTAACCGAACATCTGGATGATTTAGACTACGCTGATGATCTGTGCCTACTCAGCCACAAACACGTCGACATGCAGGCCAAATTGGATGATTTACAGCGTGAGGCGATCCTCGATGGCCTCAAAATCAACACGCGGAAGACCCAGGAAATGCGTACTCAAGGAAGGATCTCTTTACCACTGACACTAGGCTCGGAACCTATAGAGCGTGTGCAGAAGTTCACCTACCTTGGCAGTGCCGTGTTGGAGACTGGAGGAACTGAAGAGGACATCGCTTCTAGGGTAGCCAAAACTCGGGCAACCTTTGCGCAGCTACAACCTATATGGCAGTCTAAGAACCTGACACGTAGAGTGAAATTAAAAATATTTCGCTCGAACGTCAAAACCGTCTTGCTGTATGGGTGCGAAACGTGGAGGGTCACAAAAGACATCACGCAGCGAATCCAAGTCTTCATAAACCGATGCCTACGACAGATCCTTAGAATCTTCTGGCTGGAAAGGATCTCCAATGAAGAACTTTGGGATCTATGTCATGAAACGCCGATCGGACACCAGATCAAACGCCGGAAATGGACATGGATCGGTCACACCCTCAGAAGAGCTCCCAACCACATTCCTAGGCAGGCTCTGGAATGGACTCCACAAGGCAAGAGGAAACGTGGCCGTCCTAAGTCCTAAACACACCTGGAGGCGTTCAGTGGCAGTGGAGCTGAAGACGATCGGGCTGACATGGTCCGAGGCGAAGTGCGTGGCCCAAAATAGAACGAGATGGCGGAGTACTGTGGAGGCCCTTTGCCCCACCCAGGGGCCATAGGACCCTAAGTAAGTAAGTAATATGTACTGCCAATGATGATTTTACTTCATGTGAAGAATCCGATGATTTGTAATAATAAAAGTAAAATAACAGTATAGTATTTGTTTTATTTGTTACACTTGCGTTATAACTTGCCACATTTTTATTTTCTCAATTTCTCATGGAAAAATCAGTCTGATTAATGTTCGTTATGTAAGCAGTTAACTCGATAAATAACGATAATGATAGATGTCGGAGCTAAGATACATCGCATCACTAGTGACAAGCAAATGAAAGTTCTATGAAGTAATGCATTTTTTTGTTTATGTTTGCTTGTCAATAATTATCGAGTATCATAGGCATGCATGTGTCAAAAGTGAAATGCCAAATTGCAAAGAATATAGGTAGACTACACGCGATATTAGTTGACTGAATTTAACTATGGAACTAGGTGAACTAATTTGTTTTTGGTATTTGAGAATCTAATAACTATACCAGCTATAGTTTTATAAGATTACAACTAGAAGGGGTTAGCGTAATATGTATAATGATTATGTGCATATCTTAACTACGAAATTATTCGTATATAATTCTAAATGTCATTCTGATCATTGTCTGGTGAAATTTGTATCGACATATTTCCCTCCGGACTGCGAGCCCCATGGTAACCGACGAATGTGGCGATACAAGTCAGCAGATTGGGATTAGATGTGACACTTCTTCGCGTCTTATCCTTGGCGGCAGCTCTGCGTCACTTTTGGGGATCCGTCGAGCTGCGCGGATGCTATAATCGATGAGGTACGCCAAGATATGGAGTATTTCATCCCTTTTTCTGATGTACCCATCGGTGGCAAAGCTCGCCTATGGTTCACTGCCAAATACGAGCAAACTGAGCAGCGCAAGCATTCAACGTACATAACCTAGGTGGATGCTCGAAGCCGCAAAGGTCCGGATGTCAGCGCTAAGAAGAAAGCTTTTAATCAAGCCGCCAAGTCTTACAAAAAGGCATTACAGGAGACAAATTCCGAACGCATTAATCACATCGGCGAAAAACTCTCTACCCAACCGTCCGGTAGTAGAGCTTTTCGAGAATAATTTCTGTCGGCCTACGCTGCCTCCGCTGCTAAAACCGGATGGTTCCCTGAATCATATGGCTAAGGAGAAAGCGGACTTATTCGCATCTCTTTTTGCCAAGAATTCACGTCTGGATATCAGCAATAACGTACCACGCCAGTTGACTTATTTCGGTATCTCTATGCCGGAGATCCGCGTTACAAACAATGAAGTCCTTAAAACCTTGCAGTGTCTAGACGTGAATAAAGCCAGTGGACCGGACGGGATTCCAGCGATAGTGATCAAGACCTGTGCACCCGAGTTGTCTTCTGTATTGACACGTCTGTTCCGCCTCTTAATTGAGACTGGATCAGTGCCTAAATGGCATACCTAGAACAGAATGATCTCCTTAGCGGCAGTGCGGGTTCTGCCAAAACCGATCAACAGGAGATCTTCTAGTGTATGCCACACATATATGGGGCAAGGACCTCGAAAAAAATGGGGAGGCACTTGCTGTCTCCCTTGACGTCTCGAAGGCCTTTGATAAGGTCTGGCACGCTAGCCTTCTAAACCAGTTTCCAGATTAAGGCATGTCCCCTGGGTAAAAGACTTCCTAAGTGACCGGTCTTTCCGCGTTGTAGTCGATGGTTGATCATCGGAAACAATGGATACTAATGCCGGAGTTCCTCAGGGGTCTGTTCTCTTCGCCACTCTATTTCTGCTACATGTAAATGACTTGCTTATTACCGGTATCTACAGGTACGCAGACGATAACACAGTGGTAGAGAGATACCTACCATGTTCCAGGGCCAGTCGGGGCGAAATTCAGTCTGAAAGAGAGGCCATGGTGGCTCGTGTGAATCTCACACTTCGGGCTGTGTCTGAGTGAGGCGATGCCAATCTTGTGAGATTCAACGCCACTAGAACGCAGACGTGTCTATTCGCCGCCAAGAGGAGCCCGTTCACTTTGGCTCCTACTTTAAACAAGTCCTGAACCTTCTTAAAGAAATTACAAATTCAGAAGTCCCATCTAACGAAAAAATAAATACTCGCCACAAATTGACAGAGACAAGAGGCTGAACAGACCACAGACTACAGAACCTAACGCAGCGATTTAAAAAGTCACTCTAATGGCGACCGAGGATTGGTCCATCTGTCTGACAGCGTCCTTGGCATAGAGTAACTTTGTATATACGGGAATAGAGGTCTATCTCTCAGCGAATTATAAGAAACAAAGAAAGAGTCGCCCTCTGGAAACATGATTCGGAACCTTCGGAGTAAATACTCAAAGCTATGACAAGTAGGTGACGTATGATCTGGCTATGGCTACCTTGGTATACTTAAAAATTCACAAAATACTCATAAAGTTAGATAAATTAACGATATCATCAAACTTGGTCTATTTCTTTTCCTTAAAAACCTTAACCTTTTAGACATAACAAACTATTTATTTATAGAAACTACAACAAACATTCGTTAGCGTGATTCACAAAGCAGGTCAGTGCCATCTATTGAAGTTTTCGTCAACCATCTATTGACATTATCGTCAATACGGTAACAACGCCATCTAGTTTTATACTTGGTAGTATGTTATAATAACATCAAATTCAGATGTCTCATAAACGTATGGAGTGGATGAAGTGGTTAACCATTTTTAATTTTGTTACATTATACATGAATTGTTACTCGGTTTGTAATGCTAAGATTGTCAAGCCTGGTCCTTGGCAACTACCACAGACTAGCCGTCAAACTGCCGCCCGTCAAAACTCCTCAATCACCAATTGTCACTGTCAACCGGCTTGTCAATACTCGAGTACACTATTATCTATCTATACTACTAACTAACAGTATTCATTCATTAACTATTATCACTAGGTATGTTTAAAATATCAACGAAACCGTGCGCGAGACGGGCGCGCAGAGTAAAGATTACAAATGATTATGAACTGTGAAGCGAAATCTCACCGAGTCACCGTATCGTACTTCGTTTCACGAAATTCACGAGACACGACGTGGTTGTAAATATCAATTACCTACATAGTTTAATCAAAACCTTACACTGTTTAAAATAAGACTCATTTTCATTTGAAGTTTTTGTATAGTAGCGATATTATTAACGAAGCAAGTTGAAAGAAATCAGACAAACTTAAGTCGAATAACGTTGAGAATAAGATGCAATTTCACTTAAACAAATTCTCTCTTCTAGCTGGCTGGTGGCACTGTGTCGCTCTCGCTCACGCACGGCTCAAGTCACAAATGTTGCTTTCTCTTTTTCGCACGATGGAATTCTGTGACAGACGGTTTCGATGTATGTCACTGGTGTGACAAGGTGAAGTATATTTAACAAGTGAAATATCCAGTGAAAGGTGAAATGTGCCATTCCTACACGTGTTAGAAGTGAAACCTTCAAAAATTTTGTTTTCAATATAATGAGACGAATGTAAAATTTCAGGAAGATGATAATTGTAGGTTTTACTACTCCACTCCACTCCACTCAACACAACTCAACTCAACTCAAGTCAGTCTCCACTCATTTCTAGTCTCCACTGGACAGTTTCGTTTCATAAAATTTCAAGTCAGCCCCGTACAAAAGAAGTTTTCACTTCAAAAAAATATCATATTAGAAAGAGTCGATCTTAGGTACCCTTTTTTTTTTAATAAGGTGAATTAAGTTTACTAATACACCTCGGCAGTAGGCTCGTGTGTAGCTTGCCTTAATCACCTAGGTGAATTTAGGTCTACCGCTTTAGTACACTTAATTCACCTGCGTGTAGCTTGCCTTAATCACCTAGGTGAATTTAGGTCTACAGATTTAGTACACTTAATTCACCTGCGGCCAGTAGAATTAAATCACCTGGGTGCATAGGTGAATAAAGTACACTAAAAGTAGACTTAAGACACCTGGGTGAATTAACTCAGGTGAATAAAGTCGACGTCACCATGACTTTTTGTGTCTGGGAAGTTCCATATCAATGAACACCCCTGTAAAGTGCGACCGAAACAACTAGAGTCAATAGGTATTCTTCAAACTGACACCTTGTTTCTTTAAAAATAGCGTTTATTTTAGTGTTGACGTGAATTTAGGACCTATGAAAAATGGTATATAAACTTTATTTATGGAGCTTGTTATGTGAGGCAAGTTATCTCAACGAGACACTGTTTTACCTGAAATTTATGAGACGAACAAAAATGTTATACGCTTATCAATGTGTCAGCTGTGAGTAAAGTGTCCATAGAAAGGTCTTTGTATATTAAATAAGTTTTTATTTACGACGTAAGAAAAATTTCATCTTATTTTAAACAATGGCTGTATATAACATCGAAACCTACAATGCCGTGACGAATTGAAATGTGAATTAGGTAGCTGTGACAATTTTTCTCGGCGTGTATTATGTAACGATTAGCAGTAATCTTCAGAACTGAATTTTGAAAAGTATAGGACTAATCTGGAAGTAAGTAAACTCTTGAATAATAAAACACTTCTTGAAATTGGATGATATACGACCAAATGCAAGTAACAAAAATTAAAAAAAAAATGCAACTGAATTGCGAATCAGATTTTTTTTGAAGTCGATTAAAAATAAGGAGGATTATAGGCATTATAGCATGGGAAGTAAAAAACCCTAACACCATGAACGAGTACCTTTAGTTGGAATTAAGTTGGGTGGTACAGGAGTACAGGACCCAGGGACTGCACTAGAAAGACTGTTTGAAAAATTTTCGTTCAGCAGGGTGAACCGCGATCAGAGGAGGTTGGCTTTAACTTAAGGATGAATGACGAAGATAATGAAACCTTTTACATCCTTTAAAGTAGTGTATACGTTCATTTGCCATCAGATAAATGACCTGACCCCTATTTGTTTTCTGGTAATGTTACAGAAAAGGTCACTTATTTTCTGCTCCTTTATAATCTTTAATGTCCGACAGTCACCTCGATTATGGGCGAAAGGCTATAATCTATTACGCGCGGGCACCGACGGTCTTTTTATATGCTAATTGAAATCACTAAACGCAGCAAAATCTCCCATAAAACAGCAGTAAAATTTGTTTATTTCAAATTGGGAAGATTTTTTTGGCTATAAAATTTCAGGACCTCCAATAAACTTTATTGCAATTGTTATATTCAATTCTGAATTACATTTAACATCCATTAAATGAGTGATTCGAGTTTCTAATACATCAATTCTTTATGTACTTTTTGTTTACGTATATCCTACAACTATTTCAACTTGGTGTAGTTGGTAATGTAGAAAGATGAATATCATTATTTAACATCGTTTATCTATTGATATTTAAAGCAATATGTAACAATTTTTATATAATCACTAAACTTCGAGTATTAATATCGTTGTTTATTGAGTGATCTTTTCCATGACCTTTTAGTAGAACGAATTGTATTTACCAAAAGAAAAGTGTTGAGATTATACAAAAACAAGTTATTTATTAGTAAAACAGGCTAGGCTATAAATAACATAAAGTACAATAGCACTATCTACGACCTATAGTTAAGTTGTAAAGTTGACTAGTTAGCTTGTAATATTAGTATTATATAACTATGTTAGCCAGAGGGTGTCAGTTTCTTCTCGTCATCTGTTTTGAACTGACCTGAAAATACTTATTTAAATGTATTTGCCGTGACCATAATCCATTTAACGTTCTAAATATCGGTATAAAATGAAAATATTGGACGTTAAACGTGTAATGATCGCGACGCCATAATTTTGAAATACAATACCAGCTTGAATTATAATAATAACAGTAAAAGCAAACACCTGTTTGTATTTCATTTATTTGTGTTTCCCAAACAAATTGTATAACCTACGTCAGATTTTACCAGTCTATATTATAAATTATAACTTATACCACTGCGTAAGCTTGTTTGAATTCATAATGTATGCAGTAAAGTACGTATATTGTACCAATAAATTTTAAAAACTAAGATAGAAGGTTCTACTAGTATATATGTACATCTACTGAGATCCATCAACTTGTTTTCAGTTTTCATTCAAAATGATCATTGAGCGTTTTAACAGACGACCATTAAAGCATGTTCAAAATTGTTCTAATTAGACGCAATTACATTATTCTAATTACATTTTCGTGTAGTAATTAAGGACGAGATAATATCAGAGGGCATGTACAAGGAATAGGCTCGTTTAGTGGTTGCCTCACGCAATTCTCTCTATTCAGCCTTCACTGTGTTAGAAATGGGTGAATAATATGTTGTTGATGTGCGCAGTTACCCACATAGGTTTTAATTAACTGTATGTAAAATGTGCAGAATAATATAAATAAAGAGATTTGAATGTACAATATATTTTAACAATATTTGTTGCAAGGTTACGAAGATTATTGACGACCCTGTAGCCTAGTTGGTAGAGACCCTGACTGCGAAGCGAGGGGTCCCTGGTTCGATTCCCGGCCGAGGCAGATATTTATGTGACAGATAAATATTTGTACTCGGGTCATGGGTGTTATTGTGATGTGTTATATGTGTCGTCCATGCCACCCGCTACATAGGTGAAAACCTACTGCGGGGGTGTGAGTGTGTAGCGTTATTTATTTATTTATTTAAGTACTTTTAAGCTAACGCCCCAACTCAGAGTCACTATCGGTTACTTAAATCGCTCCTTAGTAAAGAATCACCATACAAATTCTGTACTAAGGAGCGATTTAAGTAACCGTTAGTGACTTTGAGTGGGGTAAGCGTAAGCCTTTCCAATAAAGAAGCAGACGGGCCACTTGATGATACCTAAGTGGTCACCATCAGCTATCACACGGGTAACATCGATGTATTCCTGACCAAGAAAGAAGAAAGAAAGAAAGAATTGGCTCTCAAGTTCCCAGCCGGCACATGAGACGAGTCGTTTGGTGGCTGACTTAACTAAAGAGGGTGTTAGCTAGCCAGACGGGATTCACGGAAAGTTAATAACATCAGGAATAATAATATTATTGCCTTAACATTCACACAATTCAATTGTTCCTAAAATTTACTGTATATTTTTTTGTGAATCAATAAGGCTTTCACTATTTTACTAAATAATTTCGTTTTAGGTTTATTCGAACGTCTATTAAAGCTTTTAAGTATAGTCTTCCTGAAGTTGAGCGAGGGCGGTTAATACTAGGTTTTAAGTATCTGTGAAGCAGAATTTATTCAAAGGCGACATTCATTATGTTTTAGTTCAAATCTTTTTATTTGCTCGTTCGTCACTAGCTCTAAATCTTGAAAGAGCTTGCTTTAAATGGGAACGTTCTAATTTTGCGAATCAACTGTCACACCTTGTTCAAGAGCTTTTTCTTATTATAAACTGTTTTATCAAATCTTTACGTTTATTCAAATGGCTTTTTTAAATATTTTCTTGGCATAGAAGTTGATTATATGATGTGAATTTTTAGCAAGGCGAAGCTTATAATTATCATTCTAACTAATTGTTACTTCGTTTATTTTTCAGTGAGATCGTTTGATTTGTTGACATACAAGACACCTAGCTTAGCCACTATTACCTAATTTTTATTATTGTTATTGTTATTGTGAGTGAGCGTGTGTGAAGATGATAGACTTCATCTCGTAGCGAACTTAGCTACTAAAAGCTTCACTCTTTTCTTAAATCCATCCACATCATAGGTGAGCGAGAATCATCAACCGACCATCCATGCTGATGTTCACGACAAAACTCAATTGCATCAGTTCGTTCGATGGAAGGATTCAGTAGGAAGGAAATTCGTACAATTCTATTAAAGGATCGATGGTAGTAAATGATCAGAACGGAAAAAATATAATAATTTGTTTTGCTTTGGTACAATCCTGGGATGGTGCCAAAATATTGGTACTCTTCAATAAAGGGAAAGACTTTCGATCGACATACCGTCCATATAAAATCGCACGCGTACGGAAGCCCATTATTATACGAAAATGGGTGCGGAAAAGTGAGTGAATTTTCACGTATAGCATTATAACGACAACATGCACGCAACTATTCATCGTCATTAGAGCTTGGACTTGATGCGATTTCCTGATTGCCTTCCTTTTCACCTTCAAAGCTTATTGACCATTAGTTATGACAAACGTAAGGGAGTTCTTCTAAATCACTGATACATCGATTGTAACCGCACCTTTGTAATATAGTTTTCAAAACAAAAATGTTTGAAGACTCTAGATTAATATTGTAACTTTTATCACCAATCATATTGCATCTATTGTTATTAGAATTTTTCGTCGAAGTATTCCGATTTCTTAACTTTAAATGAGGTTAGACTCCAATAACAAACGAAATCACTACACTACTAATGTTTTTTTGTGACAACTCTAAATTAATTATGTGAGTAAATTAATAAAAACTAATTGATAATACCCGATTGATGATATACGCTGGCGTGATATTTGCCTGATACATAGAGTAACATTATATACCTAATACAGTTGCAACATACTAAAACGGGTCATGGTCTGATTATTTCTTAAACTTGAAAACAGTAATTCAGTTTTAGATGTATTTACTCTCTGAATGAAAATACCATTTTAAAGTTACTCACACTGACAAATTACAGTAACAGTAAGTTTATTAGCGTTCCCATTTTACTTAAGTAACATTTTATTATTCAATAGAGGGATCGTTTCAATTTAATTGGGAGTAAGTACCCTCTGTCTTGTCTTATGTCACTGAATGTTGGGTCGTCTTTACAGAGGTCAAGAGAGGTAGGTCACTTAATTAAAAAAGTTTAGCTTTTATTCGCTTTATGTTCTGTTAATAAAACTGGCCAACAACGTTATATTCTTGAGATCCACTTTATTAAAGAAACAGATATATCTTTCATTAAACTGTTACTTCAAGCTATGACGATACCTATAAAGTATGTTTAAAGAAAAATCCAAACCTCGGAGTAAAATTTAAAACAAATTTTGTAAACATTTAGTTAATGTCAAAGTTATTGGTTAAGGCCAGATTTCCTTAAATTCTCACGAAATAAGGAATAAAGAAAATTTATATTTTCAATATAAAAATGGGCTTCAACTAAACGAACATTAGACAGAATTCCCAAGCGAAGCGACTCTGTCGCTTAGTCTAGTCTAAACATAAAAATTAAATTAAAAACATATAATTTAAATTGAACTGTCTGTCTATCCGTCTTCTTGATGTCTGGGCTCTGGAACGGCTGTACAGATTTTAATGGGACTTTCGTTAGAAGATAGAGGAGGTTACAGGGCTCTATATATATAGGCTACTATTTATCCCAGAATTCCTATTAGATCGGGATTTATGCGGTAAAAAGTCCTGGACCCCGCTTGTTAAAAATAAATAATACCGTTGTTGGAAACATAACAAAAACGATGAGATCACTAATCGTAGTAAAACGTTTTATGTAAATGGAAATCAATTCACGCTTCGGTAAAACAGCATAAAGATGGTGGTTAATGCCGTTATCGCTGGAAAAAAGATTGTTTGTCGGGATATTTGCTTAATGTATTACGTTTTCTGTTAAATGGATGTGCCTTTTCTGTGTGGTAATCAACTTTATTGGTAACCAGATTTAACGATTAATGTGAATGAACCAGTTTGTAGGCTTTATTGTATGCGCCTTGAGTTTGTAGCCTTTATTATTTGCGCAAATAATAAGAAAGGTACAATTTGTTCGTAACTATTCCTATAACTTATTTATTCGTTAAGCCGGCTTTTGACTATGGGATATAATTAGTGATGGGCCGACTACAACCGACTAGTCGGGAAAACCGACTATTCGGCATGTTTTCTAGTCGCCGACTATTCGCCGAATAGTCGGCAAAAAAGGCCGAATAGTCGGCATTTATTTTCGCTACTAAAAATAAAGTTAAAGAAAACTCCAAAATTATAAAATCAACATAGTTAACTAGATTTATTATTTTAATAAATCAGATAATAACAAAAAACATATTGAAGTGAGTGACAATGCGCCTTGATTTTGCTTCAACGCCTCTTTGATCGATAATTCCAATCTATACTATAATAAAACTCAAAGGGCAAATTTTCTGTACATTGAATTTTTTTTTTTTTGATTAGGGGGCACTTCAATAACGTGGTAGAGCACAAAAAATATTTTTCAGAATTATTGTTTGTCTGTCTGTTTGACTGTCCGGGCATCACATGAAAACCCTTGAACGGATTTCGATGAAAATTGGTAAAGTTAATACTAATACTCCGGGTCATATTTTAAGATACTTTTTATTCCGGAAAATTAAAATTAAAACGTGATGAAAGTTTGTATGGATAGTTTTAAAACATCAACCGATTTGCTTCAAAGCAACAAATGTTCCTTGCTTAAATTTATGGAACACATATTTTTCAGCTGTTGAAAATTTTGAAAACAATAGAAAAAAATTAAAATGTGTGCAATTCACACGTGGTAGAAGTGAAACCTTCAAAATTTTTGTTTTCAAGATAATGAGACGAATGTAAAATTTCGGGAAGATGATAAATGTAGGTTTCACTAATCTACTTCGCTCCGCTCCACCCCGCTCCACTCCGCTCTGCCCCGCCCCGCTCCGCTCCCCTACCCCTCACTCCCCTAGCCTACCCCTGTACAATGCTTTCTATCTCACTTTAGAATTTATGTGTTTGTCTCTTTTTACTGGACAGTTTCGTTTCATAAAATTTCAAGTTAACCCCGTACTAAAGAAGTTTTCACTTCAAAAAAATACAAATTAATGTGAATATTGCTTATTTTTCAAAACCCGTTCCTGGAGGAATCCTTTGTGATTTTATCAGTATATAAATTACTAAATATAAGTACTTCAATATAAATTCACCGTTTTTTAAATTTCCTTCTGCAAGAGGTACAAATAAGGTAAAACAATTATTTCCATATGCGAAGCTGCGGGCAACAGCTAGTGTATGTATAAAACAGGGTGCTACTTTAAAACAGGAGTCATCGATAGCTTTTGAAACATTTCTACCGTTATCTCGCACAATAGGATGAATTATGGTGGTAAAGAGTAAAAATTTGATCAAAGTAAGGATGATCGGCATTGCCGACTAGTCGGCCGAATAGTCGGCAATTTTTTTGCCGACTAGTCGGCTAGTCGGCTGATCGGCAAAACCCATAGTCGGCCCATCACTAGATATAATATATATTACATCTTGAGATATATATTACATCCCGCGGTTGCTGTTCACACTGTAAGATATATATTTTGGAACAGTTCAGCTTCTGTCACCACTGTGTCATCACGTTTTTTATCGAAACGTTAAAAAGTTCAAATACTTATGTCAGTTGACACGTCTGCACACGAACGTCATCATTCAAACTGAGGGCGAGGCAGAGGGAGGCGCGGTGTCCGGGGACGTGAGGTAAAATATAAACCTCAATATCGCTCAAAAAAATATTTATAGTTTGGGATGTAATATATATTATAGCACAGTGTGAAAGGTCTCGTACAAAATGTATGACGAGCGATAAAATATTATATCTCAAGATGTAATATATATTACATTATATCCCATAGTCAAAAGCCGGCTTTATTGTCGATAAGACATAAAACTATAGATAGACACATCTTTTATTCTGAAATTGATTTATATTTCGAGGGGCTTTTGATTGTCATCAAGGGTTACCTATTAAGATAAGTGAGGAAACGTAAGTGATATAGAAAAAAGAAACTAATTTTATTCGCAATAAGATAACCGTCTAAGCTAAGAATATCGAAGTCGATTAATTAAAATATAATAAAAATATCGAGAACAAGAGATATATATTATGTTCTACTTTTTTTCTTTTTAGTTTAGAACTTAAAAATATTTAAGGTTTTTTGCATGAATTTACGTAAGTACATGTTTTCAACATAATCAGTAGTTATTATATTTGGTATCTTTGGCGTAAATACACGTAGTAAATTATTATAAAGTAAACAACAACCGCTGACTTTCCACTTAAGTTGAACATAAGTTTGTGTTTTTTTTATATAACTAATTGGTTAATACTTGACCAAAATTCCACCTGCTGGAGATATAGGCTAAGATGGTGAGCCCGTAACTCATCAAAAGGCTATAAAATTTTTCTTTGATGTATAATTTATTAAAACATAGATTGAGATTGTTTTTAACGACCTGAATAAAAATACGAATCACAAAGTTATATTTGAAAATACACCGATAATTCTTGTGCTTGGCCTGTTAATAAATATACAAAATATAGACATCATAAAATAGGTCAATAGACGCGGTTAGCCAGACAGAATTGAGTGTAAAGAACGTCATTGTTTTTCATTCTGTCATGAATATTTATCCTGAAATCAATATTCAATTTGCTGTTTATACCTATAAGCTACAGTAAATATGTAGATCGTTACGATGATAAGCAATATTACAAACTACAATTCGAAATACATTTTTTTGACACAGCATTTATATCAAGTTCTCATCTTAAAATCTTATCCGGTGAATGACCTTTTCCCTGCCTTTTTATTAGGGTTCAATATATAGAAACCTTTATAGGAAAAACGGGATCTTAATAGGATCATTCAGGTAGCTGTCGATCTGTTTGTCTGACTGTCTATCCATCTGTCATGCTCTATTTTGAATCTTCCCGTCAAGACCAAGTTAAATTCTACAGATTTAGAATTATGTTACCGAATACTGAATGGCTTTAACCTAACAATGGTTTACGACATGAATGTTGCTTCCATTTAGTTTTCTTTTAACTTTCCTTTTTGCGTAAAAACGTTGTATCAAACAAATCCGTCCCTCAGCTGCACTCGACACATTTAATTGACGTAATTGAAAAGTTAAAGCCTCACGTTTCCGCTCACCTTTTTAAATATTTACCTCAGCACCCAATTAGTGTGCCTCTACAACACCCTCCTTTTCGCACTTGAAGAAACGTGAATAGCGCTGACCCTCTCTAACTCCAGGGTCACCGAGCACTATGTTTATAGTAAAGCTAATTTGGTTTATGCAGCATTAAGTTAATTGTACGTAACTGAGTTTTATTATTTACTGCCGTAACTAAAATATATTTTATCTGTTTTAGATATATTAACTTCTATATATACTTATAACGTACATTCACAGTGCCTTGGGTTTTCGTATTTTAATGATATCACATTTTTCTCTTAACTTTTTTGTATTTTCCTGCATTGCCAAGTTCGGTTAGAAGCGTGCGAAGGGTTTTATTTTCACAAGTTTCAAGTCCGACATACGTACAATTGCGCTCTTATCTTTACCGTGTTAATTTTGATGTGTCGTAAAAATTTACTTTCACTAACATAACTCGTTTTCATACGTTTACGTTATAGGTTTATCGAATGCCCTTTGTAGACATTAATGCACAACGACAAAGCGTTATTTTCAGCTAGATACGGAACTCAAAAAACTTCTAGGTTGCCCTAGCATAACTTTCCTTGAATTCTGAGTTAGGCGATCGATCATTCGTATCGCACTTATTTACATAAAACCATTATTTCTTGTCAAAGTGATGCAAAGTGAGCAACATTCAACTTCAGCCAAGATTTTATTCTGAGAGGAGATTCTGATAAATTGCGAGTGCTCTAAGGAGGACGTGGCTGGCAAGTGCGAATATCACTATGTTCCTTGTCTTTAAATCGATAAGGGCACCTTGTGGGCTCGCGTCGTATTACTCGTAATATCGACGAGTCCTTTCATCAATCATCCTATTATCGTGTCCTACTACATAATAATTATTATAAAGTTTGTCATAGTTAATATTATCAGGCGTTACTTTGCGGAAATCCATTGTTACTAATTTAGTATTACTCAATGGTGATGGTACATACCTCAAAACATGTGTGGCACCTCCCTCCCTCCCACAACGGAAACATGCACTACAATAATTAAAAGTATAAACCAACATACATACTAGCACCAACATATTGTGTTTCGCCCCGAAACGGAGCGTCATCAGGGTAAGTTGACTCTACGTTGGTTAGTCGCAAAGCGAAGTGAAATTTGTGTAGACGTTTGTTACTTTCACTCAAAAACTTTATCCGTAGATAAACGGATTTTCATGAAATTTTGCGGACAGGTAGACCATTATCTGGAATAAGACAGGTTTTATCCCGGAAAACGTAGAAAGCCGCGGGCAGGACGCTAGTCTATATACATAAAACATAAAAAATGTTTGTACAGATGTCCTTTAAAGACTCTGTAACCATCCAATCGATGTGCCTTAAAAGGTTTCATTTGAAAGGCAACAATCCGAAAGTGGTTTGAGACTACAAAAACAATGCACATTCGGTCCATTGATAAAGTCAATTTTCCACTTTTCCCGTACAAGATTTTACCAATTTGAAGATATTAGGTAAAGATGCCGCATCTACGTTAACGTCAACATAAAAACACTGATCTGTCATTCTGGAGGGCTATTCAGTTTTGTCACTTGACAGCGGAATCCGCGATGAGTTTCAAAATTGAAGTTCGAGTCCGAGATCTTGATATGTGATTCTCTAATCATCTGGTACGCACTTGCGAGGTGAAGGGAGTCTCGAACTCTAACTTCAATTTAGAAACTCATCGTGTATTCCGCTGTCAAGTTACAAAACAAAAGCGAACTTGCATCATATTGACATGTCATTATCTTATCATCTAGTACGCACTTGCGAAGTGAAGTGATCCTAGAACTCGAACGTCAATTTTGAAACTCCGCTGTCAAGTTACAAAACTGAATAGCCTTCCTGTAGCTCGAGCACGAATATTTGCGAGAAAGTATTCGTATGGTTAACGTAAGCAATTTGTATGGCATTTTTTCAAAAGCGCCCCTATCGTGCATAAATGGTACTAAAATGCCATACAAATTTGACAAATTGCTTACGTTAACCATACGTATACTTTCTCGCAAATATTCGTGCTCGAGCTACTGATCAGAAAAGTTTTTAGCGTAGTGGGACACGCCGGGTATCCACTAGTTCTTAATAAATAGGTAAATTTTTAATATTTATTTATGCTAACTTGCTTCGACATTGTTTCAGTGATGTTACTTAAATTATCAAGGTCTTATGTTTTAACCGTTTTGAGTACTTCTGACTGAAAAAACTAAAAGAAATTCACCAATCCGCACTGAAGCAGCGTGTTGGAGTACCCTTTAGGTCTCCTTCAGAGGAGAGACCCTTGCTTAGTCTCTAATGGACCGTTAATGACTTAAAGCTATTAAATTGTAAAATAATTTAATTTTTTTTACAATAAAGAAGATACTTTAATATTGGTGCGTAATATTAATTGGTGGTCAGTGATGTTTAGCGGAGGGTGAGACAGTTTCCTTAGATAAAGTAACGTCAAAACTGAAACAAAGTAGATATCTTACCAAAATCGTGATAGGCCAGTGAACGAATTTACGTTAGTATATTAGTTCACTGTGATAAGCCAACTCTTTGAAGGGCATTCAAAGTCAAGCGGTATTTGTTTGAGAATATTTTCCATTAAAATTCCGTACCTACAATCCTTAAGGATATTTGTTGAGTGCAAGATTGTTATTAATATAACGTTAATTTAAAGATTGACAAATGATTATTTTTAATGACCTTTAACGAGTGGGGATGCCGGGTTCGACTCCCGACTGGGGCTGAAATTGTGACTAAAACTTGTTAGATCTCGGATGTGTTTGTTTCTTACGTGTTTATGCTTATTGTTCATTCTAAGGTGTATTGTAACCATTTATTTTTATTTATTTCTAAACGATATTTAGGTAATAATGCAAAATTGTTTTGGAAGTGACAGCAAATTTATTTCAACATTCAAAGAAATAACGGTTCCCTGCAAAACGCAATTTGTTTCATACAACGTGAATTCTGGAATTTTCCGTCTCGTTCGATCACGTGACATTCATTTATATTGATGGGTAAAAGCGCACTTCACCTTGACATCGTGGATGCCTTTCTAGAACAGACTTTCTATTAGAAATGGCTTGAACAGGTAAAAAGCGAAGAATTTTTGAACGCTTTTATTTAGTTTGACTTAAAGTCTTGTGAAAACTTTTCCAACATCTTTGAACCGATTATTATCAAAGATTGAACGTATAAGATAAACGTATAAAGATCAATATCTTTCATAAAAATAAAAATTTAAGATAGTTCCAACTTGATAATTCCATGATATGGTGATGGAAATATGCGGAGAGTGGAATTCTTCAACCGTTATTCCATAATCTACTCTTTTTGGTTTTGCCGAATTCAATAAATCACGTTAGTTTTTTTAGTGCAGTAGGTGTACCATATTTAGTGTATTTTAAGTTTTTCATGTAAAAGTTAACGTTATATCGTCATTATTTATAATAACAGTGCAATCTTCTTGCTCTGTTCATTGTTTTTTATTTGTCGGAAAAACAAATAAATATTGTATTTAATTGGTAGCTGCTATACAAAATTATTAGAACATTTCTAATGACCATGTATTCTGTGGTTCTATTCACCCGACGTGTTTTGTTTTACTATTCCGGGTATGGTTTTGTTACTTCACAAAGGCGGTTCTTTCCTTTATGACAAATGACGTAAGACTGAAAATTGTCGTTTTCAGCTAAATTGTATTGTGTGAAATTGACTGGTTTTAATGTTTATTTATATTTCTTTTGGGAGTAACTATGAATTTTCTATTATTATTGCTCAGATATTATTGTTGAAATATATTCGTATTATTAACAACACTTTTTTATCTTGAACCAAAAGAAAGAAAGTAAAAAATCATTAAAAAATCATTAAAAACCTTGTTCAATTATTACCCCTTCGGAGCATAATGTACAAAACGCAAAATGAACACAAGTCGCAAAATGTACAATTCGCAAAATGTACAAAACGCAAAATGTACAAAACGCAAAATGTACACAATACGCAAAATGTACAAATCGCAAAATGTACAACAAGCACTAAGGCCTCTTTCACGGCGACACGGAACTTAAATTTTTGAAGGGCTTTTCTTTTTGATGTTACCAGATGTAAAATTCGAACGTTTATTGCCCGTGGTCCGATCGCCGAGTTCTACTGGTCGATCCATGGGCAATTTTTTTTTGCCTGTGGTTCTATCAATCGGACTATCGTTATTTATAACAATAAAAATTACATTGGTACTAGACCGGACTGGTACTGGAAGAGTAGTTACCAAGATAAATATTTTTACCCATGATACTATTAAGTGCCCTACCTCACCCGGACGCCATGGCGACGGGAGGGGGAGGGGGAGGGGAGGGGTTTGAGGGTAGGGGCAGGGGGAGAGAGAGTAGAAGGGAGAGGGAATTTAATGATGTCAAAGAAGTAGAACTTCTCACGCGCGAACATAATTTTATGTTTAAGTAAGTAAGTTTATGTTTTTTGACGTGATAACGCATTAAAACGATGAGCGCCGGGCGCATCTATGAAAAAATGTAGCGTTCCGCGAGCGAGAGAGCAGCGAAAGCGAGAGAGAGGCACTATCGGCTACGATCGGCGTATCGTAGCCGATGCCGTAGGTGAGCCGTAGGCCATCGTAGTTGAGTGGAGTGGAGCGGAGCGGAGTGGGGCGGGGCGGAGCGGAGCTTTGTCATGACATTGTCACGTTAAACTACCGTCCGTAAACTGACTTTACAGACAACCATTTTTATTTTACTTGTGGAGTTTAAGACTTTTTTTTCATGCATCATTTCCCTCCGGCATACAATGTCCTCATCCTATAATGACTGCATTTATGCAGATAAAGCTGTAGCGACTTGATAGTTAATAGTGATTTTTATTTTTGTTAAGTAGGTGATATTTCGATTAACCAATATAGAACCAACTTTGTTGTGAGTAAAATGTGTTTAGGGGAAAATATTTTGTGGAATAAATAAGAATTATTTTATCCCTAGTTTGTATTTCAATTGAAAAAAATCAGATCAATATTTTGTGTCATTTATGTAATCGATGTGAACGTGGGCTTTCTTGCACATTTTGCGATTTGTACATTTTGCGAGTTGTGTACATTTTGCGTTTTGTACATTTTGCGTTTTGTACATTTTGCGAATTGTACATTTTGCGACTTGTGTTCATTTTGCGTTTTGTACATTATGCTCCGAAGGGATTATTACTGCCTTTACCATAAAAACCTTTTGAAAACCTAAGTACAATTTCTATAGCTCTAACTTGAAAACCTTTACAAAATCTCGTCTTTACAACTGCAATACCGTCTAGAATTTAATTTCTGAAAATCTTCAGGCCTACGAGTAAGTCTAAAGTAACGTGTCTGTAATCCTCATGTTTCATTAAGTTTCTCTACAGATTCGGATTTTTGGAGTTAGAACTCTCATGTAATGGGAAAATGTGTTCAACAGCAAAATGGCATAAGATTTTAACTTTTTAAATAGATTAAATCCGATTAAGAGTCATGCGATTTATTTAATTCTTAGTTTTTATTATATGTATTTCAGTATTCTCGTGGTGTCTGCTTTAATATTTTTTTTATTTTTTGTTGCTGAAAGGAAAAGTTTATTGGATGTAAAGTGACCTGACTTAACTGAAGAAGTAAAGTTTCACAAAGGATTACTTTTATTTTGTTGCGTTGAGAGAGTGCACTTTGCTGATTTATTACCAAGTCTTGTTTACACAAAAATGTAGTCTTTCTTTTAGCGGTTAACATGGAGAAAATTATCTACTTAATTGAAATAATACGAACACAGAAAAAGCTAACAAGTGTTTAAAAAATTTGTTGTATTATGATAATTAAATTTAATTACGATTCACTTTTTATTATTCAGAGTATAAAATACGAGTGTTTCATTGCGTTTATTTATTAAATGTTTACTTTAAATGAATCTAGCGTTTATAACACTAGGATCCAAGCTTGATTGTAATTATTAATGTTATTATAGTACTTAACAATACTTTCTTACATGTCACTTAGAAAAATGATGTAATCTAATACCTTTAATCGAGCAATTCTTGTGTATATTATAATATATAGTTAGTTTTATTTTCTGAATCTCGGAAACGGCGCCTACGATTTTCATGAAATTTAGTATGCAGGGGGTTTCGGGGACGATAAATCGAT
Source organism: Thymelicus sylvestris (assembly GCA_911387775.1). Taxonomy (NCBI): domain Eukaryota; kingdom Metazoa; phylum Arthropoda; class Insecta; order Lepidoptera; family Hesperiidae; genus Thymelicus; species Thymelicus sylvestris. The sequence continues at coordinate 6,129,614 of OU426896.1, read as the reverse complement.
CTAGTTTGGATTCATTTATAGAAAATGTCGTTTTATCCGTGTTTTCAGGCAATGAAACACTACTACAATAGACTCTTCCTGACATCTATTGGCGAGTAGCAACACTGAAACTACTTCAGGACATGGCGTTGTTAAGCAACACGCTAATGATTTCCAAAAAACACGATTTACCAAAAAAAATATCGAGCAAAGCTCGGTCGTCCGGGTACTTCAGTAAAAAGTGTTAGAAAAATATGATTTATGGTGTAACAAAACAATAGTTCAATATTTATTATTGAGGTGGAAGAGATTATATAATATTACGTGTATTAGGTATGCTATGTAGCAAACAGCGTGTCTAGGATCGAGCTAGCGATATTTTGGGAACGGGGATTTTATATCTCACCCCCACTCTAAAACGACCTGCGAAAATGATATATTTATTCTGTAATAATGTGATAATAAATAATATCGATTATAAAAATCATTTATCTTTCATTGTTATTTAGAAGAAAAGCGCTATTGTGTAATTAAATGACTATATTATTAAAATGTGTATTTAAATAATCTACACTTTGTGTAATATTCAACGAAAAAATAGCTCAAAGTACACAGTACAGTAGTATATAGGTAAGCGCGACACGCTTTTCAATCAAGGCGGGCCCATCAAATTACGTAAAGTAAACCGTCTTTTTCACACTTCTTATTGAAAATCCGTAAAGAAAAATCAAATTTTCCTGTATTCGAAATATCTTGCTATTTCCATTAAAATACAAACTAAGTACTACCTACCAGCTACATTTTGGCTGATTTTGTGACGAAAGTGTTACGCTTTTCGGTTTACTTTTGGCTTGTAAAGATGATTAATAGCTTTGTTCCCACAAGCATGTTGCTGAAATTGGTGTATTTTTACATAGTAAAAGACGTAGTTATTTGATTTTTATCGTCTGAATGCATTGAAGTATAATGTCATAGAATAGACATCTCGAACAAAATGTATGTCCCCATCGGGAGGTTCTATTTTCAAAATTTAGCCCCTGTTCTCCTTTCAAAATTGAACGAATCCATGGGAAATTGAAGCCGCGCGGCGCCATTTCATTGGAACATACATTGTGTTCGCGGTGTCTGTTCTATACGCTAGTAATAATTCTTCAATGTCTGAATGGTGTGTTTTTGACTTTATACACTTTGGGAACTAAGCAGTTAAACAATTATGTGTAAAATGACAGTATTATTCAAACTACGAGTATTTGCTAAGTTCATAATTATGTGCATATTGTGCATACATTGTAATCACAGTACGTCGTTCCATTTCCACAACGAATAACGACTGAGTACATTGTGTCTAGACGACGCAATAAAATTCACAGAGTGCATCAAACAACAACAATGCGACTTTCTCTGTTATGTAAATTGACGATAACTTTAGGGTGTAACAAATATTCGTACGAGGAAAGAAATGTTATATTTGTTTAAGATGAATAATACATTCACTGCTGAGCTTTTACAACTATTCGGAGTGTATTATAGTTCTACAATATTCTCAAAGTGCCTTTGGGAAATATTTTTAATAGCAGGCTAATGGGCTATATTGTCAGGTGATAATTGCAGGTTCAAAGATCTCATTAAAAGAATATGAGTCTGAGAATTTTATTGGCTTTGGTATTCCAAGTACACAATAAAAATACAATTTATAATACAACATAGTATATGTACGGTCTCCAATCTGTATAGGTTACGTGTGCTTTCATTCGCCCTTTCTATTTAAATTTTAGTCACGGATATTGTGAAATACCTGTATTATATTTTAGCTTTATTACCTTCAGTCTACACGTGACTATCTAATTTGATCTGAAATAGAAATACTTGAGAGCCGTTATTATCATGACCTTAAATAATACCTATTTATTTAGACAGATAAAAAAAAGTTTCATATAATAAATTTATGATTATATGTATACCTATCCATTTATGATGATATCATTATCTTAAAGTAGAATACAACTTTAAAATTTTATTTTTAATGAAATTTTAATTGGAATACAACAAATAATAGTAATGTTTCGTAGGTATACATGTAACATAGTCACTCTCGCTCACATACTCATACCTACTCATACTTAGTCACTTAGATCCGATGTTAATGGATACGAAAAGGATAGATTGGTACATATAGTTATTTTGAAAATATCATATCATGACAACGAACGATTTTGTAAATAAATATAAGTAATTCTCATGCTATGTATTATAATATTATGTCAAACTTTATTATTTTCACGAAAATACGCAGTGCATAAAATGAACATTAAAATAATTTCATGTTTTACTTACACCTACCGGTATGTAATAAAATATTCTTATTCAAATCTAATAACATAATGTTTACTTTGAAAATGGAAATTTGAATTTACTTATTCAAGAAAGAGGTTTCTTTATGATATAAGTTAAGGCTTCTACATGACTGAGGCCAGGACGGAAATTAATTCCCTTATGAATTTTTCATCGTTGACGTATGTTACGGACTCCGTGAGTATAAGTAGAGGTCACACTTTGTCTCAAATTAAAATACTAGCAGTATTAAATTTTAAGTAACTTTAAAATTCAAGAAGTTTGTTTTTGTCTTATTTTCGAAAATCGAATTTTCATTACATCTCGAATCTCTCGATCTCTGATTATAAATAGTCAGTCTGCAAGGAAATAATTATTTTTTATAATTGTTAATACTAGTACAGGAAAACATATGTATTAAATTCAGGTAAAAAGCATACCACACATAAAAAGGACAAAAATTGACAAGGATTATGATTATATTGATCAGTTTCAGAGAGCAAATGTCAATACATAAATATAAAAAGGTACAAGCACAGCACTGCTGTTCCTCAAGTATGATCACCTAGCCTTGGGAGATATCTATTTGATAAAAGGATTCATCGGTCATTTTCTGTTTTTAGTTTTTATCATACCAATATCCTTATATCAATATCTCAATATCGTAATTTATCGGTACTCGTGCTTATAATATGCTAGCAAGTGCCATAGAACATCTAAAACTTCGCTATAATATTGACGATAAAACACGTTTTTTACTATTTCAGGTACTCATAGTGGTTAAGGCGATGTCGGGTCGCTATGGGACGGCGTTGTAGTGCGATGGAGGTACGTAAACTACTGTTTGATATGACTGTATTTCTACGAAAAAATTGGAGTTCAGTATATGCTTCTTATGGATGGTAAGTAGCAATTGTCGCCCATGGACATCAGCGATACCAAAGGCATCACTGCCAAGAAGGCTAAAAAAAAAGTTCTTATTTGAAGCAATTTATTCAATAGGTAAATATTTTTTATTAAATTAATTAAATTATTTAATAAAAAATATTTTTAATCGACTTCAAAAAAAGGAGGAGGTTATCAATTCGACTTCTTTTTATGTTCGTTACCTCAGAACTTGGGACTGGGCGAACCGATTTTGATAATTCTTTATTTAATCGAAAGCTAGTGGCTGTCATGTAGTTCCAATTAAATTTATTGAGATCTGACAATGGCATCTATTATAAAACCATATAAGTCTTAAATTTGTATTAAGTAAGCGCGACAAATGGACGAATAACTCAATATCACGCCAACCGATTTCAATGATTCTTTTTTTAATCGATAGCAGGTGCTTGTCACAATCCCACATAAATTTGAACGAGATCTGACAGGTAGTTTTTGAGTAACATTGTAGTCGGTTATTTTTTGTTAGTAAAATTTAGATTATTATTAAATGATATTATGCCAGCAAATAATCCATGTCGTATTTTTAGGTTTTCGTGCCTCAAAAGGAAAAAAAGCGGCCAAGTGCGAGTCGGACTCGCCCATGAAGGGTTCCGTAGTAGCAAATAACATAATATAAAAGTTCTTGAAGTTCGTTGTAACTTTGATCGAAGTAAATTGTGGTTTACGATTTATGACGTATTAAAAACAACTACTTACTAGATCTCGTTCAAACCAATTTTCGTTGGAAGTTTGCATGGTAATGTACATCATATATTTTTTTTAGTTTTATCATTCTCTTATTTTAGAAGTTACAGGGGGGGGGGGGGGGGGACACACTTTTTACCACTTTGGAAGTGTCTCTCGCGCAAAATATTCAGTTTAGAAAAAAATGATATTAGAAACCTCAATATCATTTTTGAAGACCTATTCATAGATACCCCAAACGCATGGGTTTGATGAAAAAAAAAATTTTTTGAGTTTCAGTTCTAAGTATGGGGAACCCCCAAAATTTATTGTTTTTTTTCTATTTTTGTATGAAAATCTTAATGCGGTTCACAGAATACATCTACTTACCAAGTTTCAACAGTATAGTTCCTATAGTTTCGGAAAAAAGTGGCTGTGACATACGGACGGACAGACAGACAGACAGACAGACAGACAGACATGACGAATCTATAAGGGTTCCGTTTTTTGCCATTTGGCTACGGAACCCTAAAAAGGAACTCTTATAAGACGACTTTCTTCTTTGTCTGTCTGTGTATCAACTCCATTTTTCTTAGGCTAAATTAAGGTACTCAGTCAACGCATTCAAAAGATAGCCACTACTTCTTGAATTATTTTGGCACTTACCTACAAAGGAATCAAGATCTATAGGGTGCTTGCCGTTGACCTAGAAACATGAAATTTGGCAAGACGCAATGTTTTATAGCACAATTAGGGAAGAAATTCGAAAACTGGTAATTTATAGTTACATCACAAAAAAACTATGGGACGACAGTTTTCCAAAGGCAAAGTTAAGTTTGTTATTCAATTCAGTTTATATTTAGTAATTTTCCACAAGTTTCTACGGAACCCTTCATGCGCGAGTCAGACCCTCACCCTTGTCCTGTTTTTATGTACCTACCGATTCAAAGTAAAACGATTTACATATTCAAGTGTTTACTTCAGCTTACTGATTTCATAATTAGAGCACTTCAAATTTTTACAAGCTTTTATGCTGTACAAAATGACTTGTAAACGTCATGTCTTCATACGTATGTTTGCAGGCTTCATAATAATACGGTGTGGAGATTCTCCGGTATTTAAATTTTTCAAGGTGTTTTCTTTCACGTTAAACGAACTGAATATTCTTATACGCACGTTACCTATATCAAAAGCTAAAGAGGAGTCAGTGGAATAAATTTAATACCATTTTATTTCATGTGAGGAAAGTGGAATGTATTATGTTTAAGTGAAGCAACCGTGAATTTCAACGGTATTTGACGTGAAATTGATGTTCTAAAGTCATTTAAAGGGTTATTAAAATTAAATCATTGAAGTTATTGTGACCTAAAAATATACAGATAACTACTGACAGTAAATATTTGAGCGTTTTCGTGATTTGAAGGAGAGTCCAGGTTGATACAAAAAATTAGTCATAATTCTTTAGTTTGCCATGAATCCTCATATTAATCTGCAATATAGTATAGCTCCAGGTATTCTCAATTACTAAAGAAATCTGTGGTCGTAAAAGTAATGTCATTGTAACAGGTTTCTGTTCACTCACACTTCTACGTGATTCTCCGTTGTTTATGACTTGTATTGTTGCAGTTATTTTTAGTTTCATCATTTCACTCATTACTCAAATTGCTTATACACTGGTTTCCGTATGATTTTTGGTTACGTGACTTTTCGATTCTTGGAACTTAAACAAAATATTAAACATTGAAAAGTAGTTGTCGTTTCTTGGCAAGAGCTGTACAGGAATATTTTATGTTCCGTGACTGCAAAAACAGTATTAGTGTATTTCTTGCTATCCCTCCAACAGAATATTGTATACACTTTTGTCGTCCTTCAATTTATAAAAAGAAAAAAAAAATAAGCAAAGTTTGGAACTGGAAACATGAACTAGCAATTGTGGGATAAGTGAAAAGCTCAAGCGGAAAGTTGTAAATACTAAAATAAATAACGCTTCACACTCATAGCCATGGGGCACCCACGACACAGGGAATCCTAGTATGGACTAGGATTCCCTGTGTCGTGGGTGCCATGAGCTACACTAAGAGACAAGAACACCCACACTCAGACCGAGTGCAGAAATTCAAACTCATCATTTAAATTTCCGCCTCGCTGGGAATCGAACCCAGGACCCTTGGTGTGGCGATACGGCATGGTAACCATCGCGCCACACAGGTCGTTCTTTCATTCATTATTTCATTGTAGTACTTTTATCTATAGTAAAATTTAAATAGAGAGTTGGTAGGTATATTATTTTTGCCGTTTATTTAGGGTGACAACACTTACTTTTACGAAAATCACCTGATGGTAAGTGGTTGTCGTCCCTTAGTCAGAACACTAAAGACATTTTTGAAATGATAATAGCCGACAAATGAGCTGACGATTCACCTGATGGTAAGTGCTATCGTCGCCCATGGACATCATCGACACCAAAGGTATTACTGGTGCGTTGTCGGCCAAGAAAGAGAGTAGATAAAGAAATAATATTCCATATCTCAGCCTGTTAAATTATTTTTAAATCTCTGAATGGTCCTAGTTGGTACTAAAAAAGTGATAGTTTAGCTTTTGTCACGTTTTTATTGTTGTAATATCTTTTCCTTATCATTTAACATCTTTCCCTTCTTATTATTTATCCTTAGTAGTATTATGTAATATATTTTCCTTACTATTTTTCTTTCAGTGCGTATTTCCAAACACCACGCTTTGAACTACGCCGCATCAGTTCCTTGTCTTGGTTCAGTTTGTAACTATGGCCTGGGGATGTTCCACCGCCCGCGCCGTCGCTCGGCACCGTTGTTTTGTTTTACTTTTACAGAACTTCGGTAGCGCAGTGCTCATTAAAATCGCCAGTTAGCTGCAAAAAATATATGATTACTGACATTAATATTTTTGAGAACACTGATACATTTTTTAAAGACTATTTTTGTGTATCTTTTTTACTAATTAGCTCAAGTTGATGGTGAAAGTTTGTGCCAATATTTTTAGTAATTTGAGCAAATGTACCTAAATAGCGCAAAAAAGCGCGATATAGGTACCTTAATAATAATTTAAAATGATATAAAAGGGACGATCCATGATTAAGGGCCTGATCACAGTATGACCTGCTGAACTATAAACTATGGCGCTAGGGTTCCCTCGTCCGTCGAGTGCTATCAAGTACATATGTACCTACTCGTGCATACATAGAGTTCTTTACTTGTAAGACGCTCAGAACTGATAACACTACCAAGGTTTTGTAACAAATAGTTTTAAATTGTATTTCACGCCCTACGCGCTGCGGACAAACTCATTGTTTTACTACTGACTTGCGACATTTTTCCACAACAGCTAAAACAGTAGTTCGCATCTGGGTTAAATAATAAAATTCCCCAGTAAGTCTAGTTTAGATCGATATAAGAAGTTAAAGAACCTTTCTGAAATGAGCGGCTCAAAATAATTATCTTATAGTAGTTTTTGCTTTCTAAAACTGATCCGAAAGCAAACTTAAACCAAACATTAAAACCCGGTACCCGTCAATGATTCTGTTCTCTGGTTAACTATTGAAGTAATAATAACAATAAACATGATTATAGTTATTGTAGGGCAATCCTAAATAAAGCATGCCCCGTGCTCTAAAATCGCTTTGCATATGAAATTTATAATACTGTTTTTATACTGCAGAGCTGAGTATTATTGTTCTAAATTGGCTACGTAGAAGCCGAATAAATGAGGCAGTGATAGTCGTTCCAATCCCCACTATTATCGTTAAAGATAATGTTGAAAAGCTAGAATATGGACGGGAAATCTCCGTAGCAGGATGTAGTGAAACTAATATACAGCGGGTGTACCTATCTGTAAAACTTTTTATTGTTTACAAGTTTCGTTCCGTCTGCGTGGATCATAGCGTGTGTTATTATAACACGTACGTTTATGGATTTTCTTTACACTGTTCTAGGTAAATAAACAATATAAACAGACATACCTAAATGAAAAATATTTTAATAAGAAGACAACGAAAATTATTTTATAGAATTGATCACGCATGGCGCATGAAGTCTTATGTTTCTTGTGATATGTGAAGGTCAGAAAGGAAAACATGTGCTATACCGCCTTATATAACTTTCTTGGGATAGTAAATAAATAAAAAATATATAATGTGTAATGGGTTTTATCCTGTAACTTAAATGGACAGTACTATGAAGTTACTATAGAGATTTAAGGAATTTTGATTGAAATTAAAGGCTAAATGCTGATGCATTGTCGGACAAGAGGAAGAGAGAGAAAAAAAGAAAATACTTGTTACCAAACCCTCAGCTGGAAGACGACAATTGGCTATTTGACAGTTATCACGGTAAAATATGAAATGTGTTAAATATGATTGCATAATGTTTAACAACAATTATACAATACGTTTCTTGCATGAAAATAAATTGTAAATATTTTTACTTTTGAAAAATAGATTTGAGTTTTTTTACCTGTGGATACGAGAACCGAAACGCGGGCGGCCATGATTGAGCATGTTATGACGTCACAATTCAAAAAATAAGCGTCGTGTACTACTAACTATATCGTGTGCACTGTGCAATTTACTGAGAAAATTAATAAGATATATTTTGATTTCTGCTTTTGAGAGGTTTTGTAAAATGGAGTCAGGCTATACAAAAGCTGACAGTGCGAATTTGCCTCAAGTTGATTCATTTATGGTCGCAAATTTCTTTGCGTGTAACCCTGACTTTTGCTCTACCGAGTTTCGGAATGCAGAAACCTCCTTGTAAGTACTGAAATTAATAAAGTAAAATTGGTCAGTCTTGCTAAGTGGTCACAGGGGGATTTTTTTGTAAGTTTTTCCTCAACGTCCCCTTAACGACACCATATTACTAATGATTTTAAATTACTTATAGGTTATGTTTATGAACAACATTAGGTTAGGTTTAATTTGTTTTTTTAGTAAATCAGAGGCTAAGTTGATTTCTTCTAAATACTTACATCAAAGTGGTCCTCACAAAAGAATATTGCTGATATAACAGATGTTAACTCTGGGTCTCGACGTACTAATTTGTAACCACTGCTTTCGACGTTGAGGGCATTTAGAAACGTGTAGGTATAAACAATTTGTCAGGTTTAATTGTAGTACTTCTACACATAGGCACTGCACACGTCTTGTAGCTTGTCATTTTCACAATTCCAGTGAAAAAGGTGTAAGTTTTTCACTTAAAATATCTTCAGAGTTAGAGCATAAACTTTTGTTAATTGAAATGTGACGTCACAGCCAGCAAGTGACAGATGGCGGACTATTTTTGGCCCGAATTTAAAATTAATGGATTAAAAGTTATTTTTTTCCTACTAAATAACACATTTATGAGAAAAATAAATATTGTAAGGGGTATAAAATAAAACTACGAAAATTTTAAAATATTTTTCCAAAAATTGTCTAATAGCCATTGAGGTAGTATACATAGAGAGGCTATCTCAAACAAAATGTGTGTTCCACCGCCGGCTTGCCCTCCGTTCTCTTTTCAAACTAGAAGCCTCGTTTGCACACTTGCCATAGAGTAACTTTGTACATGACACTTGTCGAACCAAGACAAGCAGTCACCGACTCCAAATCTTTACAAGCTCTTACTCCAACAATATTTAACGTGCAAAAGCGTTTAAACGATTTCAAACGTAATTACCATTGATTCGTGTCAAAAAATCCAACACTTTACATTGGTCACAAGCGTCGCGTCGGCAAGCATATTTAGTCCATTAACACGCTAGTGGCTTGCCAAGTTCAAACGCTCCTTATGATTTTTTCATTCAAAATGGCGGGAACATTGCTCAATAATTTAATTAAATTCGTTTTAGTTGATTTAAGTTAAGATTTTTTTCTTACTGATGATAAAGTGATAACATTATCTTTTTTGTTTTTTGTCGTGCAATTGTGACACCTTCTTATTATGCACGACGGCATTTTTTCAGTTTTTTCGTAAACAATTCTGACATGCGGCCGCAATGAGCGCAGCCGAGTGACAGCTGAGTGACAGAATGAAATGCAGCCGGCCGGCTCCAATGCACACCCCCGGACCCGATGTTCGCGGTGTCCCTTCTATACGCTAGTAATATTAATTCTATGCTAATAGCCAATTAATTTGGCTGCTGACTCAAGCAAAAGGGTAATAAGGTTTACAAGTATTACGTATTATATTTTTTTAAGTTACAGTGATAATCATTTTCAATTGACAACCCTGTAGCCTAGTTGGTAGTGATCCTGCCTGTGAAGCGAGGGGTTCCGGGTTTGATTCCCGGCTGAGCAGATATTTATGTGGCAGATAAATATTTGTACTCGGGTCATGGGTGTTATTAGGATATGTTATATGTGTCGTCCATGCCTGTGTCTGTCTGTGTCGCGGAACACAGGTAAAAACCTACTTTTGGTGTATGACTTTGTGTTTATTTATTTATTTATTTAAATATTTTTTACATATCCATATTACAATCATTTTTTGAAATGTTTTATACATCTCCAGTAGTTTATCTCAGTTTTACTTTCGCTGGCACTGCGAAAATATACTAAGGATTAAGAGAAAATACGCAATAGACACAAAAGATTTCTACGAATTGATTCTCGGATTGCTTTGTGAACTCTAACGAGTGATCAAAGCGAATACCGTCCGGCTTAATTGATTTTTCTAGCTGCGGTCATCGGTAACCAACAATGCGATGTTCTTTGTAGCGGCGTGGAGCACTTATACAGAGCGGACCAATAACTAGAATTTTTGTGTTCTTGGAGTATTCCGAATATGAAATATCATTATTAAAAATATATTATAGCATTGTGTGACCTAAGCGTGAGTAAGTCACGTTTTTCATGACATAATTTGTCCTTTTTTACTCCGTGCCTAAATCAATCGACTAAGGCCCGTAATATCAATAGCAGTTTAAACTATGATTATGTCTGTCTGTTTAAACTGTCTTTGTTGAACCAACAACGACAGTTTAAACTCAGAATCATAGTTTAAACACACACAAGTGAAGATGTCACTCGTGTCGCCTCTCGGTATAGACGTATGCCTATTCAAACTAAAGACAAAAATACACAACTAAAGACAAAAAGACAAAGAATAGTAGTATTCGTCTTAGGTACAAATGAATATTATTATGCAGTGAGATATTCTTTAGGAGCTTTTTGAGCAGTGTACTACCATCCAATTTCCATTTTACTTATACTTCATTAATGCATGGACACGCTGCGCATCCTTTATGATATTTTCATATCTAAAATAATACTTTAATCATAAAATTATCTACATCTAAATTCGAATTATCTACATTCGATCAATGCTCATTCGTTAATTTCCTCGAGAGTATCTTGTATTAAACGGTCACAATAATATTACTGCGCTGTCACATCGCTAGCAACTGTTACCTGATTACCTCATGCGGTGGGTTGAACTCGTAACTCGCCCAGCAATATTAGTTTAATGTAGGCTAGAAAGACGATATCACGTTAAAGTGAACAAACGTTAATAATTCTTGACAAAAAATAACTGGAAATAAGGGATTATTAAAAAACTATTCGTCAGATATCGCTCAAAAAGTAGAACCACATGCCAAGCACCAGCTTTTGATTAAAAAAAATCATCAAAATCGGTTCAACCAGTCGAAAGTTCTGAGGTAACAAACATACAAAAATACAGTCGAATTGAATACCTCCTCCTTTTTTATAGTCGGTTAAAAACATCATTCTTGTAAAATCAGCCGTCAAATATTTTATAACTGTTTCATTTGCAATATCTGTGACGCCTATGATTGATGGAGATAATACTAGTTTGTTTTTTTAAACTTTGGAACATATCGGTTTGATAGTTTCAGAGTCTTTATAGGACATCCGTACAAACATTCTTTGAGATTCGTCGATTTAGAAGTCGATGGCGACTAAACTTGTTAAAACTGTAAACTCTCCCTAGAACCATCTCATATTGTAACGTTACTGTGTAACTTGGAAGACTTATTAAGAAATTACCTAATGAATAATTTGAGTGCGACAGTTTTGACAGATTTCGTAAACTTCCCGCGAATATAAGTGTAATTTAATTTCACATGTAGAACAAACTCTCAGTGACACGACGGTTACTTTGAATATTTAAAACGTCATAGAGAGATTATGGTGAAGTTAAGCCTATATGTATAGATACATAATTGCTGTATTTATACGCTAAACGTATAATATACTTTACGTATTACTGATTGTTAGATAGCCGTGTATAAGGGACGCGGGGTGACATTCAAACAACGCGGTAGCTTGATGCACACTGATTTGATTGCCTCAATTACCTGCACTTAAGCGAGACGCAGCTCGCACGCACACACGCTCACACACACGCACTATATACTTATATATAAATGTATATAAATACTTATATATAGATAAACTTGCTTGCTTACTTTTTATATTATTTCAGCGTGACAAATTTAGTCGGTTTTTAACTCGATATAAAAGGATATTATGTTAAATTCACATTAATATGTGTATTTTTTCTAATAAATCGACATTAATAACATTTAAATAATAATAGTAAATTTCATTGCCAGACTTTGCATTTCAAATACCAAAGACGTTAAATAAGTATTATGCTATTTGAAACTTGAATTTGATCTTGAGACGATAGGGTAAAAGTGGTGCTTCTACTTTACAGAAAGCAATCGACGTGGCCAAGCTATGCTTCGTAACCTGCAATTGAATATGCCATCATACGAGTATAGGTGGAAATTGTATGTAGGGTTAATTTGCAACCTTTATCATTAAACCACCTGAATTTAATTTTATCATTTTTTTAATAATAATTTTATATTATCTTAACAAGCGATGTTCTTGTCAAAATAATCGACAATTTTTTGTTTTTTGGCCATCTTAGTAAGTAAGAAGCGACAAAGCACGACTCAAAATTCAGATTCATGACTCACTTTATTGATATTATAGAAATATAAACAATTTCAATTCTTTATTACATTATTTGATTTGTGGGAACAGAACTTATATTTTGTTCTCTTTATTACATAAAAGATAATATAATCATTATAGAGGATATTTAGGAATACACAGGCGTAATAAAATTAAAGAAGATACACAAAGTTACAAGTACGTAGACAGAAGTCTGCCGTAGCTAGCAGATTTATAGACACAAGAGGATTCTCTGAGGAATTAAATTACTTCACTCAATAAGCAGTCTCCACATACCGTAATTGTGTGTTTTCTCAAAGGTAAGCAGTAATTCTTTTACTTCTTTTTACTTCCTAATTGCTTTAGTACGTATACGTTCTTATTTGAAGACAAATCTACTACTTTTGTCCATGACTTAAAATACTTTTCGCAGTATAAAGCTGCTCAGTTAATCCATTGTTTCAATGTAACTTCTGAAACAAATAACTGAATTCAAATAAGTCCACTGCTGGCGCACTGAAATAAGCTAAGGGTTGTATTTTATTACGATGCGATATTTTAAAAGCTGGTCAAAGTATAGGCAATGTGAAGGTTATTTCCAGATTTTCAAAGGTAATTTTATTATATTTTAACGGTAACCATCCGTTACGACTATTACTGTTTCTTTTAACTGAAAGAAAGGTCTTGAATGCTCGAAAAATAATAATTTAATGAAACTCAAAAAATATATTTTATATTTTACTACTACTATTTTAAACGATACATCCGATATCAAAAAAGCGGCAATAATTCTACAATCTCACAAAAAACAAATTCATAGCTACCTGGGGTGAGGTAAGTGAGCTAGGGTGGGTGATGTGGTATTGTGGTTTATTGTACTTTAACCACAAATAGATAAAAAAACCCCTGTAAAGGCAAGAAACAAAAACATATCACTATCATACACACTATGTACCTATAACTCCTATAAGGAATCTGGAGCAAAATCCGGTATAAAAAGTGTTCAAGTCACGTCCGCATAACGTCTAATATACGAGGAAGATGCCAATACCTACTGTTAGTTGTGCTCTCTGGTGGAAAATTGAGTCCAGCTCAACTTCCCACTTGCTATCGACACGGATTGCGAACGGAGACGAGATTATAAACTTTAAACTCTGTTTAGATTCTAAGTTTGATAAACTTGAAATACCGTCTTTGTGGTTGAAATTGCCAAATTATTATTGGTGAAAAAGCTGGTCCTTGTTAAGTTATATTAAGTAACTTATTAAGTTTTTATTATGAAACGTTTCTTTTGTATGAATTTTATTACATTTCGATATGGGTAAGGACCAAAAACTTGACGTATTAGCACAATGGAGATCACAACGGAACTTATCACACTGGAAAATAATTGTAGCACAATGGAGCATAAGGTTGCGTGTAAACAGTAATATTTCAGATTACCTAAAATGAAAGAAATTAAAATTATGTTGCAAGTAATTTTATTACAAAACAAAATAAAATGTAAATAAAATCAATCAAAATTTCAAGAAAAAGAAGTAAAAACAAATAAATATCTCATAAAAAAATACTAAATCTCATTAAAAACTAGCGATATTTCTACCTAATTTTATCGACAAAATTACCGACATGTGTCGTCGGTGTTTAAAAGCTGCCAAAATGTGGTCCCTTATAAATAACATTCAAATTATTTGGATTTTCTTTTTTTAATTTTTCACAGTACTTTCGACATCGTTCTGCGGCTGAAGAATGCATCTGAAAAGCAAATAGAAAACTATTTTTGAGAAGAATACAATAAAATATGAAAAAAAAAATCAAGTTAATAATACATATTTAAATCGTGATAAACATACCTTTAGAATCAATTTCGTGTCACAACGTCGCACAACGGAACAAAAATTCACACGACAACACCTAAAAGATGCAATATTTCACAAATTTAACAACGAATTGACATTTTTGTACATTCTTTTGAATAGAACATTAAAAATGTAACGTATCTATAATATAATTTGCTAGAAAATCGTCATAATATTCGTAAAATACTCACCTAAAGTTTTCAAAATATTAACGACCAAACTGATGAGATCGAATCAAATGTTAAATTGGCAGAGAAAAAAACATCGTGGCCTATTGGAATTTCTATAGCTAGCACATAACCAACGTTGCCACACTATATTGTTAAGAAACTTCTAAAAAGGCTTGTGGTTTCAATATTATAGCGTCGCACAACAGGAATATCACAACGGAATGAATTTTGGGACACATACATTTATACCTGTAAAACTTTAAATAAGGAAGATAATGGGTTAATATTTGTCAAGGACATTGCTAGTATATATGGTAGTTCATTAATGTACATTTACAAATTATAGCTCACGTAAAAACCAAACAGCATCAAAAATCTTATAAGGAAGTCGGGTTGGGACATTTTATTTTATCGACTTTTCTATGGCAACAATTATACTGTCATGTTTTGATGATGAAATTAAAAAATCAAGGTAGTTATTTTTAATGTTTTTCTTAAGCTTACATGTTTAGAAGGTATTAGCAAATACAAAAAAAATATTTTAGGCATGTAATGGACTATACTTTTCTTCCAATTTGAGTTGGACACCACAGTATGTCGCAATCCGTCAAAAATTTGGTCCTTACCCATATAACGATATGGAAAACAGAAACATATACACAGTCGACAATCAATACCTATAATTACATATTATTATGAACAGCCTTAGGCACATAATACTCAGAATGCTTAGCTTATAGAATAGACGTAGAAGGCTAAACTATTGTCGTGCCTAATTCCCACTTGGATCGATCACCGGATCGTACCTAATTATAAGGATCCGTAATTATAAGCTGTCTGAACTGTCGATGTACTCACGACATATTAAATTATGATTAGACTCTAATATTATGTGAACATAAAAAATGTAGGTATGTCCATTATAATGAAACTTAAATGTCAAACCGAATTGTCAATGAACGAGCTCTACTAGAAGTCGGCAGTTAAGGCGAGTAAAAGTAAAAAAGTATAAATTCGTTTTAAACCTTACAATTTCTCAGCACGATTTTCAGCAGGATACAGAGACATGGCGAACGTCTGAAATATGTACGGCTTAGCGACGTAATACTGCGGTATTCTTGATAAATATTATGCGAATACCTTTCCACTTGCAATGGTAGCTAGTTGCACGTTTGCAAGAAGAGGTGATAAATCACGCTGTGAACACTTAAGTAATTATTGTACGGAGTAAACATTGTTCATTCGTATAATTTTAATTGGTTCATGTAGAAGTTAAATTTGTAATCAGGATTGTTTTGTTAGTGTCTCAATTTAAAGGCAACTAACTCGTAGTTTAGTATTGAATCTGCCTGTTAAGCGGCGGCTTCCGGGTTCAATTCCCGGCCGGGACAAACGTTTGTGATAGTATTTATCTGTCCAGTCGTGGGAGTTTTTCCTGTCTTATTTTTGTTGTCCATGCCACCCGGAAGCAGATAATAATTATAAACGTAGATAATATTGCAATTCCATAGAACAGCTTTTTCATCTTTAAGTAAATTCAGAACAATCAGACGGATCAGTGTAAGACAGAAACATTAACCATAGTATATTATTATGCTATACCTATAAATTAACTTGCTAGAATCGGTCAAGAAGCAATTAAAGTTGAAGGATATCCTGCTAAATCAATACAAAATCTCAAAGCAATCTGATAAGTGATTGCAATTCCGAATCACTGCTGGAGCAACATTGAATCGGCAGCGATGTTAATCTGAATCCGTTTAAACTTGGTAGAGATTAAGTAGTTTGTGAATTAGCTCTTGACCCGGGAATCAACCAAACAACCCATAGATTTTCTTCCTCATTTAACTTTGCCTCGTCTTCATCTGATGGCTTCAGATAAGCGGGCTTGGGGAAATACGACTAGTTGGCGAAGTATCCAAGCTCTTACGTTTGGGATAATTTAGCCAGATTACTTATTTTGATAGGGTATCTTAGTACACCAGTAATATAGCAGACTGAGGTACCAGAGTGTCGTAAATGATGTTTACCGAGAAACTTCTAGTCTTGGATAGGTATGTCTTTACTTTTATTTCAGCGTAAATGTTTATTAAACGTTGCTGATATTAAATAATACTTACGTATATAATGTATGTGGTACAAAAATTTGCTTTTTGTATTGATTTGGAAGTCATTGCAATATTTTATTTTTATTTCTGACTGAACGGGCATGAGCTGAATATCTAAGATTTCTACATTTTTTTCCTGTTGTAATGTGGCCTATTGCTTAAATTAAAATGTAAATAATTTTCATTCTTAATTCTACATAGAGTACTTTTTAACCGACTTACATGTATGTTTTTATGATCGCTTGAGGAATACTTCCATAATAATACTATTTTCATAAGTAATGTCCCAGCTATGCTGCTGGGCTGAAAGGGCGCGGCGACCGCTTAATAATATTTTAGCCGCGTGAAATTTAAATTTTGCGATAACTTCGAGAAATTATATAGTGTGAAAGACAAAGTTCTAAATTAAATGCTTCACATTGTAAACATGTTTATTTATGTATAGATTAATAAACTATCCATTAAAAAAGCTAGCAAATATTTAAAATGAAAATAAAATAAAAGATAAAAATGGTTACTGTGAGATATCCTTCCTTAGTAACTATATGCTATTGCGGATTTTTTTTAGTACTTTACATGAGGAACATTTTAGCCATATATTAATTTTGTATAACTTGAATTTATTTACGCAGCGCATGCAATGAGAGCATAATCTTGTCCGACATCTTAAATGTCATAATTCAGCCAATTTTAACGAAACCATAATGAATTTACTCTTAACCTTCCTCATAAGCCACTCCATCTGTGGTGAAAACTGTATGAAAATCTGTTCTGTAGTTTCCGAGATTTGCGTAACAGGAACGAGATTGACGCGGCGGGGACTTATTTTTTATAATAAATTTAATTTGCAACATGTTAGAAACTTGTAAGTGTAGTGCGATACGATGTGATTGTCAAAATGTCTGATAGACATTTCAATGTCGAACGCTCCAGACCAAACGTTGCATTTTGAACGCTAGGCGTGCACATTATCTCAAATACGACATCCCGAGAATAAATAAATTAGGTTTTGATAGACATTCGCCATGTTTTTTAGAGATATGTCTATTAGACATATATGTCTACGAAATGAGAATTGAGCTCCTGGAGCAGTGAATATTACGGTTACATTTTTTTTATTTAGCGAGTAGTAGGTAACCCTAACTCCCAAACGAAGTACCTACCCCGCGATTACAGTATAAATTATAAAACATGTTGCAGAACCTACCGGGTCAGTTAGTTATAACTGGCTTAACATCGGGTCTATTCCATACGTATAAATTACACATTTCCATCACAAACGACATTAGCTTGGTTCGTAGCCGCGTTATCGCGGTGTAAACCGGAGATTTAACGACGTCGCTGAGCCCAAAGTCTATTGTCATAAAAGACAAGGTATACCGCACGATCCGTGTTAGGTTAAATTTATATGCTATGTCTTGGCTATAGAATAATTTACGAAAAAAATTGCACTATATCAGGTATATTATTTTACTGTTTCTACACATAAACAACTCTGTACTGTCTTGTAGTAAAGAACATAATAATAAAGTTTTATTTATACTTTTGGATTTAAACACATGTATATTGTACCTTTAGGAATAGAGTTAGATATACAAAAACGTTCCATAATGCTTAATAATGCAGATTGTTTTAGTAAACCAAATAAGTATTTGGTTTACTTAAGCAAACAAAATTTAAAATTGAAGTCAATGATAAAATTAAGAACTAAACTATCACAGAAATTTCAGTCATTTTCTGAGGATCGTAAAATAAAAAAGATTCTGGTGAAACAATACAATAAGCGCGTACGTTAATAAAAAGTTGGATGACCTAAGTTGAAACCTTTTCAAAAGGGACACCCTATATAATTCAAGGGTTTATAAAAAGTAGCTCAGGTCAACAACGAGAGTATTAGAATTTATATTTACGTGATTTTTATGAGCATAGATTAAATACTTTTAGGTTTTAGAGACGGTTTTGTTAAAGCGGGGTCCATGAAATTACTGTAAAGGGTCTACAGCTACTCAGTTCACTCTTGACGTTATTATTCGATATTTTATAAAATTATTCAGGCATAATCTGTTTATACCTAACCACTAAAATATTCTTATAAAAGCACGTGATATTTTTAAAATGGCTTTCTAAAGTGGTTCATGCCCATCAAAGTTTAAGAGCATTAAACCCTGGAACATTATACGTACTTTAACCTTGTTTTATCTTCTTTCTTGATCACCAACGCATCGATGATGCCTTTGGTGTTGCTAATGTCTATGGACAAGTGATTTAGCTTAGCATTTAGCTTACAATAAAATATTCTTCTGTAAGGAGTTAAATAGAAAATCGGAATTTTACCAAGAAAAAAATAACCGACTTCAAAATAACTCAAAAACTACTCGTTAGAGCTTGTTCAAATTTAAGTGAGACTACATAACAAGCACCAGCTTTCGATTCGGTCGGTTTAGTCAAATTGACAACCTCCTCCTTTATTTGGAGTTTGTTAATAAACCCATCAAAATGTTAAACTTAAAACGTAAAAATTATTTTCATTCAACGAGAAATAATAATGGCTGCATATATTTACATCAGCGAATGGAGCTTCGGGTAAATATCAAGCATCACTGCTTCGAGACCCTGTATGGTATAATTTAAATAATTGGCCCATTATTTGTACTACTGGGGGCTTACCATGAACTCTTAAAACAGGTCAATATTAGCCGATAATTGGCCTGTCCTGCTATATCCTACCATGATCTGGCTAAAACACAGGGCAGCCAGCGACCACGTCACCGTAACAGGACAGCGGTCACATGACTTCAAAAATTATCTTCTGCCCTGCAATTCGTGTACCATGACGCGATTGTTGACGTATTGACATCAGAAAGTGGCATATGTTAACGTCAAAATATTACAGCTCACCGAAAGTAACATTTATTGTCCTGTTTCGGCTATTTCGTTGATGATGATGAAACACGACGGGATGCAGCCATGGCAAATTTCAAATACACCATCATCACAAAATAAATACATGTCATTTGTTTGGAAAATTTTAAAAACATTCATTGTACTTATGCTTTTTAAATTATCGCTCCTAACCCCGGTCACTCACATGCGCGCAAATGTTTGACATTTTTACGAATGTTTGCACATATGTGAAGGGTGGTCTGGCAAATGGGTTCGCATATGAGCATATAAGCCCATTTCCGCTTCCTCCTACACTTTGTTCACGAATGTTCAATCTTGCTGTTGTTATTATGTTGTTGTCATTAAAATCCATTTTCAATACAGAAAATAAATGGTAGTACGATTAGACGCCACGAACCACGAAAAATTAAGATATACATCACCTTTTTAGTCGTGTGCGCAACTGGTCGCACGAATGTGTGGGAGACTACACGAAGGTTCGAGGTTCGCGCGCTTTGATGTGCGAGACAAAAAACCGACACAGCTTGGAAAACCCCGAATGCCTCGAAAACTTCGCATAATCATTCGCGAATGTCGTCCCACACTTATGGGTTCGCGTATTCGCGCGAATGTGAGTGACCGGCATTATAAATCACACATTTTATTAGACATTTAGACATGTCACTGTGTCAAGTGTCAAGTGGTGTAAGATTACGTTCAAAAATGTAAGCATCACTTAGCGATAATTTTTTTGGTAATTTTAGAGAACGAAAGGTTAATAAATCACAACACTTACGTATTTATAACAAATCTCAAAATCTTCAATTGAGATTGTTATTTTAAACTTTTAAAAACATCAATATTACGCATTCATTTGAAAACCGGTAAACCGATAAAACGCTCTATTTCAGAACATAATTAGTACAAATCAAGTACCTTCCATGTCATAGACAAAGATGCAGGACAGAAGTAGAGGCATTGCAGGTTATCGGTAAAAGTTCATGGTACAAAATACACTCCTGTCAGGTTTTAGCTACAAGCTGACCTGTCCTAAACATGACACATTTTATTAGAGTTCATGGTAAGGCACCTGATATTTTCAGTTTATGACTGACCTGTCCTGAGTAATTGACGTATTTAATATTATTCCCAAAATAATATTTTATGGTATGAAATTTATTTGAACAAGTAATATAATAAGTAGTCTTTAATTTTTAGCTGTAGGTACTGGTAGTTTGGAAAAATCAAATGTTAACTTTTTAATGGCCGGTTTCTGAGGTCCTTTTGACGGAAGTTTATCTATTCAATAACGCTAACGGGTCGATAACTTCTGAAAAAGCGTTTCTGAGCACTGCGATAATACATAAACTCAGTTTAAATTAAGATCAACTTATCTAACCCAAGATGGCCGTTTATAGGTTCCATAACTTTATTTGACGTTTCATTTTAAGATTTGGCAGATGAAAAAGCATACGGGCCACCTGATAGTAAGTGGTTACGGTCGCCTGTGGACATGAGCAATACCAGAGGAATCGCCAATGCACGTTGCAAATTAAATACTTATAAAATTTATGAAATAAATGCAACAATTTCTCGCCATTGACATTTGACATTCATCAATAATAATATCCATGATAACCATGACATGACATCCATGACAACCCGACCGTCAATCTCACAATTTATTCTTTAGGTACTTCTATCCAAAAAGTATTGTTATGGCAAAGGCTACACTATAATACGATTGATGTATTCCATTCACTATCTGGCTGCGTCAGCTTGGCTGGCCTGGCTGTAGCTGAAGGGAATCGTCAATATAACGGGCTTGATATAATAAAAATGAATATGAAAATGATAATATCCATTTGAAACTTGTTATTTTGAAGAGAGCCATCTAGTGGCAGTTTTAGGTACTCGTTATTGAATTCATAGTTATTGAAAGGTCGCTCGCGTGTTCAGAAACCCAGTGACAGTTATCGAATACATAACTTAAGTTTAACTTTATTGATTCAAGAGCTGTTGATAATTTAACTGGAGACTTCAGGAACCGGCCATAAGTGAAGTGGATCTGTCCAGAGGGACCAATGATTTAAAAATTCATACGCTTAAAGGGTAAATGTGGGTAAAACTACGTTTAACGAAATAAATTTTGTCTCATTTACTATACTTGGAATTTTGTCTTCTTAACTGAATAAATAAGAACTTATTACAGGATTATTTAAAATTCATTCTCCTAAAGAGTAAATAGAGGTAAAATAATGTGTGAGCATAAAAACATAGGGCTGTAGCTAGTATATAACACACCTATTTAATTGTGGTTTGTGCCTTTTAAGAATATGATTCACACGGGATCCGCCATTGACGATTCGCCAAAAAACGATACGTCATGACGGTTGAAGGTTCACATTGCATACGGAAACCAAGTTTTCTCAATTGGTTTTTGAGTTTTTGATTGATTTTTTTGACGAATGTGATATTAAAAGACTTTACATCATTTAATGCGTATTCATAATTTTTCCAGATTCATGTGAACACGGCCGTAATTATAAAAACCATTGCCGCCGTCAAAAAAAATACGAATCGTGAAAAATGACTATACGGCATAAAACACAAATCGTCCTCGTGTGAATGAGCTATAAGGTCAGTGTCAGCGTAATTACACAATGCAAAGAAACACCTGGGTGTCATTGTACTCGTATGTAGATGGAACTTGGGTCTGGGTTGACGTTTTCTCTTAAAAATATTTTCTTCGCATTTTATAACGTCTGTGTCGCAGTGGAATGGTTTTTAATAGTAGCAATAATTGCACTTAGTTACACAATACAAGTGTTTTACTTACTGTATACATTGTAATTAAAATTTATGAAAAAATCTTACGAATCGTACTAATATTATAAATGTAAATATTATAAATGAAAGTTTGTTTGTTATGCTTTGGCGAGAAAACTACTTAACCGATTTGGTTGAAATTTGGAATGGAGATAGCCTATACCCTGGGTTAAAACAGGCTACTTTTTATCCAAGAAAAGTTCAGGGTTCCCGCGGTATTTGTAAAAATCAATCTCTACCGCGGGCGAAGCCGCGGGCAACAGCTAGTAATATTATAAATGTAAATGTTTTATGGATGTTTATAACTCTTTCACACAAAAACTGCTGAACGGCTTTACATGAAGTTTAGCACACCGGTAGATCCATCGATATATAATGATCGAAGGGTAGATCATAATCTGGAATAAGACATAGATACCTATTATCCCGAAGAACGCGAGCAAATAAAAGAAGCACAGTCATTAAAACCGGGAGCTGATAATTTTACAATAACATTGATATCTTTTCAAACATTATGATATGTTTCAAAGAGGTTGAGAGATATGTGTTAAATGCAGTAGGGTATTTTATACGCAAGTAAACCGAAATGCATGTTACATCCATATTTTTTTTTAATTCCTTCACCGTTTTAATTAATGCTTAAGATTATCCTGTTATTCATCATCTAACGAGAACGGAGATTATAAGAGAAAAACGTTCAAGTTTCATATACTAGGAAAAGCGAAAGGAAATTCAAAGCAGGAAAAGAATTGGGGAATGAGACCAAAAGGGGTTTTTTACAGAAAATAACTCATCTCCTTGGACCAAAGCCAAGTACACCTGCATGACGCTGGAGCTTGGAATGTGACATTTAAATCTGAAGCGAAGCTATATAAGCATAAGGTTTATTTTTGTACCGATTTCCCTGCTTGCGGTCGTTCGCTTGCGCTCTCAGTAGTGTTTTAAAGGGATAGCTGAAAAATCGTTAAAGCAATTTTGTTGTGTTAAATCAACGTACCTACACAGAAGCAATAAAATCCAGAACGCTTGTGTTAGTTATAAATGATTGATCGAGGTAAGCAACTATGAGTACACTTCTGTACTTCAAAAGGCACATTAAATCCACCACTTCCTGTTGTTATGTTTATGGTATAAGAATGTCGAAGTCTTTCGGGCAGCACAGGAGAGGTATAAATATAATAAAGAAGGTCTCTATTCACACTGAACTGAATTAGAGGGTCTACGTTCATTAACGAATATCAATAGATATTTATGTACATACATGCATAACCTTGCAAGAGTTGAAGTTATAAAATAAATAGAATATTAAGCTGTTTAAAACTTATTGTGACCTTTATACATTTAACGCATAATTATATAGAGCAATTTTAAACTTTTTAAATATTTTATAAAAGGTGCGATCATTTACATACGTAAACAGGTTCCAGTCTAAACGTTGGTCACATTTTTACATAAGAGCCTTGGATTAAACAATTTGTCAAAGGAATAAAGCTACATATTCACTTTGCTGTTTTAGGTGTCGGATAGAAATATTGACGGCTGTTGGAAGAAATAAAAATTTATACAATTAAAAAAGCTTAATCTAATCAAAACATTTAAAATATTATTGATTTTAAAAATGTTAGAACAAAAAACTTACCTTACGTTCTCCACTTTTGACGCTCAGCCTTACTGTTCAATGCGCTTCATTTGACGTAATTACAATAATGCTAGATCATGATTTTAAACTTAACTCATCGTGGACTGAACTTACTTTTGTACACCGATATATTGACCCAGTTGCATGGATCGTTCTCACGGTTGAACTGTAGTGCCACGCAAATACGCCACAAATATCGTGAGTAGGTACATATACAAAGTTACTCTATGGTAGGTACCCGTATTATAATAAAATGACAGGTTCAAGACTATTCTGTTTTGTAACTCGACAGCGGAATCTGCGATGAGTGTCAAAATTCCTTGTCAAAATTGACACTCATCGCGGATTCCGCTGTCGAGTTACAAAACAGCCTTGCAGCTCTTTCTTTATATACCTAATAGATTGCTGGTACAGCAACCATTGCGGTATAAAAACGCGTCGTGCGTTCGTATCGTAAAATTCGCGTGAGAATATTCAAGTCGGTCGGGTGTCGAGGGACAATATAAAGTTGTTGGTTTATTTACGTGCAACGCTTTCATAGTTCGTAAGAAATAGGTCAAGGGTTGTGTTAATGTACTAGGGTAGAAAAAACCTAGTTGGACTGGCAGCTTTGTGGGATATTCAATTATGTTGCGTTTAACTGCCTTTGCAACCTGCAGTTCTTTGATTTGATAAAAAATAGAACCGGTTTAGTTTCAATCAGACTTACTTACGCCCCAAATCAGAGTCACTAATAGATTCTTTAATCGCTCCTTAGTACAGAATTTTTATGGTGATTCTTTAGTAAGGGATGATTAATAGTGACTCTGAGTTGGGGCGTTTGATCCTTAATTATTCTTCTTCTAATATGAAAAGTTTACGTTTTATAAGGCATTCTTATTGGTATGTGCTACTGTTGAACTTAATTTAGCACATAGATCAATGCATGCGCTATAGATGTCCGGATTGTCCGGTTATGTGGTTGACGAAAACCCAAGATGATAATGAAAACGTAACTTAAAGCAAAGATAGTAATTGTTGTTAGAGATTATCTACTTTATAAATGAACTTGGTGGCGCGTTATATTTTTTATTTATTAAACCGTCCTTTGCTTCAAACTTCTATTTATTTCAAATCTTTGTATATTAATAATATCCTTAATGATTGAACCTTCTGGTTTTCTCTCGTTTCAGTCTAGTTTAGGTGCTCGTTGAAAGTAAGATATGTATTTATTTTGTAATTCCCTTAGCGTCCTTGAGTTAGTATAATATTCACAAAGTTGAGTCGCGAAATAGTCAGTGAAAGATTATATCAAATTAGTAACATTTAACTGAAAAACTTTTTATGTCTACAGTCCTTTGATAATAAAACTTTGAATTACGAAAACTTAACATTGACATAGTAAGTTTTATTAATAGTTAAGCTGATTAATGTGCAAATATTGTAGAAATGTATTAATAATTTATTTTTTATGGATATAGTTGTTGGCCAAAGAATAATTTGGATTAATTAATTTGATAAATTGGAGTTAAAAGTTAAGTGTATGTTTTGTCGAAATTACTCAACAAAACTTTCTTGAAGGAATTTCTTGAGAAGAAACTTTAGGGACTGACTTCTTCTTATGAATTTGAAAAGTTACAAGTGTAAATTAATGTGCTATGGATGTTAATGTAGATATTCCAGATGGATCTTTTTAGGCATAAGAGTAAGTATATAAGAAAACGAATAGCCTATTAAATAGATTCTACAATAGATGTCTACAATAGATCTTAGTAGTAGGTATAATTTGTAAGTATAATATTTTTATATCTACTAAAATTTCACTGAAGTTTGCCGTCTCAAAAGGCTTTATCCGTTCAAGTTATGCTGAGCAGACGGTTTCGCTTGAAATGGTAATGCTTTAATATAACGCCGCGTTATATAACACTCTGCAAAATATTCTCTTTCAAAAGCAAAAGATTGCTATAAACTGCAGAGAGACTCATAACCAAGACTCGTTTGGCGTTAGGGGAGCAATTAGAAAAAAAGACGTTTGGCACATAAAAAGCTAAAAATATTAGTTGCTTTAATATAGGCCCGTATAAAGTTCGGTAGAACTTGATTAAATAATAGATAAATTATTCAGCGACTGCAATAGACAAGCATTTTAATTAATGAAGTTAAGTGGCAAAATTGCGAATCGATACAGACCGATTTTAAAGTATTCTTGATGTAGTTTTTATTATTCAAAATAGATTAGTGCTTGACCAGAATTGGTATACAGATTATGAGTATTTTTCTAACGCTGTTTTTCTAATGGCCATTACGTTACGCTTTTTTAACGTTAAAAATATTAAATTTTGATGCCCATATTTTTAGTACTGGGCTCGAAATAAAAACGTATTGATAAAGAGTGAACTAACATAGTAATAGTGTATAATGGCATAAAAAAAATTATAATAAACTAAGGAGCTCTCTGAGGCTGGTCTGAGTCTGACACAGTTGAAGTTCTTAGTTAGTTTAATTGTTCATAAGCAACAGTACAGCTTAATAAGACATCTCGGCATCTGAAAGCGAGCTTCTCACCGTTTCTCGATAAAATGATAATTACTACAGCAAAGTTACATCTGCGGAAACTGCACTGTTGTGCTTAATAAGTTCCAAGTAATACCTTTCTTTTATGAAAATAGCTGGCAAACGAGCTGACGATCCACCTGATGGTAAGTGGCTATCGTCGCCCATGAACATCAGCAACACGAAAGGCATCACTGATGCGTTGCCAGCTAAAAAGAGAGAAGAAAAAAGAAAGAAAGAATTGGCTCTCAAGCCCCCAGCCGGAACACGACGCGTCGTTTGGCGGCTCACTCATGCTTAAGGATGGTAGCTATTCAGACAAACCCCATGGAGAAATAATAATAGCAATAATTAAAATCAATATGACCTATGAGTATAATAAAATTCCTCCGAGGGCCCTACCACTGGTGGTAGCTGGTGGTAGCTCGCTGGCGAGCCGGATTTAGTCGCCTCTTACGACGCCCATCTGGCGTGAGATTGGGGTTAGTATTTTAAGCCACCCCAATATGGTAAAAAAGTCTATCAACCATGTTGATGAGTTGTTATTTAACGTAATAAGCTATTACATGTTGACTTTTAGTCAACCTACTACTCTATTTAGTTTAAAGTTTATTTTGAATATTTACCAGACGGTAAATATGACCGATGAGACCATCGGTGCTGTATCCATACATAGCGGTAGATTTTGTTATGTTTATTGACAGCATATTGTTCTTCTAATGCAGACGTCACACGAGACACTCACAACTTACTCAGGTCTGAACAAGTCATGCCGAAGTGGGAAAGAGCCCTTTGAAAAGCCGGAGAGTGACAAGTTTCAAGGAGTTCTTTCATTCCATCATATCCGCCTCTAATTGGATTTTGAGTGTCATGTCAAGCGAAGTCTCAATAAAACGTCATGCTACGCTAGGTGAAGCACTAGTCTTGGATTTGTCCATAGAATAATGTTAGACAAGCCCAAAATATAATTATGCATATATTTTAAATGCTTCCAACAAAAACTTATAAAACGCTTAAACGCTTACACACTCTTACCCCCACAGTGGGTTTTCACCTGTGTCGCGAGTGGCATGGACTGGAATTGAACCCGGGACCCCTCGCTTCGCAGGCAGGGTCGCTACCAACTACGCTACAGGGTTGCAGTTACAAAATAATATAATTGTGTTATCTAAGAAGTATTTTATAGTAATTTACAAAAGTTATAATAAAACAACAATAAAGTTTATAGCGTTCGATTAACTAGCTCAGTCTGAAATTAAAGTTAAAATAAGGTCAAATATTTACGAGTACATTTCGGAGAAAATATTCGTTGATATTTCAACTTCATTAAGAACAAAATTTTGGAGAAATAAAGTCAAATATTACGTTGTTTTATTAAAAAAAATGCGAATGCAGAAAATTTGCTTTTATAATAAGAATTTTCATGACGAAGAAGAATAACTAATCACACAATTCTAATACGATGATATCGTATTCATTTACTTATCTACACACGCGGCAGCGTGTCCAGCCAAACTTCAAAACTGGTAACGCAGCGCCATGTGTTGCACGAACCATTTCGAGCTACTTGTGACCCCTTCACAACTCGAGACCTATTTACCCTACACATATGAAAGGCACATTTAGTAAAACCCCTTAGCTTATATGTAGAATTCAATATTTCATAAATGTAGCTCAAAAAGTTATTACTATACTCAGATGAAAGAAATAACAATTGTCAAAATTTATTAAATAATTTTATCAGTTAAAATGCCGTCTTGCATTTTTAAACTATGTAAAAGTAGTTCGCAAAATCAAAGAAAAGAAGATGGAATGTCTTTTCAGAGGTGTCTGTTCATTATTTTATTATTTATTTATAATAATATTTTTGCGGTTTACTCGGAACACAAAACCTCAACAATTATTCATTTCTATACCAGCTTTATGTGAAAATCGGTTACCCTAAATTTGGGGAAATATGCATGAGCTATTTGAACAGTGGTCGATTTATAAATTTACATCGAAAAAAATTTATTAAAAAAGTAAATATTTGTATTTATTTAAACCTAAAAATCAGGAAATACAGCCAATGCATAAACACCTAACGCTGGGATACCTATTATAAACACAAGATAGATAGTACAAAGGCTTAGAGGGATAAAATTAGCATTTTAAAACATATTATTATGCAAACCGGGTTAATTGAAAATGTCACGTTTGCCCACGACAATATGCATGATTGAAAGAAAATATTATGTTATATTTTAGTTTCTGTTTTTAGTTTAGCCTACTCACTAAAATGATTTCAATTATAATTTAGCAGATTGCCGACAGATGCTATTACAAGAGAAAAAAATGCACTTTGCTTCGTCTTTTATTATGCGTACTACAAAGGACTGAAATTAATTGTCCGCGTGGGTGTTCCCGTCAGATTATAATGTGGATGTCTTCAAGTCAAGAGTGAATAGGCTTCTACTAAGTTAGTGTGCTTTACCATTCACGATTTCATTACCGCTTACCATCTCAGGTGGTTTTGTGGTCAAACACTAACTTATTCTGCATAAAAAAAGTCCATAGGTTAATTAAAACAATTAAATATATTGAAGTATTATTTTATATTAAAAGGACATTTACATATATTTTGATAAGTGTACTTTTTGATAACTAGTGATGAAATTAAAATCAATTATGATTATCACATATAATACAACTTAAATTTTTGACTGTTTTTCTATGCATTTGTTCCACCTTATCTCAGGAACGGCTTAATAAAAGATTCGGTTTTCACTGACGTATTCTAATGAGCTTGGGTTAACATTTAGTGTTTGTTTTATTTGAATCGGTTCACAAATAAAAAAAATCACGACAATTTAAATAATACCATCCCTACATTTATCGACTGTGGGCTTACCGAAGCGAAGCAAGGGCGTTCAATAGTAATAAATAATTTGCCAATTTAATTGTGCATAATGTGTTAAGTTGGAAATATGTCAAACAACATTTACAAACTTGCGGGAGATTGTGACTTTTCACTTGGCATCCTCACACACACAAAGAATTACGTGCCCATACGGTGCCACTGCTAGTTGACATTAAGGTTGTCACGCACACATAGCGAAAAAGTGACTTCACGTCATTCGTTACATTTCTTTGCGAATGTTCCATCTGCCTTTTATTTCTTTCATCTGAGTTACTATATTAATGTTTAAAAGCCCGCATTTTGGTGACTGACTCACAGACATAGGATCAAAACCTAACCTACTTCCAGAAGACATAAAACTTGATATTTTGCATCAAGGTCATTGAAATATTATTACTAGCGTATAGAATGGACACCGCGAACACAATGTATGTTCCAATGAATTGACGCCGCGCGGCTTCAATTGCCAATGGATTCGTTCGATATTGAAAGGAGAGCGGGGGCCCAATTTTGAAAATCGAACCTCCCGGTGGGGACAAATATTTTGTTCGAGATGTCTATTCTAACCGCGAACACAATGTATGTTCCAATGAATTGACGCCGCGCGGCTTCAATTGCCAATGGATTCGTTTGATATTGAAAGGAGAGCGGGGGCCCAATTTTGAAAATCGAACCTCCCGGTGGGGACAAATATTTTGTTCGAGATGTCTATTCTATGACATTATACTTCAATGATCAAGGTAGACTATTAAGCATATACATACATATAAAGGAAAACATCTAGAAACTGAAAATTATTCAAAATAAAGAAAGTAGGTGAATAGAGAGTCATTTTACAAATAACAATGGATATTTTAATTTATCAATAAATACTAATAATTTCTGGACAAAAAGTAATGATATCTCATAAAAAACATATGAAATGAGAGCCAAGTTAAAAAAAAGTTCTGTGTAGAAAATCAAAGAATTTTAGTCACAAGAACATGTAATTTAAGCTCTACATTTGTCTTGGCTAGTTTTCATTAGTCAGCTCCACCAACAAACGGATTTATAGAAAAGTAACATAGGTATTATAACATCATCCCAACAGTATAAGTACAATACCTACATATAGACTTCCTAGTTGCGTATGACTTAACGAAGATAAGTTGATTATACAAATAAAATATAAGTAGATTGTACGTGAAAACTAGCCAAGTGAAATGTAGAGCTTGAATTACACGTTCTTGGGACTAAAATTTTAGGATTTTTTTACACAGAACTTGGCATGAACACAGAAAAAATTGAGTTCTAAATGGGTGCATTTAGATCTCAATTTTTTTTTACTTGGCTTTCATTTCACATTTATGTTTTTGATGAGATCCATTATTACCATAATAAGTTAAGTGACGTCTACTGTTAGTCAACTTTAAAGCGAGAACTCAAGAGTCATTAGCCAACACAATGATACCCTATAATTCCTCAGCGCAGACTTCCTTCTGCTAGAATTGTGAGGTCGAATTATTCACAAAGTTCCCTCGTTAAATCGTCTGAGACATGTGAAACTTTCTGAAAGCGAAACAGTAAAGATCAGTCGCAACGTGACAATTGTCTAGAGCTACTGTTAATAGATATTGTTCTAGACTTTGTGTTACTATGATAGTTGAGGGGATTGTTCAAATGATATGCTTGAGTTTAATTTGTGTTCATTCGGTTATCAACGGAAATTCTTTATGTGACTGCGCTGCAAGATCTGTAAGGGCGAAGATGGTATACGCTGTGATAGGTCTTAGGGTGAGATTTATAAAGCGTAATTTATAAAGACTTATATAGTTTTTCTCAGACTTAATAATAGTTACCTTCCTCTTGCTTGAGTCAACCGCCAAACGACTCGTCGTGTTCCGGCGGGGGTTTAAGAACAGTTCTTGCTTTCTCTTTCTTCTCTTCCTCTTCTTCTCTTTCTATTTCTCTCTGACACCAACTTAACTATGAATAAAATTTTATAAATGGGACCAACCTCCATACACAAACATTAAAAAAAAATAATAAAATAAAAGCGAATTGAGAACCTCGTCTTTTTTAATTCCGTTAAATTGCCGTGATTACTCATTGCATTAAAAATGTTAAGCGTCCGTTAAGATGCAACTTTTAAATAATATTCTGCTCTTTTCACTCACAATTCACAGTTTCATGAACAAAACTAGACGTGGTAAACACTTAAGCCGGCGAAACCGTAAGAACGCTGAAGTTTAAACTTCTCGAG
The DNA here is from genome assembly GCA_911387775.1 of Thymelicus sylvestris. Classification (NCBI taxonomy): domain Eukaryota; kingdom Metazoa; phylum Arthropoda; class Insecta; order Lepidoptera; family Hesperiidae; genus Thymelicus; species Thymelicus sylvestris. The sequence goes on along the minus strand of OU426896.1, from coordinate 6,097,597 downwards.
TGTTATAAATCTCGTCTCACCGCTGAAACGTTACACTCACAGCTCTCAGACTGGACACTGAGAAATGCTATCACTTTTATGGTTTCTATGCTTGTGAACACGCGTTTAGCTATTCTTATCTAGCGCTACTTTTGCTTGAAGTTCAAGTTATTTATTTGCACTAAAATAGTAGGTTGAGAGATGTTTGTTTCACACACGTTATGACTTTATGTCGTTGCTTCTCGGTTGGTCACTTTTGATCGATGTCTAAGCGGCAAGCTTTGTACAGTACTAGTTTTATTTAGTAAACAATCTTACAGTGTCTTTTTATCTTAATTTGTTGCAAAAAATAACACAGACAATATGAAAATAATTTAGAAAGAAATAATCACTTAATGTGAATACTTTTTTTATTTTGTTTATAATATAAAATAAATTATTATTTTATTAAAAATTTATGCCAAGATTTTTAAAAAAAGACTAAAATAATTGGACTGTACATTACAGTTCTGCAGTAGTACAGTACATTTCTGCGGGGATAATAATAAAACTTACATACATGGTGCGTAGTAGGTATGCGTACACATGGCTTTAACTTCACAAGGCTAATCATTTCATGCAGGTACCAGGCATCTGCCTTTTAACAAACAATATTTGTATTATTTTATATGCCACTTGGAGCGTAGCCAGGATATACTTTAATACCTCTATATTATTAAACAGGTTGCTTTCGACTGCGGCATCGTTTACGTAAATAGAACTGCCAAGTTTAATATAATTTCGTCTAAGTCACTACTTATTATGGTTAATCCTATAACTGTGGCTATAGAGCAAGATCCCAGGGCCGCCAGACGTCACGTATTTTCTGACGGACGAAATGTGGACGATTGAGTAGGGTTAGTATGTACTATGAGTGTATGTCTACCTGCTAGCTTGGTCAAACGGCCAATTTCCAGGTATCAGGTGATCAAAGTACATAAAAACACTATAAACTTCACGTAAATTCTCATGGCTGATATTCACGTATGTTCTAGAAAATATAGTTAAAAATAAGTCGTCAATGCTCCCAGACACTTTCCGTCGGCCATATTGCTTGCCAGACGCTTTAAAGCTCTCAAAATAATAAGGTATCAACACTAATCGACTCCTGTAGAATTCGAAGAGCAATCAAATTGCGCGGTGTAAAAGTGTCTGTTTTGGTGTAGGCGCACATAACTAATTATTTTGGGAGATTTAAAGCGTCTACAAAGCAATATGACCAACGGAAAGTGTCTGGGAGCATTGACGACTTACTTTTAACTATATTATCTAGAACATCGTGAAAATCAGCCATGAGAATTCACGTGAAGTTTATAATGTTTTTATGTACCTTGATCACCTGATACCTGGAAATTGGCCGTTTGACCAAGTTAGCAGGTAGGCATACGACCGTAGTATACACTAACACTACTCAATCGTCCACATTTCGTCCGTCAGAAAATACGTGACGTCTGGTGGCCCTGGGATCTTGGACCACTAATATTAATTATTACTTACTTAGTTTTATAGCGTTTGCCCATATAGTTCATATAGTTTTTTAGGGTTCCGTAGCCAAATGGCAAAAAACGGAACCCTTATAGATTCGTCATGTCTGTCTGTCTGTCTGTCTGTCTGTCTGTCAGTCTGTCTGTCTGTCCGTCCGTATGTCACAGCCACTTTTCTCCGAAACTATAAGAATTACACTGTTGAAACTTGGTAAGTAGATGTATTCTGTGAACCGCATTAAGATTTTCACACAAAAATAGAAAAAAAACAATAAATTTTGGGGGTTCCCCATACTTAGAACTGAAACTCAAAAATTTTTTTTTCATCAAACCCATACATGTGGGGTATCTATGAATAGGTGTTCAATAATGATATTGAGGTTTCTAATATCATTTTTTTCTAAACTGAATAGTTTGCGCGAGAGACACTTCCAAAGTGGAAAAATGTGTGTCCCCCCCCCCGTAACTTCTAAAATAAGAGAATGATAAAACTAAAAAAAATATATGATGTATATTACCATGCAAACTTCCAACGAAAATTGGTTTGAACGAGATCTAGTAAGTTTTTTTTTTTTTAATACATCATAAATCGTAAACCGCAATTTACCTCGATCAAAGTTACAACGAACTTCAAGAACTTTTATATTATGTTACTTGCTGCTACGGAACCCTTCATGGGGGAGTCCGACTCGCACTTGGCCGCTTTTTATTTTATTAATACATACCAATGAAAAAGATGAGGATTTTTGGATATTTCCTAAGGAGCTCATGGCCCAGACGTAGTAGTAAAAGTATTAAATATTATTTCTAATAGCTTCGATGTAAAAAGGCTGTTTATACGCAAATGTATTAGAAATCTCATATCAAATCTCCCCAAAGTGAACTCCAAACCAGATAGCAGTGTACACTGTACGTGTGTCAACACGATATGGGTAGAAGCAGCACTAGTATGGAAATCAGGGAATAGATTGATTTTTCCGATCGGCGTCGTAGTTTCGTAACCGTGTGTACTTTTGACGTAACGAAGCTGGAGCTTTAGTTTATTACCTTATTAACTATAATCGCTTTTTTGGACGAATGTGTGTTATTTCGTCATTATTGTCACATGAGGCCCAAGCATAGAGGCCCAAGGAATTCTCATGTGACGTGTGTGTGTGAGCAGTTTAATCTTTCACTAATAACAATAAATTTTAAAATTCAAAACACTCTCGACAGTTTTGTTTTCTAAACTAATATACGTATACTACTTGACCAATTTCAAAAAATGTTTAACCAACTTAAAGCTACATTATTTCTGAATAACAAAAACTATACTTGATTATGATTAGTCATATTTTTACACGCTTTATATTAGCTTTATGTACCTACTTGTATATGTATGTAACCGACTCCTTAAGATTTGATTTTGACTCACTTAGAAAATACTTTTAAATGAAGTGTTTTTAATCATTACACACAATAATTAATTACATTAATATAATTAATTACATTTTTAGTGAATGGCTGCCAGCGCGTCGTAAAGTATAATTATGTAAGCTGCAATCTTGATATCAATACGAGCTGTAAATTAAGTAACTATAGTACCTGTCGATTAAAATGATGACGGTGTCGCGAACTGAATGGTTTTATCTCACCTCAAAAATTCCCAACGTGCCTAAGAAGTTCACTTCAAAAACCCCGTTCTTATAATTAACTGATTCTCCGACAAGATTCTTTGTGATTACCTACGACAGACTGTTTTTCTATGTTTGTAGTCTACTTCTAAATTCGCTCCACTATACTTAAAGTACCCGTTCTACTTTAAACACTATAAATAATAAAATACAGAATCTCCACAGACGTAATGCCATACGAACTGGATACGGAACGGTTGCAGTAATAAGATGAGACGCGATCCGACAGAATGGTGCACATCAAGTCCTGTTTATCTAAACAACCGGACTGCACAGCTATTTCCGTGAATTGGCACTGTGGCGAGATCGCTGCCACTTATTATAGTCAATGTACTGAAAGGGCCTATTAGCTGGGATTGTAGGTAAATGATGTCTTTTGGGTTTTAACCATGTTCCTGTTTGTCCTTTAATGATGTCGCCTTGGTTGTCTGTGAGATAGAAATAATGTCATGTTTTTGAGAAAAGTTAAATACAACTGAAGCACCCTACACCACATTAACACCTTTATATACATGCTGAAACTTAACCATAAATAATGGAGTTACCTGAGTTACTCAAATTGGTTTAACAGTGCACTTTCTTTTATTTGTAGTCCATACCAACCTTGGATAATTTCGTACACGTCACAGCCTCCAACAATAACGCATTTGTATGCCCTGTAAACCTACTACGCATAATATTTACAAGCACTAACTAAGGCAATACGATTCACGATACTCGTAAGCCTAACATTGTAACTGCTAAAGCCCTATCAAGTCGGCTCCTTCAAGCCGGCGGTCACGGCTCAACGTGAAATAAAAACTTTAGGTTACTTTCCCCCATAAACCCGAGCAGCACTATCTCGTTTATAACCTATTTAGAGAGGTCTCAAACTTAAGGACGTTTCCTCCGGGGAGGCATGCGAACTCGCCAAATATGTTTAGCACCAGCGCTATAAACAATTTGTATCGTAAACTCGTACAAATCATCCCACCGAAGAGCCAACTTGGGTAATAAAAGAGGCAATATGGCGTTTAGCGCAAACGGGCGAATGATAGCCTGTAAACGATTTCCTTCAGTAGCCTGTATCAGGAAAACAACGCCGTAACTTATTGAGATGAAGCTGTAAGGGCCGCGCCAGTCGGCTAAATACCGGCCTCAGTATTTCTGCTAACATTTATTATGCACAGGTTTAAAAGATTTGTATTTTTAGTATTGTACTATTCATTGTTGTTTAATTTATGTTAGTTTTAGTTGTCTTTTGAGTTGCAAAAGGCATAATTATACCTTTGCTACTATTGTTTATAATAGATAAACAATAACAGATAATTTTAGTTGTTACCGTGTCTGTGGTGGTTACAAACCATTAAGTAGCTACGTCTCGGAAAAAGGAGCACAGGACGCCCCCCGACCAGGTGGACTGACAACCTGAAGAAGACAGCGGGCATCCGTTGGATTCAGAAAGCTTTTAAGACCGGTCAGAGTGGCGTAAGTTAGGGGAGGCCTATGTCCACCAGTGGACCTCCAAATGTTGACGGATGGATGGATGGAACCTTAAGCCGTCCGTGCAAACCTTTAATTTTAATGTCCTTGGATAATACTTATCAACTTATAGAAGAACATACATCAACAGAAGATTATACAATCAATACAATAAAGAACCACACTATCCGATCAAAGTATCAGAAACATAACAACTACTACTATCGTTTATAAGTAGGTACTTTGAAACTTTATAACAAGTAAAGTCTATTACGCTATTTTTTCTATTCAGTATACAGTAAAATATATCGCCATTATCATGAAAGTGTAAAGTGTAGACTATCCAATAATGACTAAATGATTAGCGTTCGTCCATAGACATTATGAATACCAGAGGTATCTTCGACATTTTCACTGCCGATAAGCAATAGACCTTCAATCTGCTTGAAGGAAGTAGGAACCCATGATTTCTGCAAATATGTTATTAGCGTTAAGATGCTTCTTAATTTAATTGCACTGTTAACTCTCCATTAATCTTTTTTAATAATATTTTTTTTATTAACATAAGTTAAATGAAGATCTTTTGTTAACCCATGGCAGTGAAATAAATCCCTAAAGCAGAATTTCCTAAAATAAAACGAGTATCCGTCGCTAAGGAAATGTTATGCTTTGAGCAATATTCAAGAATATTGTCAATCCAATTGTATTATAACTTTTGTGAGGCTATAACGTGAATGTGTTTGAGGGTAAAAGCAATTTTATTAGATAGATATATACAGGTATGCATGAGTATTCGAAAATTCGTGAATATTTTGAGATAGTATTATACATATAAGGGAAATTCGGTACTCTTGTATGCGGATATTAGGAAGTTATTAAATACTTTGTACTTACTTTATATATGTAGAATTTAATATCGGTTCACTGGCAACCTTGGCTTTTATTTCTAACAAATATTTGATGCTTTTCTTATGTTATTCGATTGATATTATGCAGTAACTTTGTATAATTCATACGCTGGACGTGCAATACAATATGTGTAATCGAATGTATCGACCAAATAAAGAAGGTTATAGAGAAAAAGTTTGAAAATAACTATGTATGTATATATTTGTATATATTGTATAAATATTTGAGTTTTATTAATTTGGAGGTATATGGGGCTCCGGCCCCCTCTGTTTCCCCTGGCCCCTCCCGCGTCCATCCTCTGTTCGTTGTGTACTTTGTGCGTCTTGAACAACTTACAAGACTGACGCCAGTTCTGCTCTCCTACATACGGAGATCGTTGCACTGTCTGCTATCCTGTTTAATTTTTCGGTTTGCATGGCTACCACTCAGGAACGTCAATTATTACCTAACTAGGTATTTTATGCGGCTGGCTGTAAAATGTTTTACCATTCGTAATGTCGGAAAACCAGTAATAATGCGGGTGTTTCCTTTTTTCGGTCGGTACCGCATCAGTGCTGCTTTTGGTATTTCTCATTTCAGTTGGGTGTCTCGTCTGCTAAAGACTATAAGGAACATCGCAAACGAGTATTAATTTGCGAATGTATAGCTACTTTTACGCTACTAAAAGTAGCCATATGTGATGTGCCTAATCTTAGCTTTAAGTTGTTTATATATTATTCTTACGTATGGTTATTTATGGAGTAAACTTAGAAATGGCCTCATTGTCCACATTTTAATTCCCCTAATAAATTAATTATTGAAGTGAAAAAGTAAAGTCCGACGCGTTCCGTCCGTCTCAATTAAGATGAGATTGACGTCTGCTTCCCTCGAGTATTGTAGGTATTATTCATCATTTACTGGATATAGAAACCCATTGGGATTTCGCTAAATACTAGTTAATACCTTCTAATTAGTTCAACGGCACCTAATTTTGTACATTATAATTATCTGTTGTAACTAACATACTCGTCAATATAATATATTTAAAGTGTAATCCATTAATTATTTATAATAAAGATATAAAGATGTAAGGCTTTATAAAACTGGTACGAATTGACATAATTATTATTCTAGCTAACCTTAATTTGATGAAATACTTAATTGCCAAACTTAATAAGAATAAACGAAGACAAACCATTAAAAAGAAATATCGTAAAAGTCTTAAGTTTTTTTCAGGAATCCTAGAAAATATAAATTTTCGTTAATGTAGAGTTTTTACAATTTTCATATGCATTTCCGTAGCAAAATATAAGATGAAGATAGGACACGAAATCGATGCAAAGATAGATAAAGACCATTATTAGCTTGGCCTGTTTGTTTTTCAAGAACTTCACTAGTGCTTACTAGGCAAGGAAAATCGTTGACATTATATTTGAAGTAGGGAAAATATATTATGAAAAAGGGAAATAATTCAATCCAATTTCAGAGCCTAGTATTTTACAAATATCCTTTAAAATAAGCAGATGCATTGCTGGCCAAGAAATAAACTCAAAAAGAAACGATCAAGAAAGAAACAAAGAAAGAAAGTTCTGATGAGCTCGGTTGGAACATTCGATTAGCGCCAGACTCGAGTAAGACTCTCGTAGCTAGCCTATCTGGCTTCATGAATAAAAAAACAGAATACCTTATAAACCGGCCGACTTCTGTCAACTCTTACGATAGACACCCTGTATAGCCTGGCTCGGAGTTAATATTCTAGGTCACCCAAATACGGCCAAAATAAAATATCAGTTACTATTATTTAAACAACATGACATACATTTACTTAAACCACAACTACTGAGCACAGATTTCTCTTTACTGCGGATACAAACAAGGCAATAGATATTTTATTATAGCCCTCTTAGCATAATCTTAATAGATCGTCCAAGTTAAGTGACTGGACGTAGGTACATTGCCGTGGATTTTTGTGTAGTTTCTACTAGCAGAATTACGAGTCAGAAGACACGATAGCCCCTTTATCGACAAGTGCAATAACAATGTCGTTAGATGTTATATAGTGCGCTGTTTCGAAAACCTCAGTTACGAAGATAGAATATTTTTCTGAAACGGGAAACCGTTTGATAGATGCTGTAAAACATCATAACTGACGCTATTATATGTTTAAGCAGTTAGATTTGCCAGTTTGAAAGGCTTATGCACGATTGGATATTCTAATTAACTCTGATAGAACCATGATAAAGCCTTCCTAATCCTGTGGTTTCTGGAAGTATTCTTCGAGCCCCTTTTGACAAATAGAATTTTGCACTAAGAAAATGTTGTTTTCTATTGGGAACTTAATGCTTATTATTGAAACATGTCAAGAATAAATTATTATTAAAAAAAATCAAGCTTCGGACTCATGGCCGCTAAGGATATTTCTGGTATGGAACTTTCTATCATAATTGACAGCGTTTATAAAATTTCATGTCTGTAATATAATGTCGAGGAGCCCCCTCGTCTGGGACAAACCCTGAGCATAGTATCAGGTTACCATTTTCATAAAAATGATTCTCATCGAAAGCAAAGTCGTATATTGTGAAACAACACCATAGGATGACAGGTAGTTCTAATTCAGCTTACAAGATTTACCTCACACATATTACATGCTCAAACTAAGTTACAAAGCAAATTAGATAAAAGCTTGTAATAATAACTTGGTAAATAGTAAATAGTAGTTGCTTAAAGCTGAGACAGGTAAATATAACTAGGTTCTCCTTTTATATAAAGTTCATCTACTACGAGCTGTTTTTTAAGAAAAAAGCCCAAAGTCTCCCACCCACAGCTCGTTAGTGAAACTCCTCTAAAAAGTTTTATTCGGCAGATTTTCATTGAAATCCCTTATTTAACTTTTCCTCGACATCAGTCCACAGTTAATCCCAAGATAGACTGAAATTTTTAATAATGGCAATTATTTATAATACAAGTAGTATTCCAACCAACTGCAACCATGATGACTTTTGTGATACATCTTGGAATATCTTCTTTATTTATTCTTTTTCTACATTCTTCTATGGAAAAAACAGATCCCGTTTTAGTTTGTATCTAATTATAATATGCATAGCAAATCTTTTGCATAACAAATGATGTTGAGAGACCACTACATCGCTTGCGGTTCTGTAATCAATGACCACACCTCGCCATTTCTGGGGCTAAAATTGAATGCTATCTGTATAAGTAGTCGATATTCCGAATTTTAAATTAGATATTATTGTCAAAAAATATGTGAATAAGTGTAATATGAGGAGGCAAGATTTTGGAATAAAAAAATTATATGGAAAAATTTATATGGAATATCGTGAAAACACATTCACTATTTACACGTTACTTTTCTTTAAACCAAGTTCTCTATCAAAGGGAATGTTCAAACTTGCACTGAAATTCAAAGTTACCGGGGTGTACTGTACTTACAGTTTACCTCAGTCTTTCAGCATATATGACATAATGAAGAACTCAATGAGAAAAATCTTCATAGGATTGTCTAGAAAGTTTAATAAAGCGATCTTTCATTGAAGATCCCTCATTTAACTTTATCCCGGCGCAAGGCCATGGATTATTCGCAAGACACTCCCAAAGATACTCTGGCCGTGTTTAATCAGGATTACGACATTTCTTAAATAAATATATTTAGCTTTCTTATACAATTTGTTCTCTGTCATTACGACTTGGACAGTCTCTGAAGGTAAATCAACGAAGTGTTCATAGCTGTTCTTGTTCTCTTTTTTTGCTCAATAAAATGAGGAATAATTAAGGAAATTTTGACTTTTGTTTATTACGTAACAAATAACCGAATGCGTGATAGGTCCAGATCTTCTGCAAATATTATATCACACATTAGTGTAACAATTAAACGTATTGTTCTCATCTCTTGGATGTTTCAGATGACTGTTGATCATGTTATCCGTGACACAAGGAATCCTTGTACGATCGTGAGGATCTCTTCTCTTTAATATATTTCTGAAGTTTTAAATGTTATGTTACGTTCATTAGTACGTAATTCGACTTATTCTGTATACTCATTTGCTAACGCAATTTTATTTGAATCAGCTATTAAAGCTGTTCTGATACACTAGACTGTACACTTTTGAATCAGTTATCTAAATCTAATGCTGGTAATTAAACTAGCATAGTTTAATTTATTTATTCTTTTAAATTGTGATGTGATTGATACAAATCCGTTATAAAGTCCTTGGGAAGTGTATTAACTGCTTTTATTGCCATGTCTACACATTCCCACATTAGGTTATGTAAATGGATAAAATATTTACACCTGAATGTAACTCCTCCACAAAGCTGTGGATCTGAGAAAGCTTCATAAACATCCACTTCCGAACCAACTAAAGGCGATTTCACCGTATTTATATCAGACATTTCCATTTTGACGCGAAACGAATGTGTTTGGTAAAAACATAAACTCTCGCGTTTAGTTTCGTAAAATAAAACTAGAATTTCGCTACCAGCTGCGCTGAATTTTAAGTGCACTTTGGCCACACGTTTTAGAAGTTTGTTTAGTTTGATACTTTAACATGTACTGTAAAAACGACCAAAAGTTTTCCTGTTCCGTTAACTCAAGTTTCTGTATCCGAAAGAATTCAGAATTCAATTGTTGTCCGCCTCTGTGTTCATTCGATGCCGACGCTGGATTAGAACTTCTAATTGTTCCTCTAATTATTTTTTATTTATACTGGATTGATAACCACTACACACATATGGGACACCACCACAGTTCAGCCATGACTACGATCCAATCCAATCAACAAATCCATGCAACTGGGTCGAAAAATCAGTATATAAAATAAATATCTTGAGTACTCGTATTATAGTAAAACGTGATGTGTACCTATATTAATTAAAATTTAAATAATTTGAGAAATACTTGTAATAATGAGAAATATTTGCAACGCGTTAGTGAAGTATTTAGGATGTACTGACATAGTTGGAGGCAGCTTTTACTATCAGATATCTGAGTTTACCGTTTATTCACATAAAAGAAGCAAATTGGCTTGTAAAAAACATACAGGTGACAAACAAATTAAAAATAAATTGGTAGTACAAAGCAAATTACATTTCGTAGATTTGATTCCCTGTTCCAAATTTGTTTCCATAGTACGTGTGCACATTCATTCTAAAAATTTTATTCCATTCAAATGTAAATATGAATTCATACCCGTAGATGGCACTCTGGGATGTGTTGGTAAAGCCATCTTCACATAGCAAGCGTCTCCAAACCACACAACGAAATCGAATTCATGCATTATTCATAAATAGACAGATATTTCATATTATTCCTTTGCCACCAACACCGAATAATATCAAATGCTTGTCAGTTTTGAATGTGTTTATTCGAATGATCCTAATATTTAGTTTATCTGATTTAGATTAATCTCAATTAATAATTTACCTAATAGGAATTATTGCTTAGAAAATATTGTGTTACATTAAACACAACTACCGAAGTAAATGATATATAAAACGATTACAAACTCATGCTAACCTAAGAAAATACCATATGTGGGATTGACATTATTAGACATACACAAATGAGACATTACAAAAGCAAACGATCCGATTAATATTTATTTATGTGTTACTTTTTTCTCTCATTTAGTCTTTAAAGGAGACTGAATAGCCATATTAAGTTTGCACTTACCATCTTAGACTTTGTCACTGCATTGCCGCGTAACATCAGGTGGGCATGTTCTGCAGCATTAACTTATTTTATGTAAAAAAAATATATTTACAATCCCGGGCGACCATCGAACCTGGGAGCCCTCGTTCAGCAGGCTAGGTCACATTTTATAGGCTACACAGTCGCCACAACTTTAAAACGTGTCACAACTTATAAATAATCGTAAAACTTATAATCGTGTCACAATCACAACCTATAACCGAGTCACAACTTATAATCGTATCACAACTTATAATCGTGTCACAACTGTTTCTGCGTTTGTAACGTGTATTATATGAACTGTGGTTGGTTGGCGTTTTCCGGATTCATTTTTTATCATTCCCGTTGAGCGTTGGATTATTCCGGGATTGTTTTTGTACTCCGCAATTTGAGTAAACTTTACCGGCGTTTTGTATGGCTTGCGATTTATATTTTAGACAAGGTCAAACGCTTTGATTACCACATTGAAGAAGAAATGAAAATAATTAAAAATCGTTGCAGTTGAATAAAATTAACATCATAATATATTATATTTTATTAAATAATAATTATTTTTGAAAAACGCAACTTCAAAATCCTATATTTTTTCCATTACTAAAAATATTTTAATGATTCTTTCACATTTATGTTTCTTTTTGAAGCGTAGCTAGCCCTAAGGAGGCCCCATATCAATATTTGTTGTGGGGCCCCCTCAACGTCAGCTGTCAAACTGTACCGGTCGTAGGCCGCTGGCGAGCTTTTTTTTTTGGAAGTGGGGGCACCTATAGGTATGCTGGGGGCCCCGTATAATTGATACGGCTGATACGGCGACTACGCCCCTGCTTTTTACCTTAATTTTTATAATCAGTCGAATAAAAAAAACCTAAATTTCTCCTTAATGCTTTAATTTTTACTGAGCGTAACTTGTACGGATATTAATATAATCTTCGTATTTTCAAACAAAATGTTTTCTACATTATGTTACTACTACGCTTTTCAGACGAGCCGTCAAAGCCAGAATAATTCTGGTTCTGTTTTTGTTCCGACAGCAACATGAAGGAATTACGAGTCGCTTCAAAGCTTTTCCGGAATCGTGTGAGGAGCGATTTTTAATGACGCTGAGCATTTAGGATTTATCCTACGGAGTTAAAAATAGCAATTGATTTGATTCCGTTGACAATATATTTTTAACGGACTTCAAAAAAGGAGGAGGTATTAAATTCAACTGGTTTTTTTTAAATGTTTGTTACTTCGGAACTTTCGACTGAGTGAACCGATTTTGATGATTCTTTTTTTTATTCGAAATCTGGTGCTTGTCACGTGATCCCACTTAAATTTGAGCTAGATCTGACGAGTAGTTTTTGAGTTATTTTGAAGTCGGTTATTTTTTTCTTGGTAAAATTCAGATAATAGAGATTATTAAGATAGTGTTGATCTGATACTAGACGAGGGAATTCTGCAACAGCCATCAATACAAAAAGAAAATGTTATAAAGTACTTTTAAAAGTATTTTTAAAATATTAATTGTATATAGTATCAAATTATCATCATTCATTTACGGTACACTTCCTTGATTGTGTCGTCAGACTGTTTGAAACACCGAGATTTTTTGTCTTTTAACATTTGGAGATGTCTGTCGAATAGACAGAGACCAAAAGATAGCCTGACCCTTAAGCCTCGAGATTTCATTTTTACATCGGATGTAGAAAACCCTAAATAGGTCCAGTGTGGTCATAGCTTATGTAATAATTCACTGTGATGCATTACCCGCGTTAGTTGTACAAAAATTTCTTACAGTTGCTTTTCCTAGAAACGTGGTGTATAAAGCAGAATTTTAATGGAACTCATGTGCGTCTATTTCAGAGCAGGAGGGCTATTCAGTTTTGTAACTTGACAGCGGAATCCGCGATGAGTTTCAAAATTGAAGTTTGAGTCCGAGATCTTGATATGTGATTCTCTAATCATCTGGCACGCACTTGCGAGGTGAAGGGAGTTTCGAACTCTAACTTCTATTTAGAAACTCATCGTGTATTTCGCTGTCAAGTTACAAAACAAAAGCGAACTTGCATCATATTGACATGTCATTATCTAATCATCTAGTACGCACTTGCGAAGTGAAGTGATCCTAGAACTCGAACGTCAATTTTGAAACTCCGCTGTCAAGTTACAAAAGTGAATAGCCTTCCTGGACGTGTATTTTTACTTCCGCGGTCTCACGTTTAGTTTTACTTAATAAAACTGGCAAGCGGACTTTCTAGGTGTTACTTTGTGCTAATACCAGACGTATTTTAGTCGAGACAGATGATACCATTCCTAGAAATAGCTTTGCATTTTGCTCTGAAAAGAGTGCAGGCCAACATTTACAGAAGATGGCCTTAAGAATAATAATGTATCCACTCGTTTGTTACACAAAGATCAGATGTAGGTACTCGTAGATAAATTCATAAGCGTTCTAAACACCAGTTTGGTCCGATTTTGGTTTTGAGATGATTTTGAGAGTAACTTCTGAAATACTAATTAGTCACTTGATCTCAGTAAAAATAATACAACATATTATTGATATTATAGCTCCATCTTTAGCCGTAGTGTTTAATAAATGTATAGATCTAGGTATTTTTCCAGATCTTATGAAATCTAGTAAAATTATACCACTTTTTAAAACAGGTGAAAAAACTGATCTTAATAACTATAGACCAGTTTCCGTATTACCAACACTTAGTAAGATTTTCGAGAAAATAATATTGAATCAAATGCTAAACCATTTCAGCAATAACAAATTATTACACCCTGAGCAATACGGTTTTACTAAAGGCCGTAATACAACAGATGCAGGGGCTAGGCTCTTAAAGCATATATTCGAAGCATGGGAGGCGTCACAAAATGCAATAGGTGTATTTTGTGACTTATCTAAAGCATTTGACTGTGTTGAACATAAAACATTACTGTTAAAACTTGGTCATTACGGAATAAAAAATAAGGCTCTTAGCTTGATCGCGTCTTATTTGAGTGATAGAATACAAAAAGTCAGCATAAATGATATTAAGTCATCGGGGTCACCGGCGGTGATGGGTGTACCACAGGGCTCGATCTTAGGTCCTTTTCTTTTCCTGGTATACATAAATGATTTACCTCATTATGTAAAAAACCAAGCGGATATTGTACTATTTGCTGATGATACATCATTAATATTTAAGTGTGATAGGAATAAAGAAAATTTCGACGACGTAAATAGTACTCTTTCGTATGTCTCGCGTTGGTTCACTATTAACAATTTACTGTTAAATGCAAAAAAAACTAAATGTATAGAGTTTGTGCTACCTAATGTTAAAAAAGTCAATAAACTTATTAAACTTAATAATGAAACATTGAATATGGAGGAATCCACCGTATTTTTAGGGGTGACCTTAGATAATAAACTTCAATGGGACCCACATATAACAAATCTCGCGACTAAACTCGGTAGGGCTGCTTACGCTGTTAGAAAAATAAGGCAGTATACTGACGTCGAAACTGCTAGGATGGTTTATTTTGCATATTTTCACAGTATTATGTCATATGCCATCTTGCTGTGGGGCAAAGCAGCCAGCATAGAACAAATTTTCATACTACAAAAAAGAGCTATTAGGGCTATTTATAAACTTAGGTCTCGTGAAACTTTGCGTGACAAGTTCAAAGAAATAGGTATACTTACAGTAGCCTCACAATACATCTATAGTAACGTGGTTTTTATACGGAATAATATAAGCGCGTATAAACAAAATTTTGATATCACTAATCGCCAAACAAGAAAAATGCACCAGTTAGTAACGCCATCTTACCGTCTTTCTAAAGTGAAGCGATCTTTTATGGGCCGTGGTGTACAGTTCTATAATAAAATCCCAAAGTTAATACGTGATTTGCCAGTGGAATTATTTAAGAAACATGTAAAATCTCAACTTTTAGGCAAAGGCTACTATACTGTAGATGAGTACATAAATGACAAAGACGCATGGAAATGACCAGATCTGCAACCAGTTCCGTACAGACTAGTGATACTTCTTTGTAAGAAATATACCAATGTATTTTATTTTTAAAAGATGTGCTGAGGAGTTTCTTTCGGCTTTTCTTCTCCTCCATGACAAAGCACCTTTCCGAAAAGCTGGTAAATTAAAAAAATGACGTGCATAAGTGTATCAATGATACCTACATGAATAAATGATTTTGAATTTGAATTTGAATTTGAACTTAATTGATGATTTAACTTATTTATGGGATACCTAAACGAACTTCTAAAGCAAATTGAAAAATCCTAATCTCATTTTTTAGACAAATCAGGTCGAAGGAGTAGATTAAGTGTATGGTAGAAGCATCTTGACCATCCTGGCTAACCTCCCTCTAGAATCAAACTTGATAGCTTCATCGCATTTCGATCAAAATGAAGAGTCAGTTAAAAAGCGTTTCGCGCGTAAAAACACCGGTGTATTGTGCTCAGTTAAATAATTTAACGATACTGCCATTTCATCGTCTCTTATATCGAGTTACGGATTGGGAACAAAGAAGTAAATTTTTGACAAAGGGTGCATTCCGCTAGTTAAGTGAAATGATCGTTTAGCAGGCTTTTACACTGAAATCTAGCGAGAGCGCCGAATTTTGTGATGCAGCGTGCACGGACACCGTTTTTCAATTTTACTTTGTCGCTCGTTCATTATGGCTTTAATTGGTTTACATTCTCGAAAATAAGAATGGCAAAAAGATGTTTATTTAGCTTTGTAGTTTAGTTGCAAACCCAATCTGTTACTGATGATACACGACTTTTATTTTCGCAACGTACTCTCTAACTAACCCAAACGAATAAGTGATTTTATACTTGAGTTAGTTTAAAATTCCAATTTTTCTTCTTTTCTCTTTCTTTCTTCTTCTTTCTTCTTTCTTGGTTGGGATCGTTTTGGTAATGCTTGTCGTTTTTAGCTAGCTTACATTAAAAAAGGAATACTTGATTTATCACCACTTTGAAATATCATTGTGAAGCATATGAGTATGAAAACCGTGTTACGTAGAATTTAAATGTACATAAACGGTATTAGAAAACACTTCTTACTATAAGTTTTTGCTTGGTTGCGAGATTCTCATACATTTGTTTATACAACATGGTACAATTGTATACTAATATTTAAAGCATTGTATTTTAAGTCCAAGTGCCTTAAATAAGCGAATAATATGTTTCTTATTTGTTACAGTTATCGGCTACGTTGCTGGTGTTACTACACCTATCAATGCACGTTGTCGATGAAGGCCATGCTGTCAATCCTAGTAAGTAACAAAAGGCACTGTATAATATTTATATGTAGGTTCTTATCCACTAGCTGTGCTCCACGGTTTCACCCGCGTTTATTTGTGGAAAAAACAAACTATTAAAATATATGATGTTATATTATAGCCTTCTTCGATGAATGGACTATCAAACACAAAAAGAATTTTCCAATTCGAACCAGTAGTTCCTGAGATAAGCGCGTTCAACCAAACAAACGACAGTAGTCCGATCCACAGTATACAGGTGCAATATCTATAGTACGTTTTAAACATAATTATCATTTATCACACACAAGGTAGACATGTAATAAAGAAGTAACTATAATGAATGAAATAGTGACAGTAGTCCGATCCACAGTATACAGGTGCAATATATATAGTACGTTTTAAACATATCATTTATCACACACAAGGTAGACATGTAATAAAGAAGTAACTATAATGAATGAAATAATAACTTAAAATGGCCAAATCGAAAACATTGATCCATTGGTTCGTTTTATTAGATACTAAAATGCAGAATCATTCTAAAGATTCTATTTCTATTAGTCATTCAGGAATACCTATGTATTCACTAGCTAAATAAACGAGTTGATTAGTCAAAGAACATTCTTGTAAAAAGTATTTTTTGGAACTACTATCTCAAAACAACCATTAAAATGATTTAGCAGTGACCGTTAGCTTTGTTACGAATTATTTTTATACTTGCATACTGAGTATTCAATGGTTTAGCAATTTATAATTTTATACAATATAATTTCAAGTGATTTTTCGCTTAATTTTTGCTATGTTCGACAGCCCGATTCCTAACTGGTTGGCATCATAAGTAACTGAAAGCTCCTGCCACATCCCGAAATCCATTCAGTGGTCTTTCTTTGTTAAACCCTGTGCCTTCCAACCACGCTACATTAATACAATTATAAAAGTCAAAAACGTTGAAATTTTCAGTAAAAGGGTTTTTTAAGTTAAACGACTGCAACTATTAATAAAATTTAATAAGGAATACTCTAGTAACCAGTTGTTTAAGCCTTTGAAAGACAGTACTTGGAACACAAACTTCAGAAATTAATACAAACCTTCACCTTTAATACCAGAATTATATTCTTAAGTTGTGATTAATTGTCAAGCTCGGTCCATTGTGCCAGGTTTTAGTAAAATATTTTCCATTAATTTGATTTATGATATTCAATTGTCATCTTCCAATTAGATATCCTTGTCAGCCTTCGGAAATAGAACGACCTAAAATCTTTTGACAATTTAAAAGGCTATTGACCTTCTTACTCCCTACCTACACTTACACTAGATCAGCCTGACGATGTCATTCTTTCAATATTCCTAAAATAATATTTTTAGGTGTAAGAAATGACACTGGCTCACAAAATAATCACACTATTTACGTATAAAAAGCAGTGATAGCCTAGCGGTTAGAACTTTGGTCTCCCGAACCCAGGGGCCCGATTTCAAATCCTGATACACACCTCTTTTTTTCAAAAATGATGTGCGTATTACATCCATCCATCCATTGTATTTTTTATTTATATATGACATGGCAAGCGAAGTAAGGTACAAAAATAAAAATTAGATTTAATTTGAAATAAGATAAATAAAGTTAAATTAAGAATAAGAATTGATCGCCACTCAGATGTGAAAATAAACAAAAGGATTTACCCAAAATTGTTCAAAGAACAAGAAAATTAATTACAAGCCCTTCAACTTTGGTCTCAATTTGACAATGAATTTTATTTCTTAAACGTTTTGGAGTTTAATAAAAACGTTCTTGCCGTCAGACGCAAGTTTCAATTTGTCGGTAAAAATGTTTAAAGCTACATTTTCATGTACCGGAGTTTTTATTTGAACCGATATGAGCGATGAAGGTTATTGAACTTTGTAAATTGTACAATACACGGCTAATTGACTGGTGTTCGTTTTTAGGGTTCCGTAGCCAAATGGCAAAAAACGGAACCCTTATAGATTCGTCATGTCTGTCTGTCTGTCTGTCTGTCTGTCTGTCCGTCCGTCCGTATGTCACAGCCACTTTTTTCCGAAACTATAAGAACTATACTGTTGAAACTTGGTAAGTAGATGTATTCTGTGAACCGCATTAAGATTTTCACACAAAAATAGAAAAAAAACAATAAATTTTGGGGGTTCCCCATACTTAGAACTGAAACTCAAAATTTTTTTTTCATCAAACCCATACGTGTGAGGTATCTATGAATAGGTCTTCAAAAATGATATTGAGGTTTCTAATATCATTTTTTTCTAAACTGAATAGTTTGCGCGAGAGATACTTCCAAAGTGGTAAAATGTGTGTCCCCCCCCCCCCCGTAACTTCTAAAATAAGAGAATGATAAAACTAAAAAAAATATATGATGTACAATACCATGCAAACTTCCAACGAAAATTGGTTTGAACGAGATCTAGTAAGTAGTTTTTTTTTAATACGTCATAAATCGTAAACCGCAATTTACCTCGATCAAAGTTACAACGAACTTCAAGAACTTTTATATTATGTTACTTGCTGCTACGGAACCCTTCATGGGCGAGTCCGACTCGCACTTGGCCGCTTTTTTATTAACTTTGGATTGACGTTGGAAGCATAACGAAGCTATAACTAGATACATTTATTTTATAAGGTTTTCAGAATTTTCCAGGATTGACTGTTACATTGTAAAACATTGGAAGGGGTTAGTTTCGGTTACATTAGGTTTTAATGGTATGGACATCCTTTTTCTAATATTATACGTATAAATTCCTTTAACTACACGCGTTATTTAAGGTAACGTTCGATCACGGGTGGGATCCAGAAGTATCCCCGTAAATGTTTTGCATGTATTTTCAATATTTTTAAAAATAATTTAAATTTCATTTTAAATTACAAGAAATTACGTAATGATGTTTATGAAAAGTATTAAATGTAAAAAACAATCAGTCTTTAAATATATTTTTTTTTTACAAAATAGCATCTCATTACATAGGGTTTTTCCAAAGGCAATTAACTAATTTAGGGAAATTTAATAAAACAGTCAACTTCTGACTAAATTATCATTATTTTCTAATAATATAGAAATCAAAAGTATGTAATCAGAAGAAAAATAAACAACAATCTTGATAATAAGAATAGATTAAATGTCTGGAAGACTACAAATGAAATAGAAGACACATTTAAGTGTAATGATTTATAGTGCAATATTTTTTTAGATTATCTTAAGATTCTTGAATTTATCAGAACGACACTTGCGATAGGTTTATACGCCATTGTTTACCAAAGGGTTATCGTCTGCAGTGGAGGGCTAAAGTCCCCTCATACATTATTCAATTTCCGGTGTTTATACCCCTCGTTTACACATCCGAGGTTAACCTTGAAATAAAATGTTGGTATCCGTTTTGACAAAACTCGTATTTGGCAAGTGTTATCGGGAGCTACACTGATGTCTCAAATTGAAGGAAACAAAAGATACAAACAGAAATGGATACTTATCTCTTTATAATTTTCATGTATAAATCGTGGAGTCCCGATACAGTTAAAAGGGCCAGAAAGGTACCTTAAATATTTTATTTTCAAGACATAATATCTAGGGGAAGTTAACGTTAATTGACGTGTGGAAGTGTATGAGTATTGAGTTACAAAGTTCCATTATATTCACATATATAAAAACATGTATATATACATTCATGCAGGTATAGCTTTATATTAACGCGTAAAAAATGTATAGAAGAAGCATAAGAAAGCTGATTACTTAACTTCAGTACAGAACACCGAGTGACGACACAGTAATAACCTAATAAAACGGACGGGAGCTGCAAAAGAAATGTTATGAAGGGATTATAACCGTTTGGGCTAGGAGAACCGCAGTTACAATTCACCATTCATATTTAATTTCACCAGCCGAGCCACTCTCACTTATTACCTGGCGGGAGTTATTGTTTTGAACACAAAACCATTCCCTTCCTAGAATATCAAAACGAGAATAAATAACGCTAACACCTCCACTCGACTCTTCGGCTTTCCAACCGAATAAAAGTTTGAAAGCAATTTTGTTGCTATTAATCTTTTAGATTTTTTATATAGCAGATACAGGTAATAGTATAGCCAGTAGTTTACGTTCAGAGAGAAGCTTTACTTTGTATTGTAGTTTACTTAGCTACATATATTTCTGGTAGGTATTTAAAATGTAGCCGAAGCATGTATTACTATCATAATCACAATTTTGATTGGTTAGAAAATTATATGAATTAAACCAGCCAAGTTCAAATTGGAATCAAATAAGTCAGTACTGTTATCATCATTAAATTACAGTCTCTGGATAACACTACTCATGTTCTGCTTTAACTTCATTTTTGGCACAAATACCTAATTGGTTATTCATCCCCGATGTATATTCTAAATATATGAAAATGTTGTTTAGATTATAAAAAATACTTTTTTTATTTCAAATCCTTTACTTTTTAACTATAGGTGAAATGTTTCTTCGCAATCGCGTTTTTCGTGCGTTCCCATACATTTTCTTTAACTTGTATGTCTTGTGAATTTGTTGGTTTTAAGGATGAAATAGTCTTGTCCAGGAATCCAGTTGCCCTTCCGACCAGTGGCGTAGCGTGGGCTCCCGCGCCGCCCGGGGCCGACCGAAAATTTACGCCCCCAATGATCTTTGCCGCCCCCATATCATTTGAAATATTATTTTTATTAATTAAAAATTCACCTTTCTTCTTTTTTCATAGCACAATATTTACATTAAAATTGAAATAAAATTGACTTTAATGTATATATTTTTTATTATTTATAATTCGAGTGGCTTGCCGCCCCCTCTTCATGTGCCGCACGGGGCCATGGCCCCCCTCGACCCCGCCCCCCCTAGGCTACGCCACTGCTTCCAACTTCATGCTATAGTGCTGATTTTATGCATAAAAATGTATTCTTCATTACCAGAGTGCCATTCGATAAACCGAGGTAGAAGACGATTTTTACTACTCGCTTGTATTGGACAGCGTGGTGGAGTATACTCTAAGACTCTTCAAGAGGAGAGACCCGTACTCAGTAATGGGCTATTAATGGGTTGAAACTAGAGCCTATGATATCCGATGCTCGTTATAAAATTTTACGGTTACATAAGACAAATAGTTCCTAGGAGAGATGTAACGGAGCTTCACCTAGCGCGGGAGTAATGTGTTACGAAATGTAGTTCGTGTCCGACTCAACCGGAAACATAAAGTATTGTTGAAGGTCGTCACGTGTTACAGAACATTTATCACGTCGCACGCGTGTTCTTTCAGTTCGTTGTTTATTCATTTTTGAAGTTTCTTAATTAAGTCGTTTGACGATTTTGAGAATTTTAGCGGTCTGTTTCCGAAGACGAGAGATAATAAGATATTTTTCCAATATTCATTTTATTGTATAGTATATGGCATATTATTACGGTAATATACACTAACTTTAATATACTCGTAGAATAAATAAAATTCTTTTACAACTAAATGCTGCTTTTTCATGTATGGGCTCTCTACACATATGAGGTTACATGCTGCTATGTTTATTTAAAAGAAAAATACACAGAACATTGTTTTATTTAGAAGCGCCTTGTAATAGATTTTTCAATTCGTTGAATCCACAAAGCTTTGACCGATCAAAGCTTTTCCGATCAGAGCTTTGTAACGGCTAAAAGCTTTTTAAAATTTAGTATAACTTTAAAAATGTTATTAATATTAAACACGTAAATAATAGGGGCTTTGAAATTTTCGAATAAAAATAGTCCGAAGAGAATTTCAGCAAAGCTAATCAGTGTACTGAAACTATTGATATTATAAAAGATAATCCAAAATTTAACGAAGCCAATAACAAAGATAGTTAACACAACAATCTTGCTTTCACCGTAATAATATTGCCTTAGAGGACTCAAGTATCGCTTGGGTTATTTTTGGCTAGAACAATTCGTTTCAGTTTTGGCTTCGGACGAATCTTTTGTGTTTTCTTATTGTAACTATACATGCGGCACCATTCAATATCTGAGTATTCAAATTACGCAACAAAGTACTTGGATCTTGAAGGGTTCGGAGTAAAATGATGTAATTTGATAAAATGTTAAAGTAAAAGGGGCGTTTGAAGACCACTTTGCTTTGTCTATAATAACCTGTTCTCTCGTTGTAATCTTGACTGACGCGACGTGAATTATATCTTTTTGGTCTTGGAAAATTTTTTGATGCATATAAAATATTCTTTTTAGGTACTAGGAGTATATTAGTGGGTTAGTGATACATGAATACTAAAAAAAAGTTTCATTATAATGGAAAAATACTTGTTATTTATACTAAACAAAAGATGCAGAAGGTAAAGAAAATATGACGCAACAAAAAACATATAATACCACAGACACGTATAACATTGACAGCTTGATAGTTACTTTTTATAACTTTCGGTTTTACTCACTTTTTACCCTATGCCGATATTTGAACAATGTTTATAATGCGTACGTAAAACCCTCATACATAGATATAAAAACAATCCAAGACATCAATAAGCATCTTCTGGTACCTACTAATAACAACATAGACAAGATTAAAGGTTTTATGTAACTACAACGCCTGATGTGCCAGTTGCTTAAAAACCCAACTTAAAAAAGTCTCTGAAAAGTTATAATAAAAGTTAAAAAAGAGCTCCAAATCTGTACAGAGGTTGCAAAATAATTTCTGATTGATGAGTAGACATCAACAATATTACTCGTAATCCTCACTTATAATAAAGACTCTAAATCGCAATCATCCTCCTTCCGCAAAAGCGCGATGCCACAGCTCAGATATATTATACTCATATTTTTCCATTACCCTTCCAAAGAGAGCTAAACGATAAAGCGGGCGAGCAGGCCAGCTGTAAGACAAATGGTCTTCAGCGACGAGACACGTATTTCCAGAAATGTCCCCTGTCTCCCCTATGGCTGCCATGAACTTAATTTTCATAACACATTACCTCACAGATAAAATAATCTAAGTGTTCTATGAAACATTCGTTTCGAAATTCCAAGTTGTTTACCTTTTCCTAACTAAATATTTTCGCCTATGCTCTGATCTGGATATTAGTCACAGTGTGATATAAAAATTAGAGCCCTCGCGCAAGACCTAGTAGATGAGGTAAATGAAAAGTCAAAACTATTTTGTAAAGAAATATGCATGAAAGGTTTAAGTATTATCTCGGTGTTAAATAATATGGCATAATCAAAAACAGTATACATTCTTATATCCAAAAAATACATGAAAGCAAAAATAGGAATATTAAGAACGTACTTATACTAGAGACGGTACACGAATATGTCAGTCATTTTACCATTGTAGGGAATCACCTACTATTCGAACATGACCAGTTTTTATTCAGAACATGTTTATTTTAGTAGTAATCAAAACAAAATGAATTCTAATTAGAAAACTCATACGACAACAGAGTGACTAGCATTCATCGTTCGGTATTCTCTCAGGAGCAACGCTACAAGTAACTTCATTGAGTTTTTAACTAAATTTTAAACAGAAATATTCGTAATGGACATCGCAGTCAGTTTGTTCCTAAGGGATCAAAAATGGCGAGGAATCCGAAGTCCTGGTTTACACGATATTAACTGTGGTATTGATATTTTTCTTCGTCTACGATTTTTATAACATTTGTGCAATAAATGTTACAAAATATGAGAAATTCGATCCCAAAGGAGATAAAGTAAAAGTTGTAACAAAGTTTGTAATTTCAAGTAATTAAATGAAGAAAATGTAGTGTTTGATTTCTTTCAAATACTATCCGTATACATTGAACATCGTAAATTAACAATAAATAAAGATTGGCCAAGTGTGAGTCGATTCTCGCTGAAAGAATGAAAATGTTAAATGAACAGAAACCATTTTTATTCGCGTATTACTTTATGTGGCGGCTTCTTCATTATAAATGGACAGCTTAGACGCAAAGTTTTTGACTACAGAAATAACAGGTGGAAATACAAACACTTTTCATTTATAATTTCCCTTTTGAATGTCTTCAATTAAATTTCTGCCACTGAGCATAATTTGTAAAGATCACAAAGTCAAGAGACTGAAATTTCGATTGAAAGCTCAGAAAGGAACAAGTTATAAAACAAAAAGATAATTGCTTATGAAAATGACTATAAATTCTAACTTGTTTTGATTAAAATAATCTTTGCATTCAAGTCGTGAAAGCCCGTGAATATCGCGAAATAGAGATTGATTTCCAGTCACAATTGTGTTTCGCGGTTTTTCCGTTTCGTGTTTGTTTTTGTCCCAAGACAAATCCATTGCGCAAATAAAAAATAATGACACTGTGTTTGAATGACGTATTTATCGCGGAATGTTCACAAGATTGCATGGCAGTGGTTCACATTGACGCTCACTGGCATTCTCTTTTATCGGATTGTGCGACATAGGACTACAAAATCGGCGATGGCGATATGTTAAGATCGTTTGCGCTGAACATTTTTTGTATTTCTCAGAAAATCTTTTTAATCTTTGCTTAATAAACAAATGGGGTAAATTCCCTTACGGAATTCATCTATTTTGCTTAGTAAATAATGAATGAGTTCAGGTCTTTTATCTTGGATGCAGCTCAGATTTTATACTACACAGTCATTTGCAGAACAGCATACCTGCTTAGCTTTCATTTACTGTTTTAAGCTTAAATGTTTTATTGTAAAACTAACGTTCTGTCCGCGGGTTTGCTCACGTTTTCCGGGATAATAAGTACTCTATATTTTATTCCAGATCCGATATGAAGTGTTTGCATGAAAGAGCAGCAAACTTCCATACACACTATCAAATTTATAATTTTAGTAGGAAAAACGTATAATAAAGCTAATGTTTGAGTTCCTTATTTCTTTTTTGGAGGTAGATGTCATCATAGTAACGTTAATTTTTGCGGTTTACCAAGTTACCAACAGATTACCAAGGAGCTTTGATTGCTTGTTCGTCTGCTATTTTAACAAAACAAAAAAATAAAGGAAATACAACGTGATTTACCCTTTGTGACATCAGAGAATTTATAGCTAGCCGAAATTAATTTGACCTTGTGATGTTGCTGAGTGTTAGTCGCGAAGTCTGCCCCAATCTCCGCCACAAGCGAGCGTTACGACCTAACTTTGGACGTTTGTAAACCTCAGCCAACAAGGCCATTAACAAAGTACATGTTTCACTGAGCGAGTTGAAAGCGAAAAACATGTGGGAATTGAAAATTCTGAGACGCTGTGATCAAATTTAAGTAATATGAGTAAGAAGCAGATGTATATATATGTATGTATGTATATGTATGAAGTATTTTTTTGTTTTTAAATCAAAATGATTTTAATTTTAATAACTCAAAATTATAACTTTCCTTTTTCTACAAATGGAAATCTAATTTTAAAATTCACAGTACACAGTATGTACATACCTATATGTATATGTAGTAGTATACAGTATGTACTTGTGACCTTCACTAAAGATTTATGGCCTTGACATGGGTTTGTCGACCCTGTAGCCTTATTGGTAGCGAGGGGTCCTGGTTTCGATTCCCGGCCGGGGCAGATATTTATGTTACCAATAAATATTTGTACTCGGGTCACGGGTGTTATTGTGATGTGTTATAATTGTGTTACCTATGCCATCCGCGATACAGGTGAAAATCTACTGCGGGGGTATGAGTGTGTAAGCGTTAGCGTTCAAATGGCCTTGCCGACATACTTATTTACTAAGTTTAGTTCAGTTAGTTACTCCGCCAATCCAAACAGGAAAAGCATGCTTTAAGCCTCTTCAAGTAAATAAGGACCCGTGTGATGGTAGTAGGCCGTTAATGGGCTGAAGTCGGTAATTAGTAACAAATATTGCAATCAATTTCTACAAAGTAATAACACAGAAATGAAAGGTACGTTGTGAGAAATTGCTTACCCTGTTATAGTACGACAATTCTTCCTTAAATTTAACAATAACAAGACCCTTGATGATATTAAAATGATATGAGGCTTCTGCGTATTAATTACTTACGTGTTGAGCCATAAGGAGCCTTACCTTAATTGGAATATGCATAACAATATGTGATATAACTAATAATCTTTCCCAATGTAATCGTGTTTAAATAAAAGGTGATCTATACAAATCTTAAGTGAAATATCCTAAAAGTTATTTTTACAAAGTTATTTCTAGTTATTGCTATAAGTTATTTCTACAGGTTATTCAGTCAGTATTGTGTCAAAGTGCCCCATGTCATTCACTCTCGTCTAAATTCAAACGCTGCTACAAACACTTTTTTATTATATGTACTGTATTTTTTGTATATTATTATTATTGTAGGTACTTCCTATTTATTTAAGTATTATTGTACTTCCTATATCAATAATCCTTGACAAAAAATAACCGACTTTAACACGTTGGCTGCGGCAAGTAAAATCTTAAACCTTCGTCTGGTGCGGCGACGGGCCAAATTGTGCCCCCAATGATTTTTCCGCCAGTGCGTGGTAGGTCTTTTTCGACCCGTCAGCACAAGGTTAGATTAAATTGCTATAACTTTGCGAAAACATAATGTAGGTGAGCAGTTTTTGGACTGTTGGAACAACCTTGAACCCAACTTCTTTAGATTTGATTCGCCCCGGGATCTGCCGAACAGAAAATGAGTAATAAACCAGGGAAAGTGGCGGGTCGATATCGACCAGAACCGCACTAGAAAGTATTTTTAGTAGTGATGGGAAAGACAAAAATATGGAGATATCGAAAATAAAACAGAATTATAGTAAAGAAATGAAATTAGTTTATTTAATTATTTATTAATGCCTGTCTTTAAAACATTTCGCACAAAGATTTTGTTTGCACATTCTGCAGTATGCTTTATTTTTTTTTACTTTCTTTTTTTGCTTCGGAACTCCTCATGGTTTCCCGCAGTTTTTCATAGCCTCCTGCACATAATATAAAAAATATCTCCTGACTGCTGTCACTATCACTATCTGCACCGCGAATTAATTTATTTTCCAAAATATTTATCTTCTTTTTGTTGCCTGACATCGTGCCTTTAATTTTGAGGAATAAAAAAACGCGACGTACGTCAGTTACGATAACTTGCCCAACACTAACTGGCGAGGCGAGCGCTCTGTGCGGTATCGGGCCGCCAACTGCCTGTTGGGACGGCGGGCCACAATAGGCCCCCTCCCGCACCGAGTTGATATTTTTTACCGTCAGTGCGTGATAGGCCGATAAAGGCCTGCCGTGATGTTTTTATAGGGAACACCTACAATTTTGACCACAATCTCAAATATATATTTGTCTTTGTCGTATCTTTACAAACACCTGAGATAATCGTTCCGCACCAGCGAGAGGGACATAGTTTTCTTCGTCCGCACCAGCTGAAATTCCGCGGCAGGCCGATTTGGGCCTGTTCCGCAGTGAACGTGTTAAAATCGGTTCACCCAGTCGAAAGTTTGGAGATAAGAAACATAAAATAAACAAAAAGCAGTCGAATTGAATACCTCCTCCTTTTTTGAAGTTGGTTAATAATAATATTCGTACCATATTTTTCTAATAACATATTCATATTCAGCATCCTTTTTCTACAACGTAACGCTGAATAAGTATTGTCTATGAAACGTGCCTTTTTCGGCTACATTGACTCTTTTCCTCAGGTGGTGTTCCTCTGAACCCGAATTTATTTTACAGAAATAATATATTGGAGCTTATTTTACCAAAAATAACACAAATTTAATTAAGGTAAGAATCGTATGAACAATGGTCTGCTTAATTTTTATTTATGGTGTACATTGTAAAGGATCAGAGTAGCAGAAATAAGAACAAGGCAATCTTGTAGCTTCATATAAGACTTTTGCAACTGATTAACGCAAAATCACTGATAGTTACATATTAACATAATCTTAAATTAAAATGTAAAAAACCTCTGACAGCTTGATTTACACTAAACATACCTAAGAACACTCTCGATTAAGTCACCTTTTATATAAAAAATAAAACAAAATCGGTTCATCACGTACACGTCACGTACTGCCTCATTGTGTCTAATACTGAACCATTATAGATAAGATTTTGAACTTGTTGAGATTTCTAATTAGTTAGTAAACTTATAAAATATAATATTTCCAAGTTGAACCCTACAGTGAAGTTATTGATCCCGGATTACTGAAGGTATTAGAAGCTAAAGAGATTACAAGTTATTCCTAAAGTTTGTCAGGCCGTTAACGAGAAAGGTACAGAAATAATAAGATCATTATTTAGTGTCAAGAACAAAAGCTGCGGGATAAACCGTTGATTATTTCTACCAAAAGATTGGCGAATCAAACAAAATAATTAGATATTTCAAGGGTTGGTTTACATGATTTAATATTAGTATCAAAAGTTGAATATTTTTGGTCGGTAATCACTAATAACGAAATAGTAGACAAAGCAATCTTTTAAAGTTTACATAATCTACCTCAGCATTGTCGCCAAGCTTAATAATCTCTACTCTATTAACTATCTCTCACTCTTTTAACTGAGTTTATGAGAACTCATGTCAGAGTCTGAAAACTATTCGCACGACGAAAATAAGGATTTTAAGCCTGAAATTGTTCACTATAACCATTTTATATTAATTATGTGAGCAAACAGTGTAAATATTAAATATTCATTATTTTATTTATACTGGTGGCAAATTAAGTTACCATTGCAATTTTACCAGGGCTCTGTTGCTTACTTAGCCGGCAAAGTGTCAATACAGATCATCATTGATGGTCAAAAACCTTAGTAATAGTTACATTATGTATTCAGTATTCACGTTCTAAGATTGCCTTAGTACCTGCCACACTCGACACACAAAAACCTTTCCCAGGACTTTTGTTAAAGAAAACATGGCAAACTAAAAGCCAAGTTTATAAGCAATATAACAGCACATTTCCTTAATACACAAAGCTTGTATGGGTTAATACACCGGTTACGAAGTTTCGTTAAGTGAATTTGTGTTTACGAACTCACTAAAATGTAGTAGTTGGGCACCGGTAATCCGACCTTTTAAGTGGTTATAACCGCAGGCTCTTGTTTGGGGTTTTATCTATCAATAATATTAGTATTTTTTTAAGAACCATGATCATTACTATAGCATTTTTACAATTGATAAACAGTTTCTTATTTACGATTTAAAACACGTGTTTTACGAGGATTTGAATTGATTTTGCTTCCATCCATTAGTTGATGGACACGGGCCTCTGTTCGTTATTCAGAAGGCTTAAAATACTGCTGCAGTGTTAGTTAGTTCAGTCCATTAGATCAGTGGCTACCTCATAGTTGTATCACAAGTTCTAATCAATCGAAGTAACCATATTATAATCAGCTGATCCTCAATAAATTTTAATGATCCTCAATTTACTGCCTAAATGTAAAGACTCATTTAATTAAACCTGCAATAAGATATTCTAATAGATATTTGAAAATGTTAAGGGGCAGTTGAAAGTCAGGTATAAGATTACTTGATATAAAGTACCGAAAGTCTTTTGAGAAGCATTTATTAACTTTAGAGCTTTGAACTTCGACATTGATGAGACTTAAGGAAATTATTGTAATACTCACAGTTGGGTTTCAAGTAGTTAAAGTAAGTTATATTAGTTGGGTAGGGTTATAATAGATGCAAATTTACTATCACCATTAACAGTCATTAGTACCGTGAGAGATCGAAAACCAGATGGAATTTGATAGTACGGTACAATTTTATTTATTTATCATTATTACGGAACTCTTATATTAGTACGGTAATTGTTCTCCTTCAATAATATAATTAGTCATTAGAAGTTTTATTAAAGTAGTCAGTTTTAATTAGGTTAGGAGTCTGAAAGTTTTTGATTCTTGTGTAATTGTTAAGTATTAAGTTTAAGTTCAGTTATAGGTGTCTGTATTCTTGCTTTCGTGTTTTGTACATGGCATCCACGACACAGAAAACCCTAGTACTGGTTTCAGTACTTTTAACTTAAAACCTTACTTTAAATTTAAAACTCATATTAAAAGCAGTCTTATGACGAAAGGATATTAGATTATATTATAGAGTTATGATTATAGAGTTACATAAGAACGATAAAACTTTGGGAAGCATGAACTTTTCAGCCCAGGAAAAGGAAAATAATTCGTGAATCGTTTTACTTCCAAATACAATACTCCCCTTACTTGGAGTTTGACTTAGTTTCTTTAGTGACAAAATGTCATTAAAAATACCTGTAAAACATTCTTTTGTATTAATCATTAGTCACTATCTAATGAAAGTGCTTAATGTTGACCTTTATTAATGATAACCTTGTCGAAGAAAACATCGTGAAGAAATATAAAAATTTACTCGCTTTTTAGCAAAATCTTTTATAAATTTTTCCAACTTTAAATCCGATAATAATAAATATCTTATAATTTTTATCTCTAATTTATAAAAATCTTGTGTCACGGTGGTTGCGGTCGAACTCTTCTGAAATGGCTCAACCGATCTTTATGAAATTTTGTGTCTACATTTGGTAGGTATGAAAATAGGCCATAAAGTTTATTTCATACAGCTAGGTGTGTGCCTATTTTATATGGCAGATTTAGATATTATAATTTATATGGCAGAACAACGTTTGCCCATTCAGCTATAGTCACCATATACAAAGGCATGATGGATGGACATTGTAGAGTTTTATTATGTTAACAACAATATTATGTGTCTGTTGTTTATAACCAGACGCGACTAACAAACAAGTTAATTCAACTCAACTCAAATTACTTAATTTAGCAGCAAGCTGGTACTAATCTTATTACATGGTTCAGTGTGGAAATTATTGCAGACCTAAAAATACAAATAAATAAAATAACCACAGAATTAATCACGTAGATGTAATAGATAAATAATTGGAATTAGAAGATTAACACAAACCAAAATTATAGAATTTTGTCTTCTGTGGTTATACTAATTTCAAATTTATCGTAAAATTAGGTGTTAACCCTAAAATGACTTGTGAAATTAAACTTCGGTTGTTTACCAACGATCGAATTAGTCAGCTTGAATAAATTTAATAAGTACGAAAAATATTTTGGTAAATCTGCAAGTAATAGCTCAATCAAATCAAAATTAAAAAAGATGTTTTTTCTAGGTTTTATTTGTTATAACATAACATTGACAGTTGACATACACTAACATCCATACGTAACACACACGCCTGGCTGGAAATTATCAGGAAAGTATTGTTACAAGGGGTTAGTTGAATTTACATGAAGTTAGTGGATTCGGTCGCTCACTTATCTTTTTTTTTTTTAATGGAATTAGCTGGTAAACGAGCTGACGATCTACCTGATGGTAAGTGGCTATCGTCGACCATGAACATCAGCAACACCAAAGGCATCACTGATGCTTTGCCGGCCAAGAAAGAAAGAAGAAAAAGAAAGAAAGAACTGGCAAGCCGCCAGCCAGAACACGACGAGTCGTTTGGCGGCTAACAATTAAAACAATATTACCCCTCATTATCTCTCGAGGGGCCCTACCACCACCTTTATTTAAGATACTAGCCGTATTGGGCTACGTCTAGATTTCTAGCCGTATTGGGGCGGCTTAGAATACTAACCCCAATCCCACGCCGGATGGGTGTCTGAATCCGGCCCGCTAGTGGTAGGGCCCCTCGAGGGATTATATTAGTAACATTGATTTTAATTATTAATTAATACCATTATTAAAAGGCGACTGAATCCGGCCCGCTAGTGGTAGGGCCCCTCGAGGGATTATATTAGTAACATTGATTTTAATTATTAATTAATACCATTATTAAAAGGCGACTGAATCCGGCCCGCTAGTGGTAGGGCCCCTCGAGGGATTATATTAGTAACATTGATTTTAATTATTAATTAATACCATTATTACTATTATTATTTCTCCATGGGGTTCGCCTGGATAGCTACCATCCTCGAGCATGAGTCAGCCGCCAAACGACTCGTCGTGTTCCGGCTGGGGGCTTGAGAGCCAGTTCTTTCTTTCTTTTTCTTCTCTTCTTTCTTGGCCGGCAACGCATCAGTGATGCCTTTGGTGTTGCTGATGTCCATGGGCGACGATAACCACTTACCATTAGGTGGGTCGTCAGCTCGTTTGCCGGCTATTTCCATAAAAAAAAAAGATACGACGACGTTGAATTTGGTCGCTTCTACTCACTGTCTTTTCTTGTCCAAAGACATTTTTCTTCACTAATTGAATATGTAAATAATATAGTGACATCAGCAGCTCTAAAAGTATTACCGACGCGTTGTCTGCCAAGAAAGATCAGGGGTCAGTGTTTTTAGAGGTTACCTACCTCAATACGTAATGATATCCGGCTATGATTTTTGCTAATCCACTGCAGGGAATCTGCCACTCTTAAAATAATGTTATAAAATTCGCTGCACATAAATAAAATATTGAATCTTTTAACGAGTGAATATAATTATTTCTCTCATATTCATATAAAAATATATCTATAAGTAATGACCGAAAATTAATAACAATTATAAATTCTAATTTAGTCCATGATTTTCATTTTAGAACACCTAAAATGAATTGAGACTCAAATAAGCTATTATTTATCCAACGTCGGGGTCTAATCATGACAATTAGTTACTGTGACTTGCTTAATTACGGAGAGGGATCCGAATTTCTGATAAATTAGAAAGCCATGAGAAACAGGTAATTTCGGGCCTTTACTAAATGTAAATCTATCTGTAGTACCTAAAATACTTAAGTCACTACCAACTGCCTCAAACCTTTGCTTTCATTCCATCAGTGGTTTATCATTTTGATCTATTCTCGTAATGAGGAGGTTTCAAGAGTACTACACTAAAGAAAGAACAAAAAAAAGAAAGCATTTCATCTCTAAAATTACTGCACAATAAGTTTTAAATTGAAAATTATGCACAATGTAGCGACAAAAGAGGTTCACACTTAGCTTATACTTACAGCAGATTACTTCCTTTTGCTGCTAAATAGTTCAAACAACACTGATAAACGAATACATTGAGACTTTAATCATTTTAAAATTATCGACAATGTTATCGATATTTTAAAAATTCCAACCTTGATACAGTGTGTACACGGGTAAACACGAATTACCCGTCCACCCACCGGTGGGTGAAGCCAGTAGGTGGACGGGTAACGGCCCAAAAATCGTTGGCTTCAGCAAGCGGGGCGATCGACGATCGACGAAAATTTGGGTTTGTATTCTGGGCCGCTGAAAAATGACCAAAATTGTCATTGATTGAAAATATCTTCAAATAATTAAAACTCAAATTTTCGACCTTGGGTGTAGAAATATTGAGTGATCGACTTCAAATAAAACAACTGGTTTATCATTATCGTGCTCGCCCCATTCACCTATATTTTACTTGTTTGCTTTACTAACCATCTATCACCTCACATGATTATACTGGCTATTATTTATTGGTATGTATAATTATACCTACTATTAGACTTAGCTTCCCAAACAGCCATTCGAGAATTTCTATTTTGGACAATAATATTTACCTGGTAGAGAATACATTGAGCATTAAACTCGCCATTTGTACAATTATATTTTATTGAGATCAATAAAGCTTAAATAAAATAAAATAAATAAAACTACCGTGTGAGTTGCACTATTGCTTATAGTTACTGTACCACTCAACAGCAGGTGGGCATTTATTCGCTTGCAACTATCATTTAATAAAAAGTATTTGAACGAGTAGGCTGCCAAATCTCATAAATATGAAACGTTTTAAAAATATTGATATTGAAACGCAAAAGCGACCACACTTTGACTGAATCACATACTTTCCTATTAGGAACTATATTATTACACCTAATATTAAACCTATAAGTATGCACTGTATTTATTAAGGGAACAATTATAATGTGTAGCTTAATATTACACAATTTAGGTGTTTATCATTTTATGATTAGGTATGACTTGCATAAAAAACTAATACACATGTAGGTAGAGTACATACATAGTACAGTATCTTTCTGTTTAAATAAATGCAAGAATTTTTCTATGTTTTTTCATCAAACCCAATACAATAAACTGTTTTGGATGCAGCCACTATTTATGGAGTTAAATATCATTTTTCCCGGAGCGTAACGACTATTATTAGTTACAATTTTATTATAAAGCACATAATATTGCAAATTGTTATTTAATATTCTGACAACATTACGTATCCTACTATATGAACCACAATTTCACTCGAAATACAGTAAAAGAACAAAAAGTTAAAATATTGAATTTTAAGGCAAAATAATTGATGCACAAAATTGAAATCTTGATTGGCTTGCTTTGCCCAAGTTATTTAAACATATCGAGTAAAACAAACCCATTGTTACTTCTGTGAAATCAACCGAAATGACGCTGTGAAAGTTTTGTATTTCTGTTATCAAAGAATATTGCTGCGTTTCTATCCATTGGACAGCTGAATCGATATCGTTTTCGGTTTCAATTAAATTTTGGCGATCCAAAACCAATTGTAAGTTTTGACAAACTGAATCCACTAGGTTTTGATTAAGATTTTATTGCAGACAGAGATTACAAAGATGTATTAGATAGTTATAAAGATATGTTGTTTTATCTTTGACTTTATTGGTAAGAACCTTTGTCTAACTACAAAGACATTTGGTTCTGACTAAATGTGTAGCTCAAGTCTTCTCTCACCAAAAGATTAAAATACACAGTATACACAGTATTGACTAAAATACACGTTGTATTTCTTTCTGGTGCTTCGTTACTTTCAGTGAGATCTTGAAGAGGGAGCGTGGAGATTAGATATCGTCTCAGGTTTCTTCATATTAATAGTCTTCCATTGACGTAAATGGTTATTAATTTCCGACACTAAACTTATAAAAATTAGAAGTAAGTTAACAAGAACAAGTAAGTGAATGATATTTATTTAATCTTTTCTTGCGGATAAATGATATACAATTATTTGGCTGTCGCGGATTTTTATGACGACCCGTCTGGCGCAATGGTTACCATACCGGATCGCCGCACCGAGGGTCCTGGGTTCGATTCCCAGCGAGCCCGGAAATTTGAATGATGAGTTTGAATTTCCGTTCTCGGTCTGGGTGTGACTGTCCTTGTCTAGTGTGTTGTCCATTGCACCCACAACACAGGGAATCAAACTCAACAAAGGGCTGTGAGTGTGAAGTGTTATTATTATTATTATCTCAATTTGTACCTCGGGTCCAAGATGTAAGCGGACCCGGTATTTTGGAAGGCTTGCGTGGGGACATAGGTCCAACACGTAGAGGCCCCTTTGAGAAACATTATTGTATTGCTGCATGTATTATATTATTATGTATCTCAATTTGGATCTCGGGTCCAAGATGTAAGCGGACCCGGTATTTTGGAAGGCTTGCGTGGGGACATAGGTCCAACACGTAGAGGCCCCTTTGAGAAACATTATTGTATTGCTGCGTGGTCGGCGGATGGCGGATATCATCTTCGATTGCACAATTTGATACATCCGAAAATGATCTCCGCCATGTACACAGAAACTATTTTAAAATAAAAATCTACGTTATAATACTAATGGGCTATTGAGGTGGGATTTCGAGGGACCGGGGAATGGGCTACTATGGACACCTGCCATTCAGATTGAACAAACACTGAAAATAAGGCAGGTGGTGACTCGCCACTCACTAGATGGGCCCCCGTAAAACGGCGCATGCCTGGGGGCAACATTGTCGTGAACAGCTACAGGGGTGTAGAGCGGTGCGGCACCGATTTCACCATCTAGGGGGGATTGAACCCCCATGAGCGGGTTTCCTCGTTATTACGCCATTAGACACTTCCACCCCCGAGCATATAGCTCTAGCGACTCCACTCTGGCCGGCCGGTTAAGGCAAGCACAGAGGTGGGGGCCTGTTCCTTGATCCTCACTTGAAGATAAGAAAAGGTAGAACCCCCGGCTTATTATTATTATTATTTTATAAAGTTTTACAATAGTACTTTCATACCTAAAACACTTAATTTAGCCCGACTGAACCGATACCGATGACTCAATGCAATAAGTTCGGAAACGGCCAAGGAACTTTATCACCGCATTTGCTTAACTCAGTCGAATATTTACGATTGATTTTATTTCTACTTTTAGATTGACTACGAGCGCATTTGTGTTTAGGACTTAATATCAACCTGTCATACATAAATAATTATTTCAATTTCGGGACAAGAAGCAGCAAATAGAAATCTAAATTGGCACGATTAGAAGATAATAATAATTATCTTAAAGTAACCTCCCTTCTGAAGTCTGGTAAAAAAAAAGAAATAAGCTCATCGTTATTTTTGTGAAATCAGCCAAAAACGATGGAAATTGAAGGTTTATAAATTACGCTCATCAAAGAATATTGCTGTGTTTCCAATCCAGTTGGCAAGCTGAATCTACATCGAGTTTCAATTAATTGGCGATCGAGAATCGAAGTTCATATTGCTTGGGGATATAGTTTTATTTCTTGAGAATGAAACATAAAAATAATGATATTAAGTACTCTTATGTACTTATATTTTCACTTTATTCCTTCCTAAAAACGTCTGCCGGATCCATTGAAGTATAATGTCATAGAAGAGACATCTCGAACAAAATGTGTGTTCCCGCCGGGAAGTTGTATTTTCAAAATTGAGCCCCCGTTCTCCTTTCAAAATCGAACGAATCCATTGGAAATGCAGCCGCGCGGCTTCAATTCATTGGAACATACATTGTGTTCGCGGTGTCTGTTCTATACGCTAGTAATAATACTTCAATGGCTAGGTCTGATATAGTTCGTCATAAAAATTAAAATCTTAAAAACCCAAATAACAGAATTAATTATCTTTCAAACTTGCAAGTTACATTTTAACAAGCCATACACAGCGCGGCGCTTCGAATTCAAATGCCAAACTGAATCAAGTTTAAAATTAATTTCTGGTGGTCGAAATCCGAACTTCGTCATTTTGATGCTGTGGTTCAATAGTTTCTGTTGACTAAAGTTAACAACAAACTACAGACCAGTTAGATTGTGTTTATTAATAGATATAATTTTATTATGTTTATGTTTTGATTGAAGATAAAAATTTATTTCTTGCACGCTTTTTATAGTAACGTCCAAACGTGGGTATTGCTTCTGTCCCTAGGGGACAGCAAAAATCTTCTCTGTCTTATATAAAAGACTCAGGCTATAAAAATATATAAGAATCTCTTTCGATGGTTATTTCAAATTAAGATAGTAGCTAGTAATTTGCTAGTAATTTTTGGAGTATTTCAAGTCAAAATAAAAGATGTTTACAAACATAAACACCATAACCTTATATTCAGACCATTAACCAGCTCTCGTTTCACTTAGTAAATTATAATACTTACATTTACCCCATTAAATCCTTTTAGGAATCGGTTTTCCTGGTTGTATGAAAAATAAATAAATTATTTCTTTGGAAAAGCTACTAAAAGCATTCTGCTATTTACGTACTTCTCTTCCATTCGAACTTTATGATCTCTTAGTTACTTGTTTCACTTTCAGAATCTATTTCTTACGTTTACAAGTAACTAACTGCACCCGAAAAAAAGCAAGCAATTTTATCAAGCATTTCTTAATTTACCAAGTAATTAGGAAATTAGGATAGATTTCGAACGCCTAACTAATTATGATAGAAAGCAAACTAGTTCGAATTTGACATCTTAAATTATTTTATTACTATAGAGAATAGGCAGCTTATTAATAAGATAAATCAATTTTCTGATTGAGGCTAAGGTCTTAGGATGTATTATTTAGTTTAAACTTACCCCAGTTTGATTACATTCAGACATTGATTACATTCCTCGCTAACTACATTAAATATACAGTGAGTTTTTATACTTTTTGTTGTTGTTTAATAACGATATAAAGTTACTTGACTGGTTTTTAGAGAAAATTAAACTATATAGTTATTTTTAAGATAAAGTATCAAAGAAAAACTTGTACGGTAGACAAAAAAATTAAACAAGAGAAAGTCTGGGACTTACCACCATCAGTCATTAAAACACATTCAGCTAAATTTGTGAAAAGAAAAATATGAAAGTAGTTTTACTATACTACCTACGGGCGCTCAACATGTATTACTACATAATCTATAGATGTTAATTTACACCCTAGCTAATGTGCGATTCTATTCTTATATTGTCGTGAACTTCGCATTTGAGACCACACACTTTTTCATGTATTAACAGCACAAAATAATTAAACACCATTTTACTGAATTTTAAAAAATATATATAAATCGTGTCTGCACAAAAATGCGGCATTTTATCAGTTTTTTAGAGGAACTTCCATACTATACACTCTGTAAAGAAACAGAATCAAAAAACACTGTAAATTCCATACCATAAAAAATCATTCTCTCAGAAGAAAAAGTCCTAAGAAGTTCGCCTAAGCTTACAGTAAATCCATGGGTAAAGTATGTTTCTAATTGTACAAAAAATATTCCTTTCATACCATTTTACAACCTAGTTATCAAAATGTAGTTACAGCCCTAAAACATTTTCCCCATAACAATTTACGTAAGTTACCTAACAGGTTACGTAATCCTTGCTTACGAGATGTTACATGTATGCCTGAGTATCTATTCAAGCTATGTGTTAATTCAGTCACTGCTTACGAGTTCAATATGCCAGAAATGAGTGCATGAATACATCGTGTTTAGCTGTAATGGCAGTAACACGCAATTAACTGTATTCAAGTGACTGACTCATTTGAAATAATTTGAAAACAATATTGTGACTAGTAATCCACTCAAATATAAATAATTTAAAGTGTCTACGTTTGAAATTAATCCCGATTAAAGGGATTAATAGTTTTAATACAATAAAAAAATATTATAGGATTTTGTTGAAAAAGAAATTATTGAATGCTGAAACAGTTAAAATAAAAACTATTATTATAGTATCTTACTGATAACAGTTTTATACGGCTTATGTTATATTATTGGTACATAGGAGGACAACATCATCATCACGTACGACATGTATCTACGTACTAATAATTTGGCTTTGGTTAATGCTGTGATAAGAACAGTTAAAACCACAGGTTAAAACTAATTTAATTATGTGAATGTGTTTGAAGTGAGATTTCTCTTTGAGTTTGTTTGTTTATGTCTTCTGTCACGTAGTAGACGTACGTCCATTTTCGCTTTCTTGCATGTTAAGTAGTAAGGGTGAGGACAAACGAGCGTATTATTTTAAGGTTTGAGTCGTGAAAAATTAACAGCCTATTTAATTAAAAATGAGGTAATGTTTTAATAAAATGTAATCAAGATTTAACAATAGCGAAATTTCCTCGACACAGAATATCCAAACATGACTAATACGTGCATAGCGCGTTCTATTCACGGTGCTACAAAAGCTATTTAAAATACACATTTACATTATTTGTTCGTCCGCCTATTCATCGCCGTTTATAATGAAGAAAAACGGACTATTTCCACCGAAGCAAACTTTGCATACAGGAAGCTTTCGAATTTATGAACCCTCGAAATATAGCTAGCAAGGGAGCTTGGAGTTTTTATTGTTCGAAGGCAGCAAACGAAGTGCTCCACGGGTTTTTTATTTATTGATGTGGAGATTTAAACTGGCAGGTAGTTTGCCTACCTATGTTTCTATGAGTGACAAACTGCCGCGCCGACCATGTCATACATTCGTCACAAAAAAGACAACCCAGACGTTATCAGAGAGGATAATATTTATGATTAGAAAGAGAGGCAACGTCTAATATGAATATAACTGTTGACGATTAGCGCTGTGCGACCTGAATTACACTTTATTGTGTCGCAGCAAGAGTCAATATTTATTGACATGATTACTTCTAATGACGATTTACACTTTTAAGTTTTCTTTGAAAATGTGATTGTAACTATCGCGAGACCTATTTCTTAATACTTACCTGCTGGAAGAAATGTGACATTACATGTGATATTTACATTGTTAACACTGAAACTGTTATCCCATTTTTGACATAAGTTAAGTTACGTCTGTATGTAGACGTACAGATAAAAAACAAGCGTACAGGCAAACACAAAAAAAATGTTGTGTGTTGCGCTATTACGTTAATAAATATCCTCATTATTTATTATTTTCCCACATATCTTTCATGTACAGAGATCGACCTGTTGCAGTTTTATTAAAAGAACATTCATAAAAACAAGCAAAGTTATAAAAAGCTTATAAAATGTTTTGTTCCTTTCACTCTTATGAAAAACAAAAAAGATAAAACAGTATAACGGGACAATAGATAAAATTGGTTAATTAACCGTTTATGCATAAGGCCGTGGAATTTTATAAACGATGACTCTATCTTTTCTTTCCAGGTTGTTCCTGTATCCGCTTCACATCGACTTACGGGAAGGAACGCGGTACCTTCAGCAGTCCAGACCATCCTCGTCCCTATCCCTCCCACATCTCCTGTCTCCTTTACACCTTCCTTGCCGCCCCAAACCAGATCGTCGAGCTTATCTTCACTGACTTCGACATCTATAAAGAACATCTTGAGTGAGTATTAGAATCCATAATAATCAAATTATATCCTTCTTTATTCTCTCTTCTTGGTGGCTTTTGTTATGCCTATAGTGTTACGCCTATTGACTACGGTGACCATAAGGGCAATTTACTAAGGGATAAGCCAAACTGTAAGAGACGTTGAGATGACGCCAAAGCAAACGTTATAAGTTGAAAGAAGTTGGTATAAAAACAATTCACACACGTAGAAGCACAGGTATAGTTAGTTAAAGTTCTCATGAAGAAGTGCAGTAAGCGGAATCTTATGTGTAAATCCATTTTTAAATTTAACAAAATTTAAATTAAAAAGATTATTCATTAGTGTCATTGCACTAAGCCTTTGACAAAATGTTAGATTGTTTCGAATGGGCAGTTGCCGTTGGTCCTAGCGGTTGCTTCACGCGGACAGTGCGCAGCTGATGATAGAACGCTCGATTAGCAAAATGTTACATGTCAGATGTTTAGAAGACCAAGCATAGTTGGAAGCGATTCCAGCCGCAGGCAGCGAGGGATCCTGGGGTCAATTACGGCCAGGCCAGACAATTATGGGACAGGTAAATGTGTCCCACTAGACAGGGTCATGAGTATTTGTGATTCATTATACAATTTTATTATAGATATCAATAGTGGAGAAACAACAGAGGAGCCTCCTGACGGTAAGATGGTCATCGTCCAGGCACGTTGCATTGTTCCAGTAAGAAAACAGAGGACTCATTATTATTCTTGTAATCATAACGTTAAATTCAAAACAGTCATCTTACAAAAGTTTCTATGAACATCTGAAAATTAATTTAAATTTTATTCAGGCG
The DNA here is from genome assembly GCA_911387775.1 of Thymelicus sylvestris. Classification (NCBI taxonomy): domain Eukaryota; kingdom Metazoa; phylum Arthropoda; class Insecta; order Lepidoptera; family Hesperiidae; genus Thymelicus; species Thymelicus sylvestris. The sequence goes on along the minus strand of OU426896.1, from coordinate 6,055,806 downwards.
ACGGAACTATAGCCGACAGTAATTCATCACTCGAAACTTCCGTGTCCTAGACAACTAAATACTTATTTAATTAATGTTTAAATTCGTGTTCCCGACTCCTCATTAAGTGTATATTTGTTTTATTATAACTCAATTCAAATTGAATGTGTATTTTGTATTTTAATAGAACTTTGGCTAGTATACAACTGTGAAAGTATACGGTAGCATTTCAAAGAAAGGGGTTATTACATTCTCATATAAAGTTTTCGATTATGTTAACTTTTGTATTAGTATTGTAACTTTATAGGTATTTATTTACCTAAGTTTGGGAGTCGAGATGTACGCTTCGTTGTCACATACACATGTTTACTCATACTTACATACATTACTCATGCAATTTACTTTTTAAAAGTTATCGTAATGGTGAACGCACATTTATCCGCACTGTCCGCGCCGTACGCATCGCATTTGTACGAAAACATATTAGAGCCGGATCCGGGTTACATATGCGTCGGCATCTGTATGCCGGATCCGGATGACAGATGACATATCTTAATATATATAAATTACGTGTCACGTTGTTTGTCCGCGATGGACTTCTAAACTACTTAACCGATTTTAATCAAATTTACACAACGTGTGCAGTTTGATCCAACTTGAAAGATAGGGTAGCTTACATCTCTAAATAAAAAAAAAACTTGACAGAACGAAGTGTGTCCGGGCAGCTAGTATAAATATATATATATTTTTAGTGGAGATGGAGAAAACAAGTTAAAAAAAAACAGATTCCAAGTAAACCTAACTTTATTTTAAGAATTACAACGAAATAATTTTATCACAAAGAAATTGTTCACTGACACAGATCAAATATTAATTTGCGTAACATTAATTTTAAAGTAATTAATAATAGAAAAATATAATTGACGAAAAATAGCTCACGTGTACCCCGTAGGCAAGTGTAGTGTCCGTGGCGAGCGATGACGAGCAAATGAGTCGTCTACGTCAACCATCCTGCTTTTATACTTTTTCTTGCCTACTACAGGGGTACACCTTACACGGCCTCTCCTGACATTTGGGCGCCCTCGCCCATGGTTGGGGGTACCGCGGCTGAGGCCAGATCCACGTCTTGATTTTCATCCAGCAGGGGCATCGAGGGACCTGCTGTTGGCTGGCCATCTGTAGTCTCCGTGTCATCGTTTTCATCTGCAAGATATTATATGTTAGGGAAATTGACTTTATTACAAGTTATTCGTTTAGTGCGGACTTTGTTTTTCATTCTTTCCAAACGGCAGGCATGTTCCTTTCACAAATCATTCAAGTAATTCATACATCGTCTTTACACACATCAGTCATTTAAAATACATGTTAAGCCATACAAGCAGAATAAGAATAATAATCAGAGACGTCTCAAAAGAATACTTCCTGAGGCCTTTTTAGTTTATGTTGAAGCTCGTGCTGACCTGCCGCCGACAGGTCCATGTCTTGAGCTGAAATCAATCATGTGGGACCTTTGTCTCATCCGTATACATATACGGGGACCGTTTCCTCGTCCATGATTTTAGAAGTAGTCATGGGGGACCTTTGTCTCATCCGTAAACACATACGGGGACCGTTTCCTCATCCATGATGTGTAAAGTAATCGTGCTTGATTAGTTTGTGTACAGTAGAAATGTAGTAAGTGTAGTGTTGGAGTATAATGATGTAATGAGGTTGTGGGGGCCGTTGCCTCGTCCATGAAAATAGTCACGGGGGCTCTTTTGCCTCATCCACTGCTAGTGTCACCGCTATAATCGACGACACGCGCCTACGTAGTGGCGCTAACCATCGATGCCACCTGGTAGTTGACACATGGCCAGATGCCCGTCTGGCATACATCTGCGAATCAATTAACTGAACGCAAAATAATAAACAGCCGTTCACACCGCCTTTATTCGACTTGCCAGCACACGCCTCATTGGTGGTGTAACCCACCAGGGCCACTCAGTGTCTCACTAAGAGTGTAATTAATTAGCAACCCGGCGTATTTGAACATGTGACATGACACGGTAAGTAGCATAACCATCAAAATTAGCGAGCAAGTGATTGGGCAGTAAAATTAAGCGACCAGCTAAATTAAAGCGTTTTACAAAATGTAATAAGATATGCAATAACTTTTACATACCCACACCTTCGAAGAAAGCGGCGCATGACTCCGGGCACCACTCGCCCCGCCACGGCACCATGTGTTGTGCCGCAGCCTGTGTAGTCTTTCCACGTCCTCCGCTCAACAATCTTAATTCGTATCGGCCATTCGGTAGGACTTGCATAACCTTGTACGGGCCACGCATGCCGGGATCTAGTTTTCCAGTAGATTGAGAAAACTTAATAACAAATACAAGGTCATTAAGGTTAAATTCTCGTGGTGGGCGCCTCCGTTGATTGGCCCGCTCGTCCTGTTTGGCTTGATTCTCTCTAAGTAGTTGTTGAGCCCTGCTTCTGGTCATCTCCCGTAATGCTTCTCGATTGGGGCTCGACCCCTCAATAGCTATATCGCGTACTAGGGACCTAATAACTGGTGTGTAAGCAATGGTCCCAATGAGGAGATTCATTGGTGACGTTTGAGTAGTTTTCTGCTTTGTGACGTTCAAAACTAACTGGAGCTTCCACAGAGTATTCGACCAGCGCTCGTTACGGTGGTTAACTTCTATGCGTAACATATTGAGTACTGTTCTGATATACCTTTCAACTTGTCCGTTAGCGTGATGCATTTCTGGGGTTATACAATGTACATCACATCCTAAGTCGTTGATCCACGTCACGAAGTCATTGGACTCGAACATACGCCCTTTGTCAGTAACCATAAGTTTTGGAACTCCAAAGAGTGACACGGCATGGGTTACTACACGTTTGAGCTCTTCGGTATCTTGCCGATAAATAGGGTACATTAAGCAGTACTTGGTGAATGCATCAACCAGTAAAAGAACGAACCTATAGCCCTCGGAAGTTGGTAGTGGGCCCAGTACATCAACGTGTACTGTATGAAACGGTACATCAGGCTTCTCCCATGAAACGATGGTCTGCAAAGGTGCTCTGGGGACTCTCTTTTTGGAGATACAAATCAAGCAGTGAGCTATGTATTTAGTCACGAATTGTTTCATTCCCGGGAACCAAAAGTGCTTCAGGATGAGGTCCAGAGTCTTTTCGGTACCGATGTGCTCGTGCTCATCGTGAAATATCCTAAGTAAGCTTAGTCGGTGGCCCTTGGGGATGTAGCATAATAGTCTGGGTTCTTCTCCTGTGGGTGTGTACTTATAGTACAAGAGGTCATTGCGCACTATGTAACGACTGCCGTCCATGTTTCCGTACTTAACTTTTTCAAGCAACGTTTGCGTCTCGTTATCTGCCAGTTGTGCTATCTGTGCCCAGTTACGTGGCCTAGATATTTGATTAACACTTACTGTAGTTGCAGGATTTCGGCTGAAGTAGTCGGCATGTGGTATCATGACGCCCTTGCGATATTCGATGGAAAAGTCAAAATCTTGTAAATAAATCCACCATCGAGCGACCCTTGGTAGAAGATCCTTTTTTCGTTCTGTTGATTTGAGGGCATTACAATCAGTGACGACCTTAAAGTGTAACCCGACCAAATAGTGACGGAAGTGTTGGAGTGCTTTTACCACCGCAAGTGTCTCCAACTCGTAGGAGTGGTAGTTTTTCTCGGCTCCTTGTGTCACTTTACTGAAGTAAGCAATGACGTGCTTCTTACCATCAGGTGATAATTGCAGGAGAACTGCACCATAACCAGCCGCACTTGCATCGGTATGAACCTCCGTAAGTAGTTTTGGGTTAAAGATGGTGAGTATCGGCTCATTTGTCAGTATTCTGATGAGGTCACGCCGGATTTCTTCACACTCAGTGCTCCAACTGAATACGACTCCTTTCTTTGTAAGGTGAGCGATAGGTGCCGTCTTCCTTGCGTAGTCTTTAATGTAACGGCGAAAGTAGCCGGCCAAGCCAAGGAGCTGGCGTACCTGCTTGACGTTTTCTGGGGCTGATGTACCAACTAGAGCCTCAACTTTACGTGTGCTCGGTCTCACCTGACCATTACTTACTATTCTACCCAGATATTCGACTTCCGATACCAGAAACGAGCACTTGCGTAAGTTGATCGAAAATCCAGCCGTTGTGAGGGTGTCAAGGGTCTTGTGCAGCAGTTTGATTCCTTCCTCCACTGTGTTGCTCAACAGAAGTACATCATCGACATATACTAGAACGTTACCTTCGTCAATCAGATTGCGAAGGGTATCATTGATGATGCGTTGGTATACAATAGGCGAATTGGCAAGGCCATATGGCATTTTTACGTATTCAAAATGGTCTTCGGGCGTGACAAATCCCGTTAAGTGAACACAGTCCTCTTTGATTGGTATCTGGTGAAAGCCAGTGGCCATGTCGAGACTGGAGAAAAACTTATAACACCCCAGCCTATCGATATGATCATCGATCAGTGGAAGTGGATATCGTTCCTTTACAGTTATGCGATTGAGGGCCCTGAAGTCTACACAGAGTCTATCGGAACCGTCGCGCTTTTTCACCAAAATGATCGGGCTTGCGTACTCCGATCGAGATCGTCTGATAATGCCATTATCTAGAAGGTCTTTGGTAATTTCCCTCACTTTAAGCTTCTCCTGATAAGAGAGTTTATAGGGGCGGTACACTACGGGTGTTGAGCTTGTGAGTTTGATTTCCATCTCGCCCGTCTTAACAGTTGTGGTGGCTGTCCCAGTGATGAGGAACTTAGAAAAGTTATTGATGACAGACATGAGATTGTCAAGTTCAGGACCTTCGAGGGGCGTATTAACTTTAGTGTCATCCCTAGGTCGTACCGAATTAATGGTTTTTAAGGCTTTGGAATGAGTAAGATATTGTCCGTCCTTAGTACGGACATAAATAACGCCCTCGCGGTTGAGGACATCGGTGCCAATAATAATTGGTGCATTCATGTACACCGATGGGACCACTATCAAGTCGGCTTCTAACGCGATGTCTCTAAGTTCGATCGTAACAGTCACATAAGAATTAGTAATAATCTCCCTGTCACTAAGTCCCTTCAGTACGCACTGTTTGAACCTCGGCTGGCATGATAAATATTTTAATACGTCGGACGATATAAGGGATACGTTGAGAGCTCCGCTGTCGATAAGTACGTCAACTGGAATACCGTCTACAATAGCGCTGGTGATATCGTTGTTCACCGTGTTGTTGCTAGGTTGAGTGCATAGATTGACGTTACGCGGATTGCGTTGCTCTGAACGAGCCTTCGTGAAACATGAATTCTCGGTGTGTCCTTTTTTCTTACAAAAAGAGCAGGTGTCACTGGAGGATGGCGCATTTACTGGCGACGGATTAATATTAGGGGTTTCCTTTATTGGTTTATTGCGATTATTACAGTTACGACTAAAATGTCCCCGCTGACCGCAGTTGAAACATTTGGTGCCTGACCGATGATCTTGTTTACGAGGGAAGTGTTTCTTAGAAACCGAAGCTGAAGGTAAGTTGTCTGGCTTTGAAGGTTTATTAGGTTTAGTATAAATCGCGAGGAATGACACTATTTGGTCAGTTGTTAAGTTAGCATTAGCGGCCGCCGCGCGAACTTGAGCGTTATCGATACCACGAATGACTATCATCGTTCTTAATTCGTCGCTAAGTCCCTGAACGACCCTTAAACGCAACAACGTTCTCCGCGCGTATTCTGCATATGTCGGGTACTTATCCGAAGTGGCATTCATCGCGTCAAAAAGAATGTTTGCGTAATCTAAACGACGAGGACACAACGGTTTGAACTCTCGTTTGAAGTTTGTCCAGGTCCGGTCATTTGATACCCACTCGCTGAGCCAAATTTTAGCGTCTCCTTTTAAACAGTTGGCAACTCGTGATAAACATTCGTGATCGTTCCATCCGTTGGCTACACTAGCGCGGTCCACTTCCTCGCACCATGCGTCGATATTGTTTATAGACGGATCAAAATTGGAAATAAAATAGTTTTGCGACCTCACTGGTTGAGCCGTTTTTAAAGCAGAAATCAATGCTTGTGCAAGGTAGGAGGCGTCCGACTGACGAGAACGATCGCGGCTGTGGGGACTAGTGGTGAGGCCAGCAATAGGGTGACGCGGTGGAGTTGTGCTCGGCGTGTGTCGCGAGCGATGATCGCGAGATTGACGTGAGCGCGAGCGGCGTGCACGGGAGTGGCGTGAGCGCGAGCGGCGTGCACGGGAGCGGCGTGAGCGGGAGCGGCGTGCACGGGAGTGGCGTGCGCGGGAGTCAGAACGTGAACGCGTATAGGAGCGATAACGGGAATGACTACGCCTATACGTTTTAGCACGCGAATGACGCCTATCGTGAGTCGGGCTCCGAGAACGCGGTCTCGAAGGGGTGCGCGATCGAACGCGGCCCCGCACACGTGAGCTATTTCGTTCACGCGATACACTACGCATTCTTGTCAATAAACAGTATCACAGTGATTACAAAACGTGTACCCGTAAGTACAAGAAATAAAAATAAAAATGTTTCAAAATGCGGGTATGTGAACAATTTCTCGTATTTATTAAGAGCAATTATTTTTGGCAATTAGTGGGCTTGTGTTCTCTATCCCACTTCTGATTTTAGTGGAGATGGAGAAAACAAGTTAAAAAAAAACAGATTCCAAGTAAACCTAACTTTATTTTAAGAATTACAACGAAATAATTTTATCACAAAGAAATTGTTCACTGACACAGATCAAATATTAATTTGCGTAACATTAATTTTAAAGTAATTAATAATAGAAAAATATAATTGACGAAAAATAGCTCACGTGTACCCCGTAGGCAAGTGTAGTGTCCGTGGCGAGCGATGACGAGCAAATGAGTCGTCTACGTCAACCATCCTGCTTTTATACTTTTTCTTGCCTACTACAGGGGTACACCTTACAATATATATATATATTCTCTCTCTCTCTGCCGCTGCCGCCTATCACCACGCGATATATCGTCTACCCCCTCCACGCGGTCGTAACGCTTTTTAGTGACAGATAAATCCTAATAATTCTTTAAAGAAGTTACATTTCAAAAAATAACCTAATTTAATGTTAATAACAGTAATACCTTCGTTTGTACTAAACCTTCATAGACGGTGATGACCACTCACTATCAAGTCGCTTGTCAGCTTGTTGTTAGCTATTTGCACGAAGTGAGATCGCTGGTAGCGATAATGCAGACAATTTTATTCCATTCTTTTTGCTGTCCATTTGTTTACTCGTTATGGTGTTATATAAAATGAATCAAAGGCCAAACTTGTCTCTCAAAGAAACTAAACATAGGTTTAAAATAATTCCATACCATAAATTATCATGAAAATAATTTGCAATTTCAATACATAATCTTGTTTACTTCGCAACTAAATACATAATTAACTTAATAGGTGAACAGTGAAATCAAATTTGTACGTGTCATAAATAACTAATAAAACATCAACATGATAGTGAAACTAAGCTTCCAATCAAACAAACTTCATATAGAAAGCGATTAGTAGTGAAATTAAAAAGTCGCCACGATCTGTTTATAAAAGCTTCTTTAATTAAATAAAAGTAAAAATACTAAGTAAAAAGTAAAAAAAAACTTAAAAATGAAAGCGCTCCCATTAAAAATATTATTGCTACAACCTGTCAGTGGGAATATTTATTTCAGAAATCTTCAATTGTGAAAACAGACTTATTAGTAAGCTATGACTGCCTATGACTGTCTATGGTGTCTGGGTGTCTTCAAGGGAAGAGTGAATAAGCTTCTATTAAGTAACGTGCTTTCCATCTTACACTTTTTCTCAATTTAAACTCAGGTTGTATCATAATCAAGCATTAACTTATATTTTGTAACCAACGAACCAACGAATCCTGACAGTTGATATGGCACTAAAACTGTATTAGAATTGAATTTAAATTTAGTGTGAATACAAAATGGTTAGGGACGTCAAACTGAAATAGTGGTTCCGAACCCATTAATTTTAAACAAGTGTCCAACTGCCAACGTAGTATTGGTTACCAACTTGCACAATGTAAACCAGGCGTAACGTCGCGTTTATTTTTAGCTTTATTTAGCCTTTCTTATTTTTATTTGGCTTGAAGTTTTGTTTTGTCGGTTTTCCTGAGTCCGCACAGCTTTGTACAAAATTGTTTGTAATCAATCATGTTGTATCCCCCTTTCTGAACAATCGGTGCCTCGTCCAAAGCATAATCGGCTTCTTTCTCAGTGAAACGATCGCCCCAAGTCATGAGATCGTGGCGAATTCTGTAAACAACAATAATAAATTTTAGTGAACCATACTTTATAAAATCCTACTAATATTTTAAATGTGAAAGTTTGTGAGGATTTGCTACTCTTTCACGCAAAAACTACTGAACTATTATACTTTTTCTTAAATTGATTTTGAGTAATGCATGAAATAAATTATAATTTTTTTAACGTGACTTTTGTAACATTTTGCAACGCCCACAAGTGGCACATGTAAGTTCGTTTAGCATACTGTTTGTACCACCTTTATCCACTACATGATTGCAATAAATTGATTTGATTTGATTTGAACGGATTTTCATTGATTTTAGCACAGAGGTAGACTATAATCTGGAAAAGGATATAGTGTAATTAGTATCCTGGAAAACAAGGGCAAAGCCGCGGGTAGAGTGCTATCATACTTATATTTGTATGAATGTAATTATTTAGCACTTGAATACAAAACTCAATTCAAGGAGGCAAATACTCGAAGCAAAAATATTAATAAATATAATTATTATTTAATAAATATTATTGCCTTTATTAACATTACCGTGATATTGAGAAGTATTATAATTTAGTTTTGGTCATGGTTTCTGTTGAAACTATGATCATGATTTTTAGTGCAATTTATTTTGAATTGTTTGGGCAGTTGTCGAATGCCACGAAGTACTTTACACTATTATTTATTTATAACAATCGAACATTGTTTACAGTTATTGCGTTAATATAAAAAATCCTTCTAATTAATGTGAGTGCGATAGGTGCTACTGTCTTTGAATTATTATTATTTTTTGCCTCATGAAATGTTTCATTTTGATGGTAAAACCAGGCCTGGCGCACTCCGCATTTTTGGTATGATGTTACAAGTACGTGCTGCGTTAGACGTGTCGGGCCAATTTCAGAAAGGCTGCCACGCGCCGCCACGCTGCGGCGGCCGTGACATACATTCGTAATCTATCACACATAAAATGATTATATTATGTTATGATTAGAAAGAGAGATGACGTCTAGATGTCAACGTATTGTGTCGGAGCAATAGTCCCTATTTATTTCAATGATTTTGCAGAGTGACTCTTCTGTACCAATGTACCAATAGGTACTATTAAGTATTCTGTGATATAACTTTTGAAAAAATATTTTCTCTTCTTTTTTTCTTACAGTGCATTGTAAATAATTATGACATTTATAATAGCATGTTACACCTCGTTCGTATTTAACGTGTTGCAGAATTTGTGTGTAGATAAATGTTGTTGCACTTGCCAAACTGTGATGTAAAGTAAAAATATTCAAAGATTGTACCAAACAACCATTAAAATTAATATATTTGCAAAATATTTCTACAGTCCTTAAACAATTAGAGAAGAAAGTTTAATAAGTGCTTTATTGGGCTGTTAACGTTCAAAATTAGATGACGGATGACGCGGGTAAAATTATTAAAAGTTTGGACTTTTTTTCATTACGATTTTATTACATTACAACGAAAAAGAAATATTTGAAACTTGGACATTAAACAAGCAGAAACATTTCAAAGTTTAAAATTAACTTTTTGAATTTTCTTGCTTATATAAACTTACGTACTAAGTTGTTACAAGAAGAGAGATTTATAAAGGGTTTTTAATTGCAGCTTAATCCTTATAATTTCCCTAAAACGTTTCGTTAAATATCTTTTAGGAGTAGACAAAAGTTGACATTAATTGTAATACAAGCTGTGTTCACAAGCAAGGCTCACAGTTTTCGGAAAAAGATGGTTATTTAGGAGTGGGACTGGGAACTACACTCGAGTCGCGACAGTGCCTTGGCAGAGGAGTATAGAATACCCTCTCTACTACTCTCTACCTCATATACTCTGCATTCCTTCATAGACAGCGCGCATATCAAATTGAATAGATATAGATCACCATAGTACTCACACATTATTCTTACACTTATATTTCTTAATTTACTCCTAGAATTATTCGTAAACGTGATGGTGACGCAAGTTACAACAACTCGTTAAACATCCTATGTCTAATTAAAATTCTAGGTATTCAGAGGATACATCCCTCCTCGACTGACTCGAAGACTACTTTTATGGGCAGTAGAGCTTCAAATAATCATGAATTTTAATAATAATATCTGCTTGAATAGTAAGACGGAAGTTGTTAGTGATTATGTAAATGTTTAATCATATTGCGAAGATGTCTGTCTCTTAATTGCCTCACCAAGTTTTGTGGCTCGAATATAATTAATTCCGACAAGTTTTATTGTTTGTCGAGGTTTGCTCTCTGCGATTCAATATTTAATGAACGTGGTATTTAGGTTACTGAGGAAATTCTGTGAGGCTATGTAATTGTGTTTCTTTAATTATCTTGATAACTTGGCCTCAATTAAATTATTTTACTTAACTCCTAATTTCCATTTCTCGTGCTTGTACATTAATTACTGGTGTGTTTTGTTAGGGTTCCGTACGAAAAAACGAAAAACGGAACCCTTATGGGATCACTCGTGCGTCTGAAAAATACAGAGAATAGTTCTTTACTTAAATATTACAGGAAAACCTATAAGAAGTCCATGATCTTAAACGGCAAAAATAAATAAAATAGAAAAAAAACAGTACATACATAATCAACATGCGGAACCCTCCCCAAGCGAGTTAAACTCGCACTTGTCAAGTTTATTTATATTTAATTGCCTTCCGGTAAATTGTTTTATCATTATGAAATATTTATCAATCTAATGCTATTTGCATAAGGAAGGTAATTATAGTTTTGCCACTGATGAACATAATATCTGGGGAAAAAAGGATGATACAGGAACTTGACGCCATAAAATAATTCATTTTACAGCAAGGTGCAGCACGAGCTTGGAATGCACTGAAGAATGATTGAAATACAGGCAGTCCTCGTACTTACGGCATGTTAGGTTCTCGAAATACGCGACGTAAATCGAAACGACGTAAGTCGAGACATATTTTTTCATATTATGTTTACATGTAAAACCCAAGGGTTAGGATCCACATGGACTCGAAATTAAAAAAAACTGCATTTATAACAAATGATATACATACTTTATTATCAAAAGTAAGTTCTTAAAATAATTATACCTAGGTATATGCACTTATGAAATTGCTAGTTATTTTTCCTATGCCGGAAATCGAAACAAATGACGTATGTTTGAGGAATAGTGTCAAAACATTGTTCAACGTAACTTGAAACGACGTAAGTCGAGGACTGCCTATACTTTATATCCAGTTAATTTAAACTAATACCAGTAGTTTTGTACCACTACGATAACAGCACAGACTCATAACGTATTTTTTTTTTGTATCAGAAACAAGGGGCTGTCTTTAGCGTGTCTTGTTTAAAACAAGGACTGCATATTATTAAGCAAACTTACCAGTTCTTTAATGAATTGAAAATCTAGGAAACTTCTGCGAAGAGTTGATTTTAAATGCCTTTGTTACTTTTAATAAAATTCATGATGAATATTTTATGTGCAACAGAATAAAAATTGTTCTTAATTTTTGAGTCCGACTCGAAAAGTTATTTTGTTAAGAACATTTGCATAAATAATGCTAATAATATCCTAAAAGATTTCCAGCGAAAATGACTCGCATTTTACGGTTTTGCGTACATAAAAACTTTTCAGGTACGACATAGCATAACGTCTTCGCATTGTCGTTAAATTTCCCGCAGAATTACGTGAGAGAGTCTATTCAAATGTGTCGTAAAACAGAGATTGCTATGAAAATTTTAATAACACATCTTGAATTTCGTTATAGAAACTGACATGTAATTTTAATAAATTTCAATTCAAGGATTAATCGTATCTTCTTTTTGAGAATACAATTTTCTGTCGTTAACTAGAATTACGAATTATGAAGAATTTGTCAGCCCGTTATATAGGTAGATATACTCGTACAAGACTTTTAGAAGACCGTGTACAATGTTTGTAATTTAGTTTTGGTCCCTTGTTTATTTGTGTTGCACATGTTACATGCAACTCTTATGACAACTCGTAAAGATAACTTGAAGCAAAGAGTTAGTTATGTTCTAGACAGCTTTTTACTTACTTCGACAAGCCTTATCTAAGTTTTATTACTTATTATAAGTACTATTATGTCTTAGCCCTTCTTAGTCTCTTTTTATTGTGGTAAAAGTTCAACACCCTACGAAACTAAGAGTCTTCTTTACACGGACAAGCGGTAACTATCTTTCTGCTTATAAAAAGTTAACGATGACTAATTCACAGAAGTCACACACAAAAGACGGCCTTAATCAGGTGACCTGAACGCATGAAGCGTACGGAGCATCTTTAAGTATTGCGATAGAGAACTAAGTAAGGATTCTAAAAAATTCTATAAAGGAACGTTTGTATGAGTAAACAACATTGCACTTAAATAAAATAAGTTTATTCCCATATACAGCCAGATACATCATACAAGGGCCCCTAATTTAATCTTGATCCGCATTGTACATGTGTCCCCAGAGAAATGCGATTGAGCACGGAAGCTTTATTTATTAATAACCTCCTAAACACGATACCGTGAAATTACAACTTTGTTATGAAAATTTTCTACCAATTTAGTAGTTTGCTACCCTCGGGAGACAAAACAAAGGAAGTTCCTGTACTGGTTTCATTAAAGGTAAAACCGAGAGGAAGCTAGAATAATTTAATTACCCGCACGCGCAGACTGGTGACTGAACCGTGAAAGAAGTTTTGATGGGCTCGCATTAATTTTCATAAAAGTTTATTAAAGAGATAATAATAATATTCGATACTACCAAGTGCTAAGTACTCGTAGCTTTAATCAATCGAGCCAAGCTAATCTGGTAATTACGTACCTAAGAAAAAGTCGTGGGTTCCATTGATAACACACAAAGATAAGAACTCACATACCCAGAGCGAGTACAGAAATTCACATCATTCAAATTTTTGCCTCGCTGGGAATCGAACCCAGGACCCTTCGAACGGTAGTCCGCCATGGTAACCTTGTGTTAACCATTATTCCACGCGGGTCATCAAGTATCTTTGAACTGATATAAACTTTTACTTGAGTAGTCTTTCAAGCAACTAAACGTTTTGAAATAAAGTCTCTTTAAATCACTCTTGGTGGATCAACGTCCGTTACCAAGTGGCATTTTGCCATAAGCCTTCAACCGCTAATGCAATTTGGGGCGTAGATTACAGTTGAAACTGATCTGATAGCAAGCAAGAAGCAGTTTGGTTTAGTTAGCGGCTTTAATGATTAGCTCTGAGATTAGTTCCTGTGGCTTGGCTGCTACTCCTGGTACCCGAACGATTTAATTTGGTACATAAATAGTATTGTGTTGCTATTCGGCCGTCTGCGCCCTTGTGTAAAGTGCGCAAACTTAATATTTGGGTCTTACTTGTACACAATAATATGTCTGTAGGTAGAGAACAATGTATCTTTGGTATATATATTTATGTTTAAGTACCTACGCAAAACATAACTAAAAGAAAATTTTCAAATAAATAATAAAATATGAATAACAAATATGAATCTCTGTCTATAACATTGCGCACATTATATTATTGTTTTTGCAGTAGTAAACATAAAATTAATTTTTATTTTGGTAAAGGTAACGGTGAAGTGAGAAAATTAGAAACTTTAGATGAAGCAGTTTGAAAAATGAACGATAAAACAATAATACCTTCTTATAATCATAATATTATAAATAATATTCAATTACCTTTCCTCGGAAATTAGCCCCGAATCATCGTGATCCCAGCGCGAGAGAGCTGCAACGAGCGTCTCTTCAGAGTCCAATTCAAGAGTCTTATACCCTAGTAGGTTGACGAATGCGTCGAAGTCCAATGGGCTTGATGCCTGTATAAACCAATGATATTATAATGTAAAAAGAGGTAGATATGTCACTAAAGACGTAAGAACAGGCAATTGAACGTACTGCTTGTAGTTGCTCTGTCAATTTACAAGACGATATGCACGCTTTTGTTGTTGTCATAAGTGTTTGACATTTGACATACAGCGTTAAAATGCCTTCGTTTATTATACCAATGTGAAACAAAAGTTAAACGTGTGTGTGTTGTAGCTATTTTCGGAACTGATTTTTTGGTTAACTTGTAAGGGCATAATGTATCTATAATTTTATTTTTTTAATATCATTGGTATAAGCATAATTATTCACGGTTAGAAATTCAAAACGTAAATATTTTTTTATTATAAACTGAAGGCTTGATGAAGAAGACGACATATTAGTATTGCGTCGTTGACATGATCATTCACAGAATATTACGTCACAAGCTACCATATTACGATAGCGAAAATGAATCTTCTAATAAAGTTTTGAAGTGAAACATGCAACTCTCGAAGCAAGTACAGTCATAAACAAAATATCTACCTAATACTAAAGCTTTCAGAACTTTTCTCAAAACTTCTTTGCATATAGTTTAAAATAACTATGCAGTACATTATATAGGTATACAAAACTGGTATGAAGTATGAAATATCTAACGCGCAGAACTTAAAACAATCTTTTAAAGAGAATGTTAAAACGAAGAAAAATTATAGCATTTAAATTGGGAAGAAAAAGCTATTGATGAAATTGAGCTAATGAGGAAGGAAGGAAAGAATATTATGAATGGTTTTATTAATTGAATAAAGCTATTTATAAGTTTTATTTTTCTTTTAGATTCAATTGTAGAATACAATTTACAACCGTCTTTATAATTGACGTGCATACTTAACGGTAGTTGTGGTAAGTTGAAAACATTAAAATTAAATTCATAGTTGCGTCACTTTTTCATGGCCGCATGATTAAGAAAATAAAATAACGTCTTCAAATGTCATATCGCTCCGGGAAAACCTCAGAAGCGACCTCATTCCACAGTTTGCACGTACGCTGCAGAGACGGTCGTCAAAATCGGGATCGTGTTTTTCCGAATTTAGGTTTGGCATTATTACTGGCATACATTTTATTTACGGCCAAGCCAATGGACATTAACAATATCGAACTGTTAATTGGTAACTATGATTATTTACAATCAACCCTTCTACCTACTACCGACAAACTGCTCTGTAGTTTGGCAGAAATGTACGCTGAATAATGTTTGTACCTTGATAATAAATAAACAAATTAAAAAAAAAACCTTTTTCATCTGGCTTAAAGTCATTGTTTAGTTCCAAAAATAATTTACTTACTATCGGCTAATAAAAACCGTTTCATACAGTAATTTATCTTTCAAATCTTTCTTCAACAGGTGGATTGCCTATATCTAACCAATATTAACACACACTTACGCCATAAACTCCTAAACTAACGATAAACAATCTTCGTTAACGATGTGATGAAGTAAATCTAACAGATTTGTTTAAAAATTAAAGAATTTTACACCATAGCGCTGCTATCGAAATGAAATATGTAATAAGAATTACTGACAAGAATTGTATTACTAAAAGTATTGACTAGAAATTCATTGTGTGTATCTTTTTATTAACAAAAAACAACTAGTTAAATGAAACGGTAACAATCTGTAATATACATTAAATTGTGAAGTCACTTAAAGTTTACTTTAAATTTGAAAATCCCAAGACTAAAAGAGCAAACTTTACATTCATACTTTTAAGAATATTATGAGGAATTTTAACAATATTTATGTTTCCACATGTGTTTTTAATTTCAATAATATTAGTAATTTGAAAAACTTAGGAAATCGTACACTTTTTATGTAAGTAGCCAACAGGCGACCAAACGCGCCACCGCCCGGGAGGTAAGTGTTTATCATCACCCAAAGACACCAGCATCACCTCTGTTATATTGCCGACAAAGAAGGTGGATCGTCAGCTCGTTTGCCGGCTATTTTCATAAAAAAAAGAAAGAAAGAAAGCACTAGCTCTTAAGCCCCAGATGGAACACAATGATATGATAATGAGTGAGTTGGTAGCTGTCTCAAGCAATAATCTTAATAACATAAGAAAA
Organism: Thymelicus sylvestris; assembly: GCA_911387775.1. NCBI lineage: Eukaryota > Metazoa > Arthropoda > Insecta > Lepidoptera > Hesperiidae > Thymelicus > Thymelicus sylvestris. The sequence goes on along the minus strand of OU426896.1, from coordinate 6,039,602 downwards.
TAAAAAAATTGCAATACTGATAAATATAATCTATTTCCTGCTTACGGAAATTTATCTTTAACACCACTGGGCTATTAATTTAACATACGTCATTTCCTGAAACGATGTAGCGGTAGACGTATTATAATGCGGATATTTAAAAGCGCAGTGCATTAATTGGAAAAAAATAATTAAAATCATCCGAACCAATAGGGCGTGAAACATAATTATCGGAATGCCACTAATGGATTGATTACGTCATACGATTCCCATGACGAAAAATTAAATTTCATCAGAAAAAGAAAACGAATGCTATATTTTAAGCTCGGTGCTTACGAAATAAATTTTAATTCTCGTATGATCCTTGTTGATGGGGGAATTATCTCAAAAAATTCCTTTGCACATTCTCTGAAATGTGCCCTACAGAAAACCGAGAGGCTGGCTACTTTACGCCAGTGTTCGAGGCTTTGTAGATTGGTCTCAACCAGATCAGATTCACCTTTTTAGGGTTCCGAAGTAAAATCGGTATCCTTATAATTTCGTCAAGTTAGTCCTTCCGTCTGTCCGTCTGTCTGTCTGTCTGTCCAAAGCAAAGCGCCCTGACCCTTAGTGCTAGAAAGCTGTAATTTGGCATGGATATACATATTTATTAAAAGTCTAGAATCGTAGAATAAAATATTGAAAAACTCTTTTTTCAGGGCATTTCCCCTACAAATAACATGAGGATGATTTTTTTATTCGCCGCGTACCCTATAGTGTGGAGTATCGTTGAAAAGGTAGTCCAAAAATATTATGGGTCTTCTGAGACAATTTTTGAATTAAGAGTTCGTTTGCGAAATATCTGGCTTCAAAGTGCTAATTATGGCTAGAGTCAAGTGTGACCCCCTGCTGGCTAAACAGGAGTTGGACAAGTGAAAAATCTCTCAAAAATAGGTTATATGATGAATATACAATGAAAATTATCACGGCTACATAAGTAGTTAGTGAGTAATAATCGATAAACTTACTACTTTGGAACCCTACATTGCGGGTGGCCTGACTCGCACTTTTCCAGTTTTTAATTTGTCATCTGCCAATAGATTACACACTGTCTTGTCAACGGCGCATTAATACAAAAAATACTACATTAGTCGTAGTATCTCACTGTACTCGTTGAGATTTTGCGCGCTTACTCGCACTCAGGTCTTTAGGTCTAAGTGCGAGTGAGCGCGCAATATGTCAACGCGTGCAGCGTGAATGAACTTACCTCAGAAAGCATGTTCTTGACTGCTTGTTCGTCAATCTTCTCCCCGAGACTTACTAGAGTAGCACGCAGATCATTATGATCGATACAGCCATCGCCGTCAAAGTCGAAGAGTAGAAAAGCCTTGAAATTTAATTAGTTATTAATATCTGATAGTTCATTCGTACTTATTAAAAAAGTTCAGTATCAAAAATTGGATAATCAGAGATGGCAAGTGGCCATTTCGCCCATGGACATTAGTAACACCACAGGCATCACCCATGCGTTGTTAAAAGCTTGTAAATTGCGACTAATCTACAACTGAATTAATATTCTATTCGTTTAAGAAGTAATCACTTTATTCCATACCAACGAAGAATCGTATAAATCTAAAGTATTTGCTTTTACCTCTTTCAATTCAAATATTTTGGATTCGTCGAGTTCAGCTAAGACATTGGGTGGTATGCACAAAGCCTCGCGCGCTTTCGATGCTGATCGAGATCTTGTCGGCTGGGGTACGGAGATTTCATTCGCATTTTCCAATAGAATGCTATCTCCCCTAAAAATTCAGAAGAATTTAAAATTTCGGGCACACAATTTCGGGGCGTGAGAGACTCTATTAATCCTTTGGTCCAAGCCAAAATTGCATTCTTGTGGTATACTTTCAAAGGATAAAACAAAAGTGCCAGGATTTTTCTATTCCGGATTCTACAAAGTCGATCGGTTAGGACTGGATGAGTTCCTTTATCTTCTTAACCACTTTTAAAATTAACGTTGATTTTTATTTTCAGTTACGGATGTAAACTAGTACCACCTTACCCATTTACGTATATATACGTAATTATATATATATCGTCCAAGGCTGGGTTGGAGTGTATACTGTATGCTTTCGTATGTTCAGATCATCTCTGTAAACCATGTATCAAAGAGCACTTCAGTACTATGAACATAGATCTCTCTCTGTGGGCGTAGTTATATGTCAGGACTGCCAGGATACTAAATAAAACACACAGTTCAACAGGCACAAGGATACTCTTCGTTTATTGCCTGATAACACTCGGTTTCATGAATTCAACGTTATTTAGTTTTCTTTGGTTTCGCGATACTATATCAATCTGTCTATCGTAATGTCAGTTCTTCTTATTCTTAATTTTCATAGATAATACGAACTTATTTGAGACTGTGCCGACACGGCCATTCTGACAAGACACACGTCCTCGTGTGTGAATCGTACGAAATCGCGTCATTTTAAACAAACGTAACATAAACCAAGATCTTCAAAAATCATTACTAATTTGGATTAATTCACCTGAGCCACGTACCATAGTCGTTAACTTCAACTATCAAAAGTAACAACAAAAATGCTAAACGATCTTTGAATCTCGAGTGAGTCCCTCAATCTCCACGGCTTCCAAAGCCAACCAACAATCTCCACGGTTCCCACAGTCGATCAGCAATCTCCATTGCTACCATACGCATATCCAACAAGTAAATAACGTCACCCTCACCAGAGCAAAACGCGCATCGCGCACCCACGGACTACTTGTGCTGCCCCAAGAGACACCGATTTCTAACGGGCTACGACTACGTAATTGCCACTGGTGCTGCAAAGTTACTGACTCGAGTTCCCATGTTTTCTTACTTCATCAACAATCTCATTATTAAAATCAAATTCGACTGGTACATGACCTACAGGCATTCTCATTAACTTTAATTTACTTTATTGCCAAAAGTTCACTGCTTCGCTATGTGTTTTCGCTATGGAGAAGAAGCAGCGGAAGAAACTCCATAACAACACTTTTTTTAAATACGGAACTACCAAATTATTATTTGCGCGATTTTAAAATATTCACGTCACGCGTAGGGTCGTTTGGTACGTCGCGGTCGCGGCGTCGTCACCGAATCAAAGCATCTCGTTCGTTTGACTCACTGTCGGCCATTGCTGACGACTCACACGTCCTCGTGTGATCATACTGTAAAGACAATATCAACACAGTAATTCGTTCGGCTATTCTGACTTCAAGAATAAAGGGAAGTATGTGTGTGTATGTTTTTTTGTGTGTGGTCGTAATCCCAGATAAAATTTCTCAACTCCCATATCAACTATGTTCAATAAAGAGACAAACTCATTCCTCAATAAAAATAACGGAAAGGCGTTATAAATTCCCGTCTCCATCCATACTACTCAATTTTCATTTTAAACGTAAGCCACAAGTAACATCACATCAAATCGTAATTCAATTAAATTCAGTTCAATTCATTTTATTTGTCTTAAGTACATTAAGGCACTTAGCCTGTATTAGTCATACAAATATTGTCATCAAATTCCACTATCACATCATCGTAATTCCTTCAAAATAAACTTCAAAACATTTTAAACCGCTTTTACCTCAGTATTCAGACGCTTTTGTTATTGTTCAACCAGTATTAAAACAGCTTAAGCTATTATCCAACATGGTTTTTTACACGTTATGTCACAGTTCAACACACAAAAAAAAAATGGCTGAAGGTTGATCATCATCATTAAACTCAAAGCTGAGAACATCATCAAATTACTCTTAAGTCAACAAATTAACCACTTTGCTTAGTACACATACATTACTGATTCTTTCTGTATCCACCAACGCCTTGCTCGAGCGTTCTCACAAGGGACACGCTAATACCAAGCGTTCCCACCCCATGTGTCACTAAGCATTGTGTTGGCCCAACTGCCTCATCACCATCATGCGAAAGGCCGCATTGATCTCTACTATAACCATTTGACCTTCAGACAATTTAAACAGTCACGGCTGTTACAGATAAAGAGACCTTATTAAGCCACGCTTAATACGAATTCAACTAAGAATACTGGTTAAACAATTTCTCTCATAGCATAACAGATTATAACCCTAACCTAGACTTACCTAACCTTTTTTTAAACCTAACCTAACCTAAACTTATTAGTCCGCAGTGGTTTTGAGCACCGCAGTGCTGCTTAGAATCCATACGGATTTATGTGGATGATGTGTATTCTAAGAGACTCGAAAATGCTCAGAAACTATCGAATCGAAGACGAATACTTGACGCACCTAATCTTCTCTCTGAACTCAACATTTCCGTATCATCCAAATCATCTAGATCACCATGGTTCAGAATTTTCAATGACGCACAATGTAATTCCAACCTCGGAAGAAAGTACCACTTACTAGAATTATTCGCACATTTAGGAATATTTCCAATCATAATGACATTGACTTATTCACAAGTGAAATCCACAAGTTTCGAAAGGCTCTAATTAATTTGATTTCTTCAGATGCACTCCTATCCTCAATTCAATACTACTATTATCACTTTTTTTCTGTAATCATTGTAATTATTTCCTGCCCATTAATGTTTTGTTAAATTATATTCCTCTGTGTGTCCCCAGTCATAAACCATCAGTGCTACATCTCATTGTTAACTCGTCTCAGTCAAATGCATGACCACCAAGAAACGGCCATAAAGTCTATTTCACTAAGAAGGTTTTACAATATTGGCACAATTCAACAATACCGCCAATAATCGCGTAAGACTCTCTTACTATCGCTCCGAACACGTATCACTAACAATCGTTCCGTACCAATAATAAAATTAAATGAAATTAAAAAGATTAGCATAAGCAATTTGTCGAACGATCCTCAAGCAAACATCGCCCGCATCTTAAAAGCAAACAAAAGTTATTGCTCATCTCATTTATATACTCCGCCACCGCAAGTGACGTCCATTCGGACACAAACTGTACTCACCAAATAATCTCCATCAATTTATCTAAAGAATAGGATCCAAGTTCTAAGACCTGGTGTCTATAAATTCCGTAGTAACGTTGTAGGATATTTGGAGAATTAAACATTTCTTTCTTTCTTTCCACTAACTGATCAATTAGGTAAACATTACAATTCAATCAATAAATAATCATCAGCACCACATCAATTATTCAATCCACTTTTGCATTAATAAAAAGAAGAATAACTTTATAGCTTGACGTCGCATCAACAACTCATCTCGTCATCGTACCAAAAAATCCCAGTTTCAACATAAGGACATCTTAGAATTTAGGAAACAGCACCGATCATTTGTGAGAAAGTAAGAAACACAATTATTTGAAATGGGTTTTTGAACTTAGGACCCACCTTGATCTGATTGCTTTCATTCCATCTTATCACGTTTAATCTAACGCTAATTAGATCATCTATCATCCTCAACTGTATGAATCGAACATAACATTTCAAATTCAACTCTGTTGAAGTGAGCAAGTCTGTAGAAGAGTGGTCTGTAGTCAACACGACATTTCAAAATTTATTTTTCATCATAATTGTCATCAGCCGTCACATCGACAGACTATAATACTTACGTCAAAACATAATATGTCATAACAAACCTTGATGACAATTTTGTCCTATTAATCCAAGAACAATCAAAACATTATCACAAAGTTATGCAGGCAAAACACGAAATGAAATAATGCTACTATTTAAATATGCAGTCACCGTTACTCGTCAACTGAAGATATCAATCTACCATTCATTCCACTTTACAACGATCCACAATGTCGCACGATCATTAAAGTTGCCAATACACAAATCAATATCAATCTTACAAAAGAGCTATAGGTGCGTAGTTAAGGCATGATAGGGAACGCTACCGTTATAATCAAGGCATCTACTCGACCATCTTACCATGTTCAAAATCACAATGCAATCAATGATAGAATTAGATGCATAATTATGCTAAAGCGACATGACCATTTGATCACTGGTGAACACCTCATAATATAACGTAGCATCACAGATAGGTTGGTCTTTCCGTTGCGTTATACTCAACGATATAGTACCAGAAGAACACCATGTTACAATTGCATCTTTCACCAACTTTACCAACTAACGAGAATTATCTTTAGTTTATGAGTATTCATTCGGTTCTCTAAAAGTAAATGAAATGTTAACAACTGAAAGCTTTATGCCAATCATGCCGGGGTTCGACCATGCACAGGTTAACTCAGTAGTCAGCACAGGATACAGCGCTCGCAACAACGCCGGCAGGAGCATCAACAACCCGTTGCAGTTTAGCAGAAACCAGCCTCGCTCCACACTCGCAGCTATGCAGATTCAAATCTCGTCATTTTTTCCTTAGCTGAAACATTTAAGATAGGTTACTCTCAATTGCATGATATTGAGCATCATATTCACTGGGGCTACTTATCTTGCATTCCTTTCGTGAAAAACCTGAAACCAAATGCTTATTTCCATCTATTTCTCGAATTTTAGTCATAAGTACCAACGCGCTGTGGATTTTTAGATAAAGCCCAACTTTGCTATCACACTCCATGATCTCATCATCTCCGTTATGTTTAATTGATTTTGTATCGTTTCGTGTAAAATTTTCCTTCACGTTTATTTCAAATGTCATCCAAACTGTTTTGTCCGTCATTTATTTTCCGACATGTATTTCTCAGATTCTCATGCAAACTGTATCACCATCTGGGTTTTTTATCCCACGCCTGATATCGTCCAAGGCTGGGTTGGAGTGTATACTGTATGCTTTCGTATGTTCAGATCATCTCTGTAAACCATGTATCAAAGAGCACTTCAGTACTATGAACATAGATCTCTCTCTGTGGGCGTAGTTATATGTCAGGACTGCCAGGATACTAAATAAAACACACAGTTCAACAGGCACAAGGATACTCTTCGTTTATTGCCTGATAACACTCGGTTTCATGAATTCAACGTTATTTAGTTTTCTTTGGTTTCGCGATACTATATCAATCTGTCTATCGTAATGTCAGTTCTTCTTATTCTTAATTTTCATAGATAATACGAACTTATTTGAGACTGTGCCGACATATATATAATGTAACTATATACTTATAAAAAAATAAGTCATTTACAACTATGATTGTAGTAATCAGGGTCAGGAATAAAAAAGTAAATTTCATAAATAATATACATAAACAGTTATTTTCAAGGGCATTTAACATCAAAGGAATACACAATTTGTCATAGCCAAACTACGACTTACTTTAGGTCAAGATTCTTTCAGTCAGCTCTCAATTAAATTATTGAGACGACGAAAGTGGTGTTTTATAAGAGCCTCTTAAAGGTAAAACAAAATTAGGAAAATAATATTGCCTTCAAGGTCTATTTTAACCCAGACTAAATTAATTTATCAAATGCCAGCTTTCATTGAAAAACATTTTTGTCCAGAGAATGTTAAATTAATGAAAAGGTTACTTACTCTGCATTTTGAACTGTTTGGAGAAGGTTCTGCTTGAATTGTTTGATTTCATCATCTAAAGCTGGATCCGATTCTCTTTTGCTTTTGCTCTTTTTTGTCTGAAAACACATATGTGACAAAAATTATGGATACATAGTAATTAACTTATAATTAACAATATTCTTATCTGTCTATTCTGGAATTTTCTTCCCTAAATGTCGCGATGTGACTTACGCATCGCGCGGGATAGCCCTCAAGCGCACACCTAGACCATTTATTTTCTGATAAATCAATCTGGTTCGTTAACAGTTATTTTTGGAAACATACGGTTGGAATTATTTGTTTTCATTAATTCTGTTTAAAGAATGACAAAAAATCTGGATATTATTTCCATTCAGATTAAATTTTAAATTCTTATTCATCATTCATTGACATCACAAATTATGTATTTTCAAATGATTTTCGTGCTATTCAATCAATTAATTTTATTATTGATCAAATCTAGCACAACTTTGTAAGAAATATTTTGTACACTTAAATGATTATAATGATCAATTTATTTGAAAATCGAACACGTTTAAATTGATCGTAACTATTAAACTCACTTTTGTTTTTTTAACTTCCCCGTTTTCCTCAGCCATGACAACCTTTTTCCCGTGTAGTCGGACTAAATCTATTACGCTACGTCTGAGCGGCGAATCGCAAAGATTGTAACTAAACAAATTGTGGAATTAAATTTACATTGCATTTCCAGACAGCAGAGATCATCATTTATCTTGCTTGGTGGCTCGTAGATTTTAGATTAGTCGAAATGTTTGCTCCAACTAAATAATTACTGGGCAGAAACTGTTCTTAGGTTTTCGGGTCAATGAGTTTATCATTCTGCTTCTACTTACTTGACAGCTGAACAGGGTGAGTTCTGGTGATGATATCCGTAAGATTAGTTTAGTTTGATATTTATATCCTACTAGCTGCCCGAACAGACTTCGTTCTGTCAAAAAAATTGCAATAAAATAATATTGCGACTATAAGTTGAGATGTAAACTATCCTATCTTTCAAGTTGGATCAAACTGCACACGGTGTGCTAATTTGATTAAAATCGGTTAAATAGTTTAGGAGTCCATCGCGGACAAACAACGTGACACGTAATTTATATATATTAAGATTAATAGTAAATGTGAAAGTTTGTAAAGACATTTCGACGTTTGGATGTTTGTTTATCAATCACGCCACAACTATTTGACCGATTTGGCTGAAATTATGTGGTTCTAATCTAAATTAATTGATTAAAAATTTCGTTTCGAAACCACTACCGCGGGCGAAGCCGCGGGCAAAAACTAATATTACCACAAAATTTATAATTAGTGTTTATTTCTTAAACATCTGATCACTCTGATGTCTGAATTAGGTTGGTGAAAGCATCACAGTGTACCCATCACGAAAAGTGAAGAAAATATAATGTACTAAAATTTTATTTTACCAATAATTTAATACATTTGAATCGCATACATTTGAAACACCACTATTTAATTAATTTTCGCAAACAAATAATTTATCAATCGATCTATAAATCAATAAACTAAATCGCACACGGGATATGCAGGTCCCTCCACTGTCAATTTACTTACTTTTTAATCGACTTCAAAAAAAGGAGGAGGTATTCAATTGGACTGTTTTTATGTTTGTTACCTCAGAACTTTCGACTGGGTGAACCGATCTTGATGATTCTTTTTTTAATCGAAAGCTGTTGCTTGTCATGTGGTCCCACTTAAAGAGCTAGATCGATAGTTTTTGAGTTATTTTGAAGTTGGTAATTTTTTTCTTGGTAATATTCAGATTATTCCGGTTTCACTTTGATACAGGTACCTACTCACGACATGAGTATTTTATACGCCGATACTGCAAGGATGGTTCCATATTACATTGGTCAAAAAAAGAAACAATTATGCATTAATAAATAAATTAAATTACAATATATTATGTACTAAGTCGTCGATAATGTATTACAACCCAAACAGAGTATTGAAATTGCTCCATGTCGTGTAATCCCTCTGAGAGCTTGCACCTGTTACAGAAACTACCTAATTAAAGTGCACTTGCTTCAACGCCTCTAGACGTGGTACTGAAACTAAATTAGCTCAATGTACGGCGATAAGGATATTGGCTACAATATCAATTTTGTCCTGTTGTGAAATTAATTAGTCATGATATTAAATTAGTTATAGTAGTAATTATTCATGAGCATTTGAGTGACTTCTCAATGGAAAGAATTTAAAGGGCAGTCGAATATTCTGCCCAAATGAAATTAGAAAAATTCTGTACTTCCTATTTGAGAATTGACAGTTGAATTGAGGCTTACCAGTTAACAAATATGCATACGTGACTAGAGTATGGTTTATACGAAGCCAGTGCGCTGGCGCCAGTGCTACAGGCGAGCCACCGCTGGCTTGATTCGTGTTGTTTAGATGAAGCCAAGTCAGCCTGGATTTTTCTTGTGGTGTGCATAATATATTTGAAATTAAAAAATAATGAATTCCATCCGCCAGTGACTGGCGCGATGGGTCTACACGTTTCCGTAAAGCTGGTACCTGAGCAACACTAAAGTCGCCAATGCAACGCTGACCTTGAAGGAAGAGAACTCTTTTTTTTTGTTTGATAGCTGAAGTATGACTATGGTTGTTAGTTATGTTCAGAGATTTCTTTTTTTATTCTAAACGATTGCACTACAAGCAACGTTGGTTGGCTTGTCGTCATGACCATTCTCCCTTGCATTCTAAAATATTAATTACAATATTGATATTCAACTAAGCAACCACTGCTTCTGTTTTATCGATACTATCAGTGCAATAAATTTGATCTAAATTTGAGTTCGGACAAACTTTTTCATTTCCATTTTTCATGAATATTTATATTAAGCTTCCGAGCATATTTTGTATTGCTGCGCCTGTGCATTATGTGTATGTGCATATGAATATATTAGCAAAGCGGAAACACTGTCGTAGTATAATATTAGTATGCTGTTAATTAATCAAATTTTAGATGACGATATCACATAAATAACAGTAATCTGGGTGCTCATAACACGACATTACAGATGAAGTCACCTAATGATAACGCTTCGCAGAAATAGAAAAGTAAATATGTTCAAACATAATTTACGAAAATTTTGCTCAATTAAAAAGGAGGGCTAAGAATATTAAGCGGTATTTTTTTCGGATTTTAAGAGTGTTTCATTTATAGTTTGTACAAATGCCATCGTAAATTTGATCGGAATGTGATTATTTATATCATTTCCTGTTTACATTAATATTCAGTCAGTGCAAGCATTATACATCGTTTCAGATTCATAACGCCGTCCGATTCATGATTATACAGCTTTGCTGTTTCAAATAATCGCTCCAAGTAACATGTTCTATTACTCTACATTATTTCAGTATAGCTTAAATATTTAATTAATTATTACTAGTTTAAAATAGGTATACAAGAGAAGTGTTTTTACTTTTAAAATTACGTTTTGTGTTAAAGTTTGGTGTTGTTAAAGTTTGGATGGTCGATGTGGACCTAATACATTGCTTTTTAATAAGGTCAATTTGCTTGTCAGCTTAACTACCACCCTACGTGTAAGACGTTTACAGATTTACATAAAAATTCTCTTCCTTCCGCCACAAACTTCACAAACACCAATAATTTTACAAAAACTTTGCCCATACTACTCTGACGCAAGCTGTTTTAATCCAGTGTTCCCTAGATGGGATTGGACCGACAACTTACAATTGAAACATTCCATCTCAGCTCTCAGGAGTGGCGATCCGACCGAGCTCGAATGGGACCGTTGTGCTATTTGAGGTTGGTAAGAGATTTTCTGAGAATGTCTTTAATTCTTAACTTGGCTCATGTATAGTGAAAGAATAAAAATTAATGTTTTAAAAATACTTTCAAAAACAAGCATTTATAATTTTGGGTTTGACTGTTGGCCTCTAAGGAGATTTCTAGTGTGGAGTCCAGCCTGCAGTGAGCGCAGTGTAAGTTTTTGATGTGGTTTTGATGGAGTTTAGAACAAGCTATTATAATTAAAATTTCATGTCTGTACCTAATGTTTATACGTCAAGGACATCCCTCTTCTGGAGCCAAACTGGAGCATAGTGCCTATTAGGTCATAAATATTACGAAAATGTATTGATACCTGACCAATAATCCTACCAAAACAAACGGTCATCATTAATATGTACCTATCAAACGTTTTTCAAAAATCGGGTGGTATCACTATCAACACATACCTATACAAACTTTGTTTTGATTTGATTTGTTTTTTAATTGAATGTAGAGTACCCTAAAAGCAATTTTTCTAGCGTAACAATGCTTTTGAAAATAATTTTTCGTCTTCACAAAATATGTCATAATTTTTATATTTATGTCACTCACTTCCAAATCTGTTTGTGTAATAAAATGTCACTTAATCTTTGTACATTTGAAAAGAATCTCAGGATTAGCTAATGGATATAAGCAATTTATCCAAATGACGTAAAACCCTTCTTAGAAGTTGGATATCTTGGTAAGAAAAACGCGAAAATATTTACGCTTTTTTCGAGGCGTTGAATTAAGAGGGTAAGTAATTTAAATTGTAAAGAGTGTCAATCTTAGTCTTGGGAAACGGAGTTTTAGATACAAGGTGTTTAAAATAACATTTTTGTGTCTAAATGAACAAATATTATTAAATAATCTTATTTCAAATGGATAAATTAATAGAAACTAATATTACTTTACTGTATAAAAAAATGAGATAAAAAATCAAATTTTATAGAAACAACGCCAAATATAATAGCTCAGAATATAAACTAAATGAAAAACGAAATATTTTAATCATATTTTTATGATTTATAAAATAAAAATAACTGCTACAAAAAATGTTTAACAATATCGTATAATTATGTCAGCTGGAACAGCTAGAATGAAATAAAATGAAGAAAGGGGCTTTATAAATTAGTATAATGCCACTACGGTAGAGGGTTTAATGACGATTTTCTTAAGGTGTTTATAAAATTAGCTCTACGCATTTTGTGCATTGCATTTTGCATTAATATTGAAAATAAACAACTGTCGTTTATAAAACGACTTTTATAAACAACTTTTAGGAATGAGATTCGGGTCATATTATGATTCTAACTAAACCAGACTACATACAGCTGTATTTGTAACAATCTTACTCCATAGAAAATTTAAAATGAATGACATTGTTTATTTTGCGTCGAAATACTAAGATTCTAATATAAATAATTTGGAAGTACTTTATAGAATTTGACATGAAAATAAACTTTGAAATATCGTATTTTAAAAATTTGCTTGAATTAAATTGTAAATTAGGTTATTACTACAGTAATGCGTATAAATTTCAAAACAAAATGTAGCGGATAAAATTGTCAACAGCAGCTTAGGTAAGCTATCTTGAGAACTTTACAACGAGGCAAATTATGGTACCTAGTTAACTTAATGGAGGTTCCATTACAAGTGGAAAAACGAGATAGGAAAATATTAAAATGGAAACGGTGAAATAACTAGCCAATACTACTAATAAATTAAAGTAATAGCCTGTTATGAAATGGATATTTTATGGTTTAAACTTAAAATTATTAAAAAGTAGATTATGATTGCAATAAAATAGTCATATATACTCGTAACTGTCTTTTTCTCTCTATGGGAATCTACAAGGTGAATAGCAAGACCTATTTTTACTCACATCGATACAATATTGCCTAAAATTTACCACAAAAGTTACCATTTGCTTCATCAGCAAAATTCACGATAACAAGACGTAAAGATTTGAAGCTTCTTTGATAGGGAAATAATTAAAAGAAAGTTTTTATTACTTCATCAATTGGTATCTGTGATGTTAATGGGTCGTTAAAATACAATAAAAATGAATGTTTTTGCAATGCTGTCAATTTTATTGACAGAATTTTTTTATTTCAAACAAAATACAGGATTTACTGGCAGACTGACAAAGATTATGCAAGAGCATTATGTACAACTGTACAAACGTATGTAGAATATGAACGGTTAATACACAAACAAGCACACTTAAATAATAATATTAAAATAAGTAACAAAACGTTATCGTAAAAAGTGTTATTTTACCCTTTTATCTTTTCTAAATATTGTATCTCCATAAGCACTTCATCGGATTTTGTATTTTGTTTAAAAGCATTCGATTTGTTCCCAGCTGCACAGCTTTTACAAGTTACGGGTATTCTACTGCGGATGAGCTTAATGTATACAACCACTATGTAGGTATTTTTCTTTGTATTTGTTTGATGAAAATATCTTTATCGTGCATCTCCGATTAGTTTGGTTTTAAGAGGTGTAATTCATTTATTTCTTCAATTTTCCAGACGGTTATTATATTTGAAATTACACACTTATTGCATTTGGACAATAAATGCACTATCACATAAGCATAAACGTTATAAACAAAAAGCAAGATGGAAGTACTGTTATAACAAATAGGTTATCTAAAATTAAAGTTTACACACAGCTCTACAAGGAAGGTAGTTGATTTAAGAAAAGAAAACATTACATAAAAATCATGATTTTCATGTATTATTTTCTCATTAAACATTAAACCAAAGAAGAGAAAGATGAAGATGAAATCGAACGCTATAAGTGCTCTATGACACTAAAGGAAAGACGTAAAGTTCAAGCGTCTATGCGTAACAATGGCATACTATGATGTAATGTAAATCGAATTCAACCCTTTGTTAACGGTAATGAGTAAGGAGTTGACGTCTCGGAGAATAGCGACGCCATGCCGCCATTTCACAAGATCTTCCTATCTCAGTGTATCTACTACAATCTACAATAGAGCTTACTAAAAACCTTGGTCTTTACCTTAAACACCTTTTATTTTAAAAAAAACCTTTTTTAAGTCTATTATTCCATGACTTAGTTTAGTTAACCTTTCCTACTAAATTAAAGGTACAGGATTCGATTTCTGTAGCAAAAAATGATGTTATAGGTTGCAGAAAGTTCCTCAATGGATTTTTTCGTAGATCATTTTAGTGGAAATCGTAATTATATCTGCCTTTTAGTTACATTCCGTTGATAATTTCAGTGAAGTAAATTCCTAGGTTTTATGAGAAATACGCACATAATAATTAAAGACACGCTATATTCCTTCATCAATGCACAGTTTGACAGATTATAATTTTCCCAATTGGAATCAAAGTACAAAGGTGTTACGCGCTTTTAATTGAAGAAACTGTACCTACCTTAGCTTAGTTGCAATGTTACGGAAATAACATTTGGTTTCCGAATAGGGAAATGTGGGAATAAAACAGGATTCTTCAACATTCACGTAACATTTTCGAATATGAGGTTGGACTGGAGCAATTCGAAATAATTTTTCGGGCCTTGCAGACGGTTTGTACTCCAAGTGTAACGCTAACGATCAACCCGTAGCGATTGTTACTAGCGCCATTACACTAAATGATATTCGTGATGTTATTTCGTGTGGTAGCATTCAGCATATTTGAATTTATTCTCAATTCGAATAAGCTGAAATGTTGGTAAATACATATGTTCTAATTTTTTTAGTTGTCTAAGGCAGACTGTTTCTTATTGATGGAAGCATCCAATCCATACTGATATATATAGCCATTTTTTTACACCCCCGCAGTAGGTTTTTACCTGTGTCGCGGGTAACACCCATGGGTATTAATGACACCCATGACCCAAGTACAAACATTCATCTCTCACATAAATATCAGCCCCGGCCAAGAATCGAACTAGGGACCCCTCGCTTCACAGATAGGGTCGCTAAAAACTACGCTAGAGGGTCGAACTGCTTAACAATAGTGGTTTTGAGTTGACAAACAAATTCAGTTCAGCAAGAAAAATTATTTAGTGACGTGAAACATTAATGCTAAATTACACGAATTTTTTCATATTTCATTAATCGAAAAGTTTTGTGATTAGTCGCAGGACTCGCAGGAATAGGTTACAGCAGGTGTACTGCTTTGTGGCAGATGTCACACGTTGTTTCTAACGATTGAGATTGAACGCCTGAGTATTTGTAGATGCTATAGGTACTCTGATGATTTTATTACCACAACAAATCTTCTTCACAGTAGAATTACATGTAACTATTTTGATGTTGTTTTAGCTATAAAGGCGGTCTTATCCCGATGATTGTTTCAATAATGCGTAATCGATCGAGTAAAGAAATTCAGACGCTATATGGCGACTTGGAAGGGTTGCATGAGGGCATGAAGTATGGCAAGAAGTTCCCAGACCTGGCTTAGCTAACACTTCACCTATCTCACTGGATAAGCGTGGTGGAACACACTTCTGGCTTGTTTAATTAAAAAAATCCGTCGCCTGCAGTGAAACTTTAGTGAGTTGAAACCAGTCAGTAAAGAGGTAAATGGACTCTGGAAATTGGTTAATTTACCCGGAGTCGTATATCTCGATGGTTGGTGTCGTATTTTGCCGCCCTGATTGCTGTTATTGCTACACGTAATTTCATTAAACAGGCCAGTACTGTGCATAATTTAATAAAACGGGAAAAACGTGGACAAATAGGTTTATTAAAACTGTAATGGAATCGAGTCGATAGTAAATTTTAAATGAAAATCAACTTTTACTCATAAATTTATGACTCCTATAAGAGAAACACGAACAGGTTGGTACGTACCTACAGTTTCCGTCGAAATGACGAACGATTCAAGAATATTTTATGTTATTGCACTGATTTTTCATAACAGAAAATTGAACCATTTCGTAAATTCTGCAAACTCGTATTTTATCTTTTTTTTTTAATTTTCTTTCTTTTGTTTTTTGAAATGATTTAGGTACGTACATACTATCGATACTGTCAGCATTTGTTCTTGTTCAAATAGAAATATGAGTATGTTTAATTATAATATGCCAGGCAAATTAAATAAATAAATAAATGACGCATCACACTCATAGCCCGTATTAGTGGGTGCCATGAACAACACACAAAGATAACAGACAAATAGACCAAGAACAGAAATTGGAACTCATTATTCAAATTTCTGCGCTGGGAATCGAACCCAGGACCCTTGGTGCGGCGATCCGGCATGGTAACCACGTGGGTCGTCTAATCGTTTAAAGTTCTCCTACAATACTGATAATATCAATACTAGACTCGCAAGGTACTCGTAATTATCAACTATACATGGCAACACTGATGTCTTGCCAGCAAAGGAATAAAAGTAAGTTTTTTTTCTGTTTTGAAATAATAAACATATTAAATATTTACACGGTTAGTTTATTCAAAATGGTAAAACTATTAAATGAAAGAGACTGCGATAGATACAACGCAAATACAATCAAATTTTTATTGGTTCCTCGGATTGAATCGCATGTTGTTTGTTTTCATCGGCGTTTGATTCGACGCTCTGACAGTAGATATGTTTGTTAGAAAAAATAAGCATAAGTATAAGTTTAATATTTAATATTTTATTTTATTTTTTACTTGAATTGAATGAATTTATTTTTATATTTACACAACTTTTATTTAGTTTTTTCTCCAAAAAATATGTCAATATGTCTCATCAAATTAATTGAACAAACTCCCTTATCTCGTAAAGCAGTAGGTACCAGATAACGTCAGGAGGCAAGAATTGTTTCACTAAAAAAAGTTGACAATCCTCCGTAGTACTCCACATTATGAATATTTAAAGCAATAAACCCTTATGTTCGTGTTCAAAGTTACAAACCTTTTGAGAAACAAAATAATGTGCTCTGTTTTTGACGCAGTAGTTTTCTTTGTAAAGGAGATTGTTACATTGATAATATTATTCTCTTTTTAATTTTTTTTATCTTCCTATTTTATGTAAATTATTTATTGCTCTTTATAATTTAATCTCTTTTCTTTAACTTTTTTGTTTAGGTATACTTCTTTCCCTTCTTCTTTGGTGACCGACAACACGTCGTTAATGCCTTGTTTACTACGATTATATGTTGGCAATAAGCGCGTTTGCTTCTATTTTGTCAGCTTATTAACTACTTCTTCTATTTTATTCAAAATAGATCTATCTAAGTACCTAGTGTATAACTAACATCTTTTAAACAATGTTATTGAGAATTCTAGGAGCTTTACAATGAGGAAAAGCAAAATGAAGTAAGCCAGATGGAAAATTGCTTTTCTTATAAAGATTATATCAACTTGACATCACATTATTTCCGGAATATAATATACTGAGTATACTCCCCATCTATATTACGTAGCATGTTGAAGATAAATTTAATAATAACATTAATTAATAATACTTCTTTTATGAGAATTTCAATGATCAATGATGATCAGAACGATGTTGGAATCAAGAGGCGGATAAAATTGAATATATTTGGTACAAAAGGCAGTCTTATCGGTATAGAGCGATCTCCTCCAGACGACATTTAAGTAGACACAGTGATGAGCAAGGAAGTGCCGTGGTAGGATACCTGTGTATCCTATTGTCATATTCTCTGTACAATACAATACGTAAGATAAACTACTTAAATAATATTACTCACAGAAACAAAGATTGTATAGTTTACATGAACATTACTTTGATTTGTGCTTGAAAATGTTAACAAGTTCGTAATTAATTTCCATAACGATCTTACATCGGGCGCACATAAGCACCATATGACATGCATATTTAACGTTTAACTTCTAACATAAAATCTCTTAAGCACTCCCTCGAGTTTACTTCAAACAAATGCTTATCCAGTAGGTAAATTAAATTTCACGTAGGTATAAACGTAACGAGCAAAGCGGTCAAAAAGGAAAAAATGAAATCTTTTTGAGCCGACAGCTTGCAAATAGATTTCTCTTTTTGAGAATGGATTCGTTCCCATTAGAAACCCCGGTGTAGTCCATCGGCAACGATTGTAGCTAACGTATTACTGCATTTAGTTCTCAAAGCTTTTTCTAGTAACATCTGCGGGCATGGGCCATTATTTACATTTCTAGCTGGACTTACTGCGAAATGTTGCTGTTTGGGAAGGTGTTTGGATGTTTGGGTTAGCATCACGTACTAACCGTTGCCGCGTTGCACGGGTTAAGATGAATTTTAGCAGATAGACCGACTTAAATAAAAGGGTAGATTTTATCCGGTTATACGTTCTTGTGGGATTTGGAAGTTTAAATGTATGTAATACAACTATTCCACGGGCGAAGGCGCGGGTGGAAGTCTAATAGAACTATAATTAGGTAATTGCTGAAAAACGAGTAAACCAATACTTTACCAGATAATTCTTATAAAAATTAGGGATAACTCCAAAACTACTGGTCAGATCTCGCTTAAATTTAAGTGGGACTACGTGACAAACACCAGATTTCGATTAAAAAAAGAATCATTAAAATCGGTTCACCCAGTCGAAAGTTCTGAGGTAACAAGCATAAAAAATACAGTCGAATTGAATACCTCTTCCTTTTTTTAGTCAGTTAAAAAGAAAATAAATAGAAAAAAAGAACAGCCGTCATGGGACGGATGAAAGATGTGAAACATCGAAATTATTTTGTACAACATAATAGGCATAAAAGTACAGATTATGACAGGAACTAAATATGGCATGATGAAAAAATACAATGTTACGAATTTTCTCCAGAAAATGATGACAGTTTATTTAATAAACATAGAAACATAACATAACATCAATTTCACTTCATTCTGTTCTTATTCATAATTAATTCACTTCCATCTTCTAGCTTAACATGTGAAGCGCACATAACGCCATATTTTCATTTTTTCATCAAAATGGTCATTCTTTTATGATGTCATCGATCTTCAGGTACCACTATGAAGTTATGTATCCAGTTAGAGTAATCCATGACTAAAATCAATGATTCAAAAAATTACTGGCGTTGCGTTTAGCATGCACATCTATAGAAAAATAAAACAATTTTGACATTAGGCTAACACCGCACTAGGATTTTAAAGACGTATGCGCTCATTCGACATTTTATTAATGACTTGCTCAATCTGTTAAGGATAAATATTCAAATTCAAATTCAAATTCAAAATCATTTATTCATGTAGGTATCATTGATACACTTATGCACGTCATTTTTTTAATTTACCAGCTTTTCGGAAAGGTGCTTTGTCATGGAGGAGAAGAAAAGCCGAAAGAAACTCCTCAGCACATCTTTTAAAAATAAAATACATTGGTATATTTCTTACAAAGAAGTATCACTAGCCTGTACGGAACTGGTTGCAGATCTGGTCATTTCCATGCGTCTTTGTCATTTATGTACTCATCTACAGTATAGTAGCCTTTGCCTAAAAGTTGAGATTTTACATGTTTCTTAAATAATTCCACTGGCAAATCACGTATTAACTTTGGGATTTTATTATAGAACTGTACACCACGGCCCATAAAAGATCGCTTCACTTTAGAAAGACGGTAAGATGGCGTTACTAACTGGTGCATTTTTCTTGTTTGGCGATTAGTGATATCAAAATTTTGTTTATACGCGCTTATATTATTCCGTATAAAAACCACGTTACTATAGATATATTGTGAGGCTACTGTAAGTATACCTATTTCTTTGAACTTGTCACGCAAAGTTTCACGAGATCTAAGTTTATAAATAGCCCTAATAGCTCTTTTTTGTAGTATGAAAATTTGTTCTATACTGGCTGCTTTGCCCCACAGCAAGATGGCATATGACATAATACTGTGAAAATATGCAAAATAAACCATCCTAGCAGTTTCGACGTCAGTAAACTGCCTTATTTTCCTAACAGCATAAGCAGCCCTACCGAGTTTAGTCGCGAGATTTGTTATATGTGGGCCCCACTGAAGTTTACTATCTAAGGTCACCCCTAAAAAGACCGTGGATTCCTCCATGTGCAATATTTCATTATTCAGTCTGAGAGATTTGTTAACTTTTTTAACATTAGGTAGTACAAACTCTATACATTTAGTTTTTTTTGCATTTAAAAGCAAATTATTGATAGTGAACCAACGCGACACATGCGAAAGAGCACTATTTACGTCGTCAAAATTTACTTTATTCCTTTCACACTTAAATATTAATGATGTATCGTCAGCAAATAGTACAATATCCGCTTGGTTCTTTACATAATGTGGTAAATCGTTAATGTATACCAGAAAAAGAAACGGACCCAAGATCGAGCCCTGCGGTACACCCAACACAGCCGGTGACCCCGATGACTTAATATCTTTTATACTAACTTTTTGTATCCTATCACTCAAACAAGACGCGATCAAGCTAAGGGCCTTGTTTTTTATACCATAGTGGCCAAGTTTAAACAGCAATGTTTCGTGCTGAACACAATCAAATGCCTTAGATAAGTCACAAAATACACCTATGGCATTTTGTGATGATTCCCATGCTTCAAATATATGCTTTAAAAGCCTAGCCCCTGCATCGGTTGTACTACGGCCTTTAGTGAAACCGTATTGATCAGGATGTAATAAATTATTATTGTTGAAATGGGACAGCATTTGATTCAATATTATTTTTTCAAAAATCTTACTAAGAGTTGGTAAAATAGAAACTGGTCTATAGTTATTAATATCGGTTTTTTCGCCTGTTTTAAAAAGTGGTATAATTTTGCTGCATTTCATAAGATCTGGAAAGATACCTAGATCTATGCATTTATTAAAAACTATGACCAAATATGGTGCTATAATATCTATAATATGCTGTATTATTTTTACCGAAATGCCCCATAAGTCACCGGTATTCTTTACCTTCAGAGACTGAAATGCGTTAATTAAGTCTCTAGTGGTTATATGTTTAAATTCAAATAAAATATTACATTCATTAACATGATTTTTTAATATAGAAAGTGCTTCCGTCGGCGAAGAAGCTAATGAACTAGTTAACGTTATAGGAATATTACGGAAGTGATTTTCAAACTCACTTGCCACGTCTTTATCAGCAGTGATTGTGTTATCATTAATCAACAGTTCGTAACTGAAATCACAGGACTTTGCGTTACCATTCTCACTACTAATTATATTCCAAGCCGTTTTTATTTTGTTATCCGAGTTAATAATCTTGTCCTTTATGTACATTGATTTCGCCTGAATGCAAACTATTTTAAAGATTTTTGAATAATTTCTTACATGCTCCTGAAAAGATGAAGAAAAATTGTATTGTTTCTCGGCATAGAGATCGTACATCTTGTTCCTGCTTTTATAAATACCTACAGTAGCCCAATCACTAAATTTACTATTTTTAGCTATATCTATATACCTAAACTTGAAAATTTGATTAAATTCATTATTTATGTTATTTGACAATGTGTTATATAGTTTAATTGGATCTCTTTGTTGTAACGTTAAATGCGTTTGTAGTTTTGATTTAATTTTCTCTTTAAAAGTTGAAATCTTTTTTTTAGTTATTGGTCTACATTTTATTAATTGTTTTTTCTTATTAACAGAATTATACAACGAAATTTTTTGTCCGCAGTGGTCTGACCTCAACTTACTGAATATCTCTTTATTTAAAATCTCACAATTGCAAAAGATATTATCTAAACATGTAGCTGTAGTGTCAGTTATTCTGGTTGGCTCATTGAATATTGGATTTAAATTAAAGCATTTAAACAAACTTAGTAGCCTAGTAGCCATAGGACTATCTAATAAGATGTCTACGTTGAAGTCACCACATATCACTACTTCTTTTTTAGAGACTAACCGTTTAAGTACATCCTCCAGTGTATCTTCGAAAATACTAAAGTCACCAGAGGGGGGCCTATATACACAGACTATAAAAAACCGCTCCAGTTCCACACATGCCAGTTCAATAGTGCGTTCAACAGATAAACTAACAATGTCTTTTCGGTCTTTAAAAGAAATATTATCTTGCACTAAGATTAGAGAACCCCCATGAATAGCAGTCCTTCTAAAGAACGCACTTGACAATCTATAATTATTCAAACTAACATGACCTTGTAAGTATGGTATCCAATGCTCTGTTATACATAATACATTAATATTGCTATGTTCAGCAAATAATTCTAATTCTAATTCTTTGCCGGTTAAGCCTTGTATATTCTGATGAATAATATTTCTTACTACAAAGTAAAAATATAAGAAATAGAAGACATTTACGAATGTTAATAAAAAAAATTGATGATCTTTTGCTATCAATTAAACCTGATACGATATCTTATAATACTTCGATAGCGCTTCTTATTGAGAGGTAGGAAAAAAATTGATAAGCTACATTGAAGTATTATTAACTGGGGTATAGAACCGACACCGCGAACACGATGTTTGATCCAATGAATTGGCTGCAGTGGGCTTCAATTTTCAATAGATTCGTTCGATTTAAAAACAACCTCCCGACGCTAGACAAATTTTGTTCGCGCTGTCTGTTCTGGTACTTTAGTACATTGTAATTCAATGATAAGCTATCAGTAATTTTCTTCATCGTAAAATTATATTTTTTGTAACTCATTGATTGCTCATTGGGTGCACGAAGCGCTTTACAAACGCTAGTATGGAAGCAGCCTAAATTTTCCACAAAAAATTGCTTTCGAGTTATATTTGATTTTATACAAGACCGATGGCTACTAAACCTCGCGTTGTATGATAAAAATTATCACAATGTGCATCACCGCACAGTTGGTAGGTATATTGTTAGTTATTAAATAACAGCTGTCATGGGACGGCTGACAGATTTGAAATATCGAAATACGTCGCCACGATCGCCAACTCTAAAATCAAGTTTACCCCTCGCGTAAAGATGTTTCACATCAAAAGGAAATAAAGAAGAAAGGAACGAACTGCTTTTCAAGCCACAAATGACATAACTACAATTAGAAATAAATAAATGGCGTTTGCCCCTTTACAAAACAATATTGACTTTCCATATATTTCAATATTCTCATGAGCATTACGTTTCATTCAAACGCCTTTGTAAGACCCAAATGCCTACAAAGAAGTAAACTCAAACAAATGAAAAATCTACTTTATCATATTTCTCTCTCGCCTCGATAAAATATTTAGAGTGTTTAGCGAGGGATGGGAAACATGACAAAAGTACCCTTTCCGTTTCATCCTTCTTGTTTTACAAATAAAATTATATTTGATCCGTTATAATTTGTATCGTAACGTAATGTATTACTTTTTGTTGTTTTTCTTGTTTGCAATGCCGCTTCTGATTAGGATTAGGGTACGCAATAAGACGAAGTCTGACAATCTTTATTAATAATATCAAACAATTAAAATGTATAAAAGTTCCGTGTTTCCTTCAGCTTGAAAACATTAAAACAGACTGAAAATGTTGGAAATTTAACATTGCTAATCCACACTTTCCTGAGAAATAGGGCATATACATATACAGACCGATAGACAAACAGAAACACAACTTTATTGAAAAAAACTGTATGGTATGGGAGAACAGTTTATCCCCACTTTACGTACCTATATGGAATGTAACTATTTTTTAACCGACTTCAAAGAAGGAGGAGGTTCTCAATTCGACTGTATTTTTTTTTATTATGTTTGTTACCTCAGAACTTTGGACTGGGCGAACCGATTTTGATGATTTTTTTATCGAAAGCTGGTGGCTGTCATGTGGTCCCACATAAATTTTATTGAGATCTGACAATGGCATCTATGATAAAACCACATAAGTCGTAAATTTGTGTTAAGATGTGCGCGACAAATTGACGAATAACTCAATATCACGCCAACCGATTTCGATGATTCTTTTTTTAATCGAAAGCAGGCGCTTGTCATGTAATCTCACATAAATTTGAACGAGATCTGACAACTATGTAGTTTTTGAGACTTTGAAGTCGGTTATTTTTTGTTAGTAAAATTTAGATTATTTAACATTATAATATAGATACTTCTTACATTTTTTAGAGTAATAAATAAGTATATTCATGCTCAGTTACAACTTTCTACTTCTAAGGGTCGTCGCTGAGCTTGGACGGACTGACATGACAAAACTATGTTCCGTTTTAACTACGGAAAAAACTACGTTTGTCGCGAACGAAAGAATAGTCATTGAGTTCTGATCTCCGATTGGTTTAAAAAATAAGGCTATCAAAACTTAATTAACTTGGTTTATTAAAATTTTGACTTAACTAGTCACATGGTTGAACACAAAAACTGCAATGAAATCGTAACAATACAAAGGTTTTAATGTTGAAGTGTTCGAAAGCTCCCTTGAGCGTAATAATTACCTACGAGAATGAGACCGACCGCGTGTACACTATTCTAGAGTTCCCAATACGCAAATTTAATCTATTCTTTTACTATTTCTGATGTAGAATATTTTGCATATAGTTGGATTTCCAAACCCGCATAATTTAAAAGTTACTTATCATATATTGTCTTTGAAGTGACAAAATTAGTTGATGGTGATTATTTGTTTCTTTCGCTTTACGTAAAAATGTTACATTTACTTTTTTGTGTCGTCAACTGTATTTTCTTTTAATTCTCCCATTTCGCTCGATAGTAATGTTTTTAAAAAGGCCATTATATTGCTACGTGATCGAAGGCTGTTGCTTTGATGTTCTAGCTGCCATCAATTTATATATAGGTAGTTTTTACTCAATTGTTCCCATCAAGAATACTGCGTTTGTAACAGACGAGTATACGAGATGTTAAACCTACAATATCATAACCATCAAGATTAAATTAGGCCAGAATAAGTAAACTGACCACAAGAAGAAGACTGCAGGTATCCGCTGAATACAGCAGGTTCGAGACCCGCTAATGTGGCGCAAGTTATTTAGTCGTGGACGTCCGAAGGATGGAAGGATGAATGTGTTATTTTTTATGTATCTAGCAGAAAATCGTGCTTACCGCCAGATGGCATGGAGACATCGGTACCATAAGCATCACCAATGCATTGCCGGCCAAGAGAGAAGCAAGCAAACTTCATCAAGTATTGAAAATCAATAACTAATAAAATAGTATATTTTCTTTCCATCTCAATGTATCGAACTCGTACACGTGAAAGTTAATAGAATAGATTAGTTTATAAACTCGGAATCTAAGTTTCTGGATAGTAAGGTCACTAGGCTCAGTAACACAATTTACACAATCCTACTTCGAAAGATTGACCCTGTTGTAAAAAAAGAAAAACATTTCTGTTTATTTTTGGTGACTCTTTTGTCGATATCTTTTGACGATAAAAAATAAATAAACAGGCAATACCTATAGTTATTTAATTTTTAGATGTATGTATCTGAATGCAAAATAATAAACTAGATGCATAGGTAACTACATTTTAAAAGTTTTCTCTATTAAACGCAGTTTATGAATATATCACGAATGGTGTTTTGTGAACAAAAATTTAGGTAAAAGCTTTTTTTATATACTAGGTAATATTTCTAATAGATGAACGTATTTTCATATTTTATTCTTTGCTTTTGTGTCTATTTTTCAACATAAAAACATTGAAAGAAGTTTCATTTCATAGGATAAGCGTATTTTTTCAACGGAAAAAAATAACAGTCACTTCTTTAACACTGACCTCTTCAAAGTATACCAAAGCATTTTTATAAGCGGAACAAATAACCCCTTTTGTCTCGTGTAGCTCATTATTGAATAGAATCTTTAAGCAGTAAACAAAACAACTTGTATCCTCTATTTATGCTCAAGCATAAAATAATTTAAAATTTAGCAAAATAAAAATACTTCATTACTAAATAAAGAAAAATGATAATGTTTGATGTGTTCTATCAGGTCACAAGAAAGACATGAGTATGGCATTTATTTATTTTTAGAACCTAATAATAACAACAGTACCCATTCTAAAGTCAATAGAATACCGATGAACAAATGTCCTAAATATGCGCAATACACGAACAAGCTATTGAATTTTTAAAATAATATAGACAGAATTTTAGTACCAGGATCCTGTTAGCAAATGATTTTTTCGAGGTCGGTATTATGAATAAGTGAGGGGTTAAGCCGCAAAAGGCTTTTACGGTGCTTTTTACGCCGATATCTGACACGAGAGTCATGTACTGGAGTCACCGTATGTGGATATATATGAGTGGGAAAATTACGAATTTTTTGTATAAATAGAAGATGGGCCACTTATTGGCAAGCGAGTGCCCATAAACAGTTGGAACAAGCTATGCAAATAAAAAGGGGAACCCTCTCTGATATCTTATATTATAAGTAGTTAGGTACTGTATATATATTATTGTTATTTTATTGTAATAGTTTGTGAAGATGGATGTATGTTTGTTACTCTATCACGGAAATAGTAGTGAACGGATCTTCATGAAATTATCACCCGGTAGCTAGGCTAGGCAGACCGAATTAGCCGACTGAAGTAGCAGGCCACATCGTTCGTAAGACAGGCCACATCGTTCGAAGGACAGATAACCGATGGGGTCGCTAAGTCCTCGAATGGCGGCCACGTCTTGGTAAAAGAAGCAATGGTCACCTCTGACCAGGTGAACTGATGACCTAAAGAAGCCAGCGGGAAGCCGCTGGATTCAGAGGGACCAGGACCGGTCAAAGGGGTGCCAATTGGAGGAGGCCTGCGTCCAGCAGTGGACTTTAAGAGGCTGTTAGACAGATAGACCGTAGGCTGGATTAAGATATATGGTACTTACTATCTCGGAAAACGCAGGCAAAGCCCCGAGAATAGCGCAAGTTTTTGTATATGTGTAATCGGTTTCTCGAAAACCACCCTAATGAATTGGATGAAAATTGCAAGTTGGGATTTTTCTAGGGCAAGTTATCACTTTTAGGTTTATGCTATTTATGAAATGCGGTGATACTTCGCAATTATCAATATTTAAATTCTAGAAAGAACGCCATCTTTCAGCTCAGCTATGCACGATCTAGATAATTATTTTTAAAATAGACTAAAATAAAATTGTTATAGCAAAGTAGGTAGTACTATCTTTCTTGATTTGTTGTATAATTAAAATCTTAATAAACACATTAATATTCGAAATGGAATCATTCTTTCAAATAATGAATAAATTGAGGTTAGTTAAATGTATTTATTTTATTTATTTATTACACTTTATTGTACACCACAATCAACGGTCAAGAGTCACATACATGAATAAAAATTAACAATATTTGTGTACAAAAGGCGATCTTATCGCTAAATAGCGATCTCTTCCAGATAACCTTTGGGAAGATGGCGAAGGAAATTTAAAAGAGATGCTGGTAGGGTGTACAGTGTAATAAAGATTTGCACTAAGAATATATACATAGATACACATATGTACCTACATATTATATACCTAACGTTGGTAATACGGGTTAAATTATAAGTTTCTAACTGCGAAAAAAAAGGAAAGGAAAGAACACTTTATATCGAAATATCTCGCCGCCGCCGCTTGTACCTTACTTTGTGATGAAAGCCGTCAAGTGAATACAGGTTTCATTCCGTCAGCATTTACGGCCCCGGAGGTCGGACGGAGGTACCGTAGCGTTACTCATTTCAACGCAAGCAACCCCGCACCTACCTCCGGAACAGAAACATTAAACAGGGAGAAAAAATAATAAAATGCGCGGTGTTTTCACAAGAACGCTTTATTTTCACCGCTGAACAAGGAGTTACGAATTATATTCACTTCAAGGGAGGTAAAAAGCCGAGAAATTCGTACATCTAATATTTTTATGTCAAAGGAAAGGTTACGACAACTTGCTACAAAATCTTGCAAATTTTTGGCCAACTCATTCGTATTTTTGATGAAATATTGTGATTGCCAATTTTTGTCTCCTATGGCAATAGCATAATATCACTTGTTAATGCCGACCGCTCCAGTGCGGTAATAAATAATCTGTACCCACATGTCAAGATAGCTCAAGATTTTTTTTTATTTTATAATTTTAATTCGTGCGTTTTGACATAAACACTAAAATTTCAAATTGTAAACCTAACATTTTATAAGTGCAGTGAATAAAACATACACGCAAGTCATACATAGGTAGTACCTATGTATAGGGGTTTCGTTCCTCGTATTAATTCACCACTCCGTACCCAATGATATTAAAACATTATTGTCCGTACCTAACGCAATACGCACTATCACGATTTAACCATATGAGTTGTATAATCATATTGAAATATGAATCATAGCAAATCCTATCAGTTAGATTTTCCATCCAAAATTTGAGCACTATTAATTTTAATCACAGGGATATGACGGGATAAAATTTTAGTACAATAGCGATTAAAATTTGCGCAATAATGCTTTTAAATCGGCTGAAACAATACCGTTTTATGAAACCAAATAGCTCCAGGTTGAACGCTGGCAACCTTCAATTAAAATACGAGCAATGTTGATTGAAATTTTATTGCTGTATGTTCACTGTGCTGTTTACAACTGATCGAAATTTCACGCTTGGTTTACACCCTTGTAAAACTTTGTATACATTACTCATAGTCATTGATTGCTACGTGGTTATACTCATTACTTATAAGTACTATTAGTTAGTTCTTCTGTGGTTATACATAGGGCTTGTTTCACAATCTTCAAGTAGTCCTGAATAAGCTATTCGCCGGTTAAAGTGATATTTTACATACACGAAATGTCAACTTAACCAACGAATAGCTTACTTCGGACTTACTTGAAGATTGTGAAACAAGCTCATAGTGTTCGATAAACAACAACAACGATATAAATTTTTCTCCGTACGATGAGAGGAAGTAGTTCTAATTCAGCTTACAAATGTAAAATGTAACATGTACGAGCAATCTAACCAACAAAGGAAGTTAAATAAAAGTTTGTAAAAATACGTCTTTACTCGACGCATTCCTTCATTACGGAAAACAAATCACATCCTATGAGTTATAAACAATTACTTCGAGGTGTTAAGTAGCAGCGAGGCCCTAAAACTTGAATATCCAATTTCCAGGACACAAAAGATAAATTACGTTCACAACCCACGTGATAAGGGCAAGCTCTCGTGCTCATTACGACGCCGTCATGCTAACATGTGCACGAGATTTATCGTCTAGTTAAAAATTATACGGCACGCAATGTTAAAGGTCATAATATTCAGCATAGCTTTTTGACGTATGAGTAACTTTAGATAGTTGTGAAATGTATGGAAAGATGTCTTATGATATTAGATAATTGCCTTATACTGAAATTGAAGTAAAATACTTGAAATTACTTTGCCAACAAAACATCGGTGATAGCTTTGATGTTATGGGTGTTCTTTGGAGTCATCAGATGTTTTGTTGCTCGTTTATTGGTATTTTACTAACTACAATAAAACAGTGTTGGATCTGTAGTCGAAAGGAAGACCAATCTACAGTAGACCAACACTGATGTATGCAATACAATATAATACAATATTCTTTCTTGTGCACAATAGAATGCAAGTAGTATCGACGCAATAGGCGATCTTATCGCTGTAACAGCTATTTCTGCCAGACAACCTATAGGTAGAGGACACAGACGTTCAAGAAACACGTAGGTAGTAAATAGTAAGAATTTTACGACGACCCTGTAGCCTAGTCGGTAGCAACCCTGCCTGGAAAGCGAGGGGTCCCGGGTTCGATTCATAGCCGGGGCAGATGTTTATGTGACAGATGAATATTTGTTCTCCGGTCATGGATGTGATTGTGATGTGTTATACATATGTGTAGTAAGCAGTGATAGCCTAGCGGTAGAACGTTGGTCTCCCGAACGAAGGGGCCCGAGTTCCAATCCTGGCACGCACCACTAATTTTCAAATATTATGTGCGTACTATAACTTAATTATCACTTGCTTCGGTGAAGGAAAACATCGTGAGGAAACCTGCACACCGGAAAGTTCTCCATAAAAGTTCTCGAAGGTGTGTGAAGTCTACCAATCCGCACTTGGCCAGCGTGGTAGACTATGGCCTAACCCTCACATTCTGAGAGGAGACCCCGAGCCAAGCAGTGGGACAATTATGGGTTGTTGCTTTGCTTTGCTTTTGCTTTATATGTGTAGGCCATGCCTGATTGTGATGTGTTATATGTGTAGTCCATGCCACCCGCGACACAGGTAATAACCTACTGCAGGGGTATGAGTGTGTTAGCGTTTATTTATTTATTTAAAACAAAAGATAAAATATGCAGATAAGAAGGTACATAAATAAAAAATATAAATTAATAACAATAATCAATTTCTAACAAAAGTATGCGGTGTTTTCTGTGTTTTTCGAATATCTCAGTAACATCTTCACCGATCAGGATCAAATTCAAAATGTCAATGTTACCACAGGGTCATGGTTATGAGCTATGGAGGTTAATTTATCTTCTTTACAAAAACATTACTCGACAAGTTTTCAGCGATCTCCTTTAAACGCGGGACACAGCTGACTGATCGTAGTTTTAAAGTTATTGTGTTCTCTTTGAGAATTTATAGGCGTTATCCATTGAATTATCATTACTAGCGTATAGAACAGACACCGCGAACATTGGGTTCGGGGGTGTGCATTGCAGCCGGCCGGCTGCATTTCATTTTGTCACTCGGCTGTCACTCGGCTGCGCTCATTGCGGCCGCATGCCAAAATTGTTTATGAAAAAACTGAAAAAATGCTTGTCTTGGTTCGGCAAGTGTCATATACAAAGTTACTCTATGGCAAGTGTGCAAACGAGGCTTCTAGTTTGAAAAGAGAACGGAGGGCAAGCCGGCGGTGGAACACACATTTTGTTTGAAATGACTTCTCTATGTATGTATCTCAATGGCGTTACCCAGATTTATTCCTTAAGGTTTATTTCGTCATTGTCAGCGAAGAAACAATTTGTACTACTTTACGTTGATGTCACGTCAGAACGTGTTTTTGTGATGATATTCAAGTGAGTCACAATATTAGCACAAAATACTTACCTATGCATATGAGAGAGAAAGAGAGACAAAGTATTATATTACCATGATTTTTAAGAGTGGAACTGAAGAAAAGCCATTAAATTGAATAACCTTCATCCATTCAAGTTAGTAAAAGTAAAATAATCTTAAATTACAATTTAAAAAAACTCCTGACAGTTTTCTTTGCACTAAATTTTATTTGATTAAATTTTATTTACACTAAACATACCTAAGAAAACTCTCGATGAAGTCACCTTTCAAGCAAAAAAACTAGATCAAAATCGGTTCACCCGTTTGGGAGTTACGATGGCACAGACGAACATACAGATCCATAGATTTGTCAAACTTATAACACCCCTCTTTTTTCGTCAGGGGCTTAAAAAAACAACATAAGATTTATTGTCTTGTTAAACATCACTACACGACTAATATTCGAGGGCTGAGATCGCGTCGCGAGGGATGTATTCTGTCGTTTGACTGATTGTTCCCGCGAACTTGTTATAACACCCATTTTGTACAGCCGCTCCGCGTGTTGTGAAAAGAATACAAGATTTATTTGATGAATGGGTTGCTTTTATACTTTACATGACAAAGGTTATTGGTGGGGTGCAAGCTTCATTAATGGTAGCCTTAGTCCAAGCTAGCCTTCGTTTTTCGACCAACAAATAAGGCACATATAAAAGCAAAGCAAAGCAGAGCAACAAACCATAATCGCCCCACTGCTGGGCTCTGGGTCTCCTCTCACAATGTGAGGGGCACAGGCCATAGTCTACCACGCTGGCCAAGTGCGGATTGGTAGACTTCACACACCTTCGAGAACTTTTATGGAGAACTCTCCGGTGTGCAGGTTTCCTCACGATGTTTTCCTTCACCGAAGTAAGTGATAATTAACTTCTAATACGCACATAATACATATTTGAAAATCAGAGGTGCGTGCCAGGATTTGAACTCGGGCCCCTCCGTTCGAGAGATCAACGTTCTAACTTCTTACCGCTAGGCTATCACTGCTTTAGGCACATATTATTGATAGCATTAGTCGTAAAATGATCGTCCCTATTCTTGACCTCATCCTTCCAACTATAACACGTATCCTTAATAATTCTATTACTTCTGGTATTTTTCCTACTCCCTGGAAAGAGGCTTTAATTATTCCTCTTCCTAAGAAGACAAATCCCTCCAGTTTCTCTGATTATCGTCCTATTTCCATTCTTCCTTTCCTTTCAAAAGTGTTCGAGCGTCTTATATATCAACAGTTATGTTCCTATCTTACCAATTTCAATTTATTAAATCCCCTACAATCCGGTTTCCGCCCTGGTCATAGTACGACT
The DNA here is from genome assembly GCA_911387775.1 of Thymelicus sylvestris. NCBI lineage: Eukaryota > Metazoa > Arthropoda > Insecta > Lepidoptera > Hesperiidae > Thymelicus > Thymelicus sylvestris. The sequence continues at coordinate 6,007,069 of OU426896.1, read as the reverse complement.
ACTGCATTGCTGAAAGTTACTGACGATATTCGTCTAGGAATGGACAAGCGACAGGTCACGGTTCTGGCGCTGCTGGATTTTAGCAATGCATTTAACGCTGTTGACCATGACTTGTTGCTAGCCACGTTGCGTTCCGTTAACATATCTCCGACTGCAATTGAGTGGTTTCGCAGTTACCTCCTGGAGCGCCGGCAACGAGTTCGGGTTAAGGATACATATTCTTCCTGGTCTCGTACTGTCAATGGAGTACCGCAAGGTGGCGTGTTGTCTCCTCTTCTCTTTTCTATATTTATAAATTCTATAAGTCACCATCTATCTTCTTCCTACCATCTTTATGCTGATGATCTGCAGATCTATAGACAAGGCAAAGTTGAAGACCTTCCAGCAATTATCGGGGCTGTAAACGATGATCTTTCTTGTATATCGGAGTGGAGTCATTCGCATGGCTTACTGGTTAACCCACTTAAATCCCTAGTTATCATCATCGGCAGCCAATGGATGATTAGTAAAATCGATTGGAACCAAGTGCCTCCTGTTGTCTTTAACGCAACTATTATTCCTTACAGTGACAAGGTCAAGAATTTAGGGATTATTATGGATCGGACTTTGTCATGGGGTCCCCAAGTAAATGAGGTCAGTAGGAAAATGTTCTCAGTTATTAGATCTCTTCGTAGGCTCCGTAATTTTCTTCCAACAGCTACAAAAATTGCGCTCGTCCATTCTCTCTTATTCCCAATACTTGACTATGCTGACATATGCTATCTGGACTTAACAGAGGAGCATCTAAATAAACTTGAGAGGCTTCAAAATATTTGCATCCGGTTCATATTCAATCTTCGGAAATATGACCACGTCTCCGAATTTCGCACAAAACTCAAGTGGCTCCCAATCCGCCTTCGCCGGGATACTCACATTCTTGCTTCCCTTTACTCCGTGCTGTTTAATCCTATAGCACCTGACTACTTAAACTCACTTTTCCGATATCGACATCTTGCTCATGATCGTTTTCTTCGATCTTCTACAAATCTTACCTTAAGTTTTCCTAAGTGTTCTTCTTCATTTTTTGCAAAATCTTTTTCAGCTAGGGCTGTTCAGCTTTGGAACTCATTGCCATTGTCCATACGCCGCGCTCAATCTCTAAATATTTTTAAAAGATTAATTAAAGCGTACTTTCTTTCGTCATAACATTGCAGACCACCTGCTATAATATTTATTGACTTTTATGACACTATGTATTATATCTGTACTCTTTCAATAAGCACTCGTACACCACTACACTGTCTCTATATTAATTTGTCCTCTTCCCTAAGGTTGCCTGGAAGAAATTGCTTCTTTAGCGATAAGGCCGCCTGTTGTACCTACCATTCTAGCTATACCTTTAAGTTATTACTGTATATTGGTGTACAATAAAGAGTATTGTTGTTGTTGTTGTTGTTATTATTATGCTAAATTGTTCTAGTTCTACCATACAATTACTAATATCAATCTTGAAATATTTTGAACATTTTTTTTTATGGAAATAGCCGGAAAACGAGCTTGCGATCCACCTGATGGTAAGTGGCTATCGTCGCCCATGGACATCAGCAACACCAAAGGCATAACCGATGCGTTGCCGGACTTGCCGGCCAAGAAAGAGAGAAGAAGATTAAAGATTAAAAGATTAAAGATTTATTTGTCACAAAAAACAGTTTCACAATTTAAATGATCGTAAACATCGACAATAGTATTAAACTGTGTCGCCGCTATTTACGCCCACCTCGGAGAAGCAAGGAATACAAAAAATACCTTAAATCTATTACAATAATGACTTAAGTAAGTGTGTGAGTGTGCATGTGTGTTTGTGTGTGTGTGTGTGTGTGTGTGTGTGTGTGAAAAAGAAAGAAAGTATTTAAAAAAGTGGTCAAAAAATTTTACCCTTGGTGGCTAATTTTCAATGCTATCGAGGATACAATAACCTATCATGGGCAACGAATTTACTTTACTATCAGGTAATAAAAGAACAACTGTTATTTTTATATAAAATATTATATTCAATAATAATCAAGAAATTTCCTCTTATCGCAACTCGGAAAAGGTTTGATTTACAAAATCCAGAGCAACGGAATGTTAATTTCCGGAATATAAATGATATTTCGGTCTTTTGCAGAAAATCTTTCCGCCAATATGGTTGGATGCTTTGAGAATAATTGTAGTAGAGTTGAAATACGTACCCTTGAGCTCATTCAGTATTTTCTGTGGGTATTTGTGAGCTTTCGTTCTCTATTTCTCATGTGTTTGTTGTTTTCATCATGAAGATTTTTGTAATGATAGGGGGATAGGGACAATTATAAATTTACAAACACAAAACAAATAAACAAACATCTAAGTTATTGTTTTTATATTCTTTAATAATGGAAAACATCAAATAGGAATCTTTATAGCTGCCGACACTTTCATTTGCTACAATTTTTTAAACGAATCCATTTTAATGTACTTTTATCATCTTTTCTATCTATTTTAGAAATCTTTCACATGGTACGTTATTTGCACTAAACAAAGTTTTTTTTTAATTATAAATTAGAATTACCTAAATAAGAGTTTACAATTAAACTCGAATTTGCAACATTTTCACTTTTCCTGTCAAACAGTTTCCCACAAAATCGCATCTGCACACTGACAAGGATAAATAGAACCTCAAAATCTAACTCAGACGTAATACAAAATACAAAAATCTTTATTTTATCTCATCACATTCAGATGACACAATTTAATATTGATAATATAATCTAAATTTTACTAACAATAAATAACCTACTTCAAAGTTACTCAAAAAGTACTTGTCAAATCTCGTTCAAATTTATGTGGAACCACAGGCACCAGCTTTCTAATAAAAAAAGAATCATCAAAATCGGTTTGCCCAGTCTAAAGTTCTGAGGTAACAAACATAAAAAATACAGTCGAATTGAGAACCTCCTCCTTTTTTGAAGTCGGTTAAAAAGAAAAGGAATGCTAAGTTATCTGTGGCAGATCTGCCATGGTGTCTAAACTAAGCTTATATCCTGTGTCCTGTAGTTATACTGTACCTAGTAGAAGTAGATATAGTGCAAATAACTACATGCATGTCGCAGATAATTGGACCGTGTTAGGCGAGGTAACATCCGTTACGCTGAGATATTGTCGCTCAATGGACAGAATTGGCTTAAAAGTTTTCTCAATCGAAGTTATATAATTTATTAGTTAACCGCTCACACTTAACTTCGGGTCACCAAATAACATTACTTTAAAAAGTTACCTTTGAAGAATTTTTATTCAATCGCTTTATTTTAAATAGAGTCGATACCTTTACTACAATATATTCAATGCACTATCAAAATGTATGATATATTAATTCATTACTCCACTTTTTAAATAATGGATTATAATAATCAAATAATACAAACTCATTGTTAACGATTCATTATTTCCATACTAACGCCCGCGTTTTAAAAAATACGAATTAATTAAAGTGAATGAACCAATTTTAAAGTTACAACGCAATTATTATTTTACCTGAACTTTACGAAATAATACGAAAGCGAAGGCCTACAAATGAAAATTAAGACTAAGCAAGAAATATTGGCTTTCGTGGCCTTAATGTTGTCTTAGGCAATATTGCTCTTAAATTACTTGCATTTATGAAAGGTCGCTTAGTTAAATTACCTTCCAGTTACACCAAAAGTAATAGTGTTAAAACAAACTATCACAACTAATTTTTTTAAAGATGATATAAATATTGAATTCATTTGAAATCTAGGTAGGTACTTCAGGCGAAAGCCGTTAATAAAATAATATTAATTTATAATTTCTACGTTTGATTTTCCCTAGTATTATGTTATTTATATGCAATGTCATTTCATAATCATAATTATAAACTGACCGTTAGTTGTAAGATGTTAATCAAATTTAATCTGGTAGATTATCTGAAAAGTGACACATATAAATAAACTTCCATCTTTACGCGACTAGGTACTAGTACTACTGTGAAAGGGAGACGAGAGAATAATGTATATTTTTCTTAAGTACCTTTAGATACTTTTAACCAACATAAAAAGGTGGTTCGCAATTCCAGTTTGGTCCCAAAATTTAGATGAATGAATGTGGCGAGGGAACTCCTTAAATATATATTTCTTGACAAAAAATAACCGACTTTAAAATTAGGGATAACTCAAAAACTACTTGTCGGATCTTGGTCAAGAGGGACCACATGACAAGCACCAGCTTTAAATTTAAAAAAATCATCAAAATCGATTCACCCAGTCGAAAGTCCGTTAGTACGAAAGTAGTTAAAGGTAGAGTAGATAATTACTTTACACCCCATTCCTCTCTCTCTCTCTCCCCAACAGTAAGACACATATTTAAGTTTCAGTCTAGAATCTAGATAGTAAGTCATGTGCCACTTCTGTGTCCGTACGCCATTAGTTTTAAACCCTACGTGTATAGAATGAAAAATCTATGCACCAAACGAGTAATGCAATCCAGTAGGGGCATACAATCACAGTAGAAAATAAAAAGTTTATTTTATGTTCATAACAGCAAAATAGAGTTTTGAATGGGGCGAGTATGCTGTTTCGGCTTATCGATTATTTTACCTATAAAGTGTACGTACTTAACTAATAAAAGATCACATGACAACATTCACCGTGCTATGAACAAACAATTGCATTTGTTCATCATCATGAAATCATCATGAAATCATCATGAAATCATCATGAAAACTCCGAAGGCATTCATATCCGAATTCCGTCATTTACATCTGTCACATAAAAGCACCGTTAATCGAACACGGAACGCTATGCTCGATAAACAGGATCATACTAGGCTACAGATCAGGTCAACTGTATCCGTTTTTAATCACTTAACCGTAATTTTGCTTGTCTCTTTGTCACGTAGGGAGCGTGACATTTTGAAAATGGATCGGCACCCATAATCCTCAAAATGGATGACTTTGTCCACGAGAAATAATGGTACTAGTGGTAATTTTTTGAATCCTATGTTGTCTATTTTTTGCTTGTATATTGTATACAATTTAAAATAATTTTAAATTACCTACTGTAATAGGGGAATTCCCGTGGGGCGGGAATGAGAGGTAAATAAAAGAGGTTGTTCAGATTAAAGTCCAATAACATTTATTCCTAAACACAAGGTTTAAAGAATCCCCACAATAATATAGAAAAGAGTGGGCCGCTGGCTTGTTTGGCTGGTCGAATTACACTTAACCCTTTTTGGTTCAGTGATGTCCGTCCTAACGGACACCGCCGATGGTTATATTATTTAACAGTAAAAATTATTAAATTAAATGGTGTCCGCCCTAACGGACACAACTAATAGTTGTACAATTTCACCCAGAGTGGGTGCACACTAAATCCAGAACTTAAGAGGAAGTCTCGCACGAATTTGACCCGTTAGAGGATGAAGTTCGAGCGGGGTTATTAAACTAATGAAAATCTTAATCTAAAGGAAAGCTCGCACAAATTTAACCCGTTGAGGAAGAGGTTCGAACTTCCCCTCGGAACAGAACTTCGGAAGCAGCTCAGGCTCCCAAAAGCAGCTCTCCAGAAAACAGCTCAGCCGTAAACAGCTCACTCCAGAAACAGCTCAGCAAAAACAGCTCTCCAAAACAGAACTCCCTCTCGGTAACACCTCCTATCAGTACAGAAAGCCACGTCTTACACAATAGTTTATACAGTCCTTGCGGCTACTACGGAACCATGGATATAGTTAATTAATTATTACAATGTCTAGTTATTAATTAATCGACTTAGTTGAACAACGGTAACTCGGCTAGATACATTTAGTTGTATTACAGATCTTTAAGGACCTAATACCACAGCTCAACGCCTTTATTAAAAGAGTTTGAAACAATTAAAATAACAATATCAAGCCTTACAGGCTTGAATAATTCAGCGTACAACAGACTACAAGGATGGTACTATTCACTATGAAAGCACATGGTTCACTCGCTACATTCTTTTAAGTAAATTACATTAACTAAGAAACGCCCCGTTAAATATTTAATTAATTCCCCTCGCAGAAGAAAATGAGTTCTACGATACCTGTTTAGGGAGGTGTCGAAGCTTGTAGAAATGCAGACAGCCACAGAACAGACAGGACAGGGGGCGCCGTCCAGACGCAGCCCTACATACAAGAATTATAGTTATTACGGAATCACGGAATTTCTCAACACCGGCTCAGCCGCAAAACAGAAAGGTTTACTTACCAACGTACTTTTAATAAACCGCCTGGCGGAACAGATCAGACACGCCACACCACACCACGTGGTGCAGACCCAGGTACCCAGACACCACACACAGCCTGAAAAAATTCCTCACGTTAACCACTACTCGCAGAAAATATACCGAATCCCAATCGGAAAATCCCAGTTGGAATCCCCAAACTTACCAGCAAAGAACCAGGAACACCAGAACACTCAACACACAGAAAACACCAGAGCCCACTTGGACCGGTGCGTCACCACACGACTCAGAACAGCACAGACAGACTGTAGGGATCCTCTCGGGACCAAGAAGGACGCCGCGCTCATCACCACGCTTTTATACTGCTACAGTTGCCACTCAAATCCACCAATCACAACAACTCCCAGCCGCGGGACATGGGCTTCCGGGTTCTAGAAGCTTCGAGAACGAGGAGACAATAACCACAACAATACTCCTTATAGCAATCGGAGTGAGGTTCACTCTTCTATCGTCTATTCGGAAACGTCATCACACGACTCCGGCGCCAAATTACAAAGTTGTACAATTCAGGTGTTCCCTACTCAAAAAACTATTCCTTCCCCATAACTAGACACAAAAACCCACGATGACTTAAATCTCACAGACATCCCTCTAAATGTATTTATTATAACTCCCACAAACTAACCAATTTCGAGTACCGAATTCAACAAGGTTGCAAACTAATTCACAAACCTGCACCCACACCTTGACTTCTCCCCTTCCAGAGGGCTGATCCATACAATATTTTGAGTTTAAATGTCCAAACTCCCGTTGGCCAGTTAGTCCCAGGACCTCTGGACTACTCTAACCTGCCCAATAAAAAAACAATATACACGCTCAATCAATTTCCCAATATAGCAGACCCCGAAATTTGGAAGAAATTCTACGCTGTCAACCCCGACTGAAAAACCATCAATTACAGACACGGACCACTACCACAGACCATGTCGCCTCCGGCTACGGCCCAACCATAGACTCAAATTCAAGGGAGGAATGATTTAATATTTCATCCTATAAACAAGTCCTGAACCTCCTTAAAGAAATTACAAATTCAGAAGTCCCATCTAACGAAAAAAATAAATACTCGCCACCATCTGACAGAGACAAGAGGCTGAACAGACCACAGACTACAGAACCGAACTACTGACGCGGCGATTTTGAAATCACTCAAATGGCGACTGAGGATTGGTCCATGCGTCTGACAGCGTCGTTGGCAACCACCACAGACCAGCTGTCAAACCGCCGCCCGTCAAAACCACTCAATCACCAATTGTCAGTGTCAAGCATCAACGTCACCCTCACCCGGCCCGTCAATACTTGTAAACAAATCATATGGAATTTATGAAAGCAATAAATTTAAGTTATTTAAATGAAGACAATTAAGAAATTAAGCTATTTAAGGTGAAATGGGGACCGAGACAGTTCAATTATAAGTAAGCCAATCTAATTATCGCGAAATGATATACCAAAGGGATATTATTAAAGGTAAGATCTCAGGAGATTCCCAAGACAGGAAAAAAAAGTGTTACACTACTAGTCGATACAAAGTAAATATGTATTTAAACGCGTTTGTACTCTTATTACTTTTGAAGCTACAGATGATTAGATTCATCGTGCTATAAGTACGAGTATTTTGATATTGATATAATTAGGCTTTCTAACAGAGAAACACCCGTACCATGCAAAAGCCAGCTAATTTATGCCATTGAAATTTTCGTACGAAATGATTATGCATTTGCAAACCCTAAACCCTAATAATATTAGACCTAACCTAACCCTAATATTAGATGACTAAAATGTTTTAATGATTCTAGCAACTGGTTTGAATGTGATAAATCCTTTCCGCAGATGAATATGACGCATTCTGACTCATCTTTGAAATACATGAGTGTAATTTCACTTGCATTCATTTCGCATTAGATTAATGTTTCATTAGTGTATACGTTAATTGCTTCGTCTGAAACGGCATAACTCGAAGTGTTTCTGCTTCCTGTTTTGCAGTGATTTATATGACCACTAGTGACCGTCGTCGCTTCGCTTCGGAAACGAATGCCGTGGTAGGTATATACACCAGAAAAATGTTTAGACTAGATTCTTTAATATGACATATTTATAGTAAGATTCTAGCTGACCGGGCAAACGTTTTTCTGCCAAAAATTTAGGGGTACGGGATGAAAAATAGATGTTGTCCAATTCTCCACCCTAGCTGATATGCACACTAAGATTCACGAAAATCGGTCGAGCCGTTTCGGAGGAGTTCAACTTCTAACACCGTGACACGAGAATTTTATATATTAGAATAATGGAGTCCCGTTAGGTTTACGCCTTATAATCCAATTACTTTCAGTGTACTAAGATGATATCTTTTTTATCATTAATTGACAAAATACGAAATAGTTTGCCCATTTTTGTATTTTTTTATTTGCCTTGTTAAATATATTTAAAAAATATATTTTTATTTGCGAACCGATTTATTAAATATAAATAAAGAATATCAATTAAGTCGCACGGATAAACAGTCAAAAGTTCTAAACATTGATACTACATAATGTACTTTGCGGTAATTAATGTCACCATACAAAGTTTTCCACAAATTGAACGTCTTGAACGATTTCATTTTACGAATTACTCAGACAAACGAGATAGCAAAACATTTTCTTAATTACAGTTCGAACGAATGGATTTCTTGGCTAGAAGGCAATAAATGGATTAAAGTAAGGACAAACATATATTGCATTAAATCCTGGTAGTCGAACTAAAACGGTAGAATATAGTGACAAGTAGGTACCTATATAATAAGAGATCACATTGGATAAACTGCTTTAACCACTACTATCAGATTAGTAATATACATATTAATAATAATGTATCAATAACTATAACAAGATAATAAGCAATTAATTAATCAATCGCAATAAGTATCGATTTATGTTACATAACTTGTATCAATTAATGTGATACATGAGTGTTACAAGGAATGTATCATTAGCGTGTAATCATTTTGAGCTTATCATGGATAGTAGTCATTAGCCTTTGTTTACCCGGAAGCGAAGTAAAGCCATTACGACATCGTGTCCAGCAAAATACAGGACAGTTTATACAACGAACCTATAGTGCGCCAAACAAGACGAGATAATATTCTACCAAGAAAAAAATAACCGACTTCAATATTACTCAAAAACCCACTTGTCAAATCTAGCTCAAAAAGTGGGACCACACAACAAGCACCAGCTTTCGATAAAAAAGCGGCCAAGTGCGAGTCGGACTCGCCCATGAAGGGTACCGTAGCATCCATCCATCCATCCATCAGCCTTTTGAGGTCCACTGCTGGACATAGGCCTCCCCTAATCTACGCCACTCAGACCGGTCCTGAGCCTTCTGAATCCAGCGGATACCCGCTGTCTTCTTCAGGTCATCGGTCCACCTGGTCGGAGGGCGTCCTGTGCTCCTTTTACCGAGGCGTGGTCTCCATTCGAGGACCTTTCTTCCCCAACGGTTATCGGTCCTTCGAACTATGTGGCCAGCCCATTGCCACTTCAGCCTGCTAATTCTCTGAGCTATGTCGGTTACCCTCGTTCGTCTACGGATTTCATCATTTCTGATTCGATCGCGTAGAGAAATACCGAGCATAGCTCGTTCCATAGCCCGCTGGGCGACTCTAAGCTTATGCATAAGGCCAATAGTGAAGCACCACGTCTCGGATCCGTATGTCATCACTGGCAACACACACTGCTCGAACACCTTCGACTTCAGGCACTGAGGTAACTTTTTGGACGACAAGATATGACGTAGTTTCCCGAACGCAGCCCATCCGAGTTGGATTCTACGAGTGACTTCTTTCTCGAAGTTGGACTTACCGTCCTTCCGTAGCAACAAGTAACATAATATAAAAGTTCTTGTAGTGTACATAATATAAAAGTAACTTTGATCGATGTTTTTTGCGGTTTACAATTTATGACGTATTAAAAAAAAACCACTCACTAGATCTCGTTAAAATCAATTTTCGTTGGAAGTTTGCATGGTAATGTATATCATATTTTTTTTTTTAGTTTTATCATTCTCTTAATTTAGAAGTTACAGGGGGGGGGGACACATTTTACCATTTTGGAAGTGTCTCTCGCGCAGTTTAGAAAAAAATGAAATTAGAAACCTTAATATCATTTTTGAAGACCTATCCATAGATACCCCACACGTATGGCTTTGATGAAAAAAAAATTTGAGTTTCAGTTCTATGTATGGGGAACCCCAAAATTTATTGTTTTTTTTTCTATTTTTGTGTATAAATCTTAACGCGGTTTACAGAATACATCTACTTACCAAGTTTTAACAGTATAGTTCTTATAGTTTCGGAGAAAAGTGGCTGTGACATACGGACGGACAGACAGACAAACATGACGAATTTATAAGGGTTCCGGTTTTTGCCATTTGGCTACGGAACCCTAAAAAAAGAATCATCAATATCGGTTCATCCAGTCGAAAGTTCTGAGGTAACAAACATAAAAAAACACAGTCGAATAGAATACCTCCTCCTTTTTTGAAGTTGGTTAAAAATACAGGACAATTTATACAACGTACCTATAGTGCGCCAAACAAAACAAGATAAAAAAGCTCCAGAGGTGTAAAACATTCTTTTTAATCATCTGCAATAAGATTCGTCTGTAACTCTGTACCAGATAAATAATTAGTCAGATAATTCAATATTTTTTTTATTATTTATTTATTTACTTTCCTTTTTTATACACGACTTATGGCTTATCACCTGGCTAGTCTGTCCCTTTGTTGACTAGGAACATAAAATACAGTTACATACGATTCAGTAAGTGCTTGTTACAGTTAAAAATAGTGAATTCCTTTGAAACTGTAATTTATTTTGAAAGCAATAACATTTCAGTTACTAGTAGATACAAACATCGGAAAATGTTTCAGTTTTCCTTCTTAAAATTACCCATAAAATAAACATAAATCTTTTCGTGCGTTGCAAGTTTGTTGCAAACCCATCCATACAAATTGTCTCAGGATAATCTAGATAATGGATTGTTTTTATATCTCAAGTTCTTAAAGTTAGGTACTCTATCTTAGGTTATCTAACGAATAATTATGTTTGTTTATTTTACCTTTAATCTAATTGTAAAATATTATAATGATTTGGCAGACTTCACACACCCTTGAAATTCATTATGACTTCATTGAGTACTCTTATTACTCTTACTCTTAGTACTCTTGAACTTAACTCTCCGTGCACGAGACGTAAATGAAACTGAAGTTCAAACCACTATATTCTCTGTCCATACTTGCGTGAATTTTAAATGTCTAACGCTCAAAAACAGGGTTTCTCATTCGCAGCTGGTATCGAACCTTATAAAGACGGTCACACATCCAACACCTAGAAACGAGGATTTATTTGTCACAAAAATATCTGCCCCTACTTGGATTAAAAGCCCAAACCTTGGGAACCCTGGCTAGCTACAAGATAAAATTGGAATTAGTCAATTTCGTGAGATAAAAATTTTATTTTGTAATTAGAATCGATTTCCGTTATAAATAACCTGATTTCGGTGCAAACTGTGAGTTCCCCTAATCTAATTATAATTATAAGGTACGGTACTGCTATCTCTTAAATAGAAGGAGAAGTAAGGAAAGCGTAAAATAACAATTGACCTACATAACAAAAGTAGCAAATATCATAAATATTATACGCCAGTGCTTTTGAACGTATGTTACATATGATGCACATCGCATCATATCGCTTATCGCATTTCGTTCATCGCGTACCGTCGTCATCGAGCGAACGTACTATCGACGCAGCAGAAAGTGCGATATGATTCCGTTCCCACGAATGCAGCCTTCTACGTAGTTTTATAAGAATTATGTACTCATTGTTGTTCTCACTTCGAACATAGATTGTACTTAGGAATTAATATTTTAGACATTAAATTCAGTAAAAGTTAACCGTATTTTGACTATTCTGCATCCCCCGTCTGCAGCTTACATAACTCGTAAGGCCAGGAAAGTAAACGGAATGTAAAGTCATTTAAATCAAACATAGACATCTATATATAAATTACGTGTCACGTTGTTTGTCCGCGATGGACTCCTAATCTAATTAAACAATTTTAATCAAATTTGCACACCGTGTGCAGTTTGATCCAACTTGAAAGATAGGATAGCTTCCATCTCAAAAAAAACTTTTGACAGAACGAAGTCTGTCCGGGCAGCTAGTAATCATATAGATCAATGGGTGCAGTTCATGTATCTATAAAAATGTTAAGGTGCGTCATAGAGTTAATCGGATTTTTAATTTCTAGCACAATATTGGTATACTGTCTATACGAGTAGAATCAAACAGTAGAAGCAATCTCTAACGGCGATAATTTAAATGTGTACCTACGGCATGCAACACCCGTGCCTCGAAGTGAAGCCGAGGAATGTGAGATGGGAGAACTCTTCACATCAATGGGTGCAAGCTATCTGAATGTTTCCTAGACAACTGATTTTCTCTCTGAATTTCTATGCTATTCCTAAACTTGGCAAGTGACGTTAAGTTGAATTATGCTGGAAATAGATGAATCTCTTAAAACTAATCTCGTAGTTATAAATGTGTAACTGAACTCGGTGATCGTAATTGTATGTAATTCAATAATAAAAAAAATTAATGGTATGAAATAGAATATCAGAGTCCAGAGTTGATAAAACGTCATACGCCCTGTATGAGAAGCTATAGGTACTAATTTGCTCCAAATTTTTAACAAACATTCGTTGGTTAAATTAATTGTATTAAACATGTATTAAATACATGTTTCCCAATTTTTTTTATATGTAAGGTCGGAAGAAAAATAAATGTGAAACAAATTAATGTGACCGACCATTTAAATTTTTTTCATGATTTCAGTAGCATTGTGGATTAAATGAATTATGAAAAATACAAAGTCAAATGTACAAAGTCAAGTTTACATTTTTATCAGGCATTTATGAAACACATCAGGCGACACAAATATCCAGTCTTTGAAAATTAACGAAAGTTTTTCCCGAGACCACGTGCGAGTAGGTTCAACAGTAATTAATATAGGTATCCCACCACTAAATAATTAATAATTGCCGAATCAGCGCCAAGTGTAATTATAATTAATTAATTACACTTGGCGCAGTTTCGGCACTTTTGTAGAAACGACAGAATCTAGAACGCATGTTTCTATCACGCAAAACTATAAATAATTCTGAACTGCCCCTTTACCGTGCGAGCGAAATTACTCCAGAACCGTATCTTCCTTCTCCATCTATCAGAAACCCAAAAAAGGGACCTCAATTTAGTGAAGTTTCAATAAAGATCTCCTCATTGATTTCAATAGACCATAATATCCATTCGTAATACCGTGACTTTATCGAGGGCCTCTCTCATATTTCCGTCAATTTATAGCGGTACGCCTTTTGCGGTTCTTGACACATCTTACGAATATTTGGATTGGATTGAATTTATTTGCTATCAACTTTTGCCGATATTAATTCGCGTTGTGGTATCAAAGTACAGCTAACTTTAGTCGACGGATAGTATTGAATAGTTTTTTTTTTGGTAGGAAATTTAGAAAATAATGTTCTATCTGTAGAATCAAATTGAAATCTAAAAAATAGTCAACATCCCTAATAGGTAATGTTATATATACAGTATACATATTATATATAGATACTTATAAGTAGTAGTTATTATATGTATAAATAAAAATGTAATAAAAGCGAGAACCTGGTGCAGTTGCCGATAAACTGGCTTACAGTTTGGCAGACATGGAAATGTAGAAAATGTACTCATTCGTTGGAAATAAATAAATTAAATTAAAATTAAATAATATTTTACTAGACAGTCAATTTATTAGAGAGATGTTGAGTATCTTAAAATTAAATGTGAGGACTAGGCGGTACAATAAAATAAGAAATTAAATTTTGCGAAGTATGTATTTCAAATAAACAAGTATATAAATACGATATCTTCAGATTTTATTTTCAAACTTAGTAAAATAATATCTTTCATAAATAAAGTTTTGCGATGGCTCGTATGACAATTTATTTATAGTAGTGCATCGTCTCAAGATATTTCATTGTGAACATTTATATGATTTAACTATTATGAGGAATAATAGTGTCGAATATTATTAATCTCGTATAATCATTGATCGTTTAAGGATGGAAGCTCTTTTTGTTTTTTCAAACAGTATGTATGTGAAACTCTATGTTCTATTATTTAGATTAAAACCTGTTTTCGTATAATTGAATAGAAAATGCACGATCTATGAAAGAACTTTTCACATGTCCGGCTTAATGACATTAGGTATACGTATAATAAAAGATCTCGATAACAAGTTACAAATTCATCCTTCCGTCTATATCTTCCACTTAATTACTTACTCATTATTGATCCTCCCCCTATACAAGGAAAAGAGGGCAAAAATAACGTTTATCTTCTTCATTAATTTCGGAGTAAGTTTCTGTGTAGGGTGTTTATACAAATGAAAAGCTATGTCGAACAAAATATTTTGTAAAAATGTTGTCTTCTTTATAGTGAAATATATAACTAACGAACAGATGGGCCATGTAATAGTAAGGGATTGGGTGATAAGTTATCACCGCCATCCATAAAAATGTTATACTTATCTGAAACAATTTTATTGTTACCCATTTTAACAGGCCTTTACCGTTGAAATAAAAATAAAAATACGCCACACACTTACAGAACATATACACAAGAACATACACATCCAGAGCCGATTAAGCATGTTTAATTTATTACCGTTACTTATGAGCTAAATAAAAACATACGACGACATGGAATGTAGCCAAGCGGCTAATGAAAACAATGGTATCGTCGAAATCGCAAACAATTTTTGTGATATAATCTGCTCAAATTGAATTCAACTAGGACTTGGCTTGCCTTTTTGGCTTTAACCTCAGATCTGAGGCTTTAACTTTAAATAATACGTAACCAATCTACGCCACTACCTGCAACATTCGCACTTCACTGAATCGTCTTGAATACAACTTTAGATTAGTCGTAGTTTCCTCTTGAAGAACTTTAGTTGTTGTTCAGTTTCGAGTTGGAAATGCAATTCGGTGGTAATGTAGAAGTTTGTTCAAAGCTATTGACTTTCGAAGCACGAACATAATCATTATTATTGGATTTTGTACTTGATCTACAACTTCGATGTAACAATGTTCATGATGTTACATGATTGGGGATGTCAGAAATGTTTACTGATGAAATAACTACTTTACTGCCTTCAGTACATGAATGTGTTGAGCTGTCTTGTTCGAGCAACTTCGATAACGAAATTATGGGAATAGTTTGTTATCCTAGGAAAGTTAGGACCACATTTCGAGCTCGCCTTATTGACTGTTAAAATTGTTTTCCAAACGTTATATATTTGAATTTACATGCACTTTGCCTGAGTTCCTTTCGTTTTAGAACTGGAAAAATCATTGATTTCAAAATAAGTTGTCCTAGGTGATGAAAAAAGCAAACAGCAATCGGTCTTTCATCGCGATTGAGCAAATAGCGTTGAATGACTTTCTCGCTCACGATATAGCAAGATATTTCCACAATTCAATTATTATATAAGTTGCTCAGTAAGAAAATTACTTTACTTCTCTTCTAGCAATGCCAATTTCGTTATTCGAGTACATTTGCACTTCAGTGGAGTAAATTGTGAGACCTGCTATTTAAGACTTCTAAAAATTGTTCTTGAAGCTAGCGTGATCCTCTTAGTGTAAGAAGAATAATAATTGTGATAATGAACCGTAGCTAGGTAATTATATAATACGAAATTAAAGTTAAAATTTGTGCCTACAAATAAACGAAAACCAAAACAATGGTAGAGATTTTTTTACGTATCTTATCACGGCATCCAGCGATGCATAATCTACTTTTTTCGAACGAAAGTTTTTTTTCTATTTTGCGATAACTCCTAACACATCTCTTTAAACTTATCAGGGTATGGGACAAAATATATGTTCTAAATTAAATATTTAAGATCTAGACACGCGGAGCGTGTCAAGTCAATTTCTTAGCTAACAGAATTGACGAGCAGCACCGTGTGTAATATTACACGAACCATTTGGAGCCACTTTTGACCACCTCATAACTCAAAAACTATTCAACATAAACCTGTCAAATTTGGCTCATTTATTAAGACTTGCGAAATACATACGTCTTTTAAATTTCATAAACACATCTCAAACGGTTATTTAGATATTAACGTCCAAAAATCGAGAAATTTAACACTGACTGACCTATAGATCAAAACTATATCCAACTTCCAGGTGACCTAGAAAGTTAAAATTTGGCATGCAGATAGGTAGTCGGGTGAATACAAAGGAATAAATCTGAAAGTAGTAAATTTTTATCAATTTATGATAATTTTTCAAAAAAATGATTCTATTAGGAACACTTACTTAAAATGCCTGAAATTTAAGAGTAGCGATCAAAATTGATGACATCTGGTCATTATGTGGATTCCAAGGTGAATATATAACGAAACATAACAGTTTTAGTACTTTCTGAAGCTTTCAACGGGAGGAAGATGTTCAGTGTCCCAAGTGCCTGTGAGAA
The DNA here is from genome assembly GCA_911387775.1 of Thymelicus sylvestris. Classification (NCBI taxonomy): domain Eukaryota; kingdom Metazoa; phylum Arthropoda; class Insecta; order Lepidoptera; family Hesperiidae; genus Thymelicus; species Thymelicus sylvestris. The sequence continues at coordinate 5,990,227 of OU426896.1, read as the reverse complement.
GTGCACAGCACATATACATTTACGTGAAGATCAGTGGTTCGTCAGGAGACGTTATTTCCAGTGTATTACGTCGTTTTATTTTTAATGTGTGGAAAATTATTTTTCTCTAATCTACAAGATTACACCACAAAATTTTGTATTATTTCCGTAATTATACCAGTTTAAAGTAATTCGAAGTATTGTTTCAAAATTTATTGATGCACGATGTCATCGAACATAAACAACTTATCTGTACTAATAGTATAAAGAGGAAAGATTTGATTGTTTGTTTGCATTGAATAGGCTCCGAAACTACTAAACCGATTTGAAAAATTCCTTCACTGTTGGAAAGCTACACTATCCCCGGGTGACATAGGCTATATTATATTTTCAATAAATTAGGGATCCTTAATAAAACTCCAATAACGTAACCCAAGGTGTAAAAAAATAAGAAAACCAAAGCAAAGCGAGGGCGGTCACTCGTAACTAATAAGAGTATAGTCGACTTTCATATTTATTACGATAGTATAATTGGGATTTAGTATTAATTATTATTTCAATATTTAGCGGACATCAATAGTGGAAGATCATTACTTATAAATAATGAAATAATAGGTACCGTATTTCGGACCACGGCGCACTAACTACAGATTTAGTTGAAGAGCACTATAACAGTTCATGTATTAAAATTAATCAGTAACGTTATGAATAAGTACTTACTAATAATTTCTATACAAAAAGTAATGATATCCCATCAAAAACATAAATGTAAAGTGAGAGTCAATTTAAAAAAAAAAGAATTGAGATCTAAATGGGTGCCAATTTCTGTGTAGAAAAGCCTAAAATTTTAGTCACAAGAACATGTAATTCAAGCTTTACATTTGACTTGGCTAGTTTTCTTTAGTTAGCAACCAACAAACCAAATTAGAGAAGAGTGTCATAAGCCATCAACCTAACAGATTTGACGAAACTAATTACATAGATATAATATAGCCTAGGTAGGTACGTGAAAACTAACCAAGTTAAATGTGGAGCTTGATTTACATGTTCTTGTGACTAAAATTTTAGGCTTTTCTACACAGAAATTGGCACCCATTTAGATCTCAATTCTTTTTTTTTTAAATTGACTCTCACTTTACATTTATGTTTTTGATGGGATACTAAACTTACTCCACTAATCTCAGAAACGGCTTAACTATTTTGCAGGTGGTTTCCATTGATGTACCTACTGTAATTTTGTGTAACAAAATATAGTGCTTGTTTTATTTTAATTAGTTCCCAAATAAAAATGTATAATTATGTAAATTTGAGATTTAATTGATGAATAAACATTTCTACTTGAAACAGTAAAGTCGTCGTTAGAACTTCAGGATTATCTATTTTACGCTTCAGGTAACTAAAGCTTGAATTCCACAGCCATACGTCAAGCAGTTATCGTACTTCCGCAGGAACAGTATCCGTTTTACAGATATCTTCGGTAATAAAATAGAATGGAATGAATTTTGTTCAGCGTAGAAAGCTTTTGAGCTCTCGTTCTTGTTTCTAACTTGTTGAATTGATTTACAGTGGTTGACGTTTAAGGATGTAACATACGATTGTAATAATGAGAGCTATAGCTAAAATTATTCTGATATACATATATTATAACGTAAAGAAGGTAAAACTCTGTATCGATTCCCATGAGAAGTATAATTGTGGTGTCTTTAATTAATGTACTAATTGGTCGTTACCGTTTCAATTATAGTAAATAGATAAATAAATTAAAATGGGATAGTTCAGCTGTTATTTTTTCAGATATTTTATACTAAACGTTTTGCTGTAATATGTTCAATACCGTTTATTTGAATATTTTTCAAAATTTAAGCACAGATGTTATTTAGGGATATTTGGTGCATGTTCTTCTTAAACTTGAATATGTGATTAACTATGGTTATAAAAAAATATACATAAATATTCCCCTAATAACCTTTACCTAACCTTTTACGAGGACCTTAATTACAAAACACGACTAAGTTTCTTTAATGTCTACTTAATTATCAAATTAAGTTTCGAAGTCTAACGCCCCAACTCAAAGTCACTAACGGTTACTTAAATCGCTCCTTGGTACAGAATTTGTATGGTTATTCTTTACTAAAGAGCGAGATGGGACGTAGGTTAATGTACCTATTGGTAGATTACATTTATTATTGGGTCTTTATTATTGGTATTATGTGACCAACCGTATACGTATAAGCATAAAGTAAAATATCTTAAAGTAAATGAAACTTAATAATATTTTACCAAATATACGATCAAGCTGTAATGTCCGAAGCGATATACGATCTGACTGCAATGACCGAAGCGTTCATGTTATTTTTGGCTGGACAAATACCGCTGACGATAACATCTAATGGCAAGATCGCAAGTGCAGCTCTCTGTCCAAATAGCTCTACTATAAATCTCTTACGTACATTATACAGGACTGTTACTAGGTTCCTTTAATTTTACATTGTGAGATATTGCTCATATTCTGTGCTAATAACTTACTTGGACAGCAGAATGCTCACTAGCTAGCGGCCTCTATAGGACGATCCACATGCATATAGTTAATAATTTTAGACTGGAATGAGGTATTGCAAGCACTATTACCATATAAAACGTAAAAAGCTCTTATTTCGATGCTATCCTATGAGATAAGTATAGTTTCCGTGGAACTGATGTGATGTGCGAAAGTCTCTTCACATAGCTAGCTACAATCTTCGTTCTAACAATTTAATATGTGAGAGCTTTTTCGCAGTTATGGCATCATCAACTATAACCGTTGTATAAAACTAGCGCTTAAATATATTTTCTTTAAAATTAAAGTTATAGTTAATGCTCGTATACTTGAAGTGTGAAAAATTAGATGTTTCAGTAATATATTGCTGAACGAGCTACATACATTATCATAAAGTAGGAAAATTGCAAGAGCTGCATTATATCCTAATATTTTTACCGTAAATCTTCTACATTATGCGCAAGATCATAATGCGGATCTTGAGATTCACTTTTTCAGACATAATTCATGTTTTTCACCAATACCTCACCAGGTGTTGAACATTTTTGAATAATCAGGAGATACCATATACTTTTTAAGGCTAGTATTGGACCATTAAGTTCTGGAGCGGTATGTTAAAGAAAGATGTTAAAGAAGTATCAGAGTAAAAGAAGCTACGATGAAAATTTTTTTTGAAACCCAGATGAGGGAAGAAGACCGCTGGGTTTTCGTGGGTATTTATGTGAGCCCCACATACCCACTCCGTACTCAACAGGGTGGGAGGCGTTTCCCAGCGGGATATAAGAAAAAAAACGTAATCAATAGGTACGAATCATTCATAGCAGTTAGGTGGATGATGCAGTAAAAACCCGAAACTTCTTAGCTCTCGCTAGTACATAACAGTGCTTATCTGCTCGTTCTATGTAATAGAATACAAATATTTATTAAGTAATTAATTTGCCTGAAGTTCTTACATTAAAACTACCGACACAATTTCTTTATCTAGCTGTGAATGAGACGTTAAGCTGAGAAACCAAAACGACTTGTACGTTTTCACCCTAAACACTACCTTTATTATTACGCCATGCGCGGGCGACTCCAGATTTATGTTAAACGAATTCCTTGGCGTGATTTACGACGCCAAATCCATTTGTAGGACGTTAAGGCCCGGCTTTCTCTCCATTACCGGATTTTAAGGGTTCAGTTCACTCTTCACAAGACACGATTAAGGTGTAAGGGTTCTTTGACTTTGAGAAGCAACGATATAGTTTACATTCTTACTTGTAAATAGACCTTAAAAATACTAATAATAAATAATAGACCTTTATTTACCTGACGATTGCAATCTATGATAGTGGCGTTGTCGTGTAAAATTTGGTCCATGTTTTTTTTTGCCGTTAGCTGATTATACAATATCAAAACCTACCCCTAATATGAAAATTAATTTCTTTGATATAGGCGTTTATTTTAACACGCAATACTTAATCAACCCAGGAATTAATGCATAAACAAATAACCTACTACGGCGGTATGAGTGTGTTAGCGTTTATTTATTTAATTAATTTTAGCTATTCTAATCTATCTATTATTATTAATATTAGCACTTTTATTTTGTTTTTTCATAAGAGTGAACGTAAATGTATAACTTTGCTGGTCTTTATGAATAAGGAGGTAACACTAAGTGAAGTCTACCAATCCGCACTAAACCAGCGTGGTAGACTACGGCCTGTACCCGTCACATTGTGAGAGGAAACTCGAGCCCAGGAACGCTATTCAGTTTTGTAACTTGACAGCGGAGTTTCAAAATTGACGTTCGAGTTCTAGGATCACTTCACTTCGCAAGTGCGTACTAGATGATTAGATAATGACATGTCAATACGATGCAAGTTCGCTTTTGTTTTGTAACTTGACAGTGGAATACACGATGAGTTTCTAAATTGAAGTAAGAGTTCGAGACTCCCTTCACCTCGCAAGTGCGTACCAGACGATTAGAGAATCACATATCAAGATCTCGGACTCGAACTTCAATTTTGAAACTCATCGCGGATTCCGCTGTCAAGTTACAAACGTGAATAGCCTTGCAGCAGTGGAACAAACAAGGGTTGCGACCACAGACATATAATCTTTATTGACTACAATACAGGATTAATGTACAAATGGCGAGCTCAATGCTTAATGCATTCTCTGCCAGCTAACCATTAGGCCAAACAGAAACACACGACATGTTTGTTCATATCATAAAAAAATATTACTAGAAACGAAATCAACTGCATACTTGTTCCGCTTCAATACTGAGAAAATTATTACCTACATTTATAATATAGGTATATACAATTAACGTGCCCAAAAATAGAACTGAAATACGCAACATATAAGATTTTAACGAAACAAATTTTCATGCCTACATAGAAGTTTTAAATACCCGAAACCCCAATTAAAATTTCATACGCACCCTTGTTACTCAAAATTAAACCATGTATGACACAGGGGCATGATTAAGATTCCAGGTAAAAATATGCAGATTAATCTCTACCTAAATACGTTTATTTTTTAAATAATTCAACGAAACATTTATGGCTGTTGAGGGTGATAAATTTTGCTTTATTTATCGACAGTTTGTGGAACAAGTGCCTTTTATATTCATATTTTTGCACGCAAATTGCCAAGAGCAACGATAAATTTTTCAGGTCTCCTATGCCTTGTTTGGGTTCGAATTCTGCACGTATCTCTAATTTTTAATAATGTTCTTAAAATAAATGAATTAGTTTTTCATTCACTGTTTATACTTGCTTCAGTGTAGGAAAGAAATCTGCATAAGGTAAACACCCCAATTATGGACGGTTTAACAGCAAATTTGTGGTATTTGTGAAATTTTACCTATATTGTGAAAGTTCAGAACCTGAAAGTACTTAAAGTATAAAGTTCTGTTCTTATTCAACATTTCTGTTGTGTCACGCGTGAGATATTGCAATTGGTTTAAATTTAATTAACAAATAAAAATTATCATTTTTTTACCCAGTTATGGACAGCAAAAACCCAGTCATGGACACCCAGTAATGGACATACCCCAGTCATGGACACCCAGTAATGGACACGAATCATATAAAACTAGTTAGGCTAGTTATCGACTAATCTATGATGAAAATCCAAAAGAATAATAATTATTAATATCTTTCTAGGGTTCCGAAGTAAAATCGGAACCCTTATAGTTTCGTCATGTCCGTCCATCTGTCCGAAGCAAAGCGCCGAGACCCTTAGTGCTAGAAAGCTGTAATTTGACATGAATATACCTATTTATTAAAACTCCAGAACAGTGGAATAAAATACCGAAAAACTTTTTTTTTAGGGTACCTCCCCTACAGATAACGTGAGGATGATTTTTTTATTCTTCGTGTACCCTATAGTGTGGGGTATCGTTGAAAAGGAATTTCAAAAATATTATGGTTCTTCAAAGACCATTTTTGAAATTAGGGGTTCGTTTGCAAAATATTTGGCTTTAAAGAGCTAATTTTGGTTAGAGTCAAGTAGGGGAGTGCTGGCTAAACTGTTAGAGTTGGACAAGTGAAACAATTGTGAAAAATAGTTTATATGATGAATTTACAAGAAAAACTATTCCGGCTATGTTATTTTGTGTAGTCAATAAGTAATAGTCGATGAACTTACTACTTCAGAACCCTAAATTGCGCTTGGCCTGACAAGCACTTGTTTAATCAGCTTTACATGTAACATTCACATTAAGGAACTTGGTTACTTGTAAGTTTTCTAAATTGACAATGAGGTTAGCATTAAGGAAGAGAAAATAATTAAAATTGTACTCATATTAAGCTTTTCATTTATTAACTAGCTATTACCCGCGGCTTCACCCGCATGTTCACAGGGAAGTAACAATGAGTGGTTTTACATGCATGACTCATTCCTAGTGCAAGAATAAATAAGTAACAAATCCAAAATTTAAAAGTTACTAAGAGGAACCAACTGTAGAACCTATGACCCTCCTTGACCTTCCAACTATAAATATAAAGTTATATCAATATTTATATATGGGTGGGATTGTAGTCAAGCATTAACTTATAAGATATAAAAAATATTAATATTTCTAACTATAAATTTATATCAGTCCATAGATACTTTACGAACTTATACATATAGAGGAGTAGAGGACCATCACTTTGTTACTTTTAGTATGGAGTAATTCAAAACGCATCATAATGGATCTTCCCATGGAAATGACATATAGTTTTACCGCGGTAAAGAGTTACCTATGTTATTCTCCAGCATCCTAACTATCTCCACACAAAAATTCATACCATTACATCGCTTAGTTACGACGTGAAAGAGGGACAAACAGTTTCGCATTTATAATATTAGTATGGATACGCAATTTATGAATGTCAACATTATCAGCTTTTTATATAGGTATGCATTAATTATTAACTACCTAAACTAAATTAAAATAATTTACAAATATTAATAAATATCAATGGAAATAAACAAATAAAAACTGCGAAATCGAATGTTGATCAATGAACACTGAATGAATGAATGATTAATTAAATGAATGAACGAATGAATGAGTAATTGAATGAAATAATGAACGAGTGAATGAAAAATGAACGAATGAATGAATGAAAGAACGAGTGAATGAATTTGAATGAACAAGTGAAAGAATTAATTAATGAGTGAACGAAGGAATGAATGAATGGGTGTATGAGTGAATTGGTTAAGAATTAATTAATTAATTGATAGAAAAAGAGAGAGGAAGGAGAGTGAGATGGAGCAGGAGAGAGAGACACGTACACAAGTTTAGTTAAAATTTAGTAACATGGCATTAATTTGTCCGGCTTTACAAAGATCGCCGGGACGGCTAGTCTATTAAATTAATTAATCAAAAACAATTATAATTTTCTGCTGTCAATTTTTGTAATGAGATATATCTGTAAGTAAAGAATTTTGGCATGCACTTATAATATATCAGATTATCAGTATTATTAGTCTCTGTAAAGTAATAAAAATCAAAAATATTTTTAAAACACTAGGTAACAATTTAAATAGCAAAAATTTAGTATTTTTTTCATTTCCTTTACACTGTAAAATTTGTGTCGCGCCGGGAGGTTCAATTTTCAAAATTGAGCCCTCGTTCTCTTTTCAAAATCGACAGGATCCACTGAAAACAGTTGCCAGTTGGCTACAGTTCATTGAGAAAATTTCGGGTTCGCGGTGTCGGTTCTATACGCTAGAATCATTCAGTATCTATCATTTTATATCAGTGTCATTACTGGATATCTGTAAAATACCCAATAATAGCAACATTTTCATAATTTGCAGCAAGCTCATAGTAAAAAAATAATACTAGGAGTAAAATTAGTTCAAATTCTGGATACATAATAGCAAAGATAAATTTCGATAAAATTATGTCCATTACTGGAGCTATACAATTATAGTGCACCAGTAATGAACACCAACAAAATATCAACAAATATAACTTCTCTGGAGTAACAACACTGTGTGTTGTAGACTTAATTTCATGGTTAACCAAACAAACAAAACACATTTTGATATAAATAAAGCAATACAAATTTACAGAAGAAACTTTTTACTTACCGCACTAACGATTTCCTTAAGAAAAGTCCGTAATTATAAATTTACGATGACGAACAATTTATAGTTCGCGCTAACTTGTGTTCTAACAGACCGAATTGAATAAAATGTCAAACTTAGGCAGTCCGATGACTATAGTATATGAAACAGTGTTTCCAATAAAAAAAAACTCGTTCATAACCATATTCTAGATGATTTCTTTTTTTTTCGTCCATTACTGGAGCCTCGTCCATTACTGGGTAGTTTACGTTAAATAAGAGTTCATTTCCAAAATGTGTATATATGAACAGAACATAAACTCTAATTTTTTTAATGGAATGGAAATTATACTTAAGTAGGTATAATAATATTTCTCAAGAAAAAATTTGCATATATGAGTTTATTACCAAAATCTGTGTAAAATATGAACAAAACATAAACCTTAATTTTTCAAATGGAATGGAAATATTTCTCAAGAATTGGACAGGAGTTATTGACGACTTACTTTCAGCAATCGCAAAACGATTATAAACATTGTCCCGTGATCTATGGGCACATTTTGCTCTTCGGAAAAATTTCAATTGTTTTGAAAATTCGTAAAACATTTTACTAATTGACAAGAGGTTCGTATACCGCTTAAACTCGTTTCGGTTTGATATTTTACCCTCACAACGAACCTTTCAAACATTGATTAATATTAATGACTTCTTTGGGGAACTAATTTGAGTGGATAATGGACCTTTTGTATACGATGAAAAAGTAATTTGTACGAACTCAGCAACCAACCAATTAGAATTCGGTTTTGTACGTTTACCGATTAATCATTAAATTTTTGAGTTCTGCAATGTCTGCAATATTAGGTTGATTGACAGCTGAGTGACATTGCTAGAACAATTTTTCTTTAAACGGCTATTCGAAAACCGTATCATCAATAATCTAAATTTTACTAACAAAAAATACCCGACTTCAAAGTTACTCAAAAACTACTTGTCAGATCTCGTTCAAATTTATGTGGGATTACATGACAGCCACTAGCTTTCGATTAAAAAAATCATCAAAATCGGTTCACCCAGTCCCTGCTTTCGATTAAAAAAAGAAACATCGAAATCGGTTGGCATGATATTGAGTTATTCGTCCATTTGTCGCGCGTACTTAATACAAATTTAAGACTTATAATGGTTTTATCATGGATGCCATTGTCAGATCTCAATAAAATTTATATGGGACCACATGACAGCCACCAGCTTTCGATTAAAAAAAGAATCATCAAAATCGGTTCACCCAGTCCAAAGTTCTGAACTTCTGAGTTAACGAACATAAAAAAACAGTCGAATTGAGAACCTGATCCTTTTTTTTAAGTCGGTTAAAAAGAACATAATTAGAACACTCGGCGCCGTATCAATACAAAATGTATAGGCTTATTTTCTGAGGCCTATTTTAAGAGAAAGTGAAGGGACTTTTAGAGCCCTCAGGACTATCCATTTGGGTTCAAGGATTACAGAAGATGTACACGTGATCCCGGATGAACGAGATGGTTGCTGAAAGCTTTTAGTGAGTGTCGATTCCACGAAACCCGCATTCTATCGAAAAGCGGGTATCTTTTGATTTTTCCCGGATAAGAATTAATTAATTAAATAACATAAACGTAAAAGTTTGTGAGTATGTTTGTTTGTTTCACGCATAACTACTGAAGTAATTTTCCTCACTAAAATGAAAATGAAGTACAATACAAAAATATTTTTCCCGCTTAGATTTTAATTGAATGGTTCGTTTTCTAGACTGACGGTGGTTGAGCAAGTCAAAAGACCGACTCGAAGACTCAAAGCATTTAGTAGAGGTCTTACTGTGTAGTTGTAGTTCCATAATAGGAGAAATTAATAGTTTTGCCTACGGACCAAGTTCGAGATTTCTGGTATGTTCGGAATGAATTTCTGAATTATTGAAAAAAAAATTAACTATTGCTGATGGTTTGTCGATTTTTGTCAGAGAACTTTAGAAGTTTAAATTATATTTGTCAAAATACTGGTATAAGTCATTTTTAACCCCCGACGAAAAAAGATGGGTGTTATAAGTTTGATGTGTCTGTATATGCGTGTATCTGTGTGTATTTGTGGATCTGTACCTATGTCTATCTGTGGCATCGTAGCTCCCAAACGGATTAACCGATTTAGATCCATTGAAGTATAATGTCATAGAAAAGACATCTCGAACAAAATGTGTGTCCCCGCCGGGAGGTTCTATTTTCAAAATTGGGCCCCCGTTCTCCTTTCAAAATCGAACTAATCCATTGGCAATTGAAGCCGCGCGGCGCCAATTCATTGGAAAATACATTGTGTTCGCGGTGTCCATTCTATACGCTAGTAACAATACTTCAATGTTTAGATCTAGTTTTTTTTGTTTGAAATGTGAATTAATCGAGTGTGTGTATGTAGTCTATGTAAGTTTAAGATAAATAAAACTGTCGGAGTTTTTTTAATTTTAATTTAAAGTTACATTCTTGGTACCATAAAATATACATATATATACGTATACGTATATACGTATACTTGACTACTATTCCACCTATTGGCAAGTGGCTACGAAGTTCATAATTTTTTAACCGACTTCAAAAAAGGAAGAGGTATTCAATTCGACTGTATTTTTTAAGTTTCAGAACTTTCGACTGGGTGAACCGATTTTTTAAATTAAAAGCTGGTGCTTGTTAAATGGCTCCACTTAAGGCGAGATTATCCGACCGTTGTAGGCATTTTGTTCACTCCCCTATACCCCGCTCCCCTGAGTGTAAACTCGACCGCCACGCCGTGAGCCGGTCGCGCGCGGCCGTGAGGTTCATGACCCCGTGCGTAGCTTTAGATCCTGTAACCTAGTTGGTAGTGATCCTGCCTGCGAACTGCGAAGCGAGGGGTTTCGGGTTCGATTTCCGGCGGGGCAAATATTTATGTCACAGATAAATATTTGTACTCGTGTCATGGCTGTTATTGTGATGTGTTATATGTGTAGTCCATGCCACCCGCGAAACAGGTAAATACTTGTAACCTACTGCGGGGGTATGAGTGTGGAAGGGTTTTTATTATTATTATTAGTAACTGCTCTGAGTTGGGGTGAAAGTATACTTTATTTTGATTTATTCATTGGAATTTTAGGTGCAATAAAATAAGAGTAATGATAATTTTAGCTTAATTTTGTTTTTATTATTTTTTACATAATTTAAGGTATTTTATTTTAAATTATTCTTATACTTTTTATCATTCTCAATAATTATACTTGTAAAATATCTTATCCAAAGGGTTTGAACATTTTTCTACGGAACCTGGCATACCTACAAGTCTGCCATTTTGAAAAAACCTCGTTTCGATTTTTAAGTTGGTTATTTTTTGTAGGTATTTACATGATATTAGTCAAAGTATGTAAGTACCTACTTATTTGTTCTTACTGATTCTTTTTTTAATCGATAGCTGGTGTTTGTCATGTGGTTCCACATAAATTTGAGTGAGATTTGACAAGTAAATTTTTAGTTTTTTTGAAGTTGGTTATTTTTTGTAGGTATTTACATGATATTAGTCAATTTTGTATGTAAGTACCTACTTATTTGTGGATGAACCGATTTTGATGATTCTTTTTTTAATCGATAGCTGGTGTTTGTCATGTGGTTCCACATAAATTTGAGCGAGATTTGACAAGTAGTTTTTGAGTTTTTTTGAAGTTGGTTATTTTTTGGAGGTATTTACATGATATTAGTCAATTTTGTATGTAAGTACCTACTTATTTGTGGATGAACCGATTTTGATTATTCTTTTTTTAATCGATAGCTGGTGTTTGTCATGTGGTTCCACATAAATTTGAGCGAGATTTGACAAGTAGTTTTTGAGTTTTTTTGAAGTTGGTTATTTTTTGTAGGTATTTACATGATATTAGCCAATTTTGTATGTAAGTACCTACTTATTTGTGGATGAACCGATTTTGATGATTCTTTTTTTAATCGATAGCTGGTGTTTGTCATTTGGTTCCACATAAATTTGAGCGAGTCTTGACAAGTAGTTTTTGAGTTTTTTGAAGTTGGTTATTTTTTGTAGGTATTTACATGATATTAGTCAATTTTGCATGTAAGTACCTACTTATTTGTGGATGAACCGATTTTGATGATTCTTTTTTTAATCGATAGCTGGTGTTTGTCATGTGGTTCCACATAAATTTGAGCGAGATTTGACAAGTAGTTTTTGAGTTTTTTTGAAGTTGGTTATTTTTTGTAGGTATTTACATGATATTAATCAATTTTGTATGTAAGTACCTACTTATTTGTGGACGAACCGATTTTGATGATTCTTTTTTTAATCGATAGCTGGTGTTTGTCATGTGGTTCCACATAAATTTGAGCGAGTCTTGACAAGTAGTTTTGGAAGTTGGTTATTTTTTGTAGGTATTTACATGATATTAGTCAATTTTGTATGTAAGTACCTACTTATTTGTGGATGAACCGATTTTGATGATTCTTTTTTTAATCGATAGTTGGTGTTTGTCATGTGGTTCCACATAAATTTGAGCGAGATTTGACAAGTAGTTTTTGAGTTTTTTTGAAGTTGGTTATTTTTTGTAGGTATTTTTACATGATATTAATCAATTTTGTATGTAAGTACCTACTTATTTGTGGACGAACCGATTTTGATGATCCTTTTTTTAATCGATAGCTGGTGTTTGTCATGTGGTTCCACATAAATTTGAGCGAGTCTTGACAAGTAGTTTTTGAGTTTTTTTGAAGTTGGTTATTTTTTGTAGGTATTTACATGATATTAGCCAATTTTGTATGTAAGTACCTACTTATTTGTGGATGAACCGATTTTGATGATTCTTTTTTTAATCGATAGCTGGTGTTTGTCATGTGGTTTCACATAAATTTGAGCGAGTCTTGACAAGTAGTTTTTGAGTTTTTTTGAAGTTGGTTATTTTTTGTAGGTATTTACATGATATTAGCCAATTTTGTATGTAAGTACCTACTTATTTGTGGATGAACTGATTTTGATGATTCTTTTTTTAATCGATAGCTGGTGTTTATGTGGTTCCACATAAATTTGAGCGAGATTTGACAAGTAGTTTTTGAGTTTTTTTGAAGTTGGTTATTTTTTGTTAGTATTTAGATGATATTAATCAATTTTGTATGTAAGTACCTACTTATTTGTGTATCACGCGTATCTCAGTTAGGAAATATAAATAAGTTTATATTATATTTATATGTATATTTCTTAGTATATAAATTAATTGTGTAATTAGCACTTGACTTATACATATACCAAAATACTATAAACAGTTACTAAAGTACAAACACGAACAATGTTATTATTCTTACGATATAATTTTTTTTTATGGAAATAGCCGGAAAACGAGCTGACGATCCACCTGATGGTAATTGGCTATCGTCGTCCGTGGACATCAGCAACACCAAAGGCATCACTGATGCGTTGCCGGCCCTCCCCCTCCCTTCCCCTCCCCTCCACCTCCCTCCGCTCCCCCCTCCCCTCCCCTTCCCCTCCCTTCCACCTCCCCCGCTACCCTCCCTCTACCCTTCCTTCCCCTGTTTAACTTATATACAAATATACATATTATACTATACATATAAAAAAACAATACTCAAAAACAATATAAAAAAACAACATTAAAAAACAATATTCTTACAAAATTCTTACAATAGAAATAATAATAGTAATTATGGCATTAATTAACATTTAAAATCAATATTACCAATATAATCCCTCGAGGGGCCCTACCACCAGCGGGCCGGATTTAGTCGCCTTTTACGACACCCATCCGGCTTGGGATTGGGGTTAGTATTCTAAGCCGCCCTAATACGGCAAGAATTATTGTGTAATTAGCACTTGACTTATACCAATACCTAAATACTATAAACAGTAACTAAAGTATAAAAACGAACAATTTTTATTATTTCAAATTACAGCTGTGTGGATACTTTGGACAGTGTAATATAAGTTCAGAAGGCGCGCGCGCCAAATTCGAAATTAAAATTGGTGTCGGAAATTCGACAACGTGCGGCTGCGATGCCGATTAGCACAGGTCCTACCTCGAAGGCGACTGGCGCGAGAGTAAAATTGAGTAAATTAACGCGTCGGGCGTTTCGTAGCTGGTGGAAAGGGAAAAAATTGGAATTGAAAGGGAAGTTTTTCAAAATTTCAAATTATGATCACCAAGGAATATCGGTATCTTTAGGACCTATACTGTGGTATATTTTTTATTATCTGGAAGCGATTAAAACGCGAATAAAACTCCATTTTTATGCCAGATTAGACCCAACTTTGTGATTTATTTATATGCAATGAAATAACGGCTATCGTGTATCAAGAATGAGGGAACGAAAGAACAAAGACTGTAAAATAACATATATTTTTTTTAGAATTGTATTATGTACCATTTATGAACAAAACACCTTCAAAAATACCATTTTTTGGGATAATATCGCCTTAAAGAGCGAGATCTGACGAGTAGTTTTTCAGTTATCTCTAATTTTGAAGTCGATTATTTTTGTCAAGAATATACGTAGTTACGTCTTCCATCCTCGCAGCACTTCGTAACAATATGTGTTACGTTAGATTTACATGTGAATAATCTAAATTTTACTAACAAAAAATAACCGACTTCAAATTCTCAAAAACTACTTGTCAGATCTCGTTCAAATTTATGTGGGACCACATGACAAGCACCAGCTTTCTACTAAAAAAAGAATCATCGAAATCGGTTGACGTGATATTGAGTTATTCGTCAATTTGTCGCGCACATCTTAACACAAATTTACGACTTATGTAGTTTTCTCATGGATGCCATTGTCAGATCTCAATAAAATTTATGTGGGACCACATGACAGCCATCAGCTTTCGATTAAAAAAAGAATCATCAAAATCGGTTCGCCCAGTCCAAAGTTCTGAGGTAACAAACATAAAAAAAAAAAAAAAAAAAAATACAGTCGAATTGAGAACCTCCTCCTTTTTTTGAAGTCGGTTAAAAAATTCACGGAAGTAGCATATAATATGATGAGTTTAAAAGGAAAACTATCAGGGCTAGGTTAGATTAAGTAGCTCATTAGTAACAGTCGATGAACTTACTACTAAGGAATCCTAAACTATGCGTGGCCTAACAAAGGATGGGATAGATAAACATAAACAAATAATATAAATCAAAAATGCTCATGACCCGAAAAAAAAAATAACTATTTTCTGTGAAATACAAGTCAACCCAATCAAACAAAGGAACAAAGAAACAAAGGAATCAAATGAGGAAGCCATCTTTCGGCGATTAGAATCCAATTCGACATAGAACTCAAAGAAAAAACCATATCCATTGCATAACACTTCATTCCTTTAAATAAAAAATCTTCTCACACTTTATTATAAAAAATTCAAATAGCTTCACATTTTTCCTTAAAATCTGGCCACACCAGAAACGTAAAAGAATCCTTACCGACTTAATGAAGGAATTCCGTTTTTATTGTACTAAAGCGGTCGTCACATCCATCTTGCTTTCAGCGTTCTTTGAAATAGTCAAAATTCTTTATTATATTCCATCCTCATCCCGGTGCAAACATACCACTAGATTACTGTAATAACAAAGGAAATTTGAAGAAAAATATTATCTCACTTCCACCTAAATAACTCGATAACGTTCTTGGGAACCATCAAAAAATCTATTAAACTTCATTAATTTTTTGATGTATTTCTCATGTTCGCGTGTATCTAGTTTTCGCAGCTCTAATCGTGTTACGTACCTACTTTGTTATAAGTGCTTCTTAATCTAAACCTCTTGTGGAGAACAGCTGCTAAATGAAAAAAAAAGAATGTTACTAGGTTGAAATTAGCGTGAGATATATAGTGTAGGTACTGCGACTTTGTTCAGACTTAAAATTATCCGAACAAAAATATTGGTGCTAAATCAACCTTGACTGCTTATATACGTAATGTCCCAATTGTGTTGTCATTGCCTGACAAAGATTAGTGCGGGGGGATCGAAAGCGTTTAAAAAACAGACAGACAAACATGTGATGTTGTGATATGATGTAAGCATCTTATGTACCTACGAAGTCCTAACGTATAACATAATTTTTGAGGTACATAAAATTAAAACCGTAGCGCTGCCGCAATTTAAGTGCATTATTCGAGATAGGCAACATGGAGGGAGGAAAACGATGAGATAACGCGTTTACCTTAACTAGATTACGCACAAGTATATTTTCTTCATTATAAGGTGAATCAAAGTAGCGTGTGGGCCTAGAACACGCTACTATATCCTATTTTGAAATAACAATTGAATAACATTGACGACTTGTATGGTGCGATGGTTACCATGCCAGATTGCCGCGCTAAGGGTCCTGGGCTCGACCCCAACGTGGCGGAAGAATGATGAGTTTGAATTTCTGTTCTCGGTCTGGGTCTATACAATCATAGCCTCATACTAGAATTCGCTGTGTCGTAGGTGCCCTGTACGACACACAAAGACAAGAACATTCTCACTCAGTCCTAGAACAGAAAATCAAACTCATCATAAATCTTATCTTAATATATATAAATTACGTGTCACGTTGTTTGTCCGCGATGGACTCTTATACTACTTAACCGATTTTAATCAAATTTGCACACCATGTGCAGTTTGATCCAACTTGAACAAGAAGAAAAATTAGGTCAAACCAATACCGTAATACAGTAATAAATATTATAACTATGACGTAAGCTTGACCACTGATCTTTATGCGAAAGACCGACTTAATTCATAAGTAACGCAAGAACTGCTGCAACCAAGAACTTGATATTAAATTTAGAATTTTAAATTATGAGTTTGCAATTTAAATGGAGCCGAGAATTAAAATGAACGTTCAATAACGATAGACTGACTTAAGAAAAAATATCTACAAAATTACGTTTCGTTAAAATTGAAGTTAATTTTTTTTGTGAAAAATTTGAATTTACACTGTATATTCTTGTTTGTATCTTTTTATGTCTATACAAAACTAAACTGTACCTGACTAAAACTCTAGAATCAACAATATTGTTTGAAGATGTGTACAATAAAAGCGTGTTAAAAATATATAGACTGAAATTTGAATGTACAATACAACAACAAACAATAAACAATATCAAGTTGTAATGATAATATTATTATGATTTTTTCATCGACTTCAGAGAATAAGAATACCGTAATTAAGACCGGTATCCACACTTATGAGCATTCCTTCCAAGTTATATAGACGAAAACATTGTAATATTGGTATTATTAGCATACCGTAAATAGCTTACTGTTGGTTTGTATTGAAATGCCGGGCCCTAAATTACATTGTGCAAATACGCCAGCCTCGGCGTTTGTCCTCCTACTGTTGACGTAATATACAACATGCAATGAATATGTTATGATGAATTATTTCGGTGTACATCAGAACAATATCTGGGATTTCGAAGAAGACCTAACTAAGGCCTAGAGGTGTTTGCTGCTTCGCCAACCAACTGTAATACTTAACAAAAAAAATTGTCTGTCTGTTTGTCCGTGTCTCTGGAACAGTTGAACTGATTTTAATAGAAATTTTACTGGATGATAGACAAGGTTATAAGGCAACACATAGGCTAGTTTTATCCTGAAATATTCACGACATCGGGATTTACGTGGGGAAAAAACGTAAACAAAGTCCCGAGCACAGCTAGTTGTTTTATTTTTGAAGTGAAAACTTCTTTAGGCGCTTTCAGGCATCTTTGACGTGGGATATAACCATACAGTTCGGGACATGTCAGGTTTTAATCGACACGACACTTATACTACCTGTGGCGACGAGAGAAGTGCAGAACAATAGTTATTTTACAGCTCGTATTAATATCAAGATTGTAGTTTACATAATACTTTACGGCGCGTTGGAAGCCATTCTCTAAAAATGTAATGAATAAAAAACACTTCATTTTAAAGTATTTCCTGCACAATAAAATATTTCCTGACGATTCAAAAAATACACACTGTATTGTTCAAATTTTCACTTTTGTCGGCATTACCGAAATGCCTTTTTATTTCCTTATTTTTTCAATTCACTACACTGGCACTGGTGTTAATTGGCAGATGTCGTGTAGCATTGAACCTATTACAAAAACTCAACAGCAACGCGTCGATGATGATTTTAGTGTTACGGAAAATGACATTTTCGGATTGATAGTCCAGTCAAATTACTTCAAAAAGTAGGTTTCTAATCGCTGTATATCATAAATAGTGATTCTTAAGGAACAATATGTAAGAATTTTTTTAGGTATTTTTACATCTTAATATAAATTACGTGTCACGTTGTTTGTCCGCGATGGACTCCTAAACTACTTAACCGATTTTAATCAAATTTGCACACCGTGTGCAATTTGATCCAACTTGAAAGATGGGATAGCTTACATCTCAAAAAAAACTTTTGACAGAACGAAGTCTGTCCGGGCAGCTAGTATTATATTACATATTATTTGCATGAGTTACAATTTCTACCGTTATACTTTTTTGATCGCTGAAAGTGCCAAAAATCCTTTTTCGACAACTTGAACATTGAATTTTTTTGTAGACGGGATCCTTAACTAAAAACATAATATAATATTGTTTAAACCTCAGGATTGAACTATGAACAAAACATCTGTCATACAAATGTATCCGTAGCACAATGTAGGTATTTCATCTTTTACATAATATCATTTTATCCAACGAAATAAATCAACTGCCAAAACAATAGTTATACATAATGTCATGAAATGCTGATGCTTATCAAATAAGTGGTTTACTCGTATCGAACAATTATTGAGCTCATAAAGAATTTCTGTATGATAATTGAGTTCTTTTGTTCCCTATCTTTTGTCCAATATTGTATCATTAGCGTCATTCCATTGTATACATATGATAGTAAAATATGCCGTAAATAACAGTTAATAATAAATTATAGAGGGGAATATGTGTAAAAAAAATCCGTCTCCGGGTTTTATTTATTAAATTAAAAAAATCTAACATTAAGACCGGCCAAGTGCGTGTCAGACCACGCTACATTTATGGTTCCGTAGTTGCAAGTTCATGGATTATTATTGACTAACTACTGAAGCTAAGGCCTTGATAGTTTTCCTTTAAAATGTTTGTAGGTATATAATAATATAAATGTATTATACTAATGCTGCGAATTTGTTTTACACTAACAGAATATGTTCATGATTAGTATCGGAAAAGTTTCATCCCGGTTGTATGTTCTCCTGGGATGATATGGACATTTAAGTATAATATGTATGTTTGTCATACGTTCTACCGCTGGTGAAGCTAAGTTAAGAAACTAGCAATTATAAATAAATAAATAAATAATAAACGTTGCTCATAGTCCCACACTAGGATTCCCTGTGTCGTGGGAGCCATGGACAACACACAAAGACACACACCCAGACCGAGAACAGAAATTTAAACTCACCATTCTTTCTGGCTGGCTGGGAATCGAACCTAGGACCCTTAGCGAGGCTATCTGGCTTGGCAGTTGGCAATCATTGCACCCCACGGGTCGTCAAAATAAACACCTCTTAAATAAATAAATCACGAACTTTACTCTGGGAATCAGCGCTGCAGTCTAGCTAGCTATAAAAATAAGTGTCGTCTATTGTGATGGATTGGCAATCGAATCAAGAGACGCTGTCCTTAGGCCAGAGAGATGAGTTACATCAATCACTGCCCACGATGCCCGCATTTCTTGTGAACTCGTCACTTTTTATGCATACGGGGAGAATTTGAAAGGCTTTATTTTATGTGGCCGTTAATTTGGTACGATACTATCTACTCCTACATTGTGTAACTTCTACTATTAATTTGGACTTACAAATTGTAAAACTATGATAACTGGTAAAGGTGTTTATAATATCACTGGAATTTATAATGCAATACCAATGATGTCCTTAAAAATCAACCAAAAAAATCTGTTCACAAGAGCTACAACACACACACGTTTATCTTTTGTTTCACTACACCAATCACACTGGTATAATACACGAAAGCATTGTGCAATACAACGTAATTACGAGTAATACCTACTGCTTATAAAATTAAACGCTTTGAACTATTCACGCAACGCACGCCTTAGAGGCTCCCAGTCAGCATGTTATTTTTTTCGAAATCAGTAACAAATTGTTTATCGTTACATTTCAGGCAATTTATACAAAATCTTACCTTCCTCGTAAACCACTCCACCTATTGGTGAATAGTGAATGAAAATCCGTTTAATATGTTTTGAGATCTTGTGTTACAGAACGAAATCATACGCGGTAGTGATAATGTTGAGTACAGCATTTAATAAAACCAGTAAATTACCTCTTAACTGGACTTTTTTTACCAATACAGTTTTTACATGTCTCTGCTTTAAAGACATACTGCCCATAAATTGTTGTGACTTATCTAATGGGTAAGACCGGGTTTGCTTCCCGATTTCAGCCAGAAATTTCCCAGATGCATCGTTTATTCGCTGGTTAAGAGCCAAGTATCGTTTTCTACCGGAGTTTACTTTAAGCTGTTTCTGTAATTGAATGATACTTTTGATGGATATTTTTTAAATAATTATTTGTTGCATAAATGGGGTAACAGAAAATAATTACATCCCATTTTCTACTCTGGTTGTCATTCGTTTTGTTTGGCAGCCCTTGAGGATATTTATTGTTATCAATAAAATATATATGACTACTAGCTGCTCGGACAGACTTCGTTCTGTCAAAAGTTTTTTTTGAGATGTAAGCTATCCTATCTTTTAAGTTATATCCAACTGCACACGGTGTGCAAATTTGATTAAAATCGGTTAAGTAGTTTAGGAGTCCATCGCGGACAAACAACGTGACACGTAATTTATATATTGGACACTGTACTGTCATTGGCACGTAATTTAAATAGTGTGTATAACATAGGTTGAATCCTAAGTAGTAGGTATTATTAAACCAGTCTTAACAAAGTTATTTCCATAGATTAAGAATAACTTGCTTAAGAATAACTTCGTAAGTTTATATTACAAGGGTCCGGTTGCTTGTAATGTTCATCTTTTGTCCATTGACCTAATTTTGAATTATATACGACACTGTTATCTAAACATTACTTTGTCATTTGTTCAGTAAATAAAAACTTAGTTACTAAACATGTATATCTTAAAATTTTGTGAAGAAGGTGCTATATTTTTTATCCTTGAGAACGGATACTTGAGCCCAGTAGATGAACTGACATAGGTAGGTTCTGGTTATGAAAACAAACTGTAAGATTAAGTCATAGGTAAATATTTCTCCGTAACTACATTTCCAGCCGTTCAACGGATTCAGGTATCGCAAAGTTTATTCTAGAATCGTCAATTGCGTTCGTTTGCACTCGATGCATATTAATGTGTCTCTGTTCATACAACCATAGGCATTGTATCCGTATTGTTTCTGGAGGCAAACTGTAGCAATGCAGGCAATATCACCGTATATTTTGTATGAGATCGTATGTTTACTGTTTTCATGCGTATTTCATTAATTGATTGATTTCGTTACCTGGTAATATTTCTTTAATCTATAGACTTGTCACAGATACAATGTAAACTTAATAGAATTATGTACCTGTAATTCAATTTTGTTTCATGGTTTTGTTTTCAATTGACTTGTAATTTGACACCGCCGAATTGAAATAAAATTTCTGTTTTTAAATAGCGGAAACTGCGTCAACAGACTATGGAGCGTTATTTCCGTCCAAAAAAATATCTGAGTTACACTCAAGTCGCGCTTAGAGAAGTTTTACTTAAAAAAAACTCAATGCTTATAAGAGACTGCTGTGATCTACGGTTATTGAAACAATGGCAAGACTAACTTACTGAGAAGCAACGTGATATTAATATGTATCTTAGTATATTTATTATGCCTCGAGATTATTACAAAGCGGCGTGCAAAGCGAAAGAAACTAAACTCAAGTAGGCTTTGCGAACCCCAAAAGACACTAGAATATTCTGTTTGGCTCCGGAACGCTAAGCCTGATTAGTTTTCTCCGGCAAAATAATTTCCAACATGGAATATGTTATACCTCTATATCTAAAACAACAAATCTATATATTGTGTTACACAAATTAATATTTCTATGAATTAGTTATATTTTTCGTTAATTTTTATTTATTTTATGTTATAGACACAATACAGCAGCACTGGAGCAGCGTGGTGAAGTATGTTAGGCCTCCACAAATGGAGAGAGCCGTGTCCAGTAGTGGGCCATTAATGGTTTGAAGCCACGTTATAGTCAAACCTCGAATATCCAGTACTCCTAGGACTTCCTACTCAAATCTTAGGATTTATCAACTCCTTTAGGCAATCTCCGAAACAGATTTCTAATTTAGATTAAAGGAATCTGACGCACAGACAAACAGGCAAAAGGATCTATTGCGTTTAGGTATAAAATACACCACTTAATAGTTTTTTTCTTTCTTTAATATCCCATATGTACACCGACCGATACGGAGATAGACATCGATCAGTTACAGTTTTATTATATGTATGTATGTATCTATTTAACCTTAGTAAATCTTCACTAAAAAGTGAAATAAAAAAAAATGCACTTTTCGTAACTATATTATTCTCAGGTATTTAACTATCCATATATACATACATACATACATATGCACACATAGGTACACACACACATGCACACACGCACGCGCGCGCACACACGCACACACACACACACACACACACACACACACACATTAAATGTACGAAAACAACCGTTTGGATTAGTAAAAAATATAAATGTTTTATTATAATGTAAAATAGCCCTTAAGTAACTGTGTAATCCATTTTTGGCCTTAGTTGATATGTATATATTATTCGACTGTAAAATTGTAAAAAACGCTGTTGGATTGCCTAATAAACGATTAAAATAAAATAAAATGTATAAAAAACGGAACCACAGCTTCCTTATTTTATACATATAATAAAACTGTAATTGATCGGTGTCTGTGTCCGTATCGGTCGGTGTGCGGTGTCGGAAACTGTAGTTCCGTATTTTGCAAAATTATACATTTTTTGTCGTCGTTCTCGAACATGCTTTTTGCTTACGTTAGTTTCTCTTCAAGTTCTTGCATCCAAGACCATTAACCCTTTTTGTGTCCGGCCTGAATGAGACAGTCAACAATTTTGTTTTTAGTCCTTCTAAAGTTTAAAGTTTTAATACTGTTCGCGTTACTGTGATTATTTTTATTCAATAAGAAAATCGTATATATTTACATGAAATAAGTATATGTATAAAGCTCAATTTTTATCGATGTAGGAAATTCTTTTCATTTAGAAAATAAGATTACGGGTGCATATTATTTATCCTTTTTTGATACAGTTTTTTGTTATTTTCATATGAATTAACTTCAATACTTATGCACTTTATATGTATATATTATAATATGTTTATGCTGGCTTCAACCCATTAATGGTCCACTACTGGGCACGGGTCTCTCCTCTTGAGGAGGTCTAGACCATACTCCATCACGCTGCTAAAGTGCGGATTGGTGGAGGGGTTAGCTGCCAACCCGTGTCGGAAGTTTTCAAACCGCCCGAAGGCCTCCGACATGGCTTAACGACTGTTCTTATGATAACAACCGGGACCGATGGCTTTACGTGCCCTCCGAAGCACGGAAATGCTCAAGAATTTTTAGCCACTAGCGGTCACCCATCCAACTGATGAATGTAGTGTTTCATTTTTTAAATATACTTCCTCATTGGAAATAGTTAGAACTTTTCATGCATTGTACATTAAAAATACGAGTAATTTGTGGGGAATGTCTGTCAAAATTATAAATAATATAATAGATGTGATAGCCCCTTATTTAGCTAGGTTATTCAATAAATGTGCAAATCTAGATACTTTCCTAGATCTTTTGAAGTAGATATAGTAAGATTAAACCGATTTTTAAATCTGGGAATAAAACAGACGTTGATAATTACAGACCTATTTCTATTTTACCTACTCTCAGTAGGTAAGATCTTTAAAAAATTATATTAAATCAAATGTTGATGTACTTCAACACTTGTAACTTACTCCACCCTGAACAATACGGCTTTACCAAAGGCCGTAGTATAACAGATGCAGGCTTCTCAAACACATCTTTGAGGCCTCGGAGAATGCACAAAATGCCATAGAGGTATTCTGTGACATGTCTAAAGCATTTGACTGTATTGAACACGAAACACTACTACTTCAGCTTAGTCACTATGGAATCAAGTTTTCATTTAACTTTATTGCATCGTACTTGAAGGGCAGAATCCAATGTGTTAGCATAAATGATACCAAATCATTGGGATCTCAATCTGTTATGGGTGTACCGCGGGGCTCGATTCCGGGCCCCTTCTTTTTTCTAGTATACATAAATGATCTGCCTATTATATTAAGAAATATCCAGATATTGTCCTGTTTGCTGATTACACTTCTCTTATATTTAAGACGAATAGAAACTAAATTTAAAAAACAAATTAGGTATTTTCAAGCAGAATAGTGATACGCATAATAGTCTAACTAGAAGCAGACAATTTTGTGACGTCATCTTTTCGCCTAAGTAGGGTTAAACGTCCTTTTATGGTGCTCCGTGTACGTCTTTTCAATAAATTACCTAAGTCATACGTGATTTGTCTATCCAAATGTTTAAGAGTTAAGTGAAATGTCAGCTAGTAGACAAAGGATACTAAGGTACAAATGAATATAATAATGACAAAGACGTCTGGATATTAGTGCCACATCCAGTTCCGCGTAGGTTAGAACATATTATGTAACTTTTCATTATTTTAAAAGATGTGCCGAGGAGTTTTTTTACGGCTTTTCTTCTCCTCCATGACAAAGCACCCTTCCGAAAATGTGGTAGATTAAAAAAATGACGTGCATAAGTGTATCAGTGATATGAATAAACATTTTGATTTGATTTGATTTACCGACTGCGTCCGCTGTTGCTTAACTTTTTCCATCACATTGGATCGATATCCGGGCTATGAGCACTTCATTCTTATTTGTATGCTTCTGTATAATTATTTTGCACATTAAAGATACAAATTGCCGTATCAAACTCGAAACCATACTTCCATTTATCGTTATGAATAATAAATAGGGGATTAACGTGATATAACCACGGTGTGACAAATGTATCAAACACGATATTATTCTTCATAATTTGGTTTGAGCATTTAATGTTTTACAGCTTTTTCAAAATAAATTATTTCACCAAATATTTTTCATCGAGTTTTTTAGAGTTCCATAGTCAAAACTGGGTTCCGATTATTTACATTTTTGTCCTTCCACAGTTTAGCTCAGAGACTATTAGTATTAGAAAGCTATAATTTGGCATGGATATGGTACATTGCAAACATTTACGACGTCAATGTGCTAAAAAAAATCTGTAAAAAAGTTTTGGGTATCTCCTCTACAAGTAAATTGAAGATTTTGTTGTCTGCACTGCGGTGTTTAGAATGGTTAAATAAGTCTTTCATAAATGCAGACTGTTTACGAAGACTGTAATTTGATCAAGGAATTAATTTGTTGAAATATCAAGCCTTAAAAATCTAATTTTGGTTAGTACGGAGTGACCTTACTTATTATATTAAAAAAACATTTATAACAAAAGTATTGTAGCTAAGAATTTCCACAAGACACCAAAACAATTCATTCGGTTTACGTTTCTGCTTATATTATTATCTTCCCATCAGTCAACATCAAAGCCGTCAGACGGCGCCGGAATATTTCACCACCGCCGTTTAAATGAGCCAAAGGCGCTACGTAACAAAGGACTCGGTGTAGCATTACGTATTGGCCACCAAATTGCTACTGATCGGCATGATAACAGTACATTTCGACCTTTACCCAAAATTTCCAGTCTAAAATGAATGAGAATTTAAATTTTTCCGAGTAGGTACATTTTCTAACAAATTTTATGTTTTATTCAGGCTACAAATGAGTAGCAGATTTCTTTTCTTCTGGTAAAACCTTATTTCTTTTGAAGGTGTTTCGTTTGGGTCTGTCCCACTAGTCCTGTTAGGTAAAGTCTACTAAAAGTAGACTTGAGACTAAGATTTGACTTAAGAATTAAGTCGACGATACCGATTTAATGATACGTCTAGATTAGGTACGAGATAATTATGTACTAAAATAAAATAAATAATAATGTAGATAAATAGTAATGTAAAACTTATTGGTGAAGACGGAATTGTAAAATGAAAATGTGTATCGGACTTACATTAAGCGATGGCTTGGCTTCAACCCATTAATGGCCCACTACTGGGCACGGGTCTCTCCTCTTGAGGCCTAGAGCATAGTCCACCACGCTGCTCCAGTGCGGATTGGTGGAGGGGTGGACAACCCGAGTGTCGGAAGTTTTCAAACCACCCGAGGGCCTTCGACATGGCTTAACGACTGTTATCTTATGATAACAACCGGGACCGACGGCTTTACGTGCCCTCCGAAGCACGGAGCGTACATTAAGCGGACATTAAGCGATGAAATGCTGTAATTATTTGAAAATTTCGGATTTCATTAAAATTTGCTACTATTCCTAAACCTTTTCTTAAACCTACTTATAGCTATTCTAACTGATGTTTTACTACCCTCATAACATTATGAAATAATATTATGCCAAGAACTTTTAGTAGTTTTCAATGTAAGTGTAGAAGTTTGTTAAGACTTCCATTTAAACTTTCCTTACAACTTCGATAGTAACTACCAGTGTAGACAATTATTAAGATAGATGAATGAAATTTTAAAATTCTCCCTATCCTAGACTAAAATAGACGATAATAATCTGAATTTTACCAAGAAAAAAATAATCGACTTCAAAATAACTCAAACACTACTCATCAGATCTATCTCAAATTTGAGTGGGACCACATGACAAGCACCAGATTTCGATTAGAAAAAGAATCATTAAAATCGGTTCCCTCAGTCAAAACTTCTGAGATAACAAACAAAAAAATACAGTCGAATTGAATACCTCCTCCTTTTTTGAAGTCAGTTAAAAATGTAATATCACCAAGTAATAATTTACATTAATAGAAAACTTGGATTCTTTTATTAGGAAAATTAATAAAAATGCGGAATCTTGTCCTAAAAAGAACGCCAAGAATTGGACCACCTCCCATAATGGTAGGTACTAAGTGACGAAGCGTTCATAGCCCGGGGCGTCTGGCGACGGTCCTAAGTGATCGGCAAATTTAAGCAACGGCGAATACGAACGGTAGTTAGATGGGTGATTTGTCGCTAGTGGCAAAAAATTCTTGAGCGCTTCCGGGCTTTGGAGGGCACGTAAAGCCGTCGGTCATTATCGACAGATTATAGTTAAGCGCTGTTGGAGGCCTTTGGAGGGCATGAAAACTCCCGACACTTGGGTTGGCCACTAACCGCCACAACCCGCACTCGAGCAGCGTAGTGGAGTATGCTCTAGGCCTTCTCAAGAGGAGAGACCAATGCTCATGGATAGCCACTAACGCCCCAACTCAGAGTCACTAACGGTTTCTTAAGTCGCTCCTTAGTACATAATTTGTATGGTGATTCTTTACTAAGGAGCGATTAAAGTAACCGTTAGTGACTCTGAGTTGCGGCGTAAGAGAAGTATGAATAAAGAAAATAGACATAGCTGCAGTGACAGATAAAATTAATGTAAGTAGACATAGTTGCAGTGACAGGTATATATCAGTGAGAGCCGAATCCGAACATGATCGGGGCTTTAATCCCGACATGTAAACGGTACACAAAATAGCATTCAAATCGAAACTTCCAGAACTAATTGTGGGTTTGTCTGTTGATGACATTAGTTTGATGGATTTATTGTTCTGCCTCTAGATACGTTTGCTTTGAATCAACGCTTGTCAAAGTCGACAAACATTTAGTAGATTAGTTTATTTGTTAGCGAAATATCTACTCGAAACCTCTTCACTTTTCATTTAGCTCCACCAATTTAGTAATTAGCGATTTAGCAATTCAAGAAGTTTAAGATCTACTATTAAATTCAATTTTAAACAACGAAACCCTAAAGATAAAAGCTTCAACTAATTTTTTTTTTGTTATTTGGCGTTGTTAATTACTTAAGTATAAAATTTAATATGAAGACGTTACCAGGTCTATATTTTGAGCTTTCATTTAGGTGTATAATTCAAGTGTTAAAACTTAAATACTTAAACGTACTTGCAGGTTTTTCTTCAAATCTCCATCAAAGTAAATAAATACTCTTTTGGTAAATTTCATTAATATTATATGTAGTGGTTTACGTAGTTAAATTAAACATAACTTTTAATGTTTGCAGGTGCGTCTACTGACTATGAATATGATTATTTATAGATAATAATATTAAGTATTAAAATATTGAAATGAGACTTGAACAGCAATATTGCAATAATAATAATGTTCTCCTTTGAAAGTACATACCTCGTTACCTTCATTTGCAATATATGCCAACAGATAATTATATTTACAAATGCACGGCTAAATTATTTCCCGCTCAAAGCAGTAAACGCAATGCAATTTTCGTGACAAAGTAACCATTACCGGTTCTGACAGTTCCAGTTCAATTTAGTACAAACATGAGCTTGTACAGATACAAAATATATTAAGCTTAAAGCAGATTTACTTACCTGTATTACTTTGATTGGTATATTTAGCTTCAGCTTTAAATCCGTAACAATAAAAATTAAAACACGATTTTCCGGACTGAATGGATTCGAAGGGTAGGTTTAGTGTTATTAAAAATATAATAAAACTGATATTTTTATACATAAAAACAAAACACATGAAGTAAATAAGACTCAGACCGCAGTAAGTGGGAACACGGTGTGGATAAAATAAATATGTTTTCTTTTAAATCTGGAACGAGTCTTTCTCCTGAAATCTGCATATTTGTCTGAAAGAAAATTGTGAAATTTTTGACCAATTGAGTTTACGAAAAGTTGCATTGAATATAAGTTTTCCAAAATGTATTTAATGAGTGAGGCCTAATCGAATAGTTTCATAAAGTTAGATTTTTTCACCATTGCTCCAGAAATTGTATTTCATCAATACTCCTTCTGTTTATTATTTTATAATATTATATTAACATGATATTTATAACGTATAATATTATCTCAGATGATCATAGTTGTATAAATATTAGGATTATTTTAAACTACACAGATCTCTTGTTCATTTTGCTGATTCACATAAAACTTATAATAGTGTTTAAACAAGTTTCATGAAACTATCGTAAACACAATAACGATATTGTATTTTGTTGATCTGCTTGTTTATATGTAGGTAATTGTTGTTTATCGAAATATAACTAGGCTATAAGAAAATGGTACCATCATTGTTTACCTCATAAGGTAGTAGTCACATATTTGCTCTTTGCGTTATATTAAATTTGTTATTTTTAATAACAAAATTAACAAATTTATAGCTATTTGACGAGCTTTTTAATGAGATTTTTTAATAAGCTGTAGCTATGCTATACCTACTGTAAACTATGCCTACGGTTAGTATACCTACATAGCAAAATTTATAGTATCAGACATACAATAATTATTGCCAAATAATAACAGTAGAAAAATGTTGGAAACATGAAAAATCATTGTTTTCCTCAAATATTCGATTGTTATGGTCGAATTTTGTCCACTGAAAAAACACACCTTACCATAGTTACATGAATTATTCTTATCATCTATTGGTCAGTACACTACTGAGTAGTGTCGATTCAATTTGCGATGCGTCGTATTCAAAAGCGATTCTGTTCATTTCAAAGCATTTTGCGGTACGATGTAGTGTTTACGTATTCTCATCTCGTCTACAGTTTAGTTACACGAGATCAAGTACTCAACATGAGTCCATGTTGTGGTAATTGTTTATAAAGCAAATTACAAATATTTCTTATTGATCTACTTCTTATAATTTAATTGACAATGAATGTTGTTTAGTTTGAGTATTCTATTATGTCTGACAAGCATTAATTTTGGATGGGAGAACATAATTTGGATGAGATTTACAAAACGACTTTCCTACACTTACTACAATACAAACAAACTTGTAAGTTTTGATGTACTCTACTAAAAAAAAGATGTGTAATAAAGGGGCAAAAACTTTTCTTACTTGTATAATATCATATGAGGTAGTGTATATTTTATTAGTATATCTTAGCTTACCGAGCACGAAATATAAACACTAATAGTGGCGCCGTATGCCGCCGCGCCGGCCGCCCCGTTTGCAAATGAACGCAGCTCTGAACCTGTTTGTGAAAACGATGCATTGCGAATTGCAAATTGATCTGATACCGCGAACTGAACTTCAGAACTAATGAACCGATATGTATTTACATCACTATTTTATGTTTTTTTTTATACCACAATAAAATTGTAATCACTTAAAAATCAATTGTGTTGCTTTTCACGTCAAATTCTTTACAATTTTTATTTTTCAATAGTGGTGTAATCATGTCCTTTTATACTGGTGTATATTTATTTAAAATGCAAGTCAAGCACGGAATACAAACTAATAGTGACGCCCCACAGCGTCCAGTTTGCAAATAAACGCAGTTGAACCTGTTTGTGGATACGACGCATTGTGAATTGCAAATGAGCCGATACCGCAAACTGGACTCACAACTAATGAGTCAATATCAATTTACAACAATATCAATATTGTGCTTGTAGTAAAAAGAGTAATTTATAAAAAATGTTACAAAGAAAATTGGTATTATTATCTTTCCGTGAAGCCTGCATTGAGTTATAGTCTACTCGATATGTTCAAAATGGTTGAAATTAGAGATACTGCTCTTAAAAATACGTGCGATAGCTCATTCTGTTCGGAATGATGTCTAGAAAAATGTTTCGGAAGCGTTTACCAGCACGTAAAAAATTGCAAAAGTTATTGACAAAATAAAGTTGAAAAAAAAAAGTATTTTGTTTTTGGTAATCACTTCGAAACTATTAATATTTAAGAAATTTTAAAACAAGATTCTTAAAGTAGAGGAAATTTCCAAACAATGACTCGCGACTCTCGGAACTCTATCTCCATTATTTATAACTTTAATTTAAAGCTGAAAATGGGTCTCCACGCTGCATTTTTAGGTTGCGCGTGCGGCGTCAAAACCGAGTTCGTCACACTCAATAATTTTTTAAGGTATTAATTATTAATTAAAAAAAATATGGTGTATTCGAAACACTTCAAAGAATTTGCTCCCGTAGGAAATTTTGCTTAAAGTTAATTTTTCAACAAGTTAGACGATTGTTAATTAACTAAATTTTCTCGAACTTCCATTTTCATTGTACATTAAAAAAAATGTTTAAGTAATTGTCCTATAAATTTTTCGCTTCGTGGAGCCCTTCTTATATACATGCTTAACGAGATCACGTCATAAAAGTTTAAAAAGTTTTAATACTTTGTGCATAATAATTTTATAAGTTGAACAAAAAATGAAAAATCCAAATAATATTATTGAAAATATTTTTTTCTCCATTTATTATTACATAATCGTTTTGGCATTCATAAAAGACATTTAATGACTTGAAAAAAAAAATTCCCTCATTTTTTTATAATTTTTTTTATAAACAAATAGACTATTTCAATGCTTTCAAGAAAAAATTTCTTAATATCTTATTCTTTACAAAATATTATGATTTTTGAAAAAAAAAATTTTTTCTTAATAATGATATTTAATTGTTTATAATTGTTTTTTAATATTTCTATTGTTTGAATAATTAGTTAAAAATTTTTTTTTGTTAAAATTTATAATTAACCATCTTTAATAGAAATGTAAAAAAATATTTTTTTTATCAACAATTTCATTGTTTTTTAACTTAACAATTTTTTATAAACAAATTCTCAACTTTTTTATATATTTTTTCTGAAACACCTAAAAATAAAAAAAACAACGATGTATAACAAAGTACAGATAAAAACATTTTTCAATTTTTTAATTTCGATTCGATAAAAAAACGAAAAAATTGTTTGTTCTACTTATAAAATTATTATACACAAAGTATTAAAACTTTTTAAACTTTTATGACGTGATCTCGTTAAGCATGTATATAAGAAGGGCTCCACGAAGCGAAAAATTTATAGGACAATTACTTAAACATTTTTTTTAATGTACAATGAAAATGGAAGTTCGAGAAAATTTAGTTAATTAACAATCGTCTAACTTGTTGAAAAATTAACTTTAAGCAAAATTTCCTACGGGAGCAAATTCTTTGAAGTGTTTCGAATACACCATATTTTTTTTATTTTTTTAAATTAATAATTAATACCTTAAAAAATTATTGAGTGTGACGAACTCGGTTTTGACGCCGCACGCGCAACCTAAAAATGCAGCGTGGAGACCCATTTTCAGCGTTAAATTAAAGTTATAAATAATGGAGATAGAGTTCCGAGAGTCGCGAGTCATTGTTTGGAAATTTCCTCTACTTTAAGAATCTTGTTTTAAAATTTCTTAAATATTAATAGTTTCGAAGTGATTACCAAAAACAAAATACTTTTTTTTTTCAACTTTATTTTGTCAATAACTTTTGCAATTTTTTACGTGCTGGTAAACGCTTCCGAAACATTTTTCTAGACATCATTCCGAACAGAATGAGCTATCGCACGTATTTTTAAGAGCAGTATCTCTAATTTCAACCATTTTGAACATATCGAGTAGACTATTAGCCACTGAATGAATAGGCGTGTTCTGGCAAGCGGTTTGGGAGGCAGTTCTATAATTCTTTCTCTGTTTTCTTTTGTGGTAAGCAACGCATCGGTGATGCTATTGGTGTTAGGTACTTCTATTGGCGACGGTGGCCACTTACCATCATGTGCATCGTCAGCTCGTCTATCGGCTAGTAACATCAAATATAGTTGCTGTTTTTGTTGAATATAACTCAAATACTTTGTTATATGGTTGAATACTACCCATAATATGAATAATACCGCCAAACGATTCGTCGTGTTCCGGCTGGGGGCTTGAGAGCCAGTTCTTTCTTTTTTTCTTTTTCTTCTCTCTTTCTTGGCCGGCAACACATCAGTGATGCCTTTGGTGTTGCTGATGTCCATGGGCAACGATAGCCACTTACCATCAGGTGGATCGTCAGCTCGTTTGCCGGCTATTTCCATAAAAAAAATAATAATAAGAAAATAGCAATGAACTAAAGATAAAATAGTACTAAGATAAAATAATCCGACTTCGGTAAGTTACATCGCTGCACAAGTTCACAAACCGAATACTGCGGTAAAGCAATCGGTGTACTCGATGGCACGTACGTGTCCTAGCAAATCAACGGACACCAGTCGCTATATTAATTGGTCAGATTTCTATTTGCCAATACACCTATGCATGTTATCTCTCGCTATTCTACGGTACAATACGTATCTATACTGACGGCCCCTGTGGCGTCATGATTACCATACCGTGCCAAGAGTCCGATTCCCAGCAAGGCGGTTTGAATGATGAGCTTTGTTGGTGCGCCTGTACAGCAATAGTAACGTACGCATCCTAATGCGGAATTTAGTACAAGTTGGGTGGTGATGACGATGTATTCTTCACGCGACTTTGTTAAATTTTAGTTATTTACTTAACTACTTAATACATGTAAACCGGAATTTACTGGCGCGAACAAGCTTGAATTTCTGTTCTCAGTCTGAGTGTGTGTGTTCTTGTCTTTGTGTAATGTCTATGGCACCCACGATACAAGGAATCCTTTGGGGCTATGAGTATTTTGCGTTATTATTATTATTTCTTCTCGTCAGGCTTAACTACTGATCTTTTACGATAATAACCAGCACCGGTGGCTTTACGTACTAGAAGCACGGAAACGCTCTAAGAAAATTTTGCCACTAGCGATCATTACCGGCCAAGAGAGAAAAAAAGATTGGATATACTCTTAAGTCCCCACCCTTAAGGCATCATTATGTATCTCAACAGGCTTAAAAATCCCACTTCTGAATAAAATGTGTTACGCTAGTGTGTGGTCACTTTCCACCATGGACTTTGGCTCATTGACACTGCAGTAACTCAATATCCATTATAGTCCATTAAGCATCTTGAGAGGATTATGTTATACTATCCCGTATAATAGTAGCGTTACTACTCAGCTTTTCCTGCGCAGTAATCGGATAATTGATCAGGATTTGCGTGTATGAACATGATAGTAAAATATATAGAAATAATAAATTGCTAGGGTTCTTTGTTTTGAAAGTCGTTTAAGTACCACTAATAAAATCCTGAAGGAAATGTTTGTTAAAATATAGTCAATAGTTACAAGTTTAAAAACTATGTACCCGCTTTTAAAGTGTCTACTAAAGCAAATTAAATAGTAACTGTAGTTCTCTTGTCTGCAGCCAAATTTGAGTGTAAGTTTTGCTCCTTAGTAAAAGAGGAAATAGAATAAATAAGCCTGCAAGATTTGACCCACACAAAAGGGTTTATTTAGCACGCATTTATTTAGCTTAATAAATGCGTTCAAAATACACCACACAACATTGGAGTCGAACCGATGAAGACCCGATTGAAAACATTTATCTGTTGCAAAAAACCTGTTCCAATCAATTAATAGGTCGGTAGGAAGACTACCAAGTATATGCAGTTCAACTACACATTCACATCACTAGTAGATACAACCATTTATTTAACAACTAGTAACAGTTATACGATGTTGTTCAACCATATATCATTATAGAAATTTAATATAGTGATGAATGTGTATCGTTTTGACTGGTTCGAGTAATAAATGAAAACAATGCGAGGGCGCTGGGGGAATTATTGGACGAATTTATGTCCATCGATGCCGACCATTTACAGGAGTACAGAGAGAGACACAATATTTGTAAATACTATCCCACCAAAAACATTTTCATGTAAAATGTTGCCAAGACGAGACCGACTAACTGGTTTTAATTAATGTATGTTGAACATTTAGCAATTGAATACAATTATGATAAGAAATCAGCTAGTTCTACAGGATGATTCTGTAACTCACAAAACTAATTTTCGTCTGATTTCACGATTTTTTTCATTTCAAGTGGAAACCTGATGATCTTTTGAAGCGCAAGATGCAGCGAAGGTTACTAAATATTTCATCGCAATATATTAAAAATTTAATACTGAAATTGCAACTCAATATATCCGAGGATATCACAAATAACTTCACCATAAGCACACTTTGCAGCCTTCCTCCGACATTGTTAAAATTATATTATTTTATCGATAATGCGACGCTATTTCATAAAATTGAGATAGTGCGCCATTTTTCAACGTTCGCCTTTCAATAAACTGTAGAGGAACGACACTAATGCATGTTCGTTTTAAAATATAACAACATTACGTTCTTAAGATCCGGCTTCCTGAGTCTTGATCCTGGATTATTTATGGCAATCTACTTGATAAATCCTTTTAGGAATAAAGTTATTACATTTCCAAGGTTCTTGTTTAAAAATTCACTTTCGAAACTTTTATGCCACATTTCTTCCTAGCATATTTTTTTCAAATAGAGGTATATTTTTCTTTAGTTATCGCTATCGATATATTTTTATTTTTTGAATCGATCGAAATAAACGAAACACTAGGAAAATATTACCCTAAGCCATAATGAGAATTCAAATCTATTATGTTGTTACTGAGATTAGAGGGACGCACAAACCAAAGTTATAAAATCTGTTGAGTAATATTTTTTTTAATATGCTATGTGCAAAACGCGATAAGTAATGGTTTCATCATATGTATTCCATAAACTACGACTTGTCTTATCGAAGCAATAAACTAACGTAGTAACGTAGTAACGTAGTAACGTAGTAACGTAGTAACGAAGTAACTGTTAATGTTAATTTTCCTTTGTTACAGCTGTGCTCGAGGGGATTTCCTGAAGGTATACTGGGAGGTCCAAGGGCCAGGTCCTCCTGGTGCCATCAGCGAGCGGTCAGCCTGGGCCAGAGAACTATGCGGCAGTCGAGCTGATATCCCCCCAGCGCTTTACTCACCAGGTCCAGCGCTAGTACTCGAGTTCCATACGGGATCCAAACAGAACAATGCTAGCGGATTCGCCGGGACTTATAGCTTTATTGATAGACGTGAGTACAATTGTTTATTTTGCAATTGTTTATTTATTTATTATTTATTACAGGAAACTTACGGCTAAATACAAAAAAATAATGAGTAGTTACCTGAATGCCAATTACAAGTTTCCACAGATAGTTTAAAAAGAAAAAGTAGTATTACAGCACAGGTACTGACACAGACTTAAAAAGAATACAAGATAAAAATATAAGTTAGGGTAACAATGTTTACCTAAATGTCCTGATTCTTCTCGAAAAATTGTGCGGCCATAAGCCATTTCTCACTAAACCTATTGTATGGTGCAGGATTTCCAGCGTAAAGTGTTTGGCAACTATGGGTGTATCCGTCCTTACTCCAATAGTAATAAGTGTTTTTCTATTACAATACTAAGTGATCAGTTACAAAATGAAGCGATTCTAGGAGCTTACTGCTCTTGACATATGGAAATCAGCTGAAAATTAAAAATCATTTATTCATACCATTGCTATTTGCCGCGGCACATGCAAAGTGCGTACCTTTTTTGTTGAGTAGTGCTGCAGCAGGTTATGTCTATTTATTGCAATTTTCTTCATATTATGTAAAGCTAAAATTTATTACTTGTTTTTATATTGCTTGACAAATTAAATGATTTCTTTCTTCTTATACGTACGTACAGATCAATCAATCATCTTATGCCATTTGTTGTATTCACTACCCTTTCGTAAAGATGCTTTGTCGTTTAAAAAAAGGAACGATGGAAAGACATGTCAGAACTTATTATTGCAGCGTTCCCTACGCTCAGCAGATACATTGCAGAAATAAACGTTAAACGCTAACACACACACACCCCCGCGGTAGGTTTTTACCTGTGTCGCGGGTGGCATGGACGGCACATGTAACACATCACAATAACACCCTGCACCCGAGTGCAAATATTTATCTGTCACATAAATACGATATCTGCTCCGGCCGGGAATTGAACCCGGGACCCCTCGCTTCGCAGGCAGGGTCGCTAGCAACTAGGCTACAGGGTCGTCAAATGATCATTTCCATGTGTCTTTGCCATCTATACGTTCGTCTACAGTGTACACCGTAGTAACGCTTGTTAATGATTTGCACTGTTTTCTTACAAACCTCTATTGATCTTGCCTCAGAAGCCCAATTCCCAGCCATGGCCTTTTATTACACATTTTCTAGGATGTAAAATACCGAACCACCTCCAAGGTAAAATAATATTGAGTGGTAAAACATAGGTAAGTAAGTACCTGTTGTAAGTGTATTTACACTGCAAATAATTCAACTGAGTTGTGAAAAGGGTCGACACATATTCTACTTGTATGTCTCGTACCGGAACGACTAATAGACGCAATTTTGGAAAGAAGTCACAATTTACGCAAGATAGGATTATCGGACCCTCGTAAAATAGTTTCGTGAATGTAACCAAGTAGTATATTACCCATTTTCTGGGGACTTAAGAACTTACAATTTTTGTATAAGTTTTCCTGTGAACTAAGTGACAGAGGTCATTTATTTTTCATAATCCAAGCGTCAGTAATATCGGAGATAAAGAGGGTTTGACGATTTTCCGGTTCGTTGCCTAAATCATGTTATCAAACTTTTCTGCAATGTTTACGTAAGTTCCAAATATGAACAAATAATTGATGCTCCCCAGAAATGATCATCATACTTTTGAGATGTGAAAGTCTCTGTGTGTTGTACCACAAACCATCACCACTGTTTTTAATATCTTCTAAACTTCTTTTTTAAATAACACGCAAAAATAAATACGGGAATGGTTTTAAGTAATCGTCTTTTTTTAGAAAATTGAGCTCAAATCCGACCAAAACTCGGTCACTTACACCTTGTTATCATATAGGATGAAAATCTACGTACATATATGTAAAACAAAAAAAATGTTTGTAGGGATGTCCTCTACAGACTTTGAAGGCACTGAGCACAGATAATAATAAATTTCTGAGCGTTAATAAAATATGAAATTGTTAAAGGTTTAACCTCGTAGGGTCAAGCAACAAAAACTATTTGCGCGTATTAGATGCCATTGTCATTCATCACTGCCTCCGACATCGCGTCTGCTAGTCGATAATGCCACAAATCTCCACAAATTATCTCGCTGCGACCCCGTCAGTCAACACCGTGACTATGGCTTAGTGTGTGCCAGCTTTGTGAGAAAATTCATTTTTTTCCTGTAAATAGCCGATAGAAGGAGCGTGGACACATCATAAGCCTATCATCATACTAGGATTCCCTGTGTCGCGGATACCATGAACAAAACACATTCAATTTCTATTGAAACTCATCACTCAAATTTCCTCCTCGCTGGGAATCGAACCCAGGACCCTTGGCACAGCGATCCGACATGGTAACCATTGCGCCACACGGGTGACGTATTCCTTAAACTTGTGACTGTGTCTCTAGGACACCCATTCCATCCATCTATCCATCCGCCTTTGGAAGTCCACTGCTGGACATAGGCCTCCTAACAAGCGCCACTCTGATCGGTCCTGAGCCTTCTGAATCCAAACTCAAGGACTCCTCATTTATCTAATTATAATAATTAAGTAGTTTACAGATGTAAAGCTGATTACAGCTGGAACAATAACTTTTCGTAGTAGCTGGGTAATAATAAGAATCCCATCAAAAACATAAATGTAAAGTGAGAGTCAATTTAAAAAAAAAAGAATTGAGATCTAAATGGGTGCCAATTTCTGTGTAGAAAAGCCTAAAATTTTAGTCACAAGAACATGTAATTCAAGCTCCACATTTGACTTGGTTAGTTTTCACGTACCTACCTAGGCTATATTATATCTATGCAATTAGCTTCGTCAAATCTGTTAGGTTGATGACTTATGACGCTCTTCTCTAATTTGGTTTGTTGGTTGCTAACTAATGAAAACTAGCCAAGTCAAATGTAAAGCTTGAATTACATGTTCTTGTGACTAAAATTTTAGGCTTTTCTACACAGAAATTGGCACCCATTTAGATCTCAATTCTTTTTTTTTTAAATTGACTCTCACTTTACATTTATGTTTTTGATGGGATATCATTACTTTTTGTATAGAAATTAACTTCAGTTAATTCAAGCATTATTTCAATTATTTGTTTGTGTTCAATGACATCGTGCAACAATAAATTTTGAAACAATACTTCGAATTACTTTAAACTGGTATAATTACGGAAATGATACAAAATTTTGTGGTGTAATCTTGTAGATTAGAGAAAAATAATTTTTCACACATTAAAAATAAAACGACGTAATACACTGGAAATAACGTCTCCTGACGAACCACTAATCTTCACGTAAATGTATATGTGCTGTGCACTTCTCACAGGCACTTGGGACACTGAACATCTTCCTCCCGTTGAAAGCTTCAGAAAGTACTAAAACTGATATGTTTCGTTATATATTCACCTTGGAATCCACATAATGACCAGATGTCATCAATTTTGATTGCTACTCTTAAATTTCAGGCATTTTAAGTAAGTGTTTCTAATAGAATCAATTTTTTGAAAAATTATCATAAAATGATAAAAATTTACTACTTTCAGATTTATTCCTTTGTATTCACCCGACTACCTATCTGCATGCCAAATTTTAGCTTTCTAGGTCACCTGGAAGTTGGATATAGTTTTGATCTATAGGTCAGTCAGTGTTAAATTTCTCGATTTTTGGACGTTAATATCTAAATAACCGTTTGAGATGTGTTTATGAAATTTGGAAAACGTATGTATTTCGCAAGTCCTAATAAATGAGCCAAATTTGACAGGTTTATGTTGAATAGTTTTTGAGTTAAGAGGTGGTCAAAAGTGGCTCCAAATGGTTCGTGTAATATTACACACGGTGCTGCTCGTCAATTCTGTTAGCTAAGAAATTGACTTGACACGCTCCGCGTGTCTAGATATTTTCCGCATATCGCAAAATTTCGTTATCTTTTCCTAAGACTGCTACAGGAAATGTAAATAGAGCGATTAATTCTTACAGGAAACAGCATTAAACCCGAGCTTCCATTGTACACGCTAATCGATCACTGCCTGTAGCATCGTATACAATATTTGATAACGCCACGAATTATCCGATCGCAACCCGTCAATCTTCACTGTTAGGATAGTTTTTTGAAAGGCACAGTAACAAAAAAGACATAATAACTTTGTATGAAGTTAATTGTTTATCAAGTAAAGTACAAGTTAAGTAAAGTTGTCAAGTAAAGTTAAGTTGTAAGTTTGAACTTAAATATTTTAACTCAACTATAATTAATTTCTGCTACAGTATTTTTACTTTCATAAGGAAAGAGTTGGTTGCAAGATGATGTCAGTCAGGTATGATGTAATATTATAAATAATATTTGGACACATTCACTACACCAAATTTATAATATGAGTTACATATATTTTTAAAACTCAAATCTACACTATCCGAAAATACGGGTACAAATCGGGGCCCAAATTCAGTTTACAAGAGTAGGTAATGCGTCCCGAAAATAGTAAGGCTATTCTTTAACTTTCATTAAACATTTGATAAGCGATCATTTAATCGCACTTTATTGAGACTTCATTGGACGTTACAGAATTGATTGTTCTTCTAAAAATGATAATCCATCACTGGTTTTAGTGTATCCATCGTCGATAATACCACAAATTATCCCCTTTTATCCCGTCAATCTACACTGTGACCCGTTCAGTGCTAATACGCTTTGTGCTAAATACCTATCGAATAATTATTGGGGTCACCAACGTTACTGGATTCAAAGAGACCCTTACATAGATTAAATCGAATTGCTCTTTTAATATAGGATTTTATTGATAAACATTTAAAAAATCAGTAATTATCGTGCATAAGTGCATTCATTAACTGACAGGCCTTGTAACCAATGCTGATAGGTTTTGATGTAGTACACAGACGTTAGAAATACGATGATTGATGAAATGAGTAACGTCAATAGTATTACAAATTAGATTATTCGTTGCATATTGTACATCAAGTAAAGCATGTTTTTTCATCCTTCATAAGCCTTAATTCGCCTGTTGTAAATTCTGAAATAGCGCTATAATCAGGTGTTCAGTTGTTATCCTTATAAAATCCGTACACTAAAACTAGTATTACTTTCGACAGAGACGTATTACATGAACACAGGTGCGGAAAGTCCTGAACAAACATCCGTCCAACTTGACTGCAAATTCCGCAAGACTCGAAGTGTTACCGAATAAATCCCTACACAGTTCGGGGCTAAGGTTGTTAGGGATAGGACGTTTCGGATATGGATTTAGATTTTTTTATTTAATATTCAAAATTTACCTCATGATCCTTTTTATGACTCAAGGGGATGGATAATAACTTAGTAGGAAGGTCATAGCATTACAATTCTTATTTAATTTTATACAGACTTTTTTGACAGTCTTTGTATTTGCTAAGTGTATTTGTTGAGTGTTTGTATTTGCTTGATATATACTAACCTAAATGATCAGCTTAATAAATTACTATAAACACGATATACCTACACTATACGGTGCGTAAACGGCGC
Source organism: Thymelicus sylvestris (assembly GCA_911387775.1). Classification (NCBI taxonomy): domain Eukaryota; kingdom Metazoa; phylum Arthropoda; class Insecta; order Lepidoptera; family Hesperiidae; genus Thymelicus; species Thymelicus sylvestris. Next base: position 5,948,610 of record OU426896.1, on the reverse strand, counting down.
GCACAGTGGCATTTAGCACACGTATAATAAATTATTTTTACGCCCGTGTCATTAAAGCTCTTTATAGTAGTGTGACTTACCGCACTCGAAAGTCATACTTTTTCATGATGTGTCTAAATAGTCCTGTTTTCCAACTTCCTTAGTACAAAAACTCAGTACAAAAGTCCCACATTCACACAGTGTAAAAGAGGGCTACTTAACGCACGACAAAGAGTGATCTGAGTAGAGGTTGTGGTACTGGTTTGTTGACAATACGCACCACTAATTTGCTTTATTGCTCGTGCTCTATATCTCTGAATTAGGAGAAAGACATATGTGTTGCAATAGGCAAAAAGTGAAATAAAATTATTATGTTCTAGGTATACCTATAAATTAAGTAACACTATATATAATTATATAATCAAGTAATAATCGAACTATAATTATCTCTGTACATTCTTGAACATAATGTAGGTACATTTACCAACAAAATACATCAAAAAAATAAAATCTTAAATACTTTAAATGTCGTTACAGTTTCGGATACACCGAATTTTCTCTACCCGACCGTTAATTTCGGTTACAGAACACTATTCCGCACATCCCTCGTACAGAGTATAAGTCGCAATATCCGGCGTTCGTGTTCGTTGGAACTATCCTATCCTCACTAAGACGTAGGTGGAATATTGCAACTTGGTATTTATGGGTTTGCACTATTTCTTGTGTGGAGGGGAAATTGATCGTTGCCTAGAACTGTTTCTGAAGTTGCTTTCAACTTATAAATTGAACGAAATAAAAGTACAATAGCAGGTTTAATCCAGAAATAATGTAGCAAATAAATTTCAAAGTATAGTAATGAATATTAATGCAGGCTCGTCTCTCCTAAAACCATTGCTGAAGCACCGCAAATTGCATAGACAAAGGAGAACCCCGGTTTCCGGCCACGAATTATATGTAATCTGTGCTAGCACATAAGACTGGACAAGAGTAAACTATATACATAAAAATTCGTCTTATTTACTAAATAAACATATTTAAATCTTAGCCTCATTTGCAATCGCCAAATGAACAAAATAAAGAAAGAAGTTCTCATTGTATTTACCTCATTACAAACGATTTTATAATCGATTGATTAAGGAACATATGTATTAAATTAACTATTTATTAATTATAAAAACAATATTTATTCCTTTCTGATATGTTTTCATGTTCTATATAAAGCTAAACTATTTAATATATAATAATTACCATTAAATCCTTTAACGACATTGTTACGCTTATTATAAGACATTTTGAGTTTAACTTATCTGTGTAAAAAAAGTAAAAGAATATTATGATGACATTTATGACAATTTAATTTTTGCACAGAGTACTTAATCACTATGTTCTATTGCATTCGCTTTTCGTTTCGTGCGTTGGTGAATGTGTTTTTGATACAATTTCTAGATTTGCTTTTCTTACTACCACTGCCTGAATATTGGATATAGGAGTATAGCGCCTCCTGCACAATTTCTTGACGAAATATTGATATATTTTGATGATAATGAATAAAATATCTTTAAAAAATTAAAATGCCTTTATTACACAACCTTTTTGACATTTTTTTGGGTAAAACCCATTAAAGTGGGTAGGTAGTAGGTAGTATTATACCCACCTACTCAGTTTTAACCATTATGGTTTAAGTAGTATTTATTTATTTATGGTCTTCATTATATTCCTGACATTGTCTATATACTCGTAGGTGTTTGAGGTAGTAAGTGCCTAGTAAAACGCATATTCAGTAGATAGGTACTCACCAACCGGTGACCAACCGACCTTACGTTACCCATAATAAACGAAAACTTTATCAAAAACATATTTTTTTCATCAGCACTGTGACACGAGTGTGACATAATCATAACCCATATTTAAGGTGATTCATTAGGATTTCATTAGTTGGCCATTGCTAGCAGACGTGAAAATTGGAGAAATTAAAGCTTTTACAATGATCTAATTGACCACCAATTTTCATTCTTGTCTATTCTGGGCCGGTGTCTCTATGGAAGATGGGGTTCTCCTTTGAATACAGAACTCAGTACATTGATTTTAGAAAGAAATCCGATCCTAAAAGTTTTGGTAAGTTTTATAAAGTATTAAAACTTACACCAGAAGTAAATTTAAACAGAATGCTAAACATACAATAAACTGGCAAGCTAATCTTCAAAATATCAAACAACCCAAAAACGGTATGTACTGGTTTGCAAGTATTTATCCCGCGCAATAACCATAAACAACAACAGTAAAAACCACACACGAACTGCAAGCAATTTGCGAGGGGGAACCGGAGAATAGAGAAATATTTGAAACATTATCTAACTACAATGCACTAAAGGGCACCAAGTAAGAATGACTCACTAATGAAGAGAAAAGAATGCTTTATTTCCTATTACATACCTAATAAATTTTATGTAAAAATCCGACAGTTGAAGAGATAAGCTACCTTATGGTAAGTTGTCAGCGTTGCCAACTTTTAGACGTCTTATTAGTAAGTTGTGTGTTGAAAGAATTTATTCTCATAAAGACAACAGTCACTTAAATGAGAATTAATTCTAGCATGCAGTAAATTTAAAACAATCGTTCGTAACAATTTTATGACAAAATAACACATAGGAAGCCGTTATAGGTGCTTAAATAAGTCTTTAAACGTAATTTTTAAGAACATTTTACTTTGTATTGTTTCAAAGTCGGTACTTTTTTATAACTGACGGTATTTTGTTCCTTCAAATATGTTCAAAATTTTTTGTTTTATTAGTTCTCATATAAAATTAACTAGCAATCTTACTTATTCATTCTGCATCCCATTCTTTCTCGGTATCTTTTGTAGCACATACAGTAGGCTCTGTATCTTAATACCCGTCTTTTTTGTTTGTCCATAGGAATTAATATTTTGAACTTAGCTAAAAAAGGAGTGACTAATGACTTGTAAATTCGGCTATTGTACGAGACAACGCAACCGTCGCCAACGGAAGGGATAAAGTGGAAAGATATTAAATTCCTTGAAAACTAATAATGACTAAAAATTATAATGCAATATACATATTCAAACTAGGTTTTTGGAAAACTTCATAAACATAACTATTTAAAACACCGCTTTGCGTTGCGATCTACCAACTATTTATTATCATTTTCCTCAGTTCAGTAAGTCTATATCTTTTTGTAAGTGCCATATCAACCAACAGTTCTTATAAAAAGTTATCATCAGTCTCTGGTCTTATAAAAACATGCGGTGATTTAAGGTCATAGTTTATCAAGCTGGCCAAGTGTGGATCAGCAGACTTCACCTACATTTCCGTGTGCAGGTTTTCTCATGTTTATCGGCATTGAAGCAAAGTGATTACTTATTAACACTTACACACATTTTACTAATACACACAAATTTATCATAACTCTAACAATTAGGATTACGTGTGGGATTTCACTACACTCCATTGTACCAGCATAACTTAAGTTTGGTAAAATAGTAATGTACTTTTTTAAAATTTCATTTAATAATGAACTTGCGTCACTCATACGGGGAATTGACGTTCGAAACGCTTCAATAATAATTCACCGCATACTCTCCATTCGGTAGTAAAGAGTTAAATATCAAAAGGCACAATTTAATGAACCATTAACGGGTGGGTGGGTGTATTTATCTATAATTTCCGTACATCCGCCCGAGGCGCAGGATATTATTTCAGACAAAGTAAACTTCGATACAATTCTGTGGTTTAGCTCCGAAAACCTTTTTGCTCCATCTGAATTCCAACTTCATAATACGAGCCGTGAAAGTTCATACAGTCAAGTTTTTCTATCAAGTGCGAAGATAAATTAATTTTGCGGTCGGTGGGTTCTATTACGTTTATTCTATTCTGTGTTTTCTTTGATACGGGTACTCATTATAATTATCACTATTATATTTTACAACGCTTTTTGTGTGATAATTAAATGTGTATATTCCACGTTGTAATAAGATTCACGACAGATATAATCTAAATTTTACTAACAAAAAATAACCGACTTCAAAGTTACTCAAAAACGATTTGTCAGATCTCGTTCAAATTTATGTGGGATTACATGGCAAGCTTTCGATTAAAAAAAGAATAATCGAAATCGCTTCGCCCAGTTCAAAGTTCTGAGGTAACGAACATAAAAAGAATACGGTCGAATTGAGAACCTCCTCCTTTTTTTGAAGTCGGTTAAAAGTGGATTTAATTACAATAAATCACAATAATGTTGAGAGTTTAGACTGTTAGATACTTTGTATATTTTCTATTAACTAATAGAAGTTTAGCCTACCTTGCACTTATTCCCTACAATCCTTCAGGTTAGGTCATTAGCATTAGGTACTTTCAGTATTACTAAGAGTCGAGAACAAATATTTATCTAAAACATACATTCCCCCACATTATCTCTAATTTGGAGCTGCATTGTTACTATCAACATATTAGTCACATACTTAAACTTTAACAGAATTTGCTCCGAAGTTCACTGAAATTACTTCTCTATAACATATTATTATCATATTGTCACTAATCATACAAATTTCTTCATCTACCGAACCTCATATTATTCACCTGTTACTAATTCCAGTTATCTCACATTTTACTGTCGAGGGATTAACTAAAACCCGCTTTTACCTAGCCCGGTTTTAGCTCCGAATGAAATCCATCTACCGCTCCAGTTTAAAGCATTATTTATAGAGTTTTAGACTACCAGCCGACTTGGTTAAGCTGACTATGCAGCGCTATTTATTTAAGGGAAAAAATGGGAAACCAGTCTGTAAAAGGGACAAATATTATGCAAAGTTTCAATAAAAGAGGCGGAAGAGTATTTATATTTTTCTTCACCGACTTCAAAATAACTCAAAAACTACTTGTCAGATCTAGCTCAAAAAGTGAGACTACATGGAGCATCAGCTTTCGATTAAAAAAAGAATCATCAAAATCGGTTCACCCAGTCGAAAGTTCTGAGGTAAAAAACATAAAAAAGTCGAATTGAATACCTCCTCCTTTTTTGAAGTTGGTTAAAAAGGGACAGTAAAAGTATTTATATATTTTTCTTCTTATTGAAATAGATAAAGCTACGCAAAGCGAAGGATGATCCCATAAGCATGATTTCTTTCAGGAGCGTCTAACCTTTTCTTATTTGCCTTACGAAAATGAAAAAAATATTTTGGAATATGTCGAATGTTTGGGGTCCGTGGAAAATACATACTTACCTGACATAGTTAGTGACACGTTCGTACAACACTTTTCTATATTAAATTATTCGTAAAGTAATATTTTAGGTATTTCAATATTATTGTCGCGTTGTTAAATTTCATGTGCCCAATTAATGAACTGGTGTTTTGTTATGTGAGGGATATTATAGAAAAATTTCATGCTGGCCAATTGCACATTTTGGAGATAATAATAATTCAAAATATTTCGGAAAATTTCACATTATTTTATTTTTACTGCTTCTAAACAAATGACAACGAATTTCTTATGTCCGCACATGTCATCCGCATCGGGCCCTCATATGATTTCATACAAATGCGATGCGTCCGGCGCGAATGGTGTGGACAAATGTGCGTTCAGCATTATAGCTCATGAAGTTTTTGACACAAATGAAAAATACTTGTAATTAGTAAAGTATAACTATATTTATCTAAATACAAATGTACAGTCACCTGCAGAGAAAAGTAACCCATCTGTTTATAAATATACGAACAGCAACGTTTCCGTTGCCTGTAGCGTTGAAACAGATGGGTTACTTTTTTCTGCAGGTGACTGTACTATATTTGGTGTTAGAGTCACTCCTTCGGAGCCCCTTGCTTGGCGCTCTCAAGCTGAAAAACAAAAAAAAAATATGTTACTGGATATTATTATATTGTTGTAGAATGATAGAGATTTCTAGAAGTCAATAAAGTTACTATTTTAATAAGGTTTATTGATTCTATTGGGAGAGCATTTATCCAACAGGAACTAATTTTCAAGATTTGACCATAAGACCTACTTTGAAATTTTTGTTTTAGCGATAAGTTTCGTATTGAGCTAGAATGTCGAATATCAAAGTTAATTAACAAGAATTTTATTTTGACATATCTTTTTGCATTTCTTTTACACTAAAAGCTAGGTACACCCATGCCTTACCATTTTATTGATGCTGTCAATTCCTTCGCCGAACGTCTTCTTAATCTGTTCTGGATTGAAAGTTTCGGCTAACTGATCCTGTACGGTTTTACTCAGCTCTTGGATCTTTTTTTGGAAATCATCTAAGTAATTGGGACTGGGGGTTTCGGCATCACGCTTAACGAGGGCGGAATTTACCTGAAATGTATGGAAAATGATAATTTTTTCAAGAAAAGACGATCAGAGATTATCCTCATTTTTAATTATTTAACTGATAAGATCATTCTAATATTTTTATACATTTAAAAATAAATGTAAAGTATATATAGTTATAAAGGTAGGCCCTCATAGCCCTGGGGCTTGTGTTGATCCTAACGCCCCAATTCAGAGTCACTAACGGCTACTTAAATCGCTCCTTAGTTAAGCATTTGTACGGTGATTATTTACTAAGGAACGATTTAAGTAAGCGTAAGTGACTGAGATGGGGCGTTAGTGATCGACCGATTTCAACAGCAGGCGCGATCGATATTTAGATGGGTAACAAGTTGTGACAAAAATTTCTTGAGCTCTTCCGTGCTATAGAGGGCACGTAAAGCCGTCGTAAGATAACAGTCGTTAAGCCATGGCAAGACAATTTCCGACACCTAGGTTGCCCACTAACCCCATCAGCAATACGCGCTGGAACAGCGTGGTGAAGTATCCTCTACGCCTCATAAAGATGAGAGACTGGTAGTGCCATTAATAGATTGAAGCGATATACACTAGGTACCTACTCCGGGCTTAATGTTTAAATATTTAGGAAAACATAAATTGAAAAATGGCACTTTTAATACATAAATACTTAAGTAAACTTTTTACCATCATACACGACATACGATTACATTTTACATTTTAAGTTGGATATAATTAAATATTGAACATAACATGCAAACCATTCAGTTTATAAATACACACGAAACAATATGCAAATGTAAACAGACAGGACTAAATCTTTAGCATTTTGGATATAACACACAAAGATTAATTCTAAATCGAAAGTATAAAAAACTCACGCTAATAAGGCACACGGCCAAAACTACGATGAAAAGTTTGTTCATATTGAAGTTTCTAAACACGACTTTCCACCTCGACACAAAAGCAGGGACTGAATCTTTCTCACTCCACACCCCCTTTATCTGAACGACATTGGCTGTTTATCTTATCACTCTCGGGGTCATATTCCAGGAAAGCTAATTAATAAATGAGTTTGTAACCGTGGTTAATCGCTACGTTGCATTGGACAGAATTATCTACTTGTAGCAACATCGTACGATATTTGCTTAGAGGTCGGTTTAAACTGACCTGTTAGCATTCTGGAATCAAATTCAAGCTTAATTTTGTAAAAATAAATAATTTTATATTTGAGAAGAAACGGCCAAATAAACTCTTTAGGATAACTTTTCTTTGTAACCTATGTGGAACTGGATGCGGCACTATTATGTTCAGTATAGTATTGCTAGTTTTTAACAACTATATTTTTGTTGGTAAACAAACAGTAATGAAGTCCTTATCAGTAGCGGACATAAAAAATAATAAAAGTGTATTCACACTTAACTAATTTGTTACCTGACTGCCAGGAAGTTACTGAATAGTTTCTGGAAATCTACTACAAAATATTTTTTCACGGGAATTTTTAAACTGACACCTTTTTTTGTAAACCTAGTGAAATAAAAAACATCGTGACTATCGATTACCGATTAAAAAAGGACCTATTGAGTTAATCTATCTATCGATGTCCTACAAAAATTATCTCAAATAATTATGTTTCATGTACAGACATGGATCTGTTACAGTTTTTTGTTTAGATACGGGTCATTGCAGTTTTATGACGTTTTAATTATGCGTCAATGTCACCTGCATCTAGACAATTCTTATGCGGGAGTAATCAATGTGGAGGTTTTTTGTCTATGAATAACAATGTTTCTGTTCAATGAACAAGTATCGAATTGTAGACTTCCTAAACTATTTTTTATTCGTATCTGAACCATACAATTACGTAAATGGTGATAAGTATTTTCCATTGTTTGTTTGTCGCCACCTTCAGAGCAAACGCGTTTTCATCCGCATTTTAATAGCTGGCAAATGTCACGCTCCGTGTGCTTTGTACGACGTAATAACAGTACTTTGTATGTATGTACAACGTTTACGATGAAATCTGTTGAAACTATTTGTTGTTTTATCTAGATTATAAACTAAGAACTCTTGAAGAATCATTTAAAGTATGATTGTTTTTATGTTTTAAAGATTGTTATAGATTTTTTTATTTGTGTTTTATACCTTACTTTTGTCTTTCAGGACCTTGAAAACGATATAAATTAATTGGACGTAGTTTAGGGAAAACGTTCCAATCCACACTCATGTTGAAATTGAATTAATACTTAAGTATTAATACTTAATAATACTTCCTTACTAATGTAAGTATACTTACTTATTATTAATACTTAAGTATTAATTCAATTTCAACATGAGTGTGGATTGGAACGTTTTTCCTAAACTACGTCCAATTATGCTGATTTTTAATGCTGATATTGAGGTCGAACTAATTAACTAATAAACTAACAATAAGTAAGAATATTTTTTCACTAGAAACAACTGATATTTATTTATCTCAGACAATTTTCTCAGCATTTGCATCCGCTAATATTAAAACATCTGCAAAAGTGCCTCGGAAAAAAAAAAAATTTGATTACATTTATATCAGTTAACGTGTGCATAAAATTAAATAAATATACTGTTTACATGCCAAATTAAACCAAAAATCTGTAATAGTTTAATGTATCTTTGTATGCGATGTCTAACAGGAAAACGTCGTATAGTTAGAGTATATAATTATACATATTTCGTGTTAACACCTGCCATCAGCTATTTCCACATCCACCCAGGGTTGACTGGTGGACAATGCCATTAGGCATTAACTTTGCCCTTTGTTGCTTCTTTTTAAGAGGTGACATAAACATGTTAATAAATAAATAAAACGTTATGTACGTTATGTAAGTAAAACGTTACGTAATGTTGTAGAAGATTATTATAATAGTCTATAGATAGGTGCCATTCTAATGATACTTATCCATAACAAACATAAATAATAGAAACTGTTCACACATCGTAGCGAACTTTGCGTCCATTACTAATGCACTCGGTCGCCCGGTGTAATGTTTGCTCGCTATATTTAAATAGTGTTGGTACTTATGTAGGTAATTTAAATGCTGATAAAAACAGCGACTATTTATTGCAGATAAAGGTCAAGTGACTCAGCTGAGTCTATTTGACCATAATAATAGGAGACTAAATCCGGCCCGCAGGTGCTACGGCCCCTCGAGGGTATATTGGTAGTATTGATTTTAATAATAATTAATACAATATTACTATTATTTTTTCTCCATATTAGTGTAGTATTTACTACTTCAATCTTTGAATACCTTCTTCTATTCATCCATTTCTTCATCTTACTTCATTTCTTTCATCATTTTTATCTTTATTTCTTATAGTGCTATATACTTTACATGTTTCTTTACCTTTCCCTCATAGTTTTGTTGGCTGTAGCCTGTAAATTAGTGTTAAATATTTATAGATATCCTTTTACTTATTGATTGTCTAGTTTTGGTTTACTTATTCAAAATTTATTGTACAATTTAAACTTTGTAATTTTCACTCGTAGGACTTTTATATCTTTAAAATTACCTTTGTTCTAAATTACCATAGAGTATATGTAAATTTAAGTTAGTATTAGTCTACTTTGCAACAATCCGCGTTTAACATGTATGATGGTATATACGTTAAAACATGCGTGGCACCTCCCTCATGTTTTAAAGTATATACCATCATACATGTTAAACGCGGATTGTTGCAAAGTAGACTAATACTAACTTAATAACAATGGATTTCCGCAAAGTAACGCCTGATACTATTAACTATATGTAAATTTCTTAGTATTTTATACATAGTATATCTAAATGTATTTAATATCTTATGTAACGTTTTCCTCTTTCTTTTTAAATTATTTAAATTTTAAATTATATTTTTTCCATAGAAAAAAATATGAATAATTATTATTTTCTTTTCCTTTTTTTATTCCAAGTATGCTGTGTTGCGCCTCATACAAATGTGTTTCCTGACTCCTTTCTTTAACAAAACCTTGCAATTATGAAAGGATTTGCTGGCAAACCATTAAAATGCCTAAATAAATACTAGAAATGTCCATACTTGAGGAGGGTTGGGCAACCGTGCCTTATCGCGGTTAATCATGGGCAGGTAACGAATGCGCAAATATTAGACCCCAAGATAACCGTGCCAATTGCCAGACCCTTTATTTTATAAAATCTTTCAGAAATGCCGTGGCATGCCAAGTGTTCAAGCTTGGTTATGACCGGCTTAAAATTTTATTGGAAGGTTTTAGAACCTTTTTATAGTTTGCATAAAGTCAACGCGTCTGTAACAACCAACCTTGAATTTGAAATGCGGATTAGGGTTATATATTTCACGTTCAGTGAACAGTCACAAATAAAGCATTGTTATTCAGTTGAAGCCTCTAAAACTTTTTTGAAAGCTGATGTAATGAAAATTCTTATCATGTTTTGTGAAATTAAAACTGCCGGGGTTTTTTTTATTTTAAAGTGTACCTTTAGTTATAAAATTGATTGTAGGTACCTATAGTAAATATCTTTGTATAGTTTGCTAAGGCAGATCTAAATCAAGCTTATGACTAAAAAAAATACATAGTAGTATAAAAAAACTAAAAAACACTCTTTTATAGAAAATCCAACTAAAAAAAAATAGAAAATAAAATTGAATTAAGAATCGTGTAATTGTAATAAAAGCGTGGTGTGCTTTTAAAGATATTATCCCTTCTACTCATTGACACCATGCACCCCACGCTTTTATTACAATTACACGATTCTTAATTCAATTTTATTTTCTATTTTTTAGTTGGATTTTCTATACAAGCGTGTTTTTTAGTTTTTTTTAACTATTATTTTTTTTCATTTTTAGTTTGATTTTTTGAAATGAAATTTAGGTTTTCTTTCTTTCTTTTTTTTTCTTTAAATATTGAATTGTCATCGATTCTCGATAATTATACGAAGTTTGAAAGACATCTGACCGTAGAGCGTGTAATTAAGTATTTTTTTGTTTCTTTTTTTTCTTTATATATTGAATTGTCATCGGTCCTTAGTAGGTATGCCTTTCGAGTTAATATGACGTTTTGAAGGGGGTCAAAATCATGTTCAAAGATTCCGTTACATACATACTAACATACGTCTGTCTGAAGCTAATAAAAGCGTATTAATTATATTTTTTAGCAAATACTTTTATACTGAGCAAAGTTTTAAAAAGCATAATAATATCTTCAGGGTAAATGACGCCATAAAGGTGGTATTTAGAAAGGAGCAAATTAATGTGAACAATTAATTTTGAAAACCAAGCATACGAAAGTTTTTGCACGGTAATTATAATGCTGACATTCACTTTAGCTAGTTTATTACTTTCACAAACTATGCTTATTCGTAACGCGATTCGCATTACTAGCACAGCCTAGCAAATTCTTTATACAGGTCAACGACGCAGACCTCCTAAGCAACTGAATTATGACTACTCTGATATTTAAATAGTCAGAAAAGAACGCTACTACTATGAACTACACTTAGTTACTCATGAAACCTTACTTATACTTACCCAGGTTCGACTCCCGGAATTAACGATCACAAACGTTTATAAGTCATTTAATTTTTTTTTCTTTAAGTTTTAAAGAAATTATTAGCAAATTCAACTCATTAATTTTGTCTGTATTCATACAACCCTGACTGTGACCCTGACAACCCTAGTACAGTATTAGTAAGTAAAATAGGTAGGTATGTGTCTTCCAACAAAATCTACGGAGAATGCGATCTTACTGCACTGTGATTAGGGCCTCCGCAAACCCGCTACTTTTGGCATCGGCGATCAACGATTTAGCTGCTCTTAAAAGCTAGATTCAGCAACCATCGCTCCACATCGCACATATAAAACACCGATTACGGAAATCGAATCGTACAACATAGTGACTGAATATACCCCAGACACAACACAACAACAGATAAAATTTTCTCTGTCCCGCATATCTATTAATGAGTGCTGCTTTTTGCTACTTTTGGACGCGTTTTCGATACCACAACTAAAAGTAGCGCGTTTGCGGGGACCTTTACGTAGCATGCACGTTCATAGTTGTAGATTCACAAGTACGCCATTACACTCAACTCGTGGCGTGAACTTGTTGTGTTTATTGTATCGTGCGACAATAATTACGCCGTCCGTACACGCGACTGGAGTCACGCATACGTTGTAGCTATATTTTGGTCACCGTGTCAGGCTTTAACTCAGCTTTGATTTATGAATATTTAAAGCAATAAAATAGCAGCGTTTAGCATTAACTGGTTTGGGTCCAAAGAACTGTATTTTAGAGAGCAATAAACTTTAAAAGATAAAGGTTGACGTAATTGCTTCATAAATGTTTATTTTAGATTAAGCGCTTCGTATCGTTAATAATTTTGTCTATTGTTAAGTTTAAGAATTAAGTTTTTCGATTTAGTTTCCGTATCTAAATAAAAATGGAATTGTTATTTTGGACCAAATATGATGTTCGCTTGAATACAATCACACTTCGTTCTGTAGTTACCCTGCCTGCAAATCGCCGGGTGCAGAGTCTGCACTGCAGACTTAAATTCCCGGCCCCAATATGTATATTATAAATATCTGAGCCTGGTCGTGGTTATTTCTGGTGTTCACTTGTATTCACAAAGAATCCTTATGCTTATGACTGACACTTTATTAATACGAAAATATAAAGTCATAGAAAAATGCTTACGTGAAACTTGATTTAAGACCATTACTTTTGTTCGGATAATTTCAAATATGAACAAAGCCTAAGCATGGTTTATATCCCCTCAGCATTAAATTAACTTAACGTCGTTTTGCACCAAAAATAATGAGAGTGGCAAATGAAATCACGTTCACTCTATCATTTATATTATTTTTAATAATCACATTTGTATTCAGCACTACGGAATGAGTTAGCGATGAGAAATCGTTTCCGTTTTCGTTTAGATTAGTCGATCTAAAGCGGGGGATCTAGAGCGGGTCCTTGAGCTCTCCTTGGGGCTGTGACATCTTCGAACTGGAAAAGAAAGGATAAAGTTAATAAGCCTCGAGTATACATTGAGACTTGTGTAAAATTCATGTTCTCAGTATCCCGTAGAGTTACTGTAATTATTTTTATTCCAATAATTCTATTAATTTAATTTACCAGTCTTTTCTCTACCAAATGACAACAATTGACACCGTGATAGAAGAAAAATACATAATACTATTTCCTGTAGGTACGAGTACTACCTACGTATCAAGCTTACATGATTCATGACGATTTACTATTTTCTTATGAACTCTATACCTAATGCAATAGATTTGAAATGAAATCCTTGCTAACTACGACATACGTTTGTCTCTAAAAATTACAACATTTTTTAGCATTAAAAAAAAACAATCTAATTGAGAACCCTCTCCATCCTTTTCTGAATTCAGTTAAAATTTACTGTCGATGACAGTATTTTGTATACAAATAAGAACAATAATGTTTGCATTGTATTAAAATTGTTAGAATAGGTTTACCGCTTTGGAAACCCTGCCAAGATGATCGCTGATAGCTTCAAACAACGGTTGTAGCTGTTTCTCGTTGACCTCCCCAACTGTCCTGGCCAAGCTCTGGTCTATGCACTTTCTAAACTGGTCTATGTTTTCATGAAACGCGCCTAAAATCTGCGGAGGCGATGTTTCTGACACATCTCGGCGTACGAATGCCTCCACCTGAAACGTTATCCGATACAATGACATGACACTTCAATGCTCGATTTAAGGAGTTAAATCAATGTTAAGGAATTGATTGATTAACCTTTATTATTTTTGTATTAACTTAGACTGTCCTGTAAATTTCTCCAAAAAGTCAATTTACTTATGTTACATAAAAAAAAACAATTTTGCACGTGTTACATTGAAAACGCGATCGGGATTAGAAACTATAATAACCACATGGGAGTCCGCATTTCAAACTACTATATTATCATTGCTGAAGTGAATATGTGGAGCAAATACGTTAAGCCTGACGTGATTAATATTCTACTGGACCGCGTCCAGAACTTACGGTGTTACTGACGGTGACATATCTCCGTGCTGGAGTTACTTCTACTGTTGTTCCTAAATAAATAATTCGAGGAGTTGAAAGACAATGTATGTTCCAGGTAAAACTTTCGCGATCATAGTCTAGTTGAAACCAACTACATTGTGCTATTGATTAAATACCTATCAGTAGCCCAGTTGGTTAATAAAATCAGCGAAAATCTTGTGGTTTGAACAGAAGTCTCCTGAGCTTTGGTTCGAATTCTGCACGCACCTCACTTTTGAAAGTTAATACATGCGCTTTATCATTACAAACGACTATTATATTATTATAAACGATTCAAAAATAATGATGTTTGAATTGCGTATAATAATATTCATTAATATTCAAACATCATCAAGATTCAAACATCATTATATTTGAATCATGGTATGAATGGCATGGTAGAATAATTTTGTCAAACAAACATCATTATGTTTGAATCGCTAATAATTATGAATAAAGAATTAATCGTTGTTTAATAATAAGGAAAATTTACCGTTGCCAAAAAAATGTTTTGATTAATATTTTTTTTGGATTAGATACTTGAAACATAATATTAATGAAAAGAAGACAACACTAAAGATTACACGTAATATCTATGAAAGAAAACATAAATCAAAATTACTTACGTTAACAACCACGAACAATGTACAGAGGCAAAGCGAAATAGCTCTCGTCATTCTGAAGATAAAATGATCGACGATTTGCAAATGACTTGTCAGTTATGACTGTGGATGATCTAATACATCGCATCCTTATGTAGGAAGCTAATACTCGTTGTTTAGGTAAGGATGAACGCAATGAGGGTTTCAATTAGGCGCAATTCACAAATGACCTTATACAGTGATCGTTGTTCAGTTCTGTCTAATTGTAATGAACCATAGTGTGCGGTGTAGGTTTCATTTTTGGGTCTCAGTCAATAATTTGAAGTTTTGCTGAAAAACGGACGAGATAATAAGACGCCCAATACCTCTTGTCACTGAAACCTGTATCTACCACCCAATTGACAGTATAATGCATGGTAGAATATTTTTTTCAAACAAGTTCCTGTCATATAGCAATCAAAGTCCTATACCCTATAATCAAGAGATTAACATTATACACATTTTCTATGGAGTTTCTCGACTAGCTCAAATAGGAGAAGCAATGGCTTCCATCAGGGATATTTTTTGGTCTTATGTCGACAAATGATATAAGGAAGTATTTTGTTTGCTACGGTACTCATTATAATAAAGCTAGCTAAAGTGGTGTGTTTTTTTATGGAAATAGCCGGCAACGAGCTGACGATCCACCCGATGGTAAGTGGCTATCGTCTCCCATGGACATCAGCATCACCAAAGGCACCACTGATGCGTTGACGGCCAAGAAAGAGAGAATAAAAGAAAGAATGGGTTCTCCAGCCCCCAACCGGAACACGACGAGTCGTTTGGCGGCTGACTCATGCTCAAGGTTGGTAATGTTACATTTTGTAACTTTAAACAGGATTCCATTTTACAGATTCTGTATTATTGCAGATTCATTAACAAGTAATTTCCGATAAGCAATTTATAGAATGATTAAGTTACAATTTCGTGTTTCACAAATCCCTGCACTCCCAATTATTAAGCTCACGCAGATCAAACAGTTTATTTGCAATATCCTTTTAAATTGACTGAGTAATGATCAAATATTTTTGTTGTATCAGAATCTCGAAAAATTGGCTTGAAAGGAAAATAAACAATAATAACCAATACTTTATTCCAAACTAGTGAACAATATACATTTGTAACTTCTTATTTCTTAAAACTGATAACAAGTAACATTTCTATTAAGTAAACAAAGATTTATTAAGGAACAATTTGTTATTAATATTTTCTTATCAGTGACGTAATTTTTGTGATAATAGAATGAAATATTATTTACAAACTTAAAACATTGAAAATAAACCAAAATCTTAACTATTATTCACAGATTAGGTACTACTGCGAGGAACTTATGGTATAAATTTTGACATTTCGTTATCACCAGCTGATGTTAGACGCAATTTAGTGACATCTCAAATTTGGTTACATTTTTTTCGAATTAAACTATTATAACTGAAGGAACGAATTGCTGATCATCAATCAATGATAATGATAAATGATGTAAAGAAATAATTATTAATTAGTAAGGGTATATAATGGGATTGGTTGAGTCTGATAATGGTATAACGACTTATCGTTATACCATTATCAGACAGAGATAAGTCGTTATACCATTATCAGACTCAACCAATCCCATTATATACCCTTACTAATTAATAAGGATAGATAAGGATGATCTGAAGAAAAGATCTATCCTTTGTGTTTAGGGGATCATATTCTATCATGTGGTTAGGTACGCTATTAAATTAGGTATGAGATTTTGAAAATGCATATAAATTTTCAGATGAAATATCACATTGAACTTTAATCACTGGTTTCAAAACATAACAAATTTTACAGTTAAAATGAATAAATCTTCTTGCAGATAACGTCTTATGGGCGCCATTGACATGCGATCGATCGTTGCGATCGATCGGTGCGATCGATCGCAACGATCGATCGGTTCAAAAGTGCCACTCATACACGAACGATCGGTCGCAACGATCGATCGCAACGATCGATCGCTATCAAACATTTACTTGTTTGACACGGAAGGATAAAGACGTGCTCAAATAATTCAATACGTGCCCTACAAAATGGAAAATGAACTTCTTTTCCTTAGCTATGTGGCAGTAACTTTGATTCGGCTACAAAAGAAAAAAATAAAACTCTACTTGATTACAAAACTACTAAATTATCCGTTTACACGTATTAATTTACTTAAAATTTAGTTAACTACTTAATACGTGTAAGCCGAACATAACCGAACATTTTTTTCTTTCTTTCTTTCTTTTTTCTTTAAATATTGAATTATCATCGGTCCTCGATAGGTCTACGAAGTTTGGTCTTCCAAACTTAGTCTTAGTCTAACTGTTTAAAGCTAATATATAGCGTTTAACTAGGTTTTTCTTTCTTTCTTTCTTTTTTTAAATATTGAATTGTCATCGCGGCATCGGTCCTCGATAAGTCCACGAAGTTTTTTTTATGGAAATAGCCGACAATCGAGCTGACGATCTACCTGATGGTAAGTGGCTATCGTCGCCCATGAACATTAGCAACACCAGAGGTAAAAGCGAAAAGTAAAAGTAAAAGCGAACCCCATGAAGTAATAACAATAGTAATAATGGTATTAATTAACAATTAAAATCAATATTACCAATATAATCCCTCCGAGGGCCTACCACCAGCGGGCCGGATTTAGTCGCCTCTTACGACACCCATCCAGCGTGGGTTTGGGTTTAGTATTCTAAAGCCGCCCCAATACGGCAAAAAAAATATTTGTTTCGTCCATCGAATGTTGATAGGTACGTAGTACCTACGTAACAAGTACGTAACGCACTAGCCAAGGCATTGAAGGCATGCGATGCGTGCGGTGTGGCGGCCGGCATCAGAATGAGACAAAAATCGCATCGGTGATCGCAAAGGTCCACACACTGTCGATTCATCGGTGCGATATTCAAGATTGCATAGATTTTTGTTGCGATCGCCGATATCGTCTGCGATCAAGCAAATCGTTCACGATCACAACATACACTACCGATCCGTCGTTGCGATCGGTCGGCAACGACGGATCGCACCGATCGATCGCATCGTCAATGGGGCCCATTAGATTCGTTAGTTTAATAGTCGTGAACCAGTTGAACCTCTAGCTGATCCAAGCAACCCTCCAGTCCTTTAGCTCCATTATTAGAATCAAACTGAAACGATAAACGAGATTTTTAATGACATACTTATTCTTTTAATTAACTCTATTGAGAATAGTCCCCACACCTATTGAGTCAAGCCGTCAAAATTCCTTTAACGACTTATCACGTACTAGCTTTTACCCGCGACTTCGTCTGCGTGGACTTGAGAATGAAATTAAATTAAAAAACATCACGGGAAATGCGAGTTTTTTGGCACCGAGGGTTTTGTACTTTAGAGAACCGAACATAAGAGCAATATTAAATGATTCAGTAACAAACTTAACTTTGCCACTGTAAAACTGTCGTTCCTATGCTTGGACATAGTGATCAATTAACCAAATACAAATAAGTTTAAGTTTTTTGGAATGATATCTCCACGTGTTCCTGAGAAAATAAGGTCGACAGACAGACAGACAGACGGACAACGAAGTGATCCTTTAAGGGTTATGTTTTTTCTTTTGTGGAACAAAACCCTAAAACAATAAATAACCTGTAAACCCAACTTCCAAACTATATCCCCTATACCCTTGACCTGATGAAGAAGCTGATCCATCTCCGAACTCGAACGACCTGATCCCGACGAACATGCACCCTGTTCTTTGATGCGGGATATTTTCATATCATAATTGGCTCATATTTCCATATTAGATATACCTATATGAATTTTGCCAAAATTCATCTAAATCCATTTAGCCGTTTTAGCGAGAGTAAAAAATATCTTATTATAGGTACGCCTAAGAAATATTAGTGGGATTTTATATACACGTACACATGGGCGTAGCCAGGGGGGGGGTTTTGGGGGTTCAACCCCTCCCCCCCCCCCCCCCCCCGAAAAGTTAAGGACTGATATGTTTATTTGCAAATAAACCCTTAAAAATCATTTTTCTAGACGTCATTCCGAATCGAATGAGCTATCGCACATATTTTTAGGCGCTTTATTTCTATTAAACACGTTTTTGAACTTTTTGACTAAACTAAAAATAGATGGCACTACATACGTCGTGAGAAAAAATAAAGTCTCAATTTTCTTTAGGGTTATTTTATGTACTTTTAGTCGTTGTATTTTCTTGAACACCCCCCCCCCCCCCGCGCCGAAATTTGAACCCCCCCCCCCCCCCCCCCCCCGAAACTAAAACCTGGCTACGCCCGTGCACGTACACCATCAGATCTTGAATTGTTCAATGTTGTACTGGTTTCGCTATGTCAACGTGACCATCAACAAATGTTTTTAAAACTGTTATTCTCACCCATTCTGGAGTTACATAGTCTGTCTCTAAGATACACCACCAGATCCAACCCAACCCAGACCCTAATACAATATGGCCTATGGTTGGGCCTTACCTCCTGTTATTTCGTAGCAGCTACCATAATAATGTATTTTTATACTATCAAAAGGTAGAGATTTCAAAGAATTAAATCCCACAGACTTTTTAAAAAAAGCAGATATTTTGACGTGAGAATTTTTGATTGAAAATAATTAGGGTGCTTTTTCTATTACCTACAACTTTGCCATTTTTTAACTATTTTCCATAGGACTTGTAGTTTTGCCGGAAATCGAGGTAGACCGTTTTTTACCATTAAAAACTCAACTCCCCCCCTCCCACATCCCGACCTCAGATCGCCCGTAAATTATTTTTCCTTTCATTTTTGTTATATTCTCTTCCTTTTTCAATGGGTTTCATCCTACTATTATTTTTTCACTTACCATTTTCAAAGGCTTCAGCCCTGGTCAATTAAGATATAAAAGCAAAAAAAGCAAAACCTAAAGTAAGCGAATTTATTTATTTATTTATTTTATTTGTTTATTTTTATTTATTTATTTATTTATTTATTTAGAAAGTAGTCTTCTTCCTTCTTTTCGACTTATTATGTGTTTTCATCTGACCAAGTAATGTCTGTAAGACGGTCCCCATGCTGCTCACCAGATCACGCAAACTGCCGCCGCCGCCGCGCCTCTCTGTCTCCATGATCGGATCGGGTGGTTTAGCAGGTACCTGGTGTACCATGTTAGGTTTCCCGGTCAATATTTGATCGCGCCGACCACGGGCTACATGAGTCGCTCAGAGACGTCTCGCCCCTCCGTATTTGATTGCCTGAGAGCTAAATGGTAAACGCTTCAGCGTGAAGAGTCAAAAGAGCCCCCCCGACTATCTGGGGAGTTTCACAACCGCGGTACCAGCTAGATTTATGGTAATGAAAGCATCCCCTACCCGACAGCAGGGCCCGCCTCTCAACCGGGAGACTCTACTTCTCCTGAGTTTATTCCTGAATGACTTTGGGATTTTTAAGTGTCCAAGAACCTGGCCCAAATACCAAACGTATATTTTATACCTATAAAACGTTTCAAAAGAAAGTCATTCTTTGAACTGATTCGCCATTGGTGGATTAAACAGCGTGCCTGCATTACCATATCATTAGTTTATTTTTACTACTATTTAAATAATAAATAACTCACTGCTAAATCATAAATAACTCCCTCTAAACTTAACAGAATGGAAATTTAATCATCTTCATAATTTATTATTTTTTCATTCTTGTTTTCTTTCTTGAATAACAACCAATGGGTGATATGCCTTTAGTCTGATCTGATCACGGACGATGCTTTTAGTCATCCATGGAGGATGATGACAATTTAGACTATTTTAGACTATTTGCAAATTCAAAAATATTTTAGTTATTTGTATTGCACTTACGTCCGGTCATAATTAGCCTATGCGGGGCCGGCTTGGTACGCACTGACCAGTAGGTGACACCAGTAGACGATTATTCGCACATATTTTAATTTCTTACTTACTGTGATTTGTATTTTTAATATTATCTACTTTCTATGTGCCTTTTCCTACATCACAATAAGAAAATCTAAATTGTAATACTTTGTCAAAATTTAAGATTTTTATTTATCTACAGAAAAAACAATATTTGATAATAAAATTTTCCTAAATTGTGTCATTATTATCACTAACTCAAACCCACACTATCATACAGCGAATTGAATATAGGAATCTGATAGCACAATCTAACATAAATAGTTGTGTTATTGATTGAGTAGGGTAATTAATTTCTTAAAACCCCAATGTTTTAAATATTGTAAATATGTATAGTTACACATTAATTTCAATAAAAGATTTATTGACTCGTTTTCAGACCTACAATTACATTTTTTAATTATGGCTTCTAGTTACCTAAACTGACATCTGTTGTTGATTAGCAGAACTAATTCACTGCAAAATCATAAATTAAAAAAAATGTACGCATTGATTTTTTTGAAGAAATAACGTATATTTCCGATACTAAAGAGTCTCTTATATCCCTGTATCGGGCACTTTCAGTATTTCTTGATGTTATGTGGCATATCCAAAAGTCCTATTTATTGATATCTCGGCTTCTAAGCGACGTATCACGATAAAACATACACCAGATTCTAAGTTAGACCACCAGTAAAACAACTATGAAAACCGCATTCAATTTCATCCAGTGGTTTTGGCGTGATGCGGTGTCAAACATACAGACAGACAAGATTTTTAAAAATGTCAGATTTGCAATCTATTGCTCCTATATATTCCCCTGATACCAAATTTTCATAAATATCTTCAATGTACAGACATTATCGAGTTACAGTTTTATAATATACTAGCAGTTGCCCTCGCTTCGCTTCGGCAAAAATAGTAGGTAGGTACTTTAGTTAACTTACATAACATACTCTTAAAGCAGCATGATTGATCATTAGAACCGCATTACAATGAAAGGTCGATACACCACATAACGTTTCAATATTTTAGGGTTCCTTACCTCAAAAGAAAAAAACACGGTTCCCATAAGATCACTCACTCCATTGCCCGTCTGTTTGTCTGTTTCTCAAGACCTTTTTTCGCAGGAACGCGTGAAGGTAACCAATTAAAATTAATATCCAATACTCAGATCTGCAATCCCTAGGAGCTGTGAAAAGATCAATATTCTATGTCGTCAACGCAATCAAAAGACACTCGGCTAGAAGAAATGTCTTAGGTATAACATAGGTTAAAGAAAAAATCTGAAAACTGTTTTGTAAGTAGGTATCACAAAGAACATGATTTTACACCTATTTGCAAACTTGGTAATTTGATCAGGGCCTATGTTGATTTAGGGGGACGACAGTTTTTCAACGGCAAAGTTATGTTTGTTTCTTAATTCCATTTATCTTTTCGTTACACAGCTACTTTAGGTTTCACTAAATAGTTAAGTTAGGTTCAACAATCCTAGCTCGCATTTGGCCGGTTGCTTTTACTTATTATTATTATTTCATGATATTATTTTCTAATGTTTGTGTTTCCTGCTTAACCCATAGTAAATTACACTGAATAAATAGTTTTTATGATGCCGTATGGCTAATCCATCAGTATTTCACATTACATACCTGCATGATAGGTACCCAGACTTTTAAAAAGTAGGTAGTAATCCTTCTACAACGTACAATCTATGTCTATACCCAAACACATCAAAATTGGTTCAGCGGTGCGAGAGAGTTAAGGTTAATTCGATGAGTTATGTGTGAATGATAATAAAGGAGGCAACACATTTTCGCATTTATTACATTGTAGTTTTGGCAAACCAATAATTCGGCAAAGGGGAGATATTGCTTCACATAAAATGAGAAAATTCAGCTCTCAGAACTCTCAACACGATGTTCCTAAGGATATTATGCATTACAACTGTTAATTAATACCATTATTACCATTATTATTTCTCCATGGGTTTCTCCTGGATAGCTACCACCCTTGAGCATGAGTCAGCCGCCAAACGATTCGTCGTATTCCGGCTGAGGGCTTGAGAGTTAGTTCTTTCTTTCTTTTTCTTTCCTCTTTCTTGGCTGGCAACTCATCAGTGATGCCTTTGGTGTTACTGATGTCCATGGGCGACGATAGCCACTTACCATCAGGTGGAACGTCAGCTTGTTTGTCGGCTATTTCCATAAAAAAATTACGAAACAGTTATTTCAAATAACAATCCTAAGCTTCATGACACGTTGCAATACGCTTTACGTATGTGAAGTTATGTATTTTATTATCAATGAAGAAAAGGTTTTGTAAGTTTAAACAAATCGACTCATATTTTATTTTCTCGCTTTGTTATGGAACCCAAAAAATATCCTACAATTTAAGTTGAAGACCCGATATCGTAGTATAGTCCTGTTGAAATCCTTTCAGTGGTTTCAGAGATAAATGGCGATAAAGAAACAGACAAAGAAAAATGATCAAAAACTTATTTTTCAGTTTTGATATCGTGCAAGTAACTGAATTTACAACATGAAAAATGCAGTTATTTCGGAATCGCAGACGGACTCTTCAATTTTATTTATTTGTAGGTAAAAAATTGGTTTGCATGTACAGCGCCATCTAGTGGCCAAGATAGTAATCGATTTGTTACTCATACATAATTAATTTGCGCTTTTCCATCATTTCCAAGGTGAAATTAATAAAATGCTGAAATTATATTGGAGCACATAGATACGCAAAAAACATGCTCTCGAAAACAAAATAAGAAAACAGATATCCACTCGGTAATATGGATTTGAATTAATGAAAAAAATAACCTTTAAATGCATTTTATGGTCTTTCCATGTCATATAAGTAAAAACTAAGATATGCATGTATTACTCTTTTTGTACGGAGAAAACGTTTTTTATTATTTAAAACAAATCAGCTGACATTTTTTTATTTTTCCATACAAAATATCCCTGAGGAACCCTTTGGTGTGGAACCATAAAAAGTAGCTTAAATACTAAGTTGAAGACTTTTCAATATCTAAGTAAAAGTCGTATTAAAATTTGTTCAGTGGTTTCAGAGATTTGCGGAGACAAACAAACAGACAGACAGGAATTTTTTTTAAAAACTCATTTTTCGGTGTTGGTATCGTGCAAGTAACGATTTGCAACTTGAAAAAATCATTTTTAAAATCACAGTTTAACTCTTCAATTTTATTATTAGTATAGATGAAGAAAAGGTTTTGTAAGTTTAAACAAATCGACTCATATTTTATTTTCTCGCTTTGTTATGGAACCCAAAAAATATCCTACAATTTAAGTTGAAGACCCGATATCGTAGTATAGTCCTGTTGAAATCCTTTCAGTGGTTTCAGAGATAAATGGCGATAAAGAAACAGACAAAGAAAAATGATCAAAAACTTATTTTTCAGTTTTGATATCGTGCAAGTAACTGAATTTACAACATGAAAAATGCAGTTATTTCGGAATCGCAGACGGACTCTTCAATTTTATTTATTTGTAGGTAAAAAATTGGTTTGCATGTACAGCGCCATCTAGTGGCCAAGATAGTAATCGATTTGTTACTCATACATAATTAATTTGCGCTTTTCCATCATTTCCAAGGTGAAATTAATAAAATGCTGAAATTATATTGGAGCACATAGATACGCAAAAAACATGCTCTCGAAAACAAAATAAGAAAACAGATATCCACTCGGTAATATGGATTTGAATTAATGAAAAAAATAACCTTTAAATGCATTTTATGGTCTTTCCATGTCATATAAGTAAAAACTAAGATATGCATGTATTACTCTTTTTGTACGGAGAAAACGTTTTTTATTATTTAAAACAAATCAGCTGACATTTTTTTATTTTTCCATACAAAATATCCCTGAGGAACCCTTTGGTGTGGAACCATAAAAAGTAGCTTAAATACTAAGTTGAAGACTTTTCAATATCTAAGTAAAAGTCGTATTAAAATTTGTTCAGTGGTTTCAGAGATTTGCGGAGACAAACAAACAGACAGACAGGAATTTTTTTTAAAAACTCATTTTTCGGTGTTGGTATCGTGCAAGTAACGATTTGCAACTTGAAAAAATCATTTTTAAAATCACAGTTTAACTCTTCAATTTTATTATTAGTATAGATATAGATTAGGAGACTGCTTGCAGTGTCTATCTTATAGAATGAGGAGGCCTGGCCCTTTCTTCAACATTCTGCATTGGTGTGAATTTGTGGAAGAGGCCTTCGATAAGAAGATTGTTGTCTAACGAACTAACAAATCACTGAAGCTTGCCTTAGGTCATACTACACAGCGTTTAACGCGGAAGCGTATCCAGTTCTAATCTTTGTAACTCATGAACATTGAATAGGATTCTGTCAACAAATATCTACTAAAATTACAGAAATCTCCTAACAAATTTAAATTCAACAAGTTTAGTCGCGACACAGGTTAGTGGCGCGACACTGTTTACATTTGCCTATGGTAATTCTAAAAGGACTAACATGAACCCACTTCTAGTGTTAGAGTTGCCAGTACAAATACCTATGTTGAGAGTTTGTTTAGACGGTTAAGTACTAACACAAACAGAACTTTTCTAGTGGGAATACACTTTACGTTTATGTAGCGTCAGCGAAGTATAAAACAATTTAGTTTCACGGATTCCGTCCCAAATTTTCCTGCCACCAGCAAACACTTACCAGAATAATTTATTAATTGAAATTAAACATCTGCTCGTGGTTTTAGAAAATAAATGTATTTTTGTACCCAAATTCAAATCGAAGAGATTATTGGTGAATTCTTAACACTGATTTTTCACACTTTCATACAGAATTATAGGTGTACCAGCATCTCATGGCATTTTTGACAAGCAGAAAAATGGGTTTTTAATATGGCAATGAAAATTTTTAAAACTAACTATTGTCAAGCGGCTTGTCAAGTCAAAAAAAGAGTTGTATGGAATATTTTTCTTTTTCTAAAATGATGATTATTTTCGATGATCTGCCGAAAACAACTTTACGATCACAAGCTACAAATATTATTTTCAATGTTTAATGAAAAACATGTGAGGAAAAAGTTGTATTTAAGCGACAATCTGCATTATAAATATTATCCATCTTGTAGGATTAACTCGTTTTGATACTTAGTTTTCGTGATTATATTTTCTTAGTAAATAATCTTCTTAAGATTTCTTTGTATGTAAGTAAGATTAGCAAATGATATTAAATTAATTGAAATAAATAATACAAACATTGTTACAAATTAAAGGTAGCAAAAATTTTGTGAATATGAAATGAAATGTTACATCATACAAGTTCACGTAACTGAAACGGTGGAGGAGCAATTTCTTATTATTATCTACTTGTTCTCTTCATCAAATGAATAAAAAATACTAGTATACAGATGGCAAATTTTAAATTATAGTTGCATAAATTATAGTTAGTCACTGTAATAATTAATTATAATATAAAAAAATATGTGCTTAAGTAAAAAATGTGTAGCTTTGTCTTTTATATATTTTCATCTGAAGTTAATAAACCATACCTACATAATTTATATTGCCTATTATGAAACTAACATTGTTAAAAATATCAAGGATCAACAAGTTTTATTCTAGTTTCCCCAACGCTGGGGAGTGTGTTGTCTCCAATTTTAATTTCCCCATTTTGCCATCAGATTCTGGTACACCTATAGTATCATTGAAATTCTCTGCATCATCTAATACAATATCAATCGTCCTTACCAAGAAGTTAAGGTATGGCAGAACAGCGTTAAGTTCAGCATTAATGTCCTGGTCTTCCAATTTCAGGTCGTTGATTACAGGTGCCAGGTGATAGTTTACACCTTCAGTCCCATTGTTCGTGGTGATTGGTGAAAGCTGTAGAGCTTGTCCTGTTTCGGCTTTTGTGTTTGACTCACTGAATTCTGCAGGGAGACTCTTAGCCTGTAAAATGATATGGTTATTTAGAATAGACCAGTGGAATATGACATTGTGGTTATCCATGTGGCCAGTTGGTCTTCCTTATATCTTTAGTCTTTACATAATGAGAAGAGATCTGAGCCAGTGATACAACATCAAAAAAAAAACCGGACAAGTGCGAGTTAAACTCGCGGGGAGACGGTTCCTTACGTTGATTATGTATTTACCATTATTTTTCTATTTTGTTTATTTTTGCGCTTTTTTAAGACCATAGACTTATTCTTAATTTTCCTGTAGTATTTAAGTAAAGAACTATTCTCTGTATCTTTTCAAAATTCTAGTATCAATAGTTTTCTGTTTAATTTGAATTAAACAAAGCTGAATAATTTTATTTTATTTATGTTTATGTATTTTAAAACAGACTATATCGATTACATACATAACTATTCCGTGTTATTTAAAACTTTTGCAAAATAAATAATATAGAAACTATATTAAAAAGTGTGGAACAGAACGCAACTTGCAGTCTTGCCCTCTTGCCGGATGGTCTTATTTCAATGCTACCAACATTATATCAAACTACAGATTTAGCTTAAACGCACTTTATGGCGACAAAAAGTTTCATGCACCTGTTTGTTTGTCTTTGCTAGGCAACAGTTTACTTACATCGAGTTCGGATCGAATATGACTGGAGTATATGTATGAATTAAGTACAGAATTTTTTAAACTTGTATGAAAGTTAAATAGTTTGTTAAAAGTTGTTTTAAAATAAAAAATAGAATAAAAATAATGTTTATGGTAATAAAGCCAGTTCATAACAACAAACAAAAACGTGTTTTTAAAATGTAATAATTACGTAAAACAAAGAGCATTTCAGTTAATACAAGCCACAATGTTTTAATTTAAAAAAGAAAAACACTCACATAATAAACAGAAAAGACTAACAAAACAATAGCACTAAGCTTAAACATTTTTACTCTGTTAACAAGACTAGCAGAATACAGCGGATAATGAACTGAATCCAGTTTATATTAACACCTGGTTAAATACATCGGGCATACGACAGTATTAGAACCGTGGAAACCACGTACGGTAGATAATTGGAAGTCGGACGTGTGACTTAAAATTATCTAACGTACGTGGTAAATGACAAAATTAAGAAAAATTTCAGAGTAATGTTTGTGTTTCATTAGCAAGTTAATATAACTGGTTCAAAGACAGCGCAGTTAATAATTATAATGCTACTGAAGGACTTAGACATCAAGGAACAAGGACAAATCAATCTCCAAAGCCCAACCCTCATTATATTTGCACGATCCGATCATTATATCTATGTCACTATATTATACAGGGTTATTTGTAACTCGACGTATTCCTGGCGGGAGCTGATGAAGGAGCCAAAATGCAATATATTTGATGTTCATTTGTATGAGCAAAAAAAAAAATTCTTGCTACTTGTGGAGATATTTGCAATTTAAACTTTTTTCGTTATTTACCCGGATTTTTGCATTTAGGTACAAATTGAAAAAAAAATACGTATGGTATGGTTATTATTTAAAATTATTTTTCTAACTAACACTTCAATAAAGCCCACCTTACCTTATTAAGATGAAAATTCCTTCTGAATGAAAAACTACGAGCTACAACAAAAACAAAATTATTTAAAAAATACATGTTACTTGACAAAATATGTTGTCTGGTTGAAAAAATTACCATGACACTAGGCTTACAAGTTATTAAAAAAACTTGCCCATTTAATCAGCTTTTTGAAAAGGTATTAATGTTAATCCAAAAACATGTAATTCTTAACAAAAACGGCGTTTCACTCGTCGTAGGTAGAGCATATTTCAGGGTTAAAAAGTATAAAGCATAAAAGTAATGCACAAACTATTATTTTTTGTTCATACGTTCAGGATTCGGACCTGTATAAGAAATAGAGGGGCTCATATCGAGCAAGATATATGAACAAAAAAATAATAGTTTGAACATTACTTTTATGCTTTATACTTTTTAACCCTGAAATATGCTCTACCTACGACGAGTGAAACGCCGTTTTTATTAAGAATTACATGTTTTTGGATTAACATTAATACCTTTTCAAAAAGCTGATTAAATGGGCAAGTTTTTTTAATAACTTGTAAGCCTAGTGTCATGGTAATTTTTTCAACCAGACAACATATTTTGTCAAGTAACATGTATTTTTTAAATAATTTTGTTTTTGTTGTAGCTCGTAGTTTTTCATTCAGAAGGAATTTTCATCTTAATAAGGTAAGGTGGGCTTTATTGAAGTGTTAGTTAGAAAAATAATTTTAAATAATAACCATACCATACGTATTTTTTTTTCAATTTGTACCTAAATGCAAAAATCCGGGTAAATAACGAAAAAAGTTTAAATTGCAAATATCTCCACAAGTAGCAAGAATTTTTTTTTTTGCTCATACAAATGAACATCAAATATATTGCATTTTGGCTCCTTCATCAGCTCCCGCCAGGAATACGTCGAGTTACAAATAACCCTGTATATATGAATCCGTATTACCTGTTATCGTGATTGCATTAATGAGGAATGACATTTATTATACCACGTGTTTGTAGTACGAAATGTTTTACAAATTTTGTGATGATTTTTTCTCATTTTAATTCGGAGCTATGTTCAGATTTTTACGTTTCTAAGTCGCTAAATTAGTTTAAGATATTGGAATTTACAAAACTTTTGTCAAATTCAAACCTAATCAAAAGTGATAGTGAGAAAAACGTAAAAAAATAAACTGACGAAAAAAGAAAGTGAATAGCAATAAATAAGAATAAACTTTTTATCGAACAGGAGTAATTTATTTCATAGAAATGAGAAATGAGTAGAAGCACATAAGTAATTGGTAAGTAATTGTAAGTAATTGGTGAAAACTGCCTATGACCGTCTTGGACACCAAAGCCTCACCGACACGAACTAAATGGGTGATCCGCTAAATAAACATGTTGAGCTCAGCAAACGATAACACTGTTAATGTTAGTTATAATTCCATAGTTAAAGTAAAATAACCATTTATTAGTGTAAATATTTAAAAAAAATGTGGACTTAGTGACATTGAGATTTAGGTAGCTAGGTAGGTACACTTCACTTCGCAAGTGCGTACTAGATGATGACATGTCAATATGATGCAAGTTCGCTTTTGTTTTGTAACTTGACAGCGGAATCCACGATGAGTTTCAAAATTGAAGTTAGAGTTCGAGACTCCCTTCACTTCGCAAGTGCGTACCAGATGATTAGAGAATCACATATCAAGATCTCAGACTCGAACTTCAATTTTGAAACTCATCGCGGATTCCGCTGTCAAGTTACAAAACAGAATAGCCTTGCAGGAAGTAATTTGTTTAAGCTACAAAATAAATTACAATTGCCTTTCACATAATTATTACTAGGTAATTGTTCGAGCATTTTAGAATAATTTACTTTGAATAAGTACGTAATAAGATAAATTAGAAAATTATGTAAATTAATTAACATCCAGAAACATCCGAGTTACCATTTAGAATCACATAATAACAATAACAAGAACGGTTTTATCATAATGTTTATAAATGTCCCTGTCTATCGGTAAACGTGATAAGCCCGTGAACGATTTAATACTGACGTTCTATGGATAAACACGTACTTTAAAGATAAAGTGTATTTAAAATGTTAAAATTACATGCTGACTGTTTTAAATTAAGTTGTAAAATTTTATATTAATTTCTTTTCTTAATCAGTAAGGCGTGCTCGTTTATTTACTACTACCTAGCTGTGCACCGCGGTTTCACCCGCGTTAATTTGTGGATGAAACTAACTACTGAAATATAATGATGTTATATTAGCTTATAGCCTTTCTCGATAACTATCAAGCACCAAAAGTATTTTTCAATTCGAACCAGTAGTTCCTGACAAAGTTACTGGCAAATAAACGACACGCCAGTTATTCAAATAAGTGCAGAATTGGGTTGGACTCAAAGATGGAAACTAAGCCCCACGACCTAACAAACGCTTATAACTAATTCAAACACACATCTGACATTTGCTCGGGACATAGGCCTGTTGCAATATGACCCGTTAATTATGGCTTTGATTATTTATCACGCAATAAATCTCGCCAGCTGAGGGTGATGTCACTATACTATTTAGTCTGGTGATTATAACCTATTAGATTACTAAAATTAAGCTTAATATTAAGTTGAGCGTAATCTACATGTCAATTTGCTTACAGCTGTTATGGAAATTATTGAGCGATTTGGTCATTAGTTCACTTATAACTGTAATTTTTTGTGGTTCGTTTTTGTGAAAAATTCGTGTCTTCTTTAAAAAGGATTTAAAATTGTATGTAAATCCAAAAATATTCCCATTCCAATATCATAAATGATAGTAGTTGCCTGTGCCACCCAACGATGAACAGAGTATTTGTAGTAGGTACACATGCGAATGTATATTAGTACATTAATAAATTGCCAGCACAAAATGTAATTCACCGTGTTTATACAGCATGGAACTACTAAAATTTGTATTAGAAATCCAACCACGTAAACAATATCATATAGTGATGGTACAAATTACATGACACACTCATTAGTTGTCATCAAAGGAACTGCTGCTAGGCACACCTTTACCTTGGTGTTTTCAGAGACTCTCCAAAGTAAACTCATCAATAACAGGCGTGTATTTGTTACCATTCGCGATCATAATGATAATAATAATACGAGTACGTTTACACATATACACTTATTTTTTTAACAAATTTTTATATTTAAAATTGTAACTTAATTAAATATTTTATTTTAGTATTGATTTGGTTTTTATGTAGGGTATATATTAATAAATATTAATAACAATGCTTTGGGTACGGGTATTTTTATTAAATCTCAACTTGTTAGTTCTAATATAATCGTTGTAACTTAAGTAATCCTTGTGATTACCTGATTTTAATAAAAACAGTGAATTTCAAAGAAGTATTTATTAAATGTATTGCAGATTTAATAGCAAATTGAGCTAAGGTTGTACTATTAATTTCATATACATAATATAAAAAATACGTCAGACTCAACGAAATTATCGTCACCCTACATAATAATTATGAGCGTCACGTACCTATACGTGTCGTCTTGGATGCCATATTCCTGAACAAAGGACATACAGAAAAGTTAGTAAAACTATATTAGAAGGTAAATTATGAAATAAGTTTTTAAAGAAAAAAAAATTCAAATTACAGTACACTTTGTGCTTGTTCACAGTTCACACTGAACTCGCGGGCGCGGTCGCTGGCGCGGTCGCGAAATATCAAACATAGGAGCTACTATGAAAGTGTTCACATCAAAACGCGCGCGCGGTGTATGTAGCGTTTACCGCGCCCGCGCCCGCGAGTTCAGTGTGAACAAGCACTTTTATTTTACAAACGCAAAGTGACTTTAAAAACATTTTAACAAACGACCAATTAAACATACAACAAATTGCTATCTATTTCCGCTTCATGTTTTGCATCTGTATGTTTTTTTTATTCTTTATTTTTTATTTTGCTTTAAGTTAATTGATTTTATTTAATGTTAAATTTTTGGTTTAAATTACGGAAGAACAAATTAAGATTATGTTAACTATAAAAACCGTAGTATGCGATCCTACACAGCCGATTATGACGGACGAAATCATCACATAATTTATTACGTCATCACAATATATTATTTATCATTTTAACATCTCTCTTTTTACAGGTAGATAATATTAATTATTTAATTAGGTTAACTTTTTGTATTCACTATTAATAAAACAATATGAAAATCCGGATATTTCTTAAAAGTTATGCGTAGTCAATCGTTATCAATTGATGAAAATAAAAAGTATATACTCATAATAATATGACACACTTAATAATGTTAATATGATTTGAGCGATAATTGTCTTATTACATTTAAACAAGTGCCAATAATAACAGTACGTACCTACCTAAGTTGAAAAGAAATCAATTAAAATTTAAGATCAGACCTAATTTTATTAAAAGAATGTTATTCGTATCGTTTACAGTCATTGAGCATTTAATCAGGCGTCATTGCGGATTCAATTTTAATTAAATTAATACATATTAATCTAATTTGCATCAATCCATAAGCATTAAATACCAGTGCATTCCAAAAAGCATAGTGTGGCTAACCATTGTGGAGTCAAGCTACTCTAATGATGTTCTATTTGGTGGTAAAACATGTGTTAAAACTGTATGAATGGGGAACTCAAGCGAAATGAAACAAAATGCTATCGAGACAAAACGCTGTTCAGTATGATTTTGTATAGTGTCTCTCGCAGCTAGCGGACTGAAACTGGAAGTAAATTAGTTCACCTTTCATCCGGAACAAACTCGTACATGTCAACAAAAGTTTATTTCGTACGTGTTGAATGTTTTTTAAAAATTTAATTATGTTTAAGTAGCCAATAAGCGAGCTGATGTTCCTCCTGAAGGTACCTAACGCCCCAACTCAGAGTCACTAACGGTTACTTAAATCGCTTCTTAGCACAGAATTTGTATGGAGATTTTTTACTAAGGAGCGATTAAAGTAACTGTTAGTGACTCTGAGTTGGGGCGTAAGTGACCTAAAAGTAACTAAATGGTGGCCGTTTCTAGCCGCTGCTAAACAATCTAAAATGGTTTTTAAATCTTTACAAATAGCCATCGAACTTTTCGACACTAATTAAGTTTTGAATGAATTATAAATATAGCCAATGTAGACAGACTATTTAAGAACGACATTTGAACAAACTGAGCAATGACAAACAGTGGGTAAACTTTATGTAAACCGATCCCATGACAATTTCTTTGAGAGTAATACGGCTCCGAAGTTTACAAGAACCCTCATAAGGCTTATCTTAAGATTTATCTCATTCCTTTGTCGTTGACAGTGTACACATGACCTTCTTCGCAAAGTTATTACATTTGTTCGTTATTAAAATTAATGGTTTCAATTTTAATTGGGTCTAGAGAGTGTCGCGAAGTCAATTTTGGTTTACAATGAAATTTTAATAAATGTGTATTTAATCTTAAATGTTAATTTAATGAATGGGTGGGCCTTTCAGTGTATTTATATGATTTCCAATGGTTATATGGTTGTCGGTTATGAGGTTTTGATTGCCTAGTGTGTTGTATCGACAGCCACTATCAGACAGCGACCATCCAAAGTCGATAGACAGTGGACACCGCCATTGCATTTGCATATGCATTTGACAACCCTGTAGCCTAGTTGGTAGCGACCCTGCCTGCGATGCGAGGTGTCCCGGGTTCGATTCCCGGTCGGGGCAAATATTTATGTGACTGATAAATATTTGTACTCGAGTCAGGGATGTGATTGTGATGTCTTATATGCGTCGTCCATGCTACCCGCCATACTGCAGGGGTATGCGTTTTAGCGTTCTTACGAGTATCAACTAATAATTTCTTGTCATGTCGTGAATGTCCACGGGTAAACGTGGCCATCCATTGGCCCCCCAACGCAAAAAGAAGAGAGTCCATGAGTCTGTCTGTAGCATCTTAGCTCCTAAACGAATAAGCCGAATACTATGCGGGTTTCTTTTGTTTGAAAGCTGACGTTATCGAGATCGTTCTTAGCTATGTTTAGTATAAATAATAATCTGAATTTTACCAAGAAAAAATAATTTAAAAACTACTCGTTAGATCTAGTTCAAATTTATTATAAATGGGACCACATGACAAGCACCAGCTCTCGATTAAAAAAAGAATCATCAAAATCGGTTGACTCAGTCGAAAGTTTTGAGGTAACAAACATAAAAAGAATACAGTCGAATTGATAACCTCCTCCTTTTTTAGAAGTCGGTTAAAAATGTCATGGCTTTTAAATGTTCAAATTTTCGAAAAAGTAAAAAATGTTCGATTATTTCAATTAACTGAACAGTCCAACCTACCATTTCATTGCAACCTGCACTTAACAAAAGTCGATTTAATGTATCTTTTTGTAGGATGATCGTATAAAATAAAGCACCTGCTCTCGACTGTACCTTAATTAAGTAACACATCGAGATCGGACGCAATCTGTTCGAGTTTTCTGTAGTAATTAAATTGGAAAAATACAGGAAATATTAATGTTTAATGGGCGACAATGTTTTAATTTAAACGAAAGACCGATTTGAATAGTTACAGGAATTATTTATGTAACTATTCGATAAATAAGCGTAACAGTATTATAATATTATTTGTATTTTACATTTCATTATGATCACTATCATATATATGGTCCAAGATCCCAGGGCCACCAGACGTCACGTATTTTCTGACGGACGAAATGTGGACGATTGAGTAGTGTTAGTGTATACTACGGTCGTATGCCTACCTGCTAACTTGGTCAAACGGCCAATTTCCAGGTATCAGGTGATCAAGGTACATAAAAACATTATAAACTTCACGTGAATTCTCATGGCTGATTTTCACGATGTTCTAGATAATATAGTTAAAAGTAAGTCGTCAATGCTCCCAGACACTTTCCGTTGGCCATATTGCTTTGTAGACGCTTTAAATCTCCCAAAATAATTAGTTATGTGCGCCTACACCAAAACAGACACTTTTACACCGCGCAATTTGATTGCTCTTCGAATTCTACAGGAGTCGATTAGTGTTGATACCTTATTATTTTGAGAGCTTTAAAGCGTCTGCAAAGCAATATGGCCGACGGAAAGTGTCTGGGAGCATTGACGACTTACTTTTAACTATATTATCTAGAACATCGTGAAAATCAGCCATAAGAATTCACGTGAAGTTTATAATGTTTTTATGTACCTTGATCACCTGATACCTGGAAATTGGCCGTTTGACCAAGTTAGCAGGTAAGCATACGGTCATAGTATATACTAACCCTACTCAATCGTCCACATTTCGTCCGTCAGAAAATACGTGACGTCTGGTGGCCCTGGGATCTTGCTTAATAGGTACGTATTTTATCGTATTTTCCGACCTCAAAGGGTTGATGGATCGATGGATGGATGGATTTTCCGTATGTATTTTCCGTATTCTGTTTTCTTCTTCTATTTCTACCTTCTTCTGACTGGCAGAGAATGCTTATAACGTTAAGTCCACCTTTTTTACCACTTAGCTAAGTGCAAATAAATAAATAAAATGAATAAATAACACCTGATGTTATGTGGTCACCGTCGCCCATGAACATCAGCAAAACCAAAGACATCACTGATGCGTTGCCAAGGAAGAGTGAAGAAAAAGAAAGAAATATGATTTTTAGAAGTTGCCCATGCCATATACTATTTATAGAGAATAAAGTGAGGATCAGTGTACGTATAAAAATAGGTGTGACATGGTAAAATTTGTTAATATTATTTTAGGATTTTTTTAAGGGAAATGGTATTTTTATTAAGTAGCTATACAAGAAATTTATGCTGCGACTGGCCGAGATAATTAGCTACCCTTAATTAAAGCTTATTATTATTATCCGCATCAGTGGTTCAAAACATTAAAGTTTAGTAGATATTTTTATTAATATTTACGTCAAGAAAATAAAGAAGCCAAAGGATTTTTCGTCTACGTTTTATGTTAAGTGTTGAACTTATACACAGTATTTATTTTTAAGTAACTTAATTATTTCGTTTAATGTTACGCTAAGGCTTCAATCCATTAATGAACCACTACTGAGCACAGGTCTCTCCTCTTGAGGAGGCCTAGAGCATACTCCACCACACTGCTCCAGTGCGGAATGGTGGCTAACTCAAATTTTCATGCCGCCCGAGGTCCTCCTTATATCACCTACCCCTAAGTTTGAGGAACTGTCTCGTGTCAGGCTTCAATTAATATTCTTCCTGCAATCTCCATTTAAAAATTGGTTGTGGAGAAGTTTCCAGGGGACTGCATAAATCCCCTGAGTTTTCCTCCATATGACACAAACCTAAAGTTGTGAACAGTTCTGCAAAATTCCTCTAAGATTAAATAGTTTTTCAATAACGCCGCCTGTGAAGCTTTTCATTACTTTTTCAATATAGCATTCCGAGGAGTTGACACTTTAAAATTCGAAATGTGCACCAACTTCAATAAACTGTTGCAGAAATTAAACGTTGTCGCTTAATAAACAAAAACTTGTGTCAAAAACATTTCTTTATTTGGATTGCTTTGCTAGAAATAAATGATATCGAAGCGTCCATCTACGATATCCAAATTCATTTCTACTCATATTTGGGAGTGAAATTCTAGTAAGGATTATCACATTTCATTATCTACTAATCTCATTCTATAATTTTTAACCAACTTCAAAAAAAGGACGAGGTTCTCAATTCGACTGTATTTTTTTTATGTGTGTTACCTCAGAACTTTCGACTGGGCGAACCGATTTTGATGATTCTTTTTTAATCGAAAGCAGGTGCTTGTCATGTGGTCCCACATAAATTTGAACGAGATCTGACAAGTAGTTTTTGAGTAACTTTGAAGTCGGTTATTTTTTGTTAGTAAAATTTAGATTATAAGTGTATCAATTTTATATCAGGTTATTCGTAAACAAGCTTTGTATTTTTGTGGTTAGCAATGCGTTGATGGTAGTGAACAGGGGCGTAGCTACCGCCGTATCAGCCGTATCAATTATACGGGGCCCCCAGCATATAGGGGCCCCCACTAACACTCCCAAAAAAAAAGCTCGCCAGCAGCCTACGACCGCTACAGTTTGACAGCTGACGTTGAGGGGGCCCCACAACAAATATTGCTATGGGGCCTCCTTAGGACTAGCTACGCCACTGGTAGTGAAGTAGAGGATGTTTTGAGATGGGTATTGGTTTCAAGTCCTAATTGGAAACGTATGGGATCTATGGGTCGTAATGAAACTTCATCCACTTTTCGATTCCTCTTGACATTTAAAAGAATATAGTATGTCAACATAGGGATGACCATAAACTATATACTGACATTTTCTTATTTTTCATACATCAACACATTTATCAACCAATAGGTCAACCTCAAAATGGTTTTTATAATATGATAATGCAGAGTCAAAGTGTCCCAAGATTTCAAAATTACTAGGTCGTTAAACAATTCGTGGACTCATATTTCGTGGAACAAAACTTCCCTGAGTAGGCCGATTCCATGAGGCAATTTTTTGTGCGGCTACCCAAAGCGAAAGTGAACATTCGTTTCGTCCAACTTCATTATGAACTTCTAAAAATTTATTAACTCCTGATTCAAATAATAACTTTGCCCCGTTATTTATTTCACGAAGTTTTTGTAATTTCGCTTAGCCCGGAATACTTTTATTTAGCCAGTTTATTAGCTAGATTCAAAGAAAATAGTTTAAAGACAACATTATGGAGTTCACCTATTTCGCGATGCTGACTGCCAAGTTTATTTAACTTTTCATTTTAACATTACTGTTAGTTAAACATTACCGCAAGTTCGTTTAAATGAATTTTACGGAATGGTACTGTAGTTAATTTGTAGTAAACAAATAGTTACACAGACTTAGATACATAAACACTTAGATACACTAAGAATACACTTCAATTAAGGTACCTACTATCGATGAGCAGAAAAATCTTCAAACGGATAAGTATTTCATAGATTTCGCATGGTGGTAGGATTTTTTATCCACCTGGTTAGCTATCACTTCCCTCTTATTGTACATACAATATTGTCACACTCGGTTTCCTCTTTTTTAACAGTCTTCAAAAAAGGTAGGAGGAGGTACAACTGTATTTTTTTATGATTGTTACCTCAGAACTTTCGACTGCGTGAACCGATTGTGATGATTCTTTTTTTAATCGAAAGCTGGTGCTTGTCATGTGGTCCCGTTTTTTGAGTTATTCGTAATTTTGAAGTCGGCTATTTTTTGAATATAAACTTATGATTATTTATTAAGTGCTTCTTTAGGTAGGTAAGTGACTTGATAGTCAAAGCTGGAAGCTTCTTTTAAATCAGTTAATAAATGTCGGAAATCTAAGGTAACCACAAAATACAATTGAATTTAATTGAGAATATTTTTAAGCCGGTTAAAAAGGCTCTCTAAGAAGTATGAAGGCTATGTTCATAATTTCAAAATACACGGTTTTATTCGGAAAATACTCTAAACTGTTTTCGAATTATTTCCGATACTGTATGCATTTGAAAAACCCGTCTACTGAATACAGGATTCATTTAATCCATTTGGATAAATTATTCGTTTTTAAATCTTCACGTAGAATGTACTTATTTTCTTGCCAACACAATATTAAGCTTAAAATGGGAACCTAAATAGGAACGAAATTGTTTCCACAAGCGACTTAGCAATAGTAAAAATGTTACAACCTTCTCGCAGTTAAAGGCATAATACTCCGTAGTTACATTTCAACAACGTAGAAAGAAAAACAAAATATCTCCCCAGATATCCTTTTTTACGTCGTCATTAAAAGAAACCTAATTTCTTTTTTCAGCAGTGCGGAGTAGGTACAATAATCTGATACCAGAATTGAGGGCCTTATAGGGGAATGGTTAAGCTTTGATGAGAATAATTAGGTCAACGAAATCATACTATAGACTGGTAACCTGTGTTTTGCTTTGCTTTGGACAATCAATGCATTTAGTTTATATTCGAAAACCGGGCAAGTGCGTCTCAGGCCACGCGCTTAATGTTCCGAAGTAGTACGTTTATCGACTAATACTCATTAACAACTTATGCCGTAATTGTTTTCCTTGTAAATTCATCGTATAACCTATTTTCGTTTTGTTTTGCTTTGATTTCACAAACGGACCCCTAATTGCAAAAATGGTCTCAAAAGACCTACAGATATAATAATATATAGAAAGACTTTTTCAACGATACCCCACACTATAAGATACGCGACGAATAAAAAATTATGGGTGTCGTAAAAGGCGACTAAATCCAGTCCGCTGATGGTAGGGCCCCTCGTGGGATTATATTGGTAATATTGATTTTAATTGTTAATTAATACCATTATTACTATTATTATTTATCTATGGGGTTCGCCTGGATAACTACCACCCTCAAGCATGAGTCAGCCGCCAAACGACTCGTCGTGTTCCGGCTGGGGGCTTGAGATCCAGTTATTTCTTTCTTTCTTTTTCATCTCTCTTTCTTGGCGGGCAACGCATCAGTGACGCCTTTGGTGTTGCTGATGTTCATGGGCGACGATAGCCACTTACCATCAGGTGGATCGTCAGCTCGTTTGCCGGCTATATCCATAAAAAAATCATCCTCACGTTACCTGTAGGGAAGGTACCCTGAAAAAAAAATGTTTTTCAATATTCCATTCCCATTCAAGGGTTCCGATTTTACTTCGGAACCCTAAAAATGTTTGGACAGATTGTTTTTAATTGACATTATATTTTTATTTATAAACCTATTACAATAAAATAACACAATGTCATCCCAAGCTTATTTATCAGTCAGTCCATCGAAACGGGTTAGGTAAATCGTTCCTGAGATTGGTTTGGAATAAACATTGGTCAGTTTCAGTTCTTTTATAATTATGTATTATGACATGATAAATACGATTATTACTATTAATTTATTAATTAGTAAACCGTCAAATACATTTTTTATTGTTTTTATTAAAATTATTTAACTTTCATCAGCTAGTGTGCTAGCGTGTTATATTTGGTTATTTTATCGTCCAGCTGTAAAGCATACTGGAGCGATATTAAATTATGAAATAGGTCGTTTGTAGGATAATTGGCCCAAATACAGAACACAGCGGTATTAAAGCCACAGGTAAATAGACTCGCTCTACAGAATTTTGCAATATATTACGAATATCTTGTTATATTAGGTGTATGCTAAGTACCCACAACTGTGTCTGGGATTGTCTTCGTGTATTACAATGGAAATATACTGTTTTACTAATTACTTGTCTATCTATGTAATTGTTAAGTAATATAATTATTAAGTACTAGTTTAGTCAGCTTTTTTAATTTTCCACTGCTCTTTGTTAGTATGAACTAAAAAATATTTAATAGGCAACTTATTAGTATGTTTATACTCACTTTAGCGGTAATTCTCAATATTATATCAATCATAATTCTCAAGTAACTTGACTAGCAACTGTCAAAAAGTTACATCCACCTAGTTTCTATAACTTTAATATTCTTATTAATTTATCCAAGGATTACAGAAAGATATGTACAATTTTATCGAAAATGGCCGTAAAACAATTAAGTAACAATGTTTTGCCGGCAGGTCTCTTCGAGACTGAAGGTGTCCGGATACCGGGCACGGAATGCGACTACCAGTTCAGCCGATCCGGCAACCGGCCGAGCCATGGCCGCCTGTACAGTCCCCGCTACCCGTCCATCTACCCCAATAATGTGCGATGTTCCTACCATTTTCATGCCAGGTAAGTTTCACTTATAATTTACTAACGCTACGCACTCATAGCCCCACACTAGGATTCCGTGTCGTGGATGCCATGGACAACATTGTGTGTTGTCCAAGTGACAAGAACACACACACCCAGACCGAGAACAGAAATTCAAACTCATCATTCAAATTTCCGCGTCGCTGGGAATCGAATCTAGAACCCTAGGTGCGTCGATCCGTCATGGTAACCATTAAATTGCGCCACATGGGTCGTCTAAGAATCATAAACAGTCAAAAAACAGTATGCATGCAGTGAAACATTAACTATATTCAAGACAATTTAAAGCGTAACATGATGGCGATAATAGCATTTATGACGCCTTTTTTTCTATTTCAGACCAAAGGATCGTGTTAAGCTAGTTTTTGAAGAAATTTCCTTGCAGAAAGGTGATATAAGGTAAGCTAAAACTTAGTTTAAAAGCCTTTTAATTTGGAGCAACATTTTGTCAAAAGTTTCTGTACCTACCATGAAGTTTTCGTACCATCTAATTTATCGTTCGCCTACTTTTAAGAACGCGTTTTTATCAAGGTTTTTAGTTTTATAACCGATGCAGGTTAGGTGACACCAATCCATTTCAGAACATAATTATTTCGTAATCAATGAGTAGTCGATCATCTTATTCCACCAATCTGTTTTAGTACGGATTGTGGAAAACTAACTTAATAAGTAAATGGGTCAGTTAATTATAACATCAAATATTAATTTATCATCAATTGAGTTACTCAGGAAGTTAATTTATGTAACAAAATAAAGATATTTTAACTCATTATTATTCACAATTACGTATTTAAACTATTTTCAAAACACAATCCTAAAATAATCTCAAGAGAGAATTTATCATATACCTAAATCTGTCATAATTTTTTACAACAACCAAAGATAGGTAATAAAAACTAGATATGAGTAGGTATGAAGTAATAATCGGGCCTTACATCTACGAATATCGAATTTAACTACGGTGCATGATAGCACCGTTGGACACTGTCGTAAAAGTGTTATAAAGTTCGTGACACCGCTACGATATTATCCTCCGCCTTGGGAAACATTAAATTTTCCAGAAGTTTTAAAATAGTAAAATTTAATCGCGTAAAAAACGGGTTTATGCTAAGAAACAAGAAGTATAGGAAAAGTTGAGGATAATATTTTCATCAAAATCTGGAGAAGCTTGAAATAAGGAAAATTTATTAAACATTTATTACTAGCATAGCAATGGATTGAACCAATATTAAAATTACAGGTTCAACTTCAAAAAATAAAGAAAATATTGTGATTTTAACTCACTCAATTTTAAAAACAATATTATATGGGTACCTAGACTTTGGTATATCATGTAGGTTTACTACAGTAGTGCCTAATCTATTAAATATTATAGTTGGCATGGTAAATTTTTACTTCGTATTATTAATAATTGCTTTAAACGCTTGCTAAATTTTTAATACGAAGTTGCAGAACGCTTGCAGAATTTTCAGTTAATCAGGAACCGAACGAGTAGAAATAAAGGATCCTGTAAAAATCAATTACCACAAAGTTAGAAGCGAACTTCGGAACTTACTTCCTTAAACTCCCTGCATTAAATTGAACTATTACAGTTTCACCTGACCCAGCGTAAACCCGCAGTTTCACAAATGTCAAGCGAACCTCATAGAATTCTGTGAAATAGTCATCCCTGTATTTAACAGCATTACCATAATTGAATTATGAATATAATAGACCGCTGCACAGAACCGTTAATGAGCGCCGGCTATAAACCACATCTAGTCGCTTAATTATCTAGATAATGCATGCGCCCGAGTTAGGCTGCAATATACTGTAACTGGTAAAAGGTATTTTAGTATTTTCAATGGTTTTAGAGTGTCTAATACTATGGAAATCATTTATTAAATAGCAATTTGAACTGAACTTTAGAACTAGAAATAAACTAACTTTTACAAATTTGTTCTAAATTGTCTATGATCACGATATTTATGAATTAATTCGGCTCAGTTAGGCTTGGATCTCAGTTAAACTAGAGTAAAATGATAATATATGTTTCTGCCATTATTTTACAGGAAGGAAAGTAATAATACTACTAGTAAATAATTTGGCAACATTTTTGTATAATTTTACTGCCGACGCCAATTCTCATTAACAAAATTCTCATAAACAATGAGACCTTCAAATTTAGATCTATAGTGTCGTCGATAGCAGGCCGAAAACAATTGCTAGCCAGAATATCAATAGATAAAATCCATTAAAATGAAGGCCAGAAATCACGGTGCTTATCTCGTAATGTAGAACTGTATTTTTCTCTGCTTACGATGATGTGTTTAGAGAAAAAATAAATTGCAAAATGTGTTTATATCCTTTATAGTCTTCAAAGAAACTTAACATTATCTAACACCAACCTGCTGGCGGATTCTTCAGAGACAATTTCCCAGAACACAAAAATGGTCGAGATTTGCTTGACTGTATCAATCGTATCAATCGTCACTAGCTCAAGCTGGATAAACAAGTAAAGAATATACTTACTTTAGTAAAGGTTTAACAGATTACGAGCATCAAAAAGATCTGAATACAGTAACGAAGTGGCAGTCCGTTGTAAAGAAAGTAGGTCTTACTAAAGTAATAAAGAGTGCTACGATGACGTAG
Source organism: Thymelicus sylvestris (assembly GCA_911387775.1). Taxonomy (NCBI): domain Eukaryota; kingdom Metazoa; phylum Arthropoda; class Insecta; order Lepidoptera; family Hesperiidae; genus Thymelicus; species Thymelicus sylvestris. The sequence continues at coordinate 5,904,844 of OU426896.1, read as the reverse complement.
TTCTGCAAAAAGATGGGAAGCAAGATACTTGTTCCAAATTCATTGAACACTTGGAGTTAAAAAAGCAACTTTTAAATTGTAAGTATAGTTTTTGAGGTGGCTGTAATTGGATAATACATGGTTTCTTCTTAAAATTCTCAAGATTGCTAGGCTCTGAAATTACACAGGAACCTCATTTGCTATCTTTGTCACATAAAATATTGTACCTACTGCTTAGGTACAAATAAATTTAAAAGTACTTAACAACTCATCACAAACTTATTGACTGGTAAAGTTTACAGATTCTCTTCATAATTGAGGAGGTCTGAAGTCCACGTGTTCCAGAAATGTTGCCAGTAGCGATCACCGATACGAGTGCTATCAGGGGCCGAATTTCTTTAACTCGGTCAATCACCTACAAGTGGCACAAGCCTATGAGTGTTTTGTATTAACAATATTACAAACATTAGTATCTTTATATGTATAGAGTGACATTATTTAGTACCTACTAGCTGTTCCCTGCAGTTTCACCCACGTTAATTTGTGGAAAAATTAACTACTAAAATATGTAATGTTATATAGCTTAAAGCATTCCTTGATAAATGGAATATCAAATACAAAAATAATTTTCCAATTCGAACCAGTAGTTCCTGAGATTAGCGCGTTCAACCAAACAAACTCTTCATTTTTATAATATTAGTAAGTATAGATTTATAGTATTTGTACCTTTATATAGAGTGACATTTTTTTAGTTATTTATAGTTTCGTTATGTCCGTTCGTCTGTCCATCCGTCTGTCTGAAACAAAGCACCGAGACCCTTAGTGCTAGAGAACTGTAATTTGGCATGGATATACATATTTATTAACACTCCAGAACCAGAGCCTTCTTGCTTATATTAAGTTTGATTTACATCAATCAATAAAACATAATATTGACTTGTTGCCAAAATTATAACATCATTCCTGCAAAATACTGTAATAAATACAATTTGTGATAAATGATAATCAAAAGTATCGCACATGTAATTAACTATTTAGGTACTAAGTTGTATAATCGGAAACTTTGACGTGGCCCTCGTTTTTCTTAAGTTAGGCAAGTCGACGGTACACTCACAATCAGTGGTCCTCCCAGCACAACGTTGTGTAACGTTCTAATCGACGATAATATTTTTGTGGTAAGAAGTCTCGAACGAACAAGCGAATTCCGTAATTGTAAGTGTTCAAATCTGTAACCAAGATGCACGCCAAAATTTTGAAGCGACCACCACCAAGCGTGATCCTTAGTAATTAAACATACAGTAAAGCAAAGCAAAGCAACAACCCATAATTTTATTGTAACTTTGATTTCATATTAAGTATATTTTCTCAAGTACTTATAATATTCAGCGACTATGTAACAGGCAGCCTTCAAATGCTTTTAAGGCAGACTGATTAATCTTCACAAAGTAATTTACGCTACATAACCTACTTATGTGGGAATGGGTGACTACTTCAAATGTGAATGAGTAATAAATATAAATTTTGATTTGCTTTTGAATCTCAGTATATCGTCGTAATAAAGAAATGTAGGTAACTGAGCTACTTTAAAACTTTAATTTTAGAGTATTACCTCCCAACTCAGAGTCACTAACGGTTTCTTAAATCCCTCCTTAGTAAAGAATCACCGTACTAATTCTGTACTAAGGAGCGATTTAAGTAACCGTTAGTGAGTTGAGGTGTTAAACTCATAACTGTATAGGCAAGTTTTCTATAACATAGTTTTACTACTTATTTTCCGGGACACTCTGGAATTTTTATAACATAGGTATACCTACGTTTTTTCCGGGACACGTGGGTATGTATAGCCGTGGGGGAACGCTAGTGAATAAAATAAACCTAAATTATTTAAACGGAACAATAACTACCTACTGTAGTTTAGTTTCTGATCTGCAATCCCTTGGAGCTGTGAATAATAAAGTTTCTTTTCAACGTAATCGAAAGATACGGCCGTCTATGCCGTGTAATTTAAACACTCGCAAGGGAATCAAACCTATACCCCGTTGACCTAAAATCAGACAAGAAAGTAATTTTGTGGTTACTTCCCAAAAAAATAACAATTTTGTTATCGTTACGCGAATCCGTCTCGCACTTGTCTGGTTTTTTTTTATTCTTTATTATCCTAATAGTCTTCTTAGGTCAAAATGCCTACAAAATGAGCAAGTAATTCCAAGTTAAATCAACATCAAATACGGAATCTCCACATTATAATATTATAGCACAAGATATTAGGAAACAGAACAAGACCCAAAGTAAATTAATTTTAGTGCAATAATACCTCAAACTTCAGAATATTATGTTATTGTTAACTTGGTTAGATTAATTAAGACAAATATCTTCCTACGGAATACCTAGTGATACAGAGATACGTCGCATAATACCTGAGGGATTCTAACTGTATGAAAATGTCAATATTCGGTTTTAGTTGAAGCTTTGGGTTGCACGATGTATCACAATTTATTTGTTTTAGTTCCAGTATTTTTATTAGAAAGTAACGTTATATCCTTTATCAAAATAAACTGTATATCTATATCTGTATCAAACATATTAGTTGTATTGTATGCTGGATACAGTTAGACGTAAATAACTCCATGAAACTTTTGCCGCTTTGCTTTTTGTAACTTAAGGCGAGCACACAACGCTACGGTGCAAAAACGCATCGTGAAACGTGGAACTATCCGACGACGCCACGTACGATTCTATAAGCGACATTGTTCTTTCAATGTGTCGTCACACCGTAGTGTTTTGGCCTTGTCAATGAATGAATGTTTCTTAAATTGTATAACTACAAAAAACCGAGTCCTAAAATAAAGTGGGCGCATACATATTCATCATTTTGGGCGATATAACATCCGATTCTCCAATTCCTTCATTAATCTTCTCTGAAGCAGCGTGTTGAGATGTTCACTTATACTACTGAAAACATGTCTCTTAAATTACAAGGAGAGAAAGTCCTGCAGTCCTGCTAAAGAACTGAAGCTATTTGTAACCATAAGAAATCCTGAAGCACCGCTCCTAGGTTACATTCACCACAATACATACACAATACTAACACACATACACATCCATACACACACACACACACACACACACACACACACACACACACACTTGCACACACTCGCACGCACATGCACACACACATACACACAATTATACAGACAGCACATTCTAATTGTAAAACTCCAACTCTATCTTGATATTAGTAAATCTTTTTATGTGTTAATTTTAAGTTTTTAGTCCATTAAATCTTGATGTACAAAATGGAAGAGCGGGACTCCCTAACACAGGCATTACTGATGCTTAGAAGGTGGGTCCCAACAATATGTAAAAATTTAATATTTTTGGACCATTAAAAATGCTTTAATTCTAATTCTAATACTAGCAAATTAAGTTACATGACCTTTCACAGCTGCCTGCGTCGAGCGGACATCATCAAAGTGTTCGACGGACGAGACACAAGCTCCCCTGCCATCGCTATGCTGTGTAACGAACTTACCGGTACGTAACTATGTTGTTATAACGAGATTATGTTTTAATAAGGTTTTCATCCTCGGACTCAAGGTTTTAATATAGAAATACCTAGGGGAATTCTGCGTTAATAGAAAATGGTACACTCTCAGAACAGCCTGGTTAGTTTAACAGATTATGAATGAATATTACCAGGTAATAATGCAACCCGCGTTTATTGGATCAGCATCAGTGATGCCTTTGGCGTTTCTGGTGTCCATGAGTGACGTTGACCTATTATAACACTTTATTATGATACGGGGCCTCAATATATTATTATGTAGATATTTTCTGGCGTACAAAATTCATATCGTGATAAAAGCAATATAAGTACCTACAATGTATCTTAATCAAACGTGTTAAATCCACGATGAGTTAAGTTTGAAATCATAAATGTTGGTATTGTTAGTGGCTCGTTACCTCGTTTAACGGCTGGACATAAAAATAAAAGTTCGATTCCCGTCAGTAGTAAAGACTTAAATTACAAATTTGGCAGTTTCCTCAAAATATATTCCTGCACTGACACGTACTGATTAGTAGTTTATCAAAAGGTAAAACAGTTCAGGAAGTTTGAGGTACCTCGCCCTTTTGACTTTAACCCATGCATACTGGCTTTACACGACAATGTTATACACCGGCCTTATATGACTCAATGCTCGTTGAGTATGCACACTTTTAGCGTTATATCGCCACAGTAACAACGTACACGGTTCCCTTTTTGAATAAATAACGCTGCGTCAAAGTAGAACTCACTTTTGTAGGGTTGACCAAATGCTTTGAGCGGGTGATTCTCAACAAACTCATTGAGACTTTTATTAAAGCATTTTTGTACACACGTTCTAAGGAATTTATGTAGCATATTCAACATAAATTGTTTGTATATACTCGTATTACGTAAATACAAAATGCTTTGGTCTGAGTTGAAATTTAATTTAGCGTTTCTATGGTGATTTTGAAAAGATAATGTCTATATTTTTAACAGACTAGGAAATACTTTTATCTGAAGTACGATTTAAGAAATTGTTCACTAAAAGTTCATCTAAATATTGTCTTTGAAGCTTTCATCTTTAGAGCTTCATTTATAATATTGAATCTCTGCTGTAGATATTTCCTTCATGCTATCACTTTGTAAAATTTATTTATGTTTACGTAAAATTTTATAATTATTTCCAAATCTCCCACTTAAATAAATAGAATAACAATAAAATGATGTCCTTAAAGTATTCAATTTATGTTTCGTAATGGTGGCTTCATACGAGCAATTTATAGTCCAATTTGCGCGATACCTGAGGCTTGACCCAATTAGTGTAGTCGCCACAACACTGCTTCATTTAACGTTTATAGTTGGCATTATCAAATGGTATTATGTAGTAGTGAGGTGTCTAAACAAACCTCTCTAGTGTACAGTCAATTATATTATATGTATTAAAAAAGAGGTGTACAGTACATACATACATAAAGCTTATAATTTACAAACCGTCACAAAACTTAGCATCATGGTAACTTTTATCAAGACCATAGAAAATCGCCAACCCTACTGCGACGCCAGTGGCGCTCAACAGTGATTGCTTGCCTTCTATCTATACCTAATTCCAGGTGTTCTCAAACTGTTCTGTATTCAAACAATGTCCCCTGGTCCCACACTTTACAGAGATGAGAAAGTAAAGCTCTACTTTGGATTCTAAGGACGTCTCACTTTATGTATTCAACAGATAATGTACATGTGGAAATAAATTTTCTTTATGTAATGTATAAATTACTGCTGTACTTTATGGAAGATATACATTTTGTAGTATTGGAACAGTTGGGAAACAACGCGTCTTGCAATCCACTGAAAATTTCGAATAAGACTACAACCAAACAGTCCACCTTTTTAACTTATATAGGTTAAAAATAATGATATTTAAAACCATCGTTCATAATATATTCTTGTGAAAATTTACCGTCATCGTTTACCGCTGGATGTAACCAACGAGAAAAATTGAGTTCGAATTTAAATTGATAAAATAATTCACTTCACTAATGCTTTTTGGCACTACATTTTCTTCATATATTTAATGTCGCTAAAGTTGTTGGTGTGTAGGAAAATTACACCTTAAAATGGCTATCCGAGTGTCGGAAGTTTCTCATGCCGTCCGAGGGCCGCCAACATTTTTTATAACAACCGGGACCGACGGCTTTACGTGCCCTCCAAAGCACTGAAGCGATCAAGAAATTTTTGCCACTTGCGATCATCCTTCCATTCCTACCGACCACACCCGCTGTTGCTTAACTTTGTTGATCACTGAATCGACACTAGCCACCGGGTTATGAACGCTTCAACGCTTCTACGGTGACGTGTCCTCCCAAGAATTCTCAAATGTTGCAAACGTCCCTCCCATAATATTTCCATTTTTCTAGGTTACGAGGTGCTCTCTACGGGACCATCATTGCTGCTGCAGTTCACAGCCAACTCTGCTTCTCCTGGCCAGGGTTTTGCTGCTACTTTCCACTTCCAGCCGCCGCCAGACTCTACAGCTGCAGGTTAGCAGAGTTATGTTTATTTACTAGAAATATCTAATCTAATTACGCTGTTATGAAAATACTACTTTCATATACCTAGAAAATTTAATAAATAACATCTCAATCGTTTTTTGTTTAATATTATTATTATAACAACTAGCCGTTACCCGCGACTTCGTCCGCGTAGTACGAGTATTTAATATTATTAAAAATTTTATTGATCCTTTTTTTCTAAAACAATTTTTTTTTTAAATAAAAGTACCCTAAGTTACTTCTTATTACATCAGCTAGATAGCTGATGTAGTAACAGATGTCCAGCCATTTCAAAAATCAAAAAAAAAATTGTTTTGGGATATGTACCGTGTATACATCCAAACGCACTTAGTAAAAAGCGGTTATTTTAATATTACAAACACACTAAAATTTTATTTATTTGTATAGATGTATAGATAATAGATATAGATTGTTAACCTAATCCATCACAGTCTGTTACCTACTATGCCGGCCCTGTCTGTAGCTCTGTACCCTCCATTAACTGTTCGTTTAAATAGATAATCACCTTATTGATATGAATATTTTGTGTATCAAAGTGATATTATGATCCCTATTGCATATTTAATTAACACTAATTAATCTTATTATCTGAGTGTACCTTTGAGTATTAAACGCATGCATTAATACTGCATATTAATTAAGTGATTAACTCATGTTGTTAATTGTCTCTTGCACTCAATTATTTTGGCACTTGCATTGACTAAACCATTTTGACCCAGAGCAGGTTGCAATTTTGGCTTTTTGGTTAATGATGCTGAGAAAGGATTTAAATAATAATAATAACAATATAATTAAATACTCTTTATTAAAAAATATTTTTAACACACGTGGGACTTAGTAGGTACTTTTATTTCATAGACCTAGGTCTACCTAAATACCTTTAGGTTTAGTTAGTTATACCTAAATGGCTTCAACCCATTAATGGCCCACTACTGGGCACGGGTCTCTCCTCTTTAGGAGGCCTAGAGCATACTCCACCACGCTGCTCCAGTGCGGATTGGTGGAGGGGTTAGTGGCCAACCCGAGTGTCGGAAGTTTTCAAACCGCCCGAGGGCCTCCGACATGGCTTAACGACTGTTATCTTATGATAACAACCGGGACCGACGGCTTTACGTGCCCTCCGAAGCACGGAAACGCTCAAGAAATTTTTGCCACTAGCGGTCACCCATCCAACTACCGACCGCGCCCGCTGTTGCTTAACTTTGTCGATCACATAGGATCGACACAAGCCGCCGGGCTATGAGCGCTATACCTAAATACATAATCGGAACTTTACCAAGAAAAAAACAACCGACTTCAAAATAACTCAAAAATTAATCGTCAGATCTAGCTCTTAAGGTGGGACCACATGACAAGCACCAGCTTTCGATTAAAAAAAGAATTATCAAAATCGGTTCACCCAGTCGAAAGTTCTGAGGTAACAAACATATAAGAAAATAGGTACAGTCCAATTGAATACCTCTTCCTTTTTTTAAGTCGACGATCTTGTTGGTAAAACAATTATTTCTTACAGGAAGCCTCTACGTATTGTAAATAGTAATAAACATTTTCAGGAGATTGTTACGTTATCTTATAGGAGTATGATACAGTGGGTAGACTGGGTGATTTAAGTAGTACTTACAATTTTATTTATTTATGTACATAATTACTAGCTAACCTGCAACCATTATGAAATAACAAATAATGATAGTTTTCATATTATATTAAATACCGTATCTTGGACTAGGTATTACCATAATAAAATTACAAGGCTCCATTGCCACTTAGGTTATACCTAACCATACAGCAATGCTACCATCAGGTGAAATTGAAGTCTAGATTAACTTATAGGTATGTAGGTTCCATTAAACTTATAATATTGAAAATACCTACCTACTTAGATTAATATACGCATGATTGAAAATACGTACCCTAATTTTATTAAATCTTATAAGTTTGTTATCAGATGTAGGTAAGGAGTGTTGACTTGACAATTTTACCCAAAAAGTCTAGTATCTCAGTAGTTTGTTTTCAGAGGCCTTTAAAAACAATTGTTCTCTATTATCCTTGTGCAAGTTAGGGCCTGCAATAAAATGCGTCCGGACCAGTTAAATTCGCGACTGCGCCAACAAGGTATGAATAGGAATGTTGGCCAAAGTCCAGGATTCTCATACTAATGTAATTTGGGTGGAGTTCAGAAATGTAGCTAACTCTGGCATGTTACAAAGGGGAGACAAAATAAGAAATACCTACCTACTTACTTACATTTTTTACCAAAATGAAAACCTTTGTTTTATTTTGTTTATTATGTACCTAACTTCCTTCTGCCTTAGTCAGTAGGTAGGTAGATTCCTAGATTACGTATCCGACAGCACATCAGATTGGATTGAGACTTATCTTTGTTCGTAATTAAATTATAATAAGAGTTTTGTTATAAATTATTTAAAATTGCCAAACTTCGTTGAAAGATACAGAAAGATTTTTAATAGAAAAAAAATAAAGCCATTTTGCATTGAACTATTAAAACGGGACACCGCGAACCCGATGTTTGTGCAATGAACTGCAGCCAATTGGCTACAGTGTTCAGTGGATTCAGTCGATTTTGAAAAGAAAACGGGGGCTCGATTTCGAAAATAGAGCCGCCCAGTGTGACACAAATTTTGTTTACGATGTCTGTTTTGGTCCTTTATACTCTAATGCCGTTTTGTTACTTTTCTGAAAATACACAAACTTTTTATTTAGCCGCTTTTTTTCTTACTCAGTGCTGCCATCTAGAATATGGTTAGTAAATTTATGAAGTGCTGGCTGGCATTTTGCGAACACATTTCAACTAGCGCCATCTAGCAAAAAAGCATGAACCAATATACACGGTACAAAGCTAAGTGTAACGAGAGTTTGGGTTTAACAATTATAACACGAGATGGCAGTATAATAGTTAAATTCAGAAAAATAGAAATATCAGTAAAATAGATGGCACTGGTATCGCAAAATTTTTGAGATACGAAAAGTTACTGTTGCAATATCGTTGTAAATATTTATGTGAGTGACGGACCGGACGGTATAATTCAATAGGTACTCGATAAAATGCCAAATATTATTTAGAATTAAAAATATTATTTTTCTTTCAGATTCAGACCGACTTTTGAAGCTTAGTTTCGGCAAGGCTTTCGAGTCTCTCGGGCCTGAAGTAAGCGCAACAAGTAAGTGCAAGTTTTATTTTAGTTCTAGGTACGATATTTATTCAGATATTGTCTGGTATAATACATAGGTACTTACTTTCTAATGACTTACTTCCTTTAAAAAACACATGAAAAATTAATTGTAATAGATATCTACATGATTAGTAAGTCTTATTTTGCTGGCGGAATTATAATACAGTAAGTATAATGTAGAGCAGTATATTAATGATGATAGAGCCGAAAACCTAAAGACGAAAAGGTAGCTACAATGATATTTATTTTAGTTTTCTCGCGTCTGTTTTATGGAAAATATTAATTTATTAATATCTTTAAATAAATGCCTAAGAAGTTAAGTAATCGACCGTACTTGAAAAATGTCACATCCGTACCAAGTTATTATTATTTTTATCAACGTTTTATTAAAATTCTCCACATTTGGCGCATTGCTTGGTTGCGCGTACTATCTTGCGCCTGAAAATGTCAGTTGACCTATTTTAATATTTTACTAGTAGATAGGTAAGTATTGAAGAATATGAATTTAGAGTAAAATTGTTTTACGCTTGCCAGTTCGTAAATAAGTATTTTTGATATGTAAAGCAAACGTGTGGAGTACCTAACCAACTAGAGTTTGAGATAACTACCTACTATCTAGGGAAAATTATACCCAAATACCTAATTACGCAAGATCTCAATTAATTAGAAAATAGTTTTTGAAGTGTTTTACTTTAGTTATTGGAATGCCATTTACAGCCTAGGGACTCGCTTAGGGATCTCTTTAAAGAAATTAATATTTTAACTGTGGTGTCACAATATATATTGGATAATGTTTTATATGTTATGAAATATTACGATAGTTTTCTTAAGAAGAGTGACATCCACAATATTAATACGAGGAACAAGGCTAAACTGATTGTACCAAATTTTAGACTATGTAAAACTGGTGGCTCGTTCGTGGGTACATGTGTAAATATTTTATAATAAAATTCCATCGAAATTTACAGAAATGCCTTACTTTAAATTTAAAACTCATATTAAAAGCATTCATATGACGAAAGGATATTACAAACTAGATGATTATTTTAAAGACAAGACTGCTTGGACATGAGTTTTATGAATATAGATTGTAGTAGTGCTAATCCTGCTCACAGTGCAGGAAAAAAGCAAACTCGGTAGTTTCTTGCTGCTTCTTCTCCCGGGCCCTCTCACAGTAGGGCCTTGTTAAAGCATTGGCGTAACTTGCATGACTTTCAAAAAGTGTTTGTAAACCAAACCAATTTTGAATAAAAAAATTTGATTTGATTTGATAAAGCATAATAATACACACACAGACACATGCAAAACTTCTTTTTTCTTTTGTCGGCAACACTGCCATGTAAATGACACCAAGTGCAAATCTTGCTTAATTTTGGGACACCCTATTAGCCGAGTAAACGATCAAAAATTGAAAATAAAAAGGTAGTAAGGTACTTAACTACTACAAAGAGAAGTTAGTACTGTAGTAGTTTTTAAATTCAAATAGCCTCGTTAAAATTTTATAATACGTGCATTATAGAATTGAATTGAAACTATTTTGCAGCATAGATACCTAAATGCGCGAATCAGTCCGTGCAATCTCAGATATTTTCGCTATGAATAGACCCTCTTCTCTTCAAGAAGCGTCTTAGGATTTTTTAGTAAATTCTCTGAAACATAAATGTTACAGTGCAGAGTAGGTAAGCTGATTTAGACATAAGCCATATGGCTTAAAATTAAATAAAACTTAAAATTAAATATCATATTATGATATTTAATTTTATAAACGGACACTAACCCAACCTACGTACTATTGAGGTATATAAATCGTAAGTACAACAAGATTGAATTATTCAGTATGATGTTCCTTTAATTATCAAGTCAATCAGAGGTACTGAATCTATGTCATGCTACTTATAAATTATATCCATCCATCCATAGGCCTTTGGAAGTGCACTACTGCCAGGCATAGGCCACACTGAACGGCGGTACTAAGCTTTCTGAATCCAGTGGATGCCAATTCGACGAATGCAAAGTGAAAAGAGTTATCTGAAATATAGCTGCTTTGTAGATGACTCTTTTCACTTTGCACCCGTCGTCTGTCTTCTTAGGATCATTTTAGCTAGCTTACTAGTTATTGGGAGCCATACATTTCTTTTTCTGAAACATAAACTCTATTCGAGGACCTAATATTTAATTTTGTCAAATAAAAAATACTGCATCACCCGGATAAGGTAAAAGAAATAAGCGACCATCATTTTTATCGTTTAATTTCCATTTCAACACAATGTTAAATATTATTACTTTTATAGTTAAAATCAGGTCAGTATTTTATCAATGAAAGTGGCAAATTAGTTTGACTTTTCAATGGCTGGCACACTGAGTGGCTTTAGCCGCCAAATAAATTTAGCCAATACAGGTCAAAGATTAACCCATATTGTGCTCAGAATATCAGTACCTACATAATACAACATAGACGCGAAACGACGAACTTCCAATGCATTTAAACGGAGGCAATTCATGACTCTATTAAATTTAGTACTCTACTACTACTGAACTTCTATTAGTAGGTATGTACGTTCCAAAGAAAAATCAGAACTCTTATAGTTTATTCATGTCCGTCCGTCCATCCGTCCGTCTGTCCGTCTGTCCGTAGTAGGTACATAGAGTACAAAGAGGTACAAAGAGATAGTTTCGTCATGTCCGTCCACCCGTCTGTCCGTCTGTCCGTAGTATAATATAGAGTATGGACAAAGAGTTCAACTTTTCACCGTATGACCTGACCTGATACAGAAGACGTAGGTACTAGGTAGGTAATGCTCAAAAGTATTGAAAGGCAATACCATCTAGTCTACGGAAAGCTAAAAATGAAAGCGAAATCAAAATTCGATTAGCAATACTTGACGTTAGCAAGTTTCCGTCGAGTTCGTAATATTTTTCAATAGTTACTTTTTATTGAGGTCAATTTCATACTTGAACTTGAAAATTTATTTCGGCGCCGTTACGAAGCTACATTTTACGGTAAAAGTTGGTTTTAAAACGACGTTAAAAATGTTAAAATGTTCTTTAAATTCATTTCATCTTTTATTTCATTTGATTTTAACTGAAAATTAATAAAAATTTCTAGTTGTAATGCATCAATATTATAATAATCCTTGCGATATGGAAAAAGTTGTAAAAATACAAAGAAATAGATTACGGAAAAGTTGTGGGCTCGCCCACCGTATAAGACTGGATCCGGACCTGGAATCATCCAAGAAACTTCTCTCTGTTCATATTTACTGATAACACGTACATGAAAGACGCACGTACCCCTATTTCCGTGCGTCTATTTCCGTGTAAGTAAGGAATCAACGCTATGCAAAGAACGCTATTTCTCAGTGCTTTCGTTAGGGCGAGCCTTCTGTTTCATAAGTATTAGGTACTTAGACGAGCGGATGCATAGTGTTGGATACAGCCCTTTTATTGGTCCATTTGAGACGGCAAACTTGACCATTGTTATTTGACAAAGGAAAAAGACAAGGCAATACGAACAATCGATATTCTCTTTCTATTTTGTTATAAGTCAAAACAATACTATGCGATTTTGAAAAACGCATAGTGATAAATTTGACTCAAGTGCCATTGTGCACGCACGTACTAAGAGACCTCACAGTTCTTTTTCTGAATACCTACGGCCGCTAGTCACTCCACATGTTGCGTCGGAAAACGCGTGACTTTTTAATCACTCATGATCATCGCGACCTGGAGGGCTATTTTCTTAAATACAAACTCGAAGTCGAAGCTCACTCAAGTGAGACTCGAAAGCGAACTTGTATCATTATGATATGTCATTCTCTAATCATTTAGTACGCACTTGCAAAGTGAAGTGAGTCGAACTTCAAACGACTAAAGATAGGAATTTTAACACTCATCGCGGATTCCGCTGTCGAGTTACAAAACAGAATAGCCTTGCTGCTTCGCTTCATGAACGTAATGAGAATAATGAGTACTTAATAGGCTTTAATAGGCATACAAACCATGCAACGGTTTACTAACAAGGTATGTTTCAGAATCAATCTCTTAATCAACGCGTATTAAACATCAACGGAATAAATGAATGCGCAATCAGTATTGATTACAAAATCTATATTACTGGTGAAAGCTTGGTCTAATTTAATTTGTATGTAAATTATTTTACGAGGCCTCTTTAATATTATTTTTATGCGAAGGTAACGATTAGCATAATGGCTACTATTACTGGGAAATATCAAAGTCTTATTTCTATAGTGTCAGTATTTACCTATGCGGTATAAACCGAAAACCGGGTATGTGTTATTATAACCACCTGTGAAAGTCATTAATAGCAGAGGCGTCGACGATGCGATACCGGTTATTAAGAGGCTCCTTTGTACTCAAGAAACTGATTAGTTGAAACTATAACTTTAACTTTAACTTGAACCTTACTGTCAGAATTAAACGGGATCTGTTGCCATTACCTCGCCTGTGATTCAGCAGAAAACATCACGATAGCGAGATTGCAAAGCAGAGATTGGGTTCGTATCAATTTATGAAGCCCTTGCACTCCAATATGTTCCAATATCATCCATTAAATTTCTAAATTTCTTGGGTCTTAGATTAAAAGCAGTGAGGTCAATGAACTAATGAAGCTTATAAATAAACCAGTGAAGCATATACCGTAGATAAGTGATGTTGTTCTGAAATTTAAAGCCTCTAAAACTTAGTAATAGGTATAGCTCCAGACTTCCAGTTAAAGCTCTGCGCCTGATAGAAACATTTCAAGCGTATGAAGCCATTCGTAACATTGAATCTTAATATTTAATAACTTATGGAGATATTTATCAATACACTAGCTGACCCGGCAAACTTTGTACCACCTAACGACTCCCCCTCAACAGTTTTTAACGTTGTTCGGCCAAAAAAAATCTGGATTAGGCACCGTAATTACCCACCGGTTATACTTTACGACTTATTCTCATATCTGCCAAATATGCACAAAAAATTTCATTAAAATCGGTCGAGCCATTTTAGAAGAATTTGACCACAAACACCGTGATACGAGATTCTTATATATTAGAATAAAACATTTTTAGCATTTTATATTTATTTACGATAATTATACTCTTTTGTCTCTTATTCTACTTGTATTATTTATAATATCAGTTAGTGAACTAGTAAAATGAAGCACAGAGTATAATTAAACAAAGTTACTTCAGACAAATTCCATCATAATTATTATGAGATGCTTCATCCGAAAAGTAACAACTTGATTCTACTAGTCAATGTTATTTTATAAATCTAGGACATAATTAAAAACCTGGCGGAAAACTCTGGGTAGGTATTGCGGATATTTTTTATATTATATTTCCTTAACACCTAATGGCTTCTTTTATAGTTATAAAAAAGTTAAGTAACTTTTTCAATTTACCCTTAATTCGTCTTTTTTAATGAATTCGTACGTGTATGATTGGCACCTTAGCTTTTTTCTTTTAATAGATCTGATGATATATTGAATAGATTGTGACACAGGGACACGGGAGTGATTTATTTGCTAATTATGATGTCCTAGGCTATAAAGTCTATAACCTATATTTACATATGTATATTGTATGTCTATAGTATACTGTTACGTACATCAATCGTCTATATTTAAAACGTGCCACCACAGACATGTATACCTTGTGCCACAGTTAACATCCCCATATATTTAGATTAAGGTTGCCAGATGGCCGGAAAACCCGGGATTGTCCCGGAATTTTATGTCTTGTCCAGGAATAAGACTCCTATGTCCTGGATTCAGCCAACAGAAGGAGTTTAATGAAGAAATTTAATGAAGTGCGTAAACAAAAACGCTGCCACCTGCCATGGATAATCCTGGAACCGCCGAAGAATCCGTACATGGAGTTCTAGTAGAATCGTCTTGAAAATGTATGTGGAACGTCCCGTGTCTGGCAACCCTAATTTAGGTGCAGTTTATTATAAAGGGTTACCAGATGGCAAGACTACAATATCTGGACAAAACTTCAAAAAGTCGAGATTTGTCGGGACAAAATTTTTTTTAGAAATAGCCGGCAAACGAGCTGACTGTCGGGCTGAATTGTCGGGACATTTTGTATTTTGTCGGGACTCTGGACATCATGTGAAATGTCGGGACAATCCAGACGAATCCCGACCATCTGGCAACCCTAAGTTTATAGCAAGTAACCAGTGAGGGGTAGGTAGGTGCTTTAATATATGTGGTTACCGCGGTGTGCTTTTTTGTGGCACGTTTCAAATGTGGCGTACGATTGATGTACCAAATGCAAATGTATGTGCGGCATCAAAGAGTTTCAAGAGAGATTAGTATTTGGATATACAGAACCTTAAAAATACAATAGACGTAATATTTTCTGTTCCGCACAGAACCACATAATTGAAACACGCTAAAAAAGCCTTAAGAATCGCTTCAGAATTGTCTAATAAGATATTCCGACCCGGCCACTTCAACACCTTTCTAGAAACATTCTTATTCTTTATGCATAGGTTCTGGACTTAAATCCAGTTACAGCGGCTTAAGGAATCCTTGGCCCGGGTATTTGCCGGCATGTTTAATGCATCACCGCTGCACGTTGTTTTATTATTTACTTACGCCGCCATCTTTTATTCGGATTTTCGGAATGCCTCAGCGTTGCCGCAAGTGCATGGGCATCAGACTGTCCCACCGTTGACGAAAACAGTATGGTGCTATTAGGACTGGTTTCCACTGAAGTGGAGATAAGTATGACTCCTACGGCAAAAACATAATAAACATACAATATAAAAATAACCTTTCGTAGTTAGTAGTATTTAGGTAGTTGCTTGTAAGGTGCCTTTGATATTAGCAATTAAAAAAATATGTCTATGTTCACGTTGTCATAAGCAAATATTAAAATAAACGCAACAGAATCAAAACAAATAATTCAGAACTGCTGTTCACGTAATAATCCGCAGCTAAATCACCTAAAGTTTGTTCAAAACTTTAAGCCATATAAAATTCTGAAGGCCTCCATACAAACGCCTGATTTAGTGATGACCGTAAAAGACCCCGAGCTTGAAACCTAATTCCCAAATGTGAGTAAATTTTAATGCTGAAACTTCGTGAAACCTTGGAAACAATGTAGAATCGATTTTAGGTCGAAATACTTCGATTGAAAGAAAATTGAAGCCTAGATATTTTGTATCGGAATTTTTGACGTCCAATTTACCTGTTTTGATGTCGATTTTTTAGCGTGGTTATCTTATCGTAGTATGAAGCAATAATAACCAAAAAGCTCACATAATCATGTTTGTACTTAAACTGAAAAGTAATTGTTCTTAAAAATATACGGAAAGCGGTCGCCATTTGATTTCCGTATATTTTTAAGAATGGAAAAGGAGACTGTCCAAATTAGACTTCAAAAAACTGCTCACATTGCTTTCTCCTTGACCAATATGTCGATCAGTGAAAGCATTGCAATGTGAGTAGTATTTTGGGTAGACTCCAGATCTCCTCTGACCTTAGCAGGAACCAGTGCTAGGTCTCATGAAGTGGACCGCTAATGACTTGCAGTTAAGTAATTGTAAGTACGTGATAGTTGAAAAGGACATGCGCACGTAATAATGTCTACAAAAGCGCTTTAATTGCATTGCGGTTAAACATTTGGCGCAGATAGTTGAAGTTTTGTTAACGACGGATTCTGCTTTAAAGTTCTTTTAATTTTAAAGACAGAAAATATGATTTATTCAAAGACTTGTTTTGCGGCATGTACATACTATGCCTTTATTCTTATGTCTATTGATTTTTGCGACACAGTAAAGTAAATCCTATTGCTCAGAAAAGGGTATATGTACCTGAAACCTTGGTTCCAAACTTTCTGTGTTTTTTCTTGGTTTCAATCTATCCTGGATGATATTATGCAATAATGTTCCTCGAATCATTTACATCTCAGAATGAGACTGAATATATTTTAAACGCAACTTGTAAGCAAAACTACGAGTTAACATAATTCGAAACAGCCTTTCAAAGCCCCGGACGGAGAACTACAGAAGCACTGTTAACAAAGGGATTTAACTGCAAAATGCTTCTACAAATTTAAACAATGCAATCGTTTCACATTTGATCAAGTGAAATGAAACAAAAGTTCGGAAGCGTAAAATCCGATGTTTTCAATGATTCAGTAAAACTTTTTTCAACTAGGCTACAATTCGACGTAATTGTCCTCTCTAACTGTGTCCTCTTTATGTTATTTCGATCGTGCAACAGTGAGTGGGTCACATCACACATTACTTATAACGTTATTCTTTGAAGAACTAGAAAGTTTTTACGTGTATCGGTTCTAGTGATGTTTTCCTGTGGTGACTACCTTCAGAATAATGCCCGTATTCAAGAACAGCACTGTGAGGTCTCACAGTGTTTGCGAGTGCATAGTAGCATTAAAACCAGTTCATAAACAATACTTGAGTGGAATCCATCGCTATGCGTTTGTCAAAATCAATAAAGTGCCTGACGAGCTATTTTACCGAACGCATAGTGTTGGTTTGACTTCTATCAAAATAGAAAGAAAGGATCGATTGTTTGTACTGCTATCTTTGTCTTTTATCTTTGTCAAATGACTCCACATCGAATGGACCAATATACAATGTACATGTGTACAGCACTATGCGTTCGCCAGTCAAGTAATACATAAGTACTATGAAATAGAAGACTTGCCATAACGAACGCACTGAGAAATGTCTTACTTCGCATAGTATTGCTTCTTTACTTATACAAGTATTGTTCTTGAATACGGGGGTAGGGTCGAGCGGTTGGAGTCTCGTCACAATGCAAATTTCACTCCTTTGTGGTGAGATTACCTGCCGAACAGCTGTCGACCTTCATGATTTTCATGAAAGAAGAGTTCTGGCCGAGAGATGTGGTATTCCGGCGTTTCCGAGGCCGGTTACCCGACACCGCGCGACACACGACGCCGTCCATTCGTGAAGGATAGTATTATTCTTTATGTATAGTATTTGTATATAGTTGTATATGTTGTAGCTATTTATTTTAAGATATTGGAAATAATTGAATTAAAATGTTATCCTATGTAAGGGGTTAAAATTATACTATTTTTTTGACTTTTACTCCTAATCTATCGATTTTCATATTTAAGCCCACGGTATGAAATATTGGGAGTAAAATCAAACTTTCTTCGTTACGTTATGCGTTATGTTTGTAATTCGTAACACAGAATCTAGATGACATTGGATGTCTGATTAGTGACAACGCCATCTAATGATACAGAATCTAGATGGCGTTGGATGACTGATCAGTAACAACGCCATCTAATGATAATAATAATCTTGGTACATCCTATTTTGATGATGTGAAACATGATCATCATCATCATCATCATCATCAGTTGTTACTAATTCGATGATTGCACACTAGATGGCGTTAAACTCCAGTCGTGCGTAGGAACTGACACACACACAATTTCTTAATTAGTCCTTACAAAATATTATAAAATATAATAGAGTAAGAAGTTCGTTCGTTATTCAAACAACGACAAAACAAAACCACCTGCCCGAAAATATAATACATGCCGCCTTGATAATTATTTTTAAGGAAATGGTATTTTGCAATTCCATTCCAAAACTGAAGAGCATACGATGAGAGTTTGTTTTAAGGTAAGCGAAGCATTTGTGAGTGAGTTGTGACCTGATTCCAGAAAAATCTTTATTAATTTAGCCCAAGCTAGGTCTGTTGAAGAGCTTAACGTTTATTACCTAAATTGGATTTGATAGGGAATGAAAATGTAGGCTCATAATTTTAATTATAAATTTCATATTCTGGCAAACTACATAATAGTTTAATTTAGGACAAAAATCAGTATGCACTAAATTCTGTCTAGTAACCTCGAAAGAGGAACCTCGAGGAATGTGAACGATCCTATAATGAAAGCGGTTATCCGACATACTTAGGTCATCACTCATCAGTCACATAAACGTCTGCTCCTCATCTATCTATCATCATCTAATTTATTTAAAAAATATTAAATTCATTTTGTTTGTTTTATTGTCAGATAAAATCGTCACAAATGGTTATTAATATTTTAATGCAAAATATGGAATAAACAAGCTTAAATAATGTTGGAGATAAATGAAAATGGGATTATACATTATCAAAGGTGTCAATAATCTAAATTTTACTAACAAAAAATAACCGACTTCAAATTCTCAAAAACTACTTGTCAGATCTCGTTCAAATTTATGTGGGACTACATGACAAGCACCTGCTTTAGATTAAAAAAAGAATCATCGAAATCGGTTGGCGTGATATTGAGTTATTCGTCAATTTGTCGCGCACATCTTAACACAAATTTACGACTTATGTGGTTTTCTAATGGATGCCATTGTCAGATCTCAATAAAATTTATGTAGGACCACATGACAGCCACCAGCTTTCGATTAAAAAAAGAATCATCAAAATCGGTTCGCTCAGTCCAAAGTTCTGAGGTAACAAACATAAAAAAAAAAAAAAAAAAATACAGTCGAATTGAGAACCTCCTCCTTTTTTTGAAGTCGGTTAAAAAGAAAATAGTATCATACGATTTTCATCAATTATTTACAATTATTCAAATAATGTCACAATTTCTAAATATGACTTTCAAAACGTTATGTCCGTATTATGTAGTAATATTAATCGGTAAACAATTTGACGATGTTGGAATATGAACGTTCCTTTTCTTGTGAGCTTCAATTATCGTATTCTATTAATAATATCTAAGAATAATTATAGAAAAAAAAAAATTAAAAATTCCTGACAGTTTTATTTACATTAAACACATCATAAGGTTACCTTTCAAACAAACACGGAACTAAAACACGTCAAAACCTTTCAAAAGTATTGTCAGAACTAGACTGATATAGATCCTTATTAACTGCAAATGAGAGCACCAATTTGGATACAATAGCGTACTCTGAGAAAGTTAAATTCACTCACTCAACGATTGGGATTCCACTTCAACAAATTCGGTTATTACAATAGTTAGTTGCCTCTAACTAGACCACAAGAATGTTTGCGCTGCAGATTAGGTTAAATATGTTCCTAACCAATCGAACAAAACTGAACCAGTTTGCAGTCTAATTATCGTATTTAGGCCTCACTTTTCAAAGTAGTTAGTAATACAAATTGACTATGAAGTTGAATCACAATATTTTAAATTATTGCAGTAATTTTTTGACGCACAAAAGTTGTTCATGTTGTTTTAGGCGTTTTAAAACGTCTTCTTTATCCTATTTAAAGTGTTCTAAGCTGGTATCAAACTCCAGCTCGTTATCCATACTTAAAATTATAAATGCGAAAGTATGTTTGTTTGTTTGTTTGTCCCTCTTTCACGTCGTAACAGAGCGATATTGTGCTGTGATTTTACCGCGGTAAAACATCTCATTCCCATGGGAAGATCTATTATGATGCGTATTTGAATCACTGTATATTATAAGCAACAATGAGTTGGTCCTTCAGTAACTTCGTAAATTATTTATCTATGAATTGATATAAAATAGTTAGAAATATTAATATAAATAAAAATATGATATTTATAGTTTAAAGGTTGAAGAGGGCCATAGGTTTTATAGTTGGTTCCTCTTAGTATTTTTTAGATTTTGGAACTGTTGATTATGTATTCTTGCAGGAATGTGTCATGCATGTTAAACAAGTCATTGTTAGTTCTCTTTGAACACGCGGGTGAAGCCACGGGTAATAGCTAGTTTTTCCATAAAAAACACACATGCAAGAAAAGTATTACATAAACTAAAATTATTCTGTGAAATAAAGATTCAAAGAATATAACTGAGAGTGAAATATTTCTACGTTTCTCTTGGCGAATTCCTTTACATTTATAGTTCATATCGTGACATATGTAAGAGCCACTAAACCCTTCCTTTTAGAGCGCATGTATACAATATATTTTCCTTTGTCAAAAGGAAACTATATGCAGAATTGTTTATTTATTCAAGTACTAGTAAAATATCGTTTCCACTAGTAAAGTTATAGTTGAAACTAGTAATTAGTTACTCTAGAAATTAAGGTAGTCTTTAGTATAATAATGAAACATGTAATAAAATTCACAAATGTGCCATGTATGTAGATATCTAAATGAACAACTGAAAAATTTATTGTTGTAGTCATTAAAGTTTTGTTTACTTGGCAGTGCGAAGTGCTTTATTTAAACGCACGTACGCATAAAAGGCATTTCTGATATTAAAACGTAAAGGAAAACTTAGTGACAAAAACCTGCACTGAGTCCTCTAGTATCAATTACGTCATAAGTGTAGACTATATGTGATCTGCCAATCCACGATTAGTCAACATAATGGAGAGGGAGAACCAAGATATTAAAAATAATGAAGAAAGTGATATCAAGAGAGCAAGCCTGTGCTCTGCAGTACAACAGTAATGACATATAAGTATCATCTTTAGGAAGGTTTCACTGAGATATGTCCAACTTGTGAACTTGTATAGCTTAATGCTAATGTATAGCTTAAATTATATAAAAGCCCTCTTGTCAGCCATTAGACCCTAAACGAGACACAGGTAATATTGTAAAGTCTGAGTAAGAAAAGTTATATTAGCACTCAGAGTTCTCAGGATTACAAGATTAGGTAAGCCTAATCTTAGGTAAGCCCAGAGAGAGGTTTATGCTGACACTTAATGAAACTAAAGTAGTAGGTCTGAGGTATTATGTGGAATATGATTCCTTTTAATGTAGATTTTTAACAAGATTTTTAACAAGATGGCTAAGGCCCGTAATATCAATAGCAGTTTAAACTAAATTCTGAGTTTAAACTGTCATTGTTGTCATTGTAAGAGTGGTGGTGGGAACAAATGGGAATAACCCTGTGAAGCTATTTATTGGATTCTATAACAATTTTCACTGTAAATTAATATATTTTTACCCGACTGCCAGGAAGGATTATGTTTTTCGCGCGTATCTTGTATGCATGTAATATTCTTTATTACCTTGTATTTTCCAAACCCCTAAACGGAGTTATTATGTATAGTTAAGATTCGTCTTGATAACCCAAGGGTTTTTAGATAAATTAAATTAAATAAAAACAAATGACGATCAACCTAATGGTAGGTAAGTGGCTATAATTTGGGGCCAAGGTAGAGAAGAATAAGAAAGAAAAATAAACAATCATAATCTTATAATACTCGTATTATTATAGTGGGTATGAATCATTGTTTTGATAAAAATAAATTTTGTGAATATGAACAAATCCCGTCAAAGAATTAATTTGCTTTGAATACATACAAACATAAATACTTGAACTGAATAAAAATTAGATGTATGCTACAGTGCGCTGGAATGACTCAATTCATTAGTTGGAACGACAGAATTCCACGCATTTTTTCTTGGTAGTAGGTACATGTCTGTGAGTGTAATCTTCACAGAAAAACTACACACAAACGTTAGAGCGGTTAGAGCACTTTCTCAAATAGTAAGTATGTAGTACATTTAACAAAACATGAAATATGTGCGTAATTTTGCTTGATCTTGAATAATATACAGGCGTTG
The DNA here is from genome assembly GCA_911387775.1 of Thymelicus sylvestris. NCBI lineage: Eukaryota > Metazoa > Arthropoda > Insecta > Lepidoptera > Hesperiidae > Thymelicus > Thymelicus sylvestris. The sequence continues at coordinate 5,882,037 of OU426896.1, read as the reverse complement.
ACTTTATTACGAATCTATTTGAATAAAGCATAGCCTCCTTGGACGTGTGCAAAATTCATAATATCAGTATAGGTACTTAAGCTAAAGATATTAATAATTCACTATAGTGGCTTGGTAATAATAATTGTTTCTGCTATCTGTAGCTCGAGCACGAATATTTGCGAGAAAGTATTCGTATGGTTAACGTAAGCAATTTGTCAAATTTGTATGGCATTTTAGTACCATTTACGCACGATAGGGGCGCTTTTGAAAAAATGCCATTCAAATTGCTTACGTTAACCATACGAATACTTTCTCGCAAATATTCGTGCTCGAGCTACTGTTCAGTTAATATCTACGTGCATTGAAGCTCGAATGCTTGGAATAATCGACGCACATAAATTCAGTTTAAATTCTGTTCAGAGTACTATAGTTCATATAAGCATTTGCCTTACAAGTTGTGGAGGGCCTGGAATACTGACCCCAAAAACATGTAGGCAGACCAAAGCATCGTAAGAAACAATAAAAGCCGGTCATAATATTCTTGGTAGTTATCAGCCCGAAGCATGCATGGTAGCTAGAATCCTATTTCTTGAGTGAGCCAAAAAACGATACGACGTGTTCTGGCTCAGGCTCGAAAGTCGGTTCTTTCTTTCTTGAATGAACTTAGGTCGTTTCCACCCTGGTACGCATTTTTACAATAGTCCTTGAACTCAAGTTGAGGAAATCGTTGGCCTTATGAAGGCCGCCATTCGTACAACAAATTGTCACAAATAAAATTAACCAGGTCTCGCTTTGTTTAGAGAAACACAATTCTTACATCAGACATTTTATTTCGTACAGTCTAACATTCCTGGTGATTTTTCTATTGGTCATATGAAAATGCTTTCAGTAGCTTTTAAACAAACACAGATAATGTTTTATTTCTGAAATGAAATGAAATGAAATTACATGTTTTTGTATCTCATGTTGTCATTATTTTTCTCTGCTATGACGTCACAGCCGCAAAATAAAGCGAATATATTTAACTCGTTATTTGAACACACAGTTTGTGTTTAATTTTTTTTGTGCCATTCGTTTCCAGTTTTACGTTTAAATAACATATTTGCCAATATTTGGCTACGAAATATGTTAGAGAGAACTTTCGGATTAAAAATTCACGTGCTTTTTTTTCTGTTTCTGAGTTATTTTAAATAATTGACTTGGTTCGGAGAATGGTTGTATTAGCTTTAATGAAAAGCTTGACGGTGATAAGCAACGATATGCTTGAATTGATGGCCGCTAGTGGCAAAAAGTTTAAGCGTTTTCTTAGCTTCAGAGGGTACATGTGACTAATTACTAACACCATTGTAACCATGAGAAATTTAAGTATCCCTGTAATAAAAGGCAACATAAAATATTGCTTGTAATAAAAACTCAATCAATGTAACTCAACATCCATTTTAAATGCATATTGTAATGTAATAACACTAATGATTCTTGAATGAAATAATTTTGACAAAGAACTATTAATGGACTATAGATGGTGTTGCCAAAAAACGCTTGAGATATAATAATAAATTATTACGTTATATAATACCTATATCCAATATCAAATTGTGATCAGAAAGTTTTATATAAAATGCAAAGATGTAGGAACAGATTGTAAGAAGTTTGCTTACTATGCAAACACTTAATAAGAAACCACAGCCTAACAAATTCTTTCTTGCTGTCTTTTTTCGGTACGACGGAAAATTTAACGGAATCGGTGCAGTATGCGAAGACCTTAACACATGCCAAGAGCAAAATTTTTATGTATTACAGACAGGTGTGTCCAACAGTTGTTGCATAACTTGGGTGATGGTTTGTTGACATATCAAATGTTTTGAATTCTGTTGGCCAAATGTGCGGTCTAACTGCCACTACTGCAGCACAACCGGCACGACACAGACTTAGCAAAGGCATAAGAAATGATTTACAGTAAAACCAACTAACCTGTGAATTAAGGGAGGCGCTGTCGGACGCATTTGACCAATCATTGGACACAATTCAAGAGGTAGTAACTGACAGAAGAATGACCACAAAGAGTTTATGAATAAATTTTTCATTAGTTCCAATTTTAGCCACTTCATAGATATTAAAGTTGGTTATCCGGCATCACAGACGATACGAACTATAATAGTTAAATAGTTAGAGTTACACTGTGACCGTCGCTACAGCGCAGTTTCTATAAAGTTACGTTCAAATAAGACTTGCGAAGAAAACTTGATATTGATGTTATTACTTACTTGGGTGCTCGGATTTTTTAAATTTGGATTTCAGCTTTTCATTTATTGACTTTACAGTTTACGAGTAGGTACACAACATTTAATTAATGCCTTACACTTGAATATTAATCTTACCCACTGATTGTACCTAACATGAAATAAGATGGATATTCTTACATATTTACAAGTAAAGCTAATAAAACCGTCTTAAAATACCGGGTTTTAATAATTATGTATATCCATGTCAAATTACAGCTTTCTAGTACTAAGGTCTCGGCGCTTTGCTTCGGACAGACGTACGGACGGACATGACGAAACTATATTATAGTATATACATAATTATGTGTTCCGATTTTACTTTGGAACACTAAAAAGAGAGGTGATACCGATTACTTAGTTTATTAGGTAGTTAATATTCTTGTAGTTATTAGTTACTTAGAACTACCTGACGACCCGTGTGGCGCAATGGTTACCATGCCGGATCGCCGCACCGAGGGTCCTGGGTTCGATGCCCAGCGAGGCGGGAATGATGAGTTTGAATTTCTGGTCTGGGTGTGAATGTCCTTGTCTATGTTGTGTGTTGTCCATGGCACCCACGACACAGGGAATCCTATGAGTGTGAAGCGTTATTATTATTATTTCTTGGGCGACCATGATCACTTACCTTCAGGAGTCTCATACGCCGACTATTTACATAAGAAATATAATTACTGCCAAACATGCCACATACACCCCGCTTGCAGCTGTTATTAAATTATCTTGTTACCAAACAATTGTAAAACGTACAAGAAAGTATAATTGGTATAATTTCTGCAGGAGACATCTTGCTTTTGACGAATTTCCCTTCATATTAATATTTTATAATACATTGTACTACATAAAAAAATATGAGTACATATTGTGATTTTCCTTCAGCGTAATCTTATGAAAGTAGATACAAGAATCTGGGTCATTTACTACTACCTATTACTCCTAAAGTGAATTAGTATTCATAGCGCTTTTATGCTCACTATACGCTTAATTATAACAATCCTATTTTCGCATCCAATAAAACCTTAAGAAAACCCTTCTTCGTAAATATCTCACCGGGGTAACGGCGTGGTGATTGCAGAGCGCAAATGACACGCTAGGATATGCAAATTGGGAGAATTGAGAAATTTACCTTCATTTTCTCTTTTACATGTACACATGAAGTATTCGCTACAATGTAGTGTTAGTTTTACAGCATAGATTGTGAACATTGAACAACAAGATTGTGAAGGACATTGGATACCTTTCTTGAACTGTAGTTGTAAAATTCGAGTAAATATAAGAATATTAGTATCCGTCGAGTATACAACGAAATGAATGAAACGCCGGGTCTGACGTCACCCAAAGAACTCTGTCATTTTTAATTAGACCTAGAATATGGCTTAGGTACTGACCGTGCCCTTCTAAAATTAACCTCTACGGAAATGCTAGTAAAATGAAATTGTCTGTAACACATTCAAATTCACATCGGACCAGCTATATGTAGATACTTAATTCATTATGATTTTCGGTTGACACAATTATTTAGAATAGTAGCGCGCAAAGAAAATAAATTCCTTACCTGAAGTCAATTTAACAAAAAAACTTAAATTGTCATGAAATAAGGTAGAAACGGCAAATAAATTATCAACTTAAAGTTTTATTACGACAAGAACGTAACATCTAAAAGTTCTGCAATAAATCAAATCCTATTTTCGGAAACATCGTTAAAAGTTTAGTAAAACTGCCCAATCAATTAAGAGCAACGTTGAAAATGGAGGTGTCTGTAAAGTCAGCTAAAATATTCATGCAACAAAATTTTCCAGGTAAAATGTTGCATCCATTTTATCACACTATATTCTTTCTAGAAACACTTTTTAGAGGTATACATATAATTATTATTTTAGCTATTAATGTGTCAAGTAATTACAGTAAAACATTTTTGTGTATTATTTAAATAAAACATATTTTGATTAATAACTTAATGAGCTAACAATAAAATTGTTTTTATTAAGGAATTTTATTTTAATGTAATATAGCTTAACTTTATGGAAACTTATTCCATGTCTGTGTAAAAATATGAGACTCAATTTTTTTAACCATATTATACCGTCATCTTTAAGGAGTGAATTTCAGTACAATTCTTGTAGGTTAATCGATAAGGTTCTTCGAGTAACATACTCACAAAACGAACCGCAAAGCTGCGGGTTAAAAGGTTTACATAACTCATGAGTGTTTATGTAGCTCTACACAAATAGAATATTAGAAGGTAACTTTTAATTTGTAATTGTAACGCTTGTTGCATAAAATTGATGTAAAGTACAGTTTAGCCCTCACTACGGAAAGAAGATCGAAGACCAATAAAATAATCAGACACGATAAATATAACAAGGAAGACAAAACCACAGAACTAACAAATACAACGCTATCCCGCTAATGAACTCTCTGCCGCATTCACGCAATTGTTATTCCGAAGCGTTTTCCTTAATACCCAGTTATGAGTATTGTGTCGGCGGGCATAAGTCAGCTGTTATAGCGCCGACGTAACATGACAAGCAAAACGAATGCCAGAACGGCCACATTACAATTTCCTTTGGCAAATACAGCGCGAACTTCAACAGGCGACATTAATTCGAACACTGACGAACGTGGTATCCACTTTGTATTTTGCCGTTAAATAATTCGATATTATGCATGATATTCCTGAGAGCGAATAGCCAATTATTTCCGTGCTATGGTATTCAGGGTATGGACAAAAATAAAGCTATTTTAGCTATAAAATACTTCATGCCCGTCCATACCCTGAATACCATAGCATGCTAGCTTGCACTGATATAATTTGTTTTATTTTCATAGCTTTTCATAAGAGTGAATGAAACAAAATATATAACTTTGCTTGTTTTATGAATAAAGGCGCTATTCTATAGGACTTATTGCTACTCATGTCGTCTAAGACTGAACCGTTTCAACTTCTTTACAAAGTTGCCGTAACAAAACGTCGCTTGCAATATACGAGTACCTATATCCAAGCTTACAAAGGTATTTTTTTATATTTTTAATAATAAATATACACGTACACATCTTCAATAAGTCTACAATAAAAATTACAAGTTTTACAAACCATCCACTTGTCCGTTTCATTTTTATCCATATTTATCACGTAATCCCTAGAAAATTCTTTCAGGCAACAAAATATGCAAATTGTTCAACACTCGCTACAGTCGCAGGGGCTAACGTATTATTTTTCATCCACGAACAGCAACGTTATTTGCGTTGCACTATATTTGTTGGATAAGCAATGAATAAAAGTAGCTGTGGGTATTATTTATTTGCTTATTAATTAATTAGAATTCGGCTTATTTTATTTGCTTATAAATTAATTGAATCATTTTGCTGATGACTTATACGACTAGAATGACACAAACGTAAAAGTTTACCTCAGCCCGGAATTGGAATGAAAGTGATTGTTCGAGCCCGAACCGCCTGCGCCGGCCACCGAGCGGGTGGCGGGCGCGCGGGACGAGGCGCGCGGTGCCACACAACCACTTCGTCACTAGCCGCCTACGACACCGCGCGCGTACTTAGTTGTTCGGAGCTCTTATTTGTAACAATCCTTCACGTCTTTACAATCATTTTCAAAGTTTACTTTGGCCGTCTTTTGGATAAAGGACAAGCTGGTCCTAACGCCGTCTTGAGGAACCAGTTCCTAAAGAAAAATACGCAAGAGGATTGCTGTTACTACGCTGCCAGACCGCGATCGTTGAACTTTGAATTTCAAACGCGCCGTGTCATCGCTTCAACGGCTGTGCAAATTGAAGTCGCCTTACTCAAAGAAGAGGACTATTTCGTCAAGAATATTGAAAATCTACTACTTCGGAGTCTTGATAACGACGATCGTGCTATTTTCTAATATTGGATATTAAGAATACCGCTACGTCATCGCTTCGAAGACTACTTTTGGCTGCCTTGTGGATAAGGATTGGGTATTTTGTGAGTTCGTTCCAATTTTATTTCCTTTCTTATCCTCTTCTAAAGGTCTTTAGCTACTTATTTTTCAATATTTCTATATCTTTTCCTTTTCACTGCCTCTAATAATTGAGTGATAGTAACCAAATAGTAATAAAGTGCACAATAGTTCATTCAACTCGCACCTGTTGCATTGCATCTTTTCTTATCGCATTTTTTATGATACTCTCAACCTGTTCGCTTACGATAGGTGCGCCTTGCTCGTAACAAGTTCAAGGTCATGCGCATTCATTAGACCGGTCGCTCGCTATTTCATTGAGAAAAAATTATCAACAAGCGTTCTATCTCTTTCATTTTTATTGCCCATTCATTAACGTCTTGCTTTCATTATGGCTGACTTGGACATTTTATTAAGAAAGCGTAGTGCTATGAAAGCAAAGCTTACAAACTTCTGCAACTATCTTAGCATTCTTAGTAGTTCCCAATGCATTTCAGACCTACAACGCATCGAGTTGGAAGGTCGCTTAAGTAAATTTGATGCCTTATATGATTCATTTGACGATTTACAGATGGAAATCGAAGTGGTTTCTGACGCCCCAGACGAGGCGTACGAGGAACGTACCAAGTTCGAAGAGCGGTACCACTCATTGGCTGCTCAGGCTCGCAACCTACTGGTCCGCACCAGCCCAGTCGCCGAGGCCGGGTCTGTAGCGGGCTCAACATGCACACACACAGGTGAATCGTTCCATCATGGTTTTATTCGCTTACCTAAAATTGATTTGCCTCATTTCAATGGTAGTTATCAATGCTGGCTTGAATACAGGGATACCTTCTTGTCACTAATTCACAGTAGTAAGTCTATCGATGACATTAGCAAGTTCCACTACTTACGTGCATCACTCACAGGGAATGCACTCGAAATTATAAAAAATATTGATTTCAAAGGTGACAATTACCAGTTGGCATGGAATTTGCTTTGTGATCGGTATGACAATAGTCGGCTTCTAGTAGATAACCATGTGCAGGCACTATTCAATGTTGAGCCTATACCATCTGAGTCAAGTATTTCGTTACGTCGGCTAATTGACGTCATAAATAAAAACATTCGTGCTCTAAAAACATTGAACGAGCCTACTGAGCATTGGGATACACTTGTAGTTCATATGATGGGAAACAAATTAGACGCTGTTACTAGTAGAAACTGGGAAGAATATCGTTGTAGCTTAACTAAATCCCCTACTTTATCACAATTTTGTACATTCTTAATTAATAAGGCTGATTTATTGGAAACAGTAGAACATAAAGACAAAAACAATTTAATCAATATAAAAACTAAGCCTACTTTCTTAATAACTAATACAAATGAAAACTTAAATCTAGTAAAAACAAGTAAAAGATATAATAAAAATAATAATAAAAGTAAAAATAAATGTCCTTTGTGTTCTGATGAACATCTTTTATACACTTGCGAATTGTTTCGTAATTTGTCCGTTGAGACAAGAAATACTAAGGCAAAAGAATTAAAAGTTTGCTTAAATTGTTTACGTCCTGGCCATTTTGCTAATAAATGTAATCTATCTCACTGTAAATACTGCAAGGGTAAACACAACACGCTATTACACATAGATAAATTCATATCTAGTCCTTTGCAAGACCCTATGCCTAATGTGTCCAATAGTACGTCTAATAATGTTGCTTTGCCTATTTCTAGCCCTTCTACTTGTTCTTCAACTCATAAATCAAAGAATGTCGCCCTTACAAGTAATACTTCAATGCAATGTACTACTGCTTCGCAAATTTTGCTTTCCACAGCGTTGGTGAAAGTGGTGAGCAACAACGGGGAAAGGCTCGACGCCAGAGTCCTCCTGGATAATGGTAGTACAGCCAACTTTATTACTCATTCATTATGCGACAAGCTGGGATTGCCTCGACGTAACACAAGCTCCACTATAACAGGTATCAACAGTCAAACTTCGACTAGTACACAGTCTTGCAATTTAACAATTGAATCTCGCAATGGCGCCTACAAAACAAATGTGGATTGTTTTATCTTGCCCGGGATTACAAATATTTTACCGTCTAAATTAATAGATATTAGTAATATTTCTATTCCGCATGGTATTCAATTAGCGGATCCTTCTTTCTATGTACCATCAGGAATTGATATTCTTGTAGGTGCAGAGGTCTTCTGGAATGTTCTAGGTGCCGCATCAATTAACCTAGGCAAAAACCAGCCCAAATTAAGTGAATCTAAATTCGGTTGGATTGTAACCGGCTCTATAGCTCTTCCATCACAATCAACCTCTTCAAATCACTCTCATCTTTGCAACATCTCTACGAACGACATAAATTACAATAATAATAAAACATGAGAACCTGATTCAGTGTTTATTAAGCATTCTTTATCTCGTGAAGAACGAGCTTTTGAGAAAAGCTTTCATAAGAATCATATTCCATATAAACCCACTTCAAAGCTCTCTTACGTTGCCAATAAGTAATTGTTTACTTTTGCTGTTACATCAGGTCATACGTGGAGCTACGTGTCGTCGAGGGACAATCCGGCAGATCTTGTTTCGCGTGGGCTGAAGGCTGATCTCATCAGCGAGTGCTCTTCATGGTGGACTGGACCACCTTTTCTTTAAAAAAAATGAAATTTCATGGCCAAAGATGCCTAACTCAAATGTGAAACAGGATCTACCTGAAGTAATATCATCCCATTTTATTAATTAATAATTCATCCAATCAATCATTATCACATATCATAACAATCACGTTCATTCATTATTCCAATCAGATAATAAATCATTCAGTCATCAAAGCAATCATAAACATCCTAATTTTAATCGTTAACAGAAAATTGTTCGCTTATGTAATAAGAATAATTCATAATTTAAAATATAAAATAAATTACAAGGTCTTCATGTCAAGAGATAAGTGATTACTTTAATTGTATTATCAACAATGCTCAACTTTTAATGTTTCCCTAAGAACATGCTTTACTTCAAAGCACTAAAAAAAATACTCTTATTTAAATCCCTTCATGGCAGTGGTATTATTTGTGTGGGGGGAAGGCTTGACAATTTCCTTTATGTCTATCATGTCAAGCATTCGATTAACTTGCCACTATTTAGCCACAATTATGTTTCTTTTTCATTCTGATAAACTGCATTCTAGAACAAATTTAGAATATCAATTTCTAATTGCAGTGTCAACTGTGCCGAGCCAGTGTTGATAGCTGACCGAAAGGAAAGAGGGTGTAAGCTTATAAAATCAAATCTGTGTCTTTGTTCGCCTTGCAGTAAAAGCTGTGCACGTAAGGCTCGTTACAGACCTGACTAAGCAAGACATCTAACCTTCTTGGCACTTCATATTCACCTCATTCCAACGGCATCGTAAAGTTGACATCATCTTAAGAGATTGCTTCAAATCTTCACTTGTCTCACTCAAATTGAGGCAGTATTCAATTCTCGTTCCCTCACTCCTCTACATTCCTATCCACTGCCCTTATCTACGCCTGCTCCTTTCCTTATTGGACGACCACTAATATCTCTTCCGTGTCCACAGGTAGTTGAAATTAATAACAATATTTGAACGCTACCAATCAACGTATCGTGCGTAACCAAGGTCTTCCCAGGCAGCAACGGGACTACAAGAGTGGCAGAGCTGAAGACGCCAGGAGGGACCCTTCTACGAGCCTGCCACACCATCTGTCTGCTTCTTCTCTGTTGAAGTCTTCAACGGGGGGAGGATGTTCGAGCCCGAACCGCCTGCGCCGGCCACCGAGCGGGTGGCGGGCGCGCGGGACGAGGCGCGCGGTGCCACACAACCACTTCGTCACTAGCCGCCTACGACACCACGCGCGTACTTAGTTGTTCGGAGCTCTTATATGTACCAATTCTTCTCGCTATTACAATTATTCCTACAGTCCACGCTCTTTTATTGAAGGACCCAACAGTGATCCAGGTTCAATTGCCGACTGGGGCATTTAAGTGACAGATAAATGTGCGACCACGACTTTTGAGTATTTTGGGAGGCTTGTGTCCATGCAACCCACGACAAAAATACCTTGTGCGGATGTAGTATTCATGCAGAGCAATTCTTCTGATGGCCACCCGATAGGTAGGCATAGGTTTAACCAAGCAAATGCGGGTTTCATAAAACTAAGCACAAATTGTCAATAATGCGAGTACCATTGTCTTTGAAATTCACCAAAATCTACTAGGGGTACTTTACTTAAAATATATTATTTCTGAATCCTTAAAGATAAAATTGGACGTGATTTATTCACAGAACACAGCGTAAAAACACTGTATCTGTATGCTAATAATGCTCCGAACGTAGGATTTAGTGGTTTCCAGAGGCAGACATGTGTCACAAAATTAAAGAAATGCCACGAAAGTTGCGCCAGAAATGTTTGTTCCAATTGTTGATGTGACAATTTTATTTTACGAGTATGTCATTGGTAAGGAGGAAATATTTTTGGAAAATAATAAGAAACCTTGTTTACAGATTAAACCAAATTACATTTAGTCCGGTCAATTTAGATATTAGAAGGTGCATAAATTCCCAACTAGCTGAAAATGAGTAAGATTGTTCAAAACATAATTAGAAATAAAGTTTTTAAGTTCCCCATCATTCCCGTGTATGGAAATTTTTTTATTCAAGGTCAAAGGTCAAAAAAATGAGTTTTTCGCGATTTTCAGCAAAACGGTAAGTTTTATCATATATTTATCAGTAAAAACTTACACACTCATTAACTCAATTAGGCATGACTCAAGCGTTGCTGACCAAAGAGAATCGATGATATTAAGTAAATACAAGTGTGCGATAAATGCCCCCACTCCAATGAGTGGCAATCTCCACTCTAATTAAATTTTACTAATTAATATCTTTCTTACTGGTTCATAAAAATAAAAGTGCTCGATACTGGGTTAAAATACAACCAATTAAAGCAATAAAAAAGTCAAAGACCAATGGGACGCTGTTACGATTCGATATTTAAACTTCAAATTGAAATGTGTATTCGTTCCAGCGGAACGGTCCTGAAAGGCTATTCACTTTTGTAACTTGACAGCGGAATCCGCGATGAGTTTCAAAATTGAAGTTCGAGTCCGAGATCTTGATATGTGATTCTCTAATCATCTGGTACGCACTTGCGAGGTGAAGGGAGTCTCGAACTCTTACTTCAATTTAGAAACTCATCGTGTATTCCGCTGTCAAGTTACAAAACAAAAGCGAACTTGCATCGTATTGACATGTCATTATCTAATCATCTAGTACGCACTTGCGAAGCGAAGTGATCCTAGAACTCGAACGTCAATTTTGAAACTCCGCTGTCAAGTTACAAACCTGAATAGCCTTCCTGATCGCTTTGTCGGAAAACAACAGGTATTCTGCAAAAACTACTATTGGACTCGTAACGTAAATCGTAACATATACTATCACATTGATACAGTCGATAGAAACAATATACCTAATTCTAATCTTTGGTAGATAACCTAAAATTTAAGTGATTAAATTAATATCGTGTGTGCCCAAATGTTAAGCTCTTAAGTTTAATCAATAGTTATTTGTTTACTATTAGTACTAGTACACATTGCTTTGGACTCAAAGAAAGAATAGCTTTTACACTACAACTGACCATAAAGGAATTCTCGAAATCGTACAATACTTCAATATAAAATTTCGCGCCAACAGCAGATATCTACTTGAGACTGTTCGGGAATTTTTCAGATAAAAATCTTTTCTGATAAAATTTCATCTGTAGGATTCATTAATACCTTGTTCGTTCCTCCACAAATATAATGGTTGGTAGCATTCAGAAAAAGTTCGTCGCA